>CM052457.1:77217030-77290213 GCA_028533085.1 Varecia variegata
AGTATCCAACAATTCAATTCAATTCCGACAGTATCTACCTGGAGTTAGTATCAGTTGGAAAATGTTAAAGGGCTCAGTCCAACAAAACTGCCCCCACTTCAGATGCTAACCACAAATGGGGTGCCCAGGGTACCCACATTCCTACACAGCAGACTATAAATTTGGGGGTCCTCATAATTCCCCTTAGATTCAATAATTTTTTGGATCAGCTCATGGAATTCAGGAAAACACTTTACTTATGTTTACTAGTTTATTATAATATAAACAATACAACTCAGGAATAGCTAAATGGAAGAAGTGCATAAGGCAAAGTAGGGGGTAGGGAACAGAATTTCCATGTCAACCTACCAGTACTTCAATGTGCTCACCAACCCAGAAGCTCTTGGAATCTCATGGTCCTCATTGTTCTTACAGAGTTTAATCTCCAGCTTCCCCTTCCATCCCTCGAGTTCCCTGGGTGGGGTTGAAAGTTCCAACCCTATAATCGCTTGGTCTTTCTGGTGATCAGCCTCATCTTGAGACTACACAGCGGCCCCAACCTAAGTCAACTCATTAGCATAATTCTCTAAACATAAAGAAAATTATTAAAGAAGAAATCTTGGACAATTAAAGAGTAAAAAAGTAACCAAATAAGGGCAAAAATTGGGTATGATTAAAAGGGGCTCATTATGAATGACAAAAGACACTAAAATCACTCAGAAAATTTCAAGAGTTTTGGGAGCTTTGTGCCAGGAACCTGGGACAAAGGCCAAAAACTGTATATTTTTACTATACCTTTACCTTTTTATGCCTTTATTTTATACTTTTACTTTTTTACGCTTATTATACAATATATCTTTTTAGATTGGCTTTTTTTCATTCAGGAAAGTGTTCTAGAGATTCGTCCAAGTTGTTGTATCAATAATTTGTATCCTTTTTTTGATTTTATTCCATGGTATGGATATACCACAGTGTATTTAACCATTCACCCATTGATGGATATCTGTATTGTTTCCAATTTTGGCATATTATGAATAAAGCTGCTGGGATACCACAGGAACCTGTAAGATGTACAAGTTTTTGTATGGCAAAAAATTTCCATTTCTCCAGAATAATAAAATGTCTTGGAGTATGTTTAGTGGTTTTAAAAACACTGCCAAATTATTTACAGAATGGCTATAGCATCCCCACCAGCAATGTTTGAGAGCTTCAGTTTCTCCACATTCTCAGTATGGTAATTGGCATGGTTACATTTTAAATTTTAGCTGTTAAGTATGTAGTGATATTTCACCATGGCCTTAATTTGAATTTCCCTAAAAGCTCCTGATGTACATCTTGTCATGTGCTTATTTGTCATCTGTATAGCCTCTTCAGTAAAATGTCTCTTCATGTCTTCTGGCCATTTTCTATTTGGACTGGTTGTCATTTTACTGTTGAGTTTAAGAGGTTTTATTTTTCTATATTCACTTACTTTGTCATATATGTGGATTACAAATACTCTCATCCAATGTATAACTTGTCATTGTCTTCCCAGGTCTTTCATAGAACAAATATTTTTAATTTGATGAAGTTCACGTCACTATTTCTTTTTTTCTTTTATGGACCATGTTTTTGATGTCAAGTCTAGGAACTATTTGCCAAACTCTAGATCCTAAAAATTTTCTTTTTTGTGTGTTCTACAGTTTTATAATTATGCTTTTTTTCATTTTAAATCTATTATCTATTTTTATTTAATTTTGTATAAGTTGTAAGGTTTAGGTCAAGGTTCATTTGTTTTTTAATCCATTGGCATCTAGCACTATAGATGAAAATGCAATCTATCAAATTGTTTGCACCCTTGTCAAAAATCAGTTGGCATATTTGCTTAAGTCTATTTCTCAGTTTTGTATTTTTGTTCTATTGATCTATGTGTTTACTCCTCTACCAATACTATAGACTCTTGATTACTATAACGATATGATAAGTCTTCAAATTAGGCAGAAAATTCCTCCACATTTATTTAGTTTCAGAATTGTTTTAGCTACTGTAGTTATTTTGCCTTGCCACATAAATTTTCAAATATTCTTGTTTGTATCTATAAACATTTTTCAGGGATTTTGATAGGAATTGGATTAAATATACAGAATAATTTGTATCCATAATTCAATATAAATAAAATAAGGAATTGTTGTCTTTATCATCGTCACGCTTCTAATCCTGAAACACAGACTATTTCAGCATAGAGGTCTTGTACATTTTTTAAAAATTTATTCCTATTACTTTTTTGTGAGCAATTGTAAATGGTATTGTATTCTTATTATTTTTATTTTGACAACATTATTTCTATTATAGAGAAATCCAATAGATTCTTCTGAGTTGATCTTGTATCCTGAAAGCCGGGTATATGTTCTGTTGTTATTTGGGAAAATATGTGTGTTCTGTTGCTAGTGGGTATAGATATCTATAGATATCTATTAGATCCTGTTGGTTGATTGGAGTTGAGTTTTTTCCTATATTTTGATGATTTTCTGTATAGTAGTTCTATTATTTGTTGAGAGAGGAATGTTAAAGTCTCCAAATATAATGGATTTGTCTATTTCTCCTTTCAGTTCTATTCATTATTTCCTTTATTTTGCAGACTTTTGTTTGCTGAATACACACTTAGAATTGTCATATCTTCCTGATAGATTGACCCTTTTATTATTATGTAATGTCTCTCTCTATCCCTGGTGATTTTATTTGCTCTGAAGTGTACTTTATCTGATATTCTGGCTTTCTTTTGATTATATTTGTTTTTATTCTTTTATTTCAACCTCACTATATCATTATATTTGAAGTGAGTTTCTTACCGACAGCATATGATTGTGTCACGTTTTGCTTTTACTCAACTCTGTGAATATCTGTTTTAATTGGCTCATCTAGACCATTTCAATTCAATAAATCATTGCTATATTAAGGCTTTAATTTCCATTTTATTTTTTGCTTACAATTTGTGTTCTATGTTTTCCATTTCTTTGTTTCTTTTCTGCCTGTTAGCTGAACATTATTTAGAATTCCATTTTATTTATTTATACTGCTTAGAATGTATCATTTCATGTATTTTATGGTTGCCATAAGTATGATACCATATATGTATGAAAGTTATTATAAGTTATTATAATCTACTAATGACATTTTACCAGTTCCACTAAAGTGTAGAGACCTTACCACCATTAATGCCCCCTCACCTTCCACCATTTATAATAAAATTATCTTAAATGTTTTCTCTATATACATATATTGAGAACTACATTAGAAAATGTTATAATTTTTGCTTCAATCATCAACCATACATAATTTAGAAAACTCAAGAGAATAAGAAGGGCTATTGTATTTACCCAATTTTTGCCCTTATTTGGTTACTTTTTTACTCTTTAATTGTACAAGATTTCTTCTTTAATAATTTTCTTTATGTTTAGAGAATTTTCTTTAACCACTTATTAGATAGGTTTGCTGCTTACAAATTCTCTTAGTTTTCCTTCATCTGACAGGTTCTTGATAACCCCTTTATTTCTGAAGAACATTTTTACTGGATATATAATTCTGGGTCACCATTCCTTTTATTTTAGCACTTGAAAAATATCATGCTACTTCCTTCTGGTTTCCATAGTTTCAGATGGAAAATCCACTTTGGAATGAATGGCTAAAGGAAGTTCTTTAAACAGAAAGGGAATGATTTTTTTTAAAAGAAAATTTAGAATATCAGGAAGGAAAATATCAAAATAGAATGGGTAAATGTAATAGCCTACCTATCTTCTACTGAGTTTTTACATTATGTTTGATGGTTAAAACAAAAATAAAATATTATATAATCTAGTTCTCAGTGTATGTGGAGGAAATATTTACTGTTCAAAACAATTTTATTGTAAAAGGAAGAGGGCAAGCAGAACTAAATGGAGACAAGGACTCTACCTTTCACTCAAAGTGGTAAATATTGACAACAGCAGGTTTTGATAAGTGATACATCTATAGTCTTATACCTGTGACAAATATTAAAATCGTATATATAAATATAAAATATATATTAACATAATCAGATGTACTCAAAAATAGTATAGACAAATCAAAATAAAATTCTAGAAGGGGCAAGGTGGATGACTAGAGACAGCACTCGGACTATCCCAGCTAGAGGGTCGATGGTTGGACTGAAGAGAGCTGAGAGTAGTAGTGGCTCAGGTGTATGTCACAGGGAGAGACAACAGAGGCATCCAAGGACCTCACCAAGGAATGCGAAGACAAGAAACTGGAAGAGAAGAGAGGACAGCAGCAGCATGGACAAAATCCAGAGAAGCCTGGAGCCAAGTGAAAGCATAAGGGGGTCCCCTCCTCCCACTCTGGTACCTTCTGCAAGCAGTGGGACACAAAACTCTCACCCTACAGAAGAGTGCCATTAGGGAACAGAGAGCCAGCTTTCTTGCACCTAGCCATTTCCTCCTCTGCATCTCCCCCATTCCTGGCATCAACAAAAGCAATTTTGGCTCAAACCTGCTTGTATCTGCAGCCCCTCCCCCCATAGCAATCATGAGTGTCTTCAGTGCTGAGAGGTCTGCTTCTCTCACTGCATCCACATTAGCGGGATTGCCTGCTGGCAGCTTGCACAGGTGGGCTGGACTGGTGAACCCCAGGCATGGAAGCTGTACAAGGAGACTGTGGCCCCTCCCCCCACCACAACGCCAGCAAGAGTGCTCAGTGCTAAGAGGCCTGCTTTTCTCCATGCTGGTGTTTAACAGAATTGCCCACTGGTGGCTTGGACAGGCAGGCTGGACCGGTGCTCCCTAGGCATGGGAGTTGTGCAGGGAGACCATGGCCCCTGGCCCCCATAGCAACCGTGAGAGTACTCTGTACCAGAGGCTTGTTTCTCTGTGGTGGGGCATGTCCCCAGCTGTGCCCACCACTGAGAGCAGAGATAAAAGGCAGCAGGTAAGACAGACTGACCAGAGAGTCAGTTTCAGGTAGCAAGGGAACATGCATGCACTCAGACTGATCTAAGGGGAGAATACTGTGGAGTTCCAGGGAGAAAATAGGGAGGGCGCTTGCCCCACACCACAGGAAAACTGGCCAAGTTGACAGAGATGTAAAAAACATGGCCTGGGGCCTTAGGAATCACACCAATAGGTCCCCTCCCCCAGGGACAGTGCTCCTGGCTCGGAGAGATTGCTCTGAGCTCCGTATCAGTGGCTTCCCCTAGCAGCCAGATAAGCAACCGCTGTGCCCCACTGAGGCTTAGAAAATCCCCTCAGACTCTGGCATTCCAACCATGATCTGTCTTGCTCCTCTCCCCACTTCCTGGGGAGTAGGGAAAAAGCAAACCTCTGGGAGCTATAGTGCCCTATCTGGGGGACTAGAGCCTACCACAGGCACAAAAGATCACCTTGGCAGCTGGCTGCTCCATGTAAACTACAAAGACAGGGGTAACAACTCCATAACTAAATATAGTGCCTTCCAACTAAAGCACTTAGGGAGCGGCAGATTTGTACTCACAAGTACAATCCACCAGCTCCAAGATTAAGCTGGGGAACAAAACTCGCTATACTCCATAGGGAAGAGGTGAAGACAATATGTCAGAGGTAACCTAAGAGGTTCATCAAACTTGCTAAAACACCTCAAAGGCAACTCAAGACCAGCACTACTCCCCCAACACGGTCAGAGATCCCTGAGGGTAAAGAAGAAAATACACATACGATGGATAATTTATTTGAGGGAACAATTGAAGAAAATTTCACTGGCCTTGTAGAAATCTAGATATCCAGGTACAAGAAGCACACAGGACTCCTGGGAGATTCATCATAAAGAGACAATCACCATGACACAGTCATTAGACTGGCCAAAGTAAACACGAAAGAGGCACTCCTACAAGCAGTAAGGTGAAAACAGGAGGTAACTTACAAAGGAAAACCTATCACACTAACTGCAGAATTCTCAACCAAAACCTTACAAGCCAGAAGGCACTAGGGAATCATCCTCAGTCTTCTAAAACAGAATAATGGCCAGCCTAGAATTTTGTATTCTGCAAAACTAAGTTCCTTATATGTGGGAGAAATAAACACTTTCTCAAACAAGCAATCACTGAGGGAATTTGGAAAGACCAGACATGCCCTGCAGGAAGTTCTCAGACCTACCATATACATTATTCAGCACAAAAGACACCCACTAGTGCAAAATCATCCAAAAGCTAAAGTTCAGAGCCTAGACACTGCAATGGCTCAAGAGGTAAAACTAAGCAATAAGGGTATGGCCAACAGAATGAACAAAAATCCACCCCACTGATTAATTCCTTCAATAAATTGTGAATGGTTTGAACTCCCTGCTCAAGAAACATAGACTGGCTGAATGGATTAAATAAAAAAAAAATACAAGCCAACTATCTTTTCTCTCCAAGAAACACACCTAACCCCCTAATCCACAAGGAATCATTTAGACTCAAGGTGAAGGGACGGAAAACAATAAACAATATTTCATGCAAATGGAACCCAAACGAAAGCTGGTGTATCCATTATCATGTCAGATAACATAGACTTCGAATAACAAATGTAAAGAAAGACAAATATGGTCATTATATAATGAAGAGAACAATTCAACAAGAAGGCTTAATAATCCTAAATGTTTATGCACCTAACACAGGAGTGCCCAGATACATAAAGCAAATCCTACTTGATCTACACAAAATGATAAACAGCACCACCATATTTGCCAGGGACTTCAACACCCCATGGACAGAACTGGACAAATCCTCCAAACAGAAATAAGCAAGGAAACATGGATTTAAACAGAACTTTAGAGCAAATGGGCCTAACAGGCATTTACAAAACATTCTACATTCTACCCAAAAACTACCGAATATACATTCCTCCCATCAGCTCATGGAACATTTGCCAAGAATGATCACATCCTAGGCCACAAAACATGTTTCAACAAATTTGAAAATATACACATTATACTATGTATCTTCTCAGATCAGAGTGGGATAAAACTAGAAATTGATTCTGACAAAAATACTCATTTCTAAACAAAGTCATGGAAACTAAATATCCCATTGCTGAATGATAGGTCAAGGAGAAGATAAAGATGGAAAACCAATGATTCTTCAAACTAAATAATAAAGAGGACACAAGTTATTAAAATCTGTGGGTTACTGCAAAAGTAGTCCTGGGAGGAAAACTCATGGTATTAAATGCCTAAATTCAAAACAGAGAAAGATAAAAAGTTAACAATCTAATAAACTGACCTAAGAAAGTGGAAAAGGAAGAGCAAACCAATCCCAAACCCAGCAGAAAAAAAAGAAATAACCAAGATCAGAGCAGAACTAAGTATAATTGATAATAAAAGAATTATACAGAGGATTAATGAATTAAAAAGTTGGTTCTTTGAAAAAGATATAGAAAATGCGAGGTCTCTTGTTAGATTAAGCAAAAACAGAAAAGAAAGGACTCTTATAAGCTCATTCAGAAATGAAAAAGGAGAAATCACAAGTGATATCACAGAAATACAAAACATCATCTCTGACTACTATAAAAATATCTATACTCATAAACGTGAAAAATGGAAAAATTCTTGGAAACACAAACCTCCAGAGGCTCAATCAGGAAGAAATAGAACTCCTGACCAGACTAATATCAAATATCAAAATTGAAATAGCAATACAAAATCTTCTAACAAAAAATAAGTCCCATTATTTCTTATAGCTGACTAATACTCCATGGTAAAAATATACCACATTTTACTAATCCACTCATGTATTGATGGGAATTTGGGTTGTTTCCACATCTTTGCAATTGTGAATTGTGCTGCTATAAACATTCGGGTGCAGGTGTCTTTTTTATAGAGTGACTTTTGTTCTTTTGGGCAGATGCCCAATAATGGGATTGTTGGATCGAATGGTAGGTCTACTTGAATCTGTTTAAGGTGATATAGAATCTCTTTTGTTCTCCTGGAGAGAGTTGGAACACATTGTACTAAGTGAAGTATCCCAAGAATGGAAAAATAAGCACCACATGTACTCACCAGCAAATTGGTTTCCCTGATCATCACCTAAGTGCACATTTGGGAATAACACCAATTGGGTATCGGACAGAGGTGGGGGGTGGGGGGCGGGGATGGGTGTATATCTACATGATGAGTGTGATGCGCACTGTCTGGGGAATGGACACGCTTGAAGCTCTGACTCGGGGGGATTGGGAGGCATGGGCAATATACATAAACTGAACTTTTGTACCCCCATAATAAGCTGAAATAAAAAAAAAGTCCCATACCAGGAAGTTTCACACCTAAATATTACCAAACCTACAAAGAAAAACTGGTACATATAATGCAAAAATGATTCCATAACATTGAGAAGGAAGGGGTTCTATACAACTCATTCTATGATGCCAATATCACCTTGATACTGGAGCCAGGAAAGGACACAGCAACAATAAAAAAAAGAAAATGTCAGACCAATATTACTTATGAATATACATGTAAAAATTCTCAATAAAATCCTAGCAAACTGAATTCAGCTGCTCATTAAAAAATAATTCACCATGACCAAGTGGACTCCATCCCAGAGATGCAATCATGTATCAACATATGGAAATCTATAAATGTAATTCACCACATAAATTGAAGTAAAAAGTGACCATATGATCCTCTCAATAGATGCAGAGAAAGCATTTGACAAAGTTCAGCATCCTTTTGTGATAAGAATGCTTAACAATATAGGCATAGATGGAACATACCTTAATATTATAAATACCATATACAACAAACCCACAGACAGAATCATATTGAACGGGAAAAACTGAAAGCATTCCCGCTTAGAATTGGAACCACACAAGGTTGCCCATTATCACCATTTCTATTTGACATAGTGCTGGAAGTCCTAGCCAGAGCAATCAGACAAAAAGAAGGAAATCAAGGGAATCCAAATGGGACAGAAGAGGTCAAATTATCACTCTTCACTGATGATATGATCTTGTATCTAGAAAACCTCAAAGATTCAACCAAGAGACTCCTGGAACTGATAAAATAAATTCAGCAATGTTTCAAGTTACAAAATCAATATACACAAATGAGTAGCTATCATATGTGCCAACGATAAACAGAGAATCAAATCAAAGATGCAATACCTTTCACAACAGCAATAAAGAAAATAAAATACCTAGGAATCTATTTAACTAAGGAGATGAAAGACCTCTATAGGGAGAACTATGAAACACTGAGGAAGGAAATCACAGAGAACGTAAACAGATAGAAAACCATATCATGCTCATGGGTCAGCAGAATTAACATTGCTAAAATGTCTATACTGCCCAAAGTTACGTACAGATTCAATGCAATCCCCATTAAAATGCTAACATCATTTTTTGAAGAACTAAAAAATAATAGTTCTACACTTTGTATGGAACCAGAAAAGTCCCCGAATAGCCAGTGCAACCTTAAGTAACAAGAACAAAACAGGAGGCATCACTTTACCAGACTTCAAGCTATACTACAAGGCTATAGTATCAAAACAGCGTGGTACTGGCATAAAAAGAGACATAGACCTATGGATCAGAACAGAAAACACAGATATAAAATTATCCTTATTGCATGCGATCTGATCTTTGACAAAGCAGACAAAAATATATACTGGGGAAAGAACTCTTATTCAATAAATGGTTCTGGGAAAATTGGATAGCCACATATAGAAGACTGAAACAGGATCTTCACCTCTCACTACTCACAAAAATTAATTCTTGATGGATAACAGACTTAAATCTAGGGCATAAAACTGTAAGAATTCTGGAAGAAAATTTTGGAAAAACTCTTAAAGAAATCAGCCTGGGCAAAGAATTTATGAAGAAGACCCAAAAGCAATCATAGCAACAACAAAAATAAATAAATGGGATCTGAACAAATTATAAACCTTCTGCACAGCCAAGGGCACAATCAGCAGAGCAAATGGACAACCTACAGAATAGGAGAAAATATTCACATGGTATACATTTGATAAAGGGCTGATAACTAGAATCTACAAATAACTCAAGCAAATTAGCAAGAAAAAAATCAATCAACCCCATTAAAAAGTGGGCAAAAGACATGAAAAGTAGCTTTCCAAAAGAAGATAGACTAATGGACAACAAACCCATGAAAAAATGCTCAGTGTCTTAATCATCAGGGAAACCACAATGAGATATCTCCCCACTCCAGTGAGAATGAGTATTACCAAAAAGTTACAAATGTGGACGTGGAGAGAAAGGAACTCTTATACCCTGTTGGTGGGACTGCCAACTAGTAAAAATCTCTATGGAAAGTAGTATGGAGATACCTTAACAAACTAAAAGTATTCCTACCATTGGATCCAGCAATCCCACTGGATTTACACAAAGGAAGAAAAGACATTGTATAAAAAGACACTTTAACCGGAGTGTTTATAGCAGAACAATTCGCAACTGCCAAGATGTGGAAACAACCAAGTGTCCACCAATACATGAGTGGATTAATAAAATGTGGTATATGTATACCATGGATTACTACTCTGCCATAAAAAATGGTTATCTAGTATCTTTTGTAAGAGCCTGGATGGAACTGGAGACCATTCTTATTAGTGAAGTATAGCAACAATGGTAAAACAAACACCACATGTATCTGACACTAAATTGAAACTAAGCAATCAACACTTATGGCACATATGGAAGTAAAACTCAAGCAGGTATGAGGGGGATAGAGGGATGGTTAAATTACACCTAACAGGTACAATGCACACTATCTGGGTGAAGTGCACACTTATAGCTCTGACTCAAACTGTACTAATGCAAATTATGTAACCAAACCGTGTGTAGCCCTGTAATATTCCAAAATTAAAAAAAATAGAGTTCTAAAAATCGTTGAAATGACTCAGAGGGAGGCAGGAAAGAAAAATAGAGGGGAACAGAGCAACTGAAACAAAACAAATAATAAAATCAAAATCCTAAACCATAGCATTTAAATAATTACCTTATGGATCAAATGGTAGGACTACTTTTAGTTCTTTGAGGTATCTCCATACTACTTTCCATAGAAGTAACTTGTTTAATTACCTTAAATATAAATGATCTAAATATATACATTAAAAGGCAGAATTTGGTAGAATGGAAATAATTAATCCAACTATATTTTGACCACAAAAAACTCACATACAATAGAATTACATAGGTAGAATAAGTGTAATCAAATGGTAAAACTGATATCTTGAAAATATTAATCAAAAGAAAACAATGTAGGTACATTATTTTAAGATAAAATAGACTTCAAAGCAAAGAAAAATATCAGGTACAAAGAGAGACATGCCTTAATTATAAAATTGGTAATGCACCAAAAGACATAACAATTCTAAATATGCATCTATAAAGCAATATAGCATTGAACTGCATAAAACATGAACTGTTAGAACTGAAAGAAAAAACAGATAAACCCATAATTTAGTTGAATAGTTTAATACTACTAACACAATAATTGATAGAACTACTAGATGGAAAATCAAGGGAAGAAAAGAGCTAAACAATACCATCAAACAAGATCTAATTGACTTTATAGAACATTCAACCCAACAATTAAAGAATACACCTACTTTTGGAGCAACCCTAGAGCATCTAGCAAGATAGACCATATAATAGATATAAATATAAAATGGTAAATTATAAGACTTATACAAAGAAATGAAAGACTTTATCTTTATGACCTAGAGTTAATTATTTCTTAGACATGGTATCAAAGCCATAATACATAAAAGAAAAAGTTGATAAATTGGACTTCATCAAAATGTAAAACTTCTGCTCTGAAAAAGACCCCATTAAAAGGAAAAAAAGGAGAAGTCACCTTGTGGGAGAAATTATTTGCAAACCACATATCTGAAAAAGAACATATATCCAGAATATATAAAATATCTGTAAACTCAATAGTAAAGAACCACAAAATCCAATTAGAATGACTTCAACATATAATTTGTCAAAGAAGATATTGGGTGGCAAATAAATATATGTAAAAATGTTATCATTAACCAGCAGAGAAATGAAAATCAAAATTACAATGAAACACCACTTATATGCTCATTAGAATAGATGCAATAAAATACTAATAGTAAGAAATTCTTGAATAAATGTGGAGAGACTTGATTTTTCATACATTGCTAATGGTGTTATAAAATGGTACAGCCACTCTTGAAGCCACCTAAAGATAGTTTATTTTAAATGAAATGGGCATTTATTAGGTACTTGAATGCTCACAGCAACTAATAGCCTGAACATAGGCCTGAAATCCTTCAAGGGGTGAATGGGAAAACAAACTGTGGTACATTCATATGAGGGAATACTACTCAGCAACAAAAAGGAACAAATGATTGACACATTCAGTAATTTTATCAGCTCCTAATGGCATTATGCTGAGTATAGAAAGAGAATCTCAAGGGGTCACATACAATATGACTTTATTTATGCAACAATCTCAAAGTGACAAAGGTTTAGTGAAGGAGAACAGAACTGGGGTTGCTAGGGAGTTAGTGTTGGGGGAAAAGAGTAATTATTAAAAGGGAAAGCATGAAGAGAGTGAATACTTCTGTATACTGATTGTGGTGTTCATTACTAAAACATACTCATGTAATAAAATTCCATAGAACCATACACCAAAAAATACCTGTAAAAAATGCTGAAATCTGTACCTGCATTAATATAACAATATTGTATCAATGCCAATGTCTGGGTTTTGTCAATGTATAATGGTTATATAAAATATTAACACAGAATCTTTCTGTACTGTTTTTGCAACTTCTTTTAAGTTTTAAACTTGCTTGAAATTATACATATATATGTGTATGTGTATATGTATATATATATATGCCAAAATAAAGATATTCTCAGATAAGCAATAAATGAAGGTGAATTGAACTTCCTAAATAATTCTGATGAAAGTCCTTCTGGGTTGAAAGAAAATAACATCAGATTTAATTTGTATTCACAGGAAGAAATGAAGAGTACCAGAAATGGTAAATATGTAGATAAATAAAAAAGACTTTATAATATTCTCTATTTCTTGATTTCTTTCACAAACATAAGGTTATTTAAATCAATAATTATAACAACATATTGTTAGATTTTATATATATGCATATATATATAATTTGACATATATTTGTAACATAATATTTTATTGGAGTTAAGTCAGTTCTAACCTGGAGCAAAAAAAACTAAAAATACATATTTTAATCCTCACAACAAAAAAATTAATTTAAAACTATAGTTTAAAAAACAACTTAGCCATAAAAAAGAATTAAATTATGTTGTTTTCAGCAACTTGGACAGTACTGGTGGTAATTATCCTAAGTGAAGTAATTTAAGAATAAAAAACCAAATACTTCATCTTTTCACTTATAAGTGGGAGCTAAGCTATGGTATGCATGGTCATATAGAGTGGAATAATAGACACTGGAAGCTCAAAAGGGGTGAGGTTGGAGGGAGAAGGATAAAAAACTACTTATTGGGCACAATGTACACTATTTCGGTGATAGGTACACTAAAAGCTCAGACTTCACCACCATAAAATTCATCCATGTAACTAAAAGCCACTTGTACCCCTAAATCTATTGAAATTATATATATATATATACACACACACACACATATTAACATATATAGTTAAAAACAAAGTAATTAAAGTGATATACTAGAAATGTGTATTAAAAAATGAAGACCATAAAGGAGGAGCAGAGGAATAAAAATGAAGAAAACATGAGATATTTAGAAAACATAAACACAACTGGCATATGTAAATCCAAGAACACCAATAACACTATATGTGATTGGATTCAATATTCAAATTAAAAAGCAGAGATTGTAAAATGGGATTAAAAAACGAGCTCCAACTATATGCAGCCAAAAAACATGTTAGAGTCAAAGACACAAAATAGTTCAAAGTAAAAGGATGAAAAAGGACATACTATGTATTTGGTAACCGTGTGAAAGCTGAAGTGACTATATTAAAATCAGACAAGGAGATGGTGGGCAAGATGGCTGACTAGAGGGAGCACATTTATGCTGCTTCTCCAGAAAACAGCCAGGATATCCATCAAAAACCCATATTTTAAATAGATTATTTGTTGGGAGAAAGAGTGTAGACAACAGAGAAGCAATGGGAGAGATTGAGGGTTAGGCTAGAGGACGGATTGCCTGCGTGAGCTTTCTGAGTGTTTTGAGTAACAGCACTCTGACCATAATGCAGAGAAGGAGTAAGCAGGAGACCTTTAGGGCCCCACACTCCAGCTTGGAACCTTTGCAATTTTTACTAAAGAGGAGCTCCTTGACACTGATGGGTCCCTAAAGTTCTGTGAGGAGCTCGGAGTTATTTTTGTTTCTTTGTTTTGTTTTGTTTTGTTTTTTCCCCACAGGTTCCACACCCTGGACACTGGTACCCCCAATCCTCTGAGCCTTGCTCTGAACCCAGTACTGCCTAGCTTCCAGGCCAAGGAGGAAAACAGGAACCTGGACAAATTCCTGCTCCCCAGGATAAAGTTTCTCCACAGTGACTGTGGGCTCAGGTAGAATTGGGGAGCTTTTGGACCAGGAGCTCCATGTTTGCCAGCCTTGTACCAAAGCTGCCTGCCTGGCTGCTTCTATGTAATGTGATGTCTTTCTTCTCCCTTCCCCCAGCTGAACTGCAGTGAAACTCCAAGCATCTGGCTTGAGTTTCCTGCAGGCATCTGGAGACCAGCCTACTTCTTCTAGCCAGAATGGCACATGGATTTGGGAGGTCTAGGAATGGATCTGTGGGCCTGTTCTCATACTCCCAGGACTCAATCACTTCATTTAGGGGTGTGGAGGGGAGATTTGTGAACAGATCTGAGTGAGGAGGGATTCCACATGGACAGAACTGAGAGGAGAGTGAAGAGTATGTTTATTCTGAAGCGCACACATGGGATACCAGTTCCCCCTTGGAAACAACAGCTGTTTTTTCTGTCCTGGCAGTGGAGGCTTACAGTCTGATCCCACTGTGCTGATGAAACAGTTGCCCTATGACTGGCCTGGCTGATTTGGTAAGAAGCCAGGGAGGGGGAGCAACCTGAACCTACTTCCTCTGCTAAACTGTGAATTCTGGACCGCCCCACTTCCCCAAGTAGATTCTTTGGAGTGCTGGGGGCATCTCCAGCCCCACCACAGGCTTCCCCAGTGGCCATGAACTGACCTTTGATGCCATTGAAACAGTGCTTGTGCCAGACTCTGGGATGCCTAGACAGATTCGCCCAACCTCGCTCCACTTAGCTCTGCTGCCAACATCAGCCTCAGTGATGGCAGATCACAAAACACAAGAAGGGGCTCCCTGTTAGTTTCAGGAGCCTTCTTAGTGCCTTGGATGTCTGAGTGCTTCTTCTGATAGACTAGGGCTGGGTATAGCTCCCAGAAACAACACCACATCTAGGTTTCTCCTGCCAATACCACCTACTGGCGTGGAGGTCAAGGTGTACAGCCCATTTCATCATTTGTTGATTCAATGGTACAATACTCAGCCAACTCTTAACTGCAAGTGCCACCTACTGGCCTGGAAACAAAACTGACTATCCCAACACAATTCTTGCTGTTAGATGTGCACAGGGCTTAGAAAAGAGGCAATATTCCGAAGACTTATTTCTCTCTTTTGTGGCAGGAGGCAGGAACCTGCCCACAGGTAAAGTTCATCACCATTACAGTCCACAAATACTTACATTTGAGAAAGCCATTGCATTATGCTATCTATTGCTAAGGAATTTATTCAGAGCCTTGGTCATCTCAAAAACCCACAAGCAAAATCAAAGGTACTTACATGATACACACTACAGTCAAACACTTGAGAGGGGAAAAAAATGTTCCATCTAAACAAAAGTAAAATCAAAAAGAAAAAGTGACAGCTCCTACAAAAGAGAAGAAATCAATGCAAGAATTCTGGTAGTATGAAAAAATCAGAGTGTAACAACACACCCAAAGAGTCCAACTAGCTCTCAAGAAAAGGACTCCAGATGAAAGGAAATTACTGAAATGTTACATAACAAAACTCACTTGACAGTTGGAATTTTAGAGAGTATGTGCATAAGAAAAACTAACCTTAGAAATGCAAATAAAGATGATAAAGACTCTGCGATCAATGTATGACCTTCAGGTTACCACAGGCAGAATGACCACGGATTCCCTGCCACCAGTATGGATAAATGATGATATAAGAAGATAGTCATTCCAATGCAGATGGCATCAGAATGCAGGCTAACATGAGATACAGAATACAGTTCATGGACAACAGATGATCAAAACAACCACACGACTGGACCCAGATTAGAATTGAAACATGGTATCTCTATCAGATCTTAGTGCAGAGGGTGTTGGGGAGATTATTTTAGAACTATGCCTTATGTTGATTTTTATTTTTGCATTCATAATTACACTAAAAATAACTGTTCAGTTATATATGTGCATATATATATTTTATTTTATACATTCATCCAGCTAATCTCACAGTAAAATAATTAAAAGTATTATTAAAACATTTCTTTCAAGACTCTGATGAATGGAGGGGTGAATGAGGAAATTGGCCCCATTTATGACAAGATATATTCATGTCAATAATAACCTGGCATTGGCAAATAAGTCATTGGTCTTTGTGCTTCCTTAGGAAATCTTTTTTGGGATTGATTTTCTCAAAAAAAATGCTGCTATAATTGTTTTTAATACAGAATATGCTGAATGAGTCCTGTCCAGAAACTTCTGAACATAAGGCTGAGGGAATGAATGGCCTTGTCCCTGTGTCAAGGAAAAGGGGGGGATTTGTAGGTATGTAGGGGTGAGAGTAGTGTCTGCTTTTTAAATAAATTTCTATTATTTGAAAAGCTAATAAATGCAATTACTAAAGCTATTAAGATAATTGTCCACATGGGTTCAGATTCTGGCAGATAGTTTCGGGAGCTTTACATTTCAAATAATTAGATAAGAGAAAGTTTTAATTTCTTGAGGTGGAGATTAGTTCTAGATTCAAGAGAAATCTGCAAAAGGAATGATGCAATGCGCAAGTGGGACTTCATGTTCTCTCTCTCATCATGAAACTTTCATTTAAGCTTCATTTTCTTTCTACAAATTAGCTTTCCTTATCCTCCTCATATAGCTAATGTGTTTCTGGGCACATCTTAGATACCACTTCCTCTGGAAAGTCTGTCCTGACTTATAAGCTCTGAATCAGGTGCTCTGTTTTTCGCTCCCTGAGTACTCTGCCTTTTCTTACCATAACAAGGATAGCATGCATTGTAATTGCCTACTTATTTAGCTGCGTAGTGTGCCAAACAATGATCTCTATGGGAATAGGAATGGATTATTTTTATTTCCCACTGTATCCATAGTGCCCAGCACAATATATAGTCCATAAGAAATGATTAATAAATATTTGCTGAGTGAGAAGTAAAAAATTATTGAGTACCTACTATATGCCAAGCATTGCTGTGGCCACTTTACCTGTTATCTTATATAAATACTGTATTAGTCAGAATTTCTTAGGGAAACATAATGAATAGGAGAATATATATATATATATATATAGAGAGAGAGAGAGAGAGAGAGATAAAGAGATTATGAGTGATTTGCTTATGCTGTTATGGATGCCAAGAATTCCCACAATCTGCTGTCTGCAAGCTGGAGGCCAAGAAAAACCAGTATTATAGTTCCAGTCCAAGCCCAAAGGCCTGAGAACCAGGGGAACCAATGTCTGAAAGAAGAAGATGGATGTTCCAGCTCAAGAGAGAGTGAATTCACACTTTCACCATATTTTTGTTTTATTTGGGCCCTCAACTGATTGGATGATGCCCACCCACATTGGTGAGGATAATCTTCTTTACTTAGTCTACCAATTAAAATGCTAATCTCTTCCGTAAATACGCTCACAGATATACCCAGAAATAATGTTTTATAAAGTATCCGGACATTCCTTAACCAGCCCAGTCAAGTTAACACATAAAATTAACCATCACAAACACTAATGTCTGGATTTTTTAAAGCCTGATGTATCTGTTTTGGACCTCCAAAAATCAGACTTCAAGATGGTTTTAGATATTTAAGAGATTTTTGGAGGAATGCAATTGTGAAAGATGAAGGAGATGGGAGCCGAAGTAGGTGGGGAAAGCCTTCAGACATCAATGCAGATCTGATATTTATGAAAGGAGAAAAGCAAGGAAAATGGATTGGTTAGTAAGACCTTCAGATGGAAGTGAAGTTCTGAAACATTATCAGCCAGATCAATGGGATATTGTTTATAGAAAAATCCCATGTTGGACAGAAAAGATCTGCCTCTAGTATCCCTTCCATGTTCAGTCATTGGCTGCATGCAGCCTTGGAGAACAGCTTCAATGAGAGTAGCATAGCAAATCCAAAGCAGCAGCAACTATGCACTATCAGTCAAGTGTGCTTCTTGCAGCGGGTTCTTTCAAAGGAAAATCTGAGTGGTGCTCTAGTATAGCCACCACAGTTCACCCCTTTAGTCACACAGATACACTTCTCATTGCATGTTTGTGGAATATCTTCTAACTTGCTTTCATGGGCTTCTATTCTTTCAGAAGAGGGAGGTCAGTGGGGATGAATCACATAGCTCCCATCACAGCACTGCAATTAGTCTCAGAGTCACAGATGTAATTAATGTTCTTCCTCTTCAACTATCCATCCAAAATTCCTCTCACCTTCAATCATTACCTCTACAGATATAACTGCTTTATCTGGTAGTGTGAAAAAAACATTTATTCCTCAGGGTCTAAGCCTTTGATATCCATACATTTCTCAGGCCAAGCCTGCTTCAAGTGTTAATTAACTGTTATAATATAAAGGGAAAAAGGAGTATCAAAAATAGAAAGTAAATCACTAAATCACCTAGGTCCATAGTCTTCTTAGTCCCCATTGTATAAAAAGAGGCTTACCTCTTCTTGCTGATGAGGATCGATTACCTCTGCCTTCTGTGAAAAAGGCCTCTATAGTGTCTTCCTATAGGGAAAGGGGTGCCAGCTCATATTAAGGAGTGCTGGGCTACTTCTGCAAGCTATAAAGTTTCAGGGATGTCTTCAGAGCCAAACATCTTAGGGGCATATACCCAGATATCCCCATCTCATATTTCAGGGTCCCAAGTTATTCTCTCCAGGGCCCTGAAGTTAGCATAAAAAACTAGCATGGACAAACACTATTAAAATGTGTCTCAAGCCCTCAGACTTTAAATCTTGAGTATCCTCAGCTATGTTTACTCTTCCACTGCAGGAAAGAGCTTCTTTGTAAGCTATCAGAAAGATTCCCTGGCTCTCACACTTAGCCCTCAACTATTTCTTAACAACTCTCAGTTATTCAAAATTCTTCTACAGGATGGCAATACAACATAATGATAACTAGCCAACTCTACTGTTCTTATAGACATTGACCCCCTAGCTGCCAAAATGTTTCAAATGCCTGAATTGTCACTCCAGCAAGTGCACTCCTCTCTACCAGGACATTATTTCAAGTCACCACTGGTGAAATCTTCAGCAACTACGCTGTCATGTTATGCCAGGGATTATCCTTACATCATGTTTCACTTAGGAAGGAGTTGTTCTTTCCAGCCAGGCAGTGGGTAAGCCAGGCTTACCAAAACCCATCTTATCATCTTTTTTTCTCAGACCACTCCTGGCACACTCTGAGTCAATTTGGGCCCTCTAAGAAGCAGATGTAGAGATGGGATAAGACATGCAAGAGATATATTGATAAAGGGGAAGGAGCAGGAATAAATGGGAAAAGCCTTTAGACTATGATACAGTTTTATGACTGCAGCATACTACCAAGAAATTCTCAGGCTGAACAACAAGGAGGCCCCACACAAAGGTTGCCCATTAGAGGAGTCATGCATCAAGCAGAGATAGCCTGGCTCTGGTACCCCTGTTGTGATCAGTACTTAGCTGGGAGCAGCCCCCCAGCGGAAGTGTGGCCTTGAAGCAAGTGCCATAATTCCAAAGGTGCAGCAGTTGGAGGCTGTCAGTCTACTGTGCTCCCTGCAGCAGGTTTTCTTGAAGGGAGATCTAGGCAGTGCACTTCCATGGCTGCCACACCTGGAAAATGCTTAATATTCTTTCCCAGGAGGCTTCCAGATGCTGCACAAATGTATCTATTTTAAGTTTGTTTTTCAAGTGGGAAAGCCTCCTACTTCAAAATTAGGCTTTACAATTTTAATCATGAAGTAAGAAATCAGCTAACACATAAACAACAACCCAGAGTGTTCACATTAGAAAGTAGAAAATTGCTGAATCAGTCCTTAGAATAATAGGCTAAGACTGGGAATAGTATCTTTACTAATAAGGGGGCAGAAGTAAGCAATGGCTATCCCAGTGCAGATTATCCCAGATCACAACAAACAAGAATATGTCAGGAAGCCAAAAGCAAGATCGAGACCATGTCAGAATCATTCTCTGCGCAATAATATTTTAAGAGTATCACATTAACTTTCTACAGGGGAATGAGACACTGACCCAGAATATGTCCATCCTGAGTACTTGTAAGATACTTGTAGCCAGTGAGTGACCACATAATTCCTAAGGTGAAAAGCAAAGGGACACAGAGAAAAAACAGATGCTGGCTTTTCACATTTTTCACAGTGGTCAATTTTTTGCAACCTTTCTACACACAAAGAATATGGCTTCACAAATCCCCACAGAGGTGCTAGACACAGAAGGCAAACCTATTGTGGAGTTTCCATCTAATGACAGGTCTTTGATTCATCCACTCAGCAAACATTCACTAAACACCAATTATTTGCTACACCCTGTGCTAGGCACTGGGAATACACACTCCTGACCTCAAAAAGATAAATAGAATTTTTAGTTGGTAGATTGGCTCTAGAGTAACATGTAAGTGTGATTAGCTCTCAGAAGTCGTCTGTCACACTGTGAAAAGTAAAATTTGCTTTTTATCTTTTTTTTTGGTTTTTGTGAGTATCAAATAAGATATTGGGTTTGAAAATATTGAAAATATTTGGAAACTAGTAAGCTCTATACATATTTGAGGAGTACAATTATTTATATGACAACTCTTTTTAGATAGTTTTATACTCCTTTTACCAGAGTTCTAAAACATAGCCTGAATACTTGGGTGGACCTGACATGAGTGAAGGTTCTCTCATTAGTGATAATACTTTCAACAGATTGATCATTGCTGGATTATTAATTCTATAAATATTTTAGACTGCTGTTTTACTTTTAAGCCCTTTTGGAGATACGGAATATAATATATATACAGTCATTGACTAATTCAGACAAAAGATCAAGTTGAAAGCCTGTTTTCCTTCTTGAAAGAGAATTCTAATAAAACTCCATTAAAAACTCATAATCAATAATTGGGTTCATTGCTCATTTTCTGCTGTGAAATTGTAAGTTGTGTTTCTGAATGTATATATATGTACATATATATTAAAATAAAGGATCATGAGAGTAGTGTAAGATAATCAGGGGATGGGAGATGAGAACAAAGTCACAGTGAACTCCTAAGCTAGAATTGCAAAGAAGGGGCCTATCCATTTTTGAGGATGAATCCAGTCCAAGATTTGATAGTTTTACAGGAGAAAATGCCATAATATGAATTTCAGTGAGATAACATTAAAGAAAGTTGTAGTATTTACTGTCTCTATATTTTCTTCTGGGAAATATTTGAGAAAGAAATAACAATTTTGAGTACAATAAGTAAATATAATATTGTAATGCAGAAGTAAAGATTTTTACCCTCAAGGAGTACCCTCATTCATTAACATATACACACTTTGGCAAGATAGGTGTGAAACATTCCCTTAGATTGTGGGATTATTTAGCTCTCATTGTGCCTGCTAGAAGTTCCACCTCTAATTTATACAGTCAGTTATCTTGATCACAGCATGAGGTCTTAAAACTGAGCAAGCAGCTTTGGCAAAAAGTCTAAGGTACCGAGGTTGAGGAGGGACAATGGTAATTAAGTTGGCTGGAGGCCTGGGTACCTCAAGGGCATCTAACATGAAATCAGTTAATTTTCAGTACTTATATAGATGTTAGTAACTTCCTGCCTCTATTTCTAAATGAGATAGGGAAATTTTGGCTGCCTGTGAACTTGTCATAGCAACAAAGAACAATTTCATTCATCTTGCCTGGGAATAGCTTCTGGTGTGTATGTGTACAGGATGATAGAAGCTCCTTCAAGTGAATATTGGTTTGAGAGCTTTAGGAATTCTGAAAAGGGGGCACAGCTGTGATTCTTCAGTAGCTAGGTGAATGAAGGCGGCCATCTAAAGAAAGGTGGAGGAGCCAGCTGGAATGGAAGCAGCACCAGGAGTGGCAGGAAAAATAAAGCTTAAGACCCTGGGAACTGATATACACAAGCTTTCCTCTAGCTCTCTGCTGTGAAGTAGATTTTCATTGGATGTCATCCAGAAAAGATTCCAACCTATTATACAGCCCCTTATGGTGGAGTGACAAACTAATGGCATGGGGGAGGTGGGTGGGGGAAGCTGTAGAAACACCAGACATGAAGCCAGAACAGAAGTGAAATTCTGGCTCCCCTTAGAAATCTTAGAATGCTTTGGATGATTCATTCCACCTCTCTTAACCTCAGTTTTCCTCATATAGTAGTTATGGGTGTAGAGACTAAAGCCAGATTTCATGGAATTTCAAATTCCAGCTCTTACACTTGCCAGTTGTGTATCCTATAGCAAATTAGTTATCATATTACATAAAATATGGATAATAATAATGCTTTAATTTGTATTTCCAGAGTTATTAGGAGGATGAAATGAGTTCCTGGTGAATAATGAGTGCTACAGAGCCTTTGTTAAATTACATAATATTGTGGGTATTTGCTATGAGGAGTTTCTATTCTCTCATCACAAGACATAGTCAGGGATGGTAAAACCCTTCCAATTGTGAAAAAACAGCACAACAGAGCTGAGAGAAAGAGAGAGAGAGAGAAGAGAGGCCAGGGCAAAGGTAATAGGTGGAAAATATTTTGCCGGAAATTTTGGAAAAGAGACACATATCTTAAATTCTATGCAATTAAGGACAAAACACCTGGATTTAAGGAAGCACACACATGAAAACTTTGAGCAATTCATAGAATTCTCGGCAGTAAATATTAACGGTCATGATACAACAGATGCAACCATTTCAATATAGATGGAGAACATGCATAACAGGGAACTTAATTCAAAATTATTTGCATACGTAAAAGTTCTGCCTAAGTCATACACTCAATAACTATATTATGGTCTAGTTTCACAATGTGGGTTAAATCATTCACAATTTCTCATTTTCTTGTTTTGGGGCCAAGTATTTTGAAGTTTCTGAAACCTAAAATTTAATATGATAGTTTTTTCTTTTCTAAGAAGTCAGTAATAATCAACTTACAATTTAAAAATCTTACAATTGATGGGATCTTGGAATTGATATGGCATGGAAGGTCAGGCTGACAGCAGCTTTCTCCCCCCCACAGCTCTGTGTTGTAGAAGTTCTATTCCTTGAATGTGCAACCTAGAAGACTGGTGCTATCTTCTCTTAACTTTCCCCACTTGCACAGGGGAAGATTTAACTTCATATGAGACAGGCTGAAAATGCTGGGACCCAATAGCCACTGCTCCAGCTTGCTAATAAGATGAAGGTCCCATAATAAGAGGGGCAAGCTAAAAAGACCAAGACCTACCTTCACGGCCCAGTTCCCCCACTCAGAGGAGAAGTGCACTCCAGGAGAAGCAAGCCACTATCTTTTTCCCCATCTCAGCTGCAGTGGAACAGAGGTTCTGTTCATGTAGAAAGTCAGGCCACAGGAACATAGAAATCCATAACTCTTCCTAAGCACACTGACTTTATTTGGAACAGAGTGTAGGATAGTTCATAGCTAAGGAAACTGTGGAAAAAACAGTTGAGATCTTAGTAGTGAGCAACAGATCAAAGTATAGATCAGCTAAAATTTTAACAGAGAGAACAAGAGCAAGAGAAACTAAGAAAAGCCTTCCTGGAGTCAGAGCAAAGTTCAAAGATTAGAAACATTGTGCCCCTAAAAAAGAGCCCAGCTTAATTGCATCAGACCATGGAGCAATTTATACCTCAGTAATTTGTCAAAAACAACGTAGAAATCAATTAGCAATTAGTGTAGGCTAATAGCTGGGCATGATACTAATGAAGGCAATCTAGCTTAATACAGAAATCAGGGAAAGAGTAAGGCAGAAAGAGCCTGGCTAATACCAGTCACCTTTTATTGTCAAAGTGACTGTGCAGATGCCCAAAGGTTGCTCTTCCTGATTAGTTAGCAACATCGGAAATTGCATACTTTGGGGGAATAAATTCCATTCCAGTAGTTCAGCCAAATCACTAAAACAAAACAATAAACAAGCAAACACCAACAACAAATACTGACGGATGGTGTGATCAGCATCCAGAGATGCTGGAATGTATATTATTAAATGCCCAGTATTCAACAAAAAAACTAAAAAGCATACAAAAGTGTGAACTATACATACACAGGACAAAATTTAGAAGTAGACATGACCTTTGAGGGGAAACAGATGTTGGACTTCAAAGCAACAGCTGTTACAAATATGTTCAAAGAACTAATGGGAATTATTTTTTAAGACTTAAAAGAAGTTATGATGACACTGCCTCATCAAAAGAAGAATATCAATAAAGAATAATGGAAATTCTGGAGTCAAAAGATCTCAAATCAAAACCCTAATTGAAATTTAAAAATCATTACAGAACATCAACATTAGATTTGAGGTGGCAGGAAAGACAATCAACAAACCTGGAGACAGATCAATAGAAACTATGTAATCTGATAAACATAAAAAATAATGAATAAAACTTAAGAGTCTAAGAGAAATGTGAAACACCATAAAGCACACCAACAAACATGTAATATGAATAGAAGGATAAGAGAGAGAAAAGAGCAGGAAAATATATATTAAAAAAATAATGACTTAAAACTTCCCACATTTGTTGAAAAACATTAATTTACACATCCAAGAATCTCAACAAACTCCAAAGATGACAAACACAAAGAGGTCTATATCCACACATATCATAGTAAAAATGATGAAAGCCAAGGACAATTATTGGTTTAGTTCTCCTAACTGAAATTTTGCATCCTTTGACAAATATTTTCCCAACCACTGCTCCCCCCAAGCCTTTGGTAACCACCATTCTCAACTCTCAACTCTATGAATTCAACTTCAACTCTCAACTCTATGAATTCAACTTTTTTAGATTCTATATATTAATGAGACCATGTGGTATTTATCTTTCTGTGTCTGGCTTATTTCACTTAACATAATGTCCTCCAGTTTCATCATGTTGTCACAAATGTCAGAATTTCCTTCTTTATTAAGACTGAATAGTATTATATTGTATGTATGTATACCACATTTTCTTATATGTTAATTAGTTCAATTTAGCCATTCCACAATGTATACATATTTCAACATGTTGTACATGATAAATATATATTAATACACACATTTTATCCATTAACTTAAAAAAGAACAAAAAAGAGAATATCTTGAAAGCAATAAGAAAAAAAATGACTCATTATGTATAAGGGAAGCCCAATAAGTTTAATAGATGACTTTTCCTCAGAAACAATGTAGGCTAGAATGTAGAAGCTAGAATGTTCAAAAGTGCTGGAAGGAAAAGATAAATGTCAACCATAAATCTTTTATCCAGCAAAACTCACTTTTAAAAAATGAATTCAAAATACACACATCCTCATAAAAACAAACACTGAGATAATTCCTTGCTAGCAGATTACAAGAAACACTAAAGGAAATTCTTCAGGCTTAAAGAAAGTAACACCAGATTGTGATTCGAATCTATACACACACACACACACACACACACACACCCACACACACAATGAGAATTGGTGAAGAAAATTATGAAGGTAACTATAAACAGTATAATTGCATATTTCTTTTCTTTTCTTAAGTGATTTAAAAATCAATTGCACTTGTAACAAATGTACCACTCTGGTGTGGGATGTTGATATGGGGAAGGTTGTACATGTGTGGGGGGAGGGAGTATATGGGACCTCTCTGTACTTTCTGTTCATTTTTACTATAAACCCAAAACTGCTATAAAAAGTAAAATGTGTTAAAAAAAAGAAGTCTATTTGCCTGCACACACACACATTGTTGGGCCTATACACATAGAAATATAACACAGTTGACAATAGGAGCAAAAGGAGATAAGAGCAAAAAGCTGTATTAGAGTTAAGAAATGACACCAGAAGGTAACTCAAAACTACAGGAAGAAATTAAGAGAATCAGCAATGGAAAATGAGAAGATCATATAACAACCACTGTGAATATATATGTGCTCTCCTTTCTTCTCTCAGTGTCTTTAAAAGATATAAAACTATGTAAAATAATTATTATTGTAATGAATTATTGAGTTTGTAACATATATAGACAAAATACATAACAATACTAGCATAAAAAGTGGGGAGGCTAAAGCTATATGGGAGAAATATTTCTATAGCTCACTGCAATTAAGTTAATATAAATCTGAAGTACATTCTGATAAGCTAAGACATAATAGGGTCAGTCTTACAGCAACCACTAAGAAAATAATTGAAAAATAAAAATGAAATATGCATATAGTTAAAAAATAGTTAAATAAATTAAATTTTACAATAGCAAATATTCACTTAAGGTAAAAGAAGACACTAAAGCAAGAACAGAAGAACAAAATAGATATGAGACAGAGAAATAAAAACTGAAATGGCAGACAGAAATCCAACCATATCAATAATACAATTAAAAGTGATTGGATTAAACAATTTTAAAGAGAGAGACTATCACACTTATTTTTTTTAGAAAAAAGACAAAATTCTATGCTGTCTTCACTAGACATACTTTAGATTTCAAAGATAGAAATAGTAGAAATAGGTCGAAAGTAAAAGGATGGAAATAGGTGTATCATGAAACACTACCCATAAGAGTTCTGGAGTGGTGAAATTAATATCACACAAAATATACTTTAAAACAAAATAAAAATATTATGAGAGATGAGGAGGAAGATTAAAAAAATAAAATGGTTAAGCCATCAAGAAACAAAACAACCATAAATATATGTGCACCTAACAAGAGAGGTCCAAAGTAGAGGAAGCTAAAAATGATAAAGAGGGAAAACAGTCAATTCAGCAATAATAGTTGGAGCCTTTGATATCCTATTTTCACTAATGGATAGAGCAATTAAAAGATCAAAGAGGATAGAGAAGACTTGAACAACAATTAACCGGCAAGACTTAACAGATATCTATAAAGAACTCCACCACACAACAGCAGAATACCCATTTTTCTTAAGCACATATAGAACATTCTTCAGAATAGACTATGTGCTGGTCCATAGAACAAGCAACTTAAATTTACTGAAATCATACGATGTTCTCCAATAACAAGGGAATTAAATGAGAAATCAATAACCAAAGGAAATATGAGACGTTCACAAATATATGGAAATAAATAACACATTCCTAAATAACAAATGGCTCAAAGAAGAAATAGGGGAAGAATTAGAAAATACTTTGAGGTGAATATAAATTAAAACACAACAAACCAAATTAAGGGGATGCACTGCTAAAGCAATGTTTAAAGAGAAATGTAGGCCGGGCGCGGTGGCTCACGCCTGTAATCCTAGCATTCTGGGAGGCCGAAGCGGGCGGATCGTTTGAGCTCAGGAGTTCGAGACCAGCCTGAGCAAGAGCGAGACCCCGTCTCTACTAAAAATAGAAAGAAATGATTTGGACAGCTAAAAATATATATATATAAAAAAATATTAGCCAGGCATGGTGGTGAGTGCCTGTAGTCCCAGCTACTTGGGAGGCTGAGGCAGGAGGATGGCTTGAGCCCAGGAGTTTGAGGTTGCTGTGAGCTAGGCTGATGCCACGGTACTCTAGCCCGGGCAACAGAGTGAGACTCTGTCTCAAAAAAAAATAAATAAATAAAAAAATAAAGAGAAATGTATACCTATAAATTCCTATCTTAAAACAGAAGAAAAATCTCCAATTGGTATCTTAAATTTCTACATTAGGAAACTAGAAAAGGAAGAGCAAACTAAATTCAAATCAATCAGATAGAAAGGAATCATAAAGAAGAGAGTGGAAATCAATGAAATAGAGAATACAAAAAGAATAGAGAAAAATCAATGAAACCAAAAAGATTTTTTTTAAAATATCAACAAATTGAAAAACTTTAGCTAGCTTGACAAAGCAAAAAGGAAAGAAGACTCAAAATACTAAAATCAGAGGCAGGACCACTAACAAATACATAGAAATAAAAAGAATTATAAGGGAATATAATAAACTACTGTATACCTACAATTAGATAATTTAAATAACTTAGATAAAATGGACAAATTCCCAGAATGACACAAATAACCAAAACAGGTATAAGAAGAAATAGAAATTTGAATATAAACAAATAAAATATTATTTTATTTGAAAATTTTCTATGAAGGAAAACACAGGCCCAGATGCATCTATTGGTAATTTCTACCAAACATTTAAAGAAGAATTAATATCAATTTTTTCACAACTTTTCCAAAAAATATCAGAGGATGGATCACTTTCCAACTCATCCTAGTAAGCCAGGATTGCCCTGTTACCAAAACCAGACAAAGACATCACAAGAAAAGAAAACCACTGATCAGCATCTTTTACAAATATAGATGTAAAAATTCTCAAAAAATACTAGAAAACCAAATCCAATGATATATAAAAATAATTATACACTATGACCAAGTGGTATTTATCCTAGCAAGGTAAGGTTGATTTAACATCTGAAGATAAATTAATACCAACTAATTAATTAATTTTATATCATAGAATAAAAGACAAAAACAACATTGTCATCGTCATAGACACAGAAAAGTCATTAGACAAAATTCAGTGTTGCATAACAAAAATACTCAACAAACCAGGAATATAAGGGAACTTCCTGAACATTTTAAAACTGGTTACAAAAACTCACATATAACATCATTCTTAGTATATAAATGGGCAAAAGATAGTTTCTGTATATTGGTCTCTTTGTTGTTTACTTCATAGCAGGCTAAGAGCATTAGCTCAAAGCCCACTGGCACTAAGCTCAAATTTTTACACTTCCAATTGCTTTAAATGTAGCCCTTAAAAGCCTATTTTTAGCCATTTAGAGCCTGCCTGCTTTGCATATCTCACAAAATTTCACTCACCATCTGCTAGCCATAGATAAAACAAACTCTGTTGTTTATAAAAGACCCCAAATTGCTGCTCCCCATTGGAGCTCTCTGACCCAGAGATTCCCCATTGTGCTACTGAGTAACCTGACCTACACACATAAGTTCTCTCTCTAATACCCCTCTCCTCAGAGAGTCCCCTGCCCTCTTCTCTCTCTGGTGATGACACTATACCTGTCTCTAGAAGGTCTCCTGCTATGAGGAATTTCTCTTCTTATGCAATCCTCTCCAAACACTGCCCAATAAATCTTATTGTGGAATACTGCTATGTCATTGTCATGTATTTTCCTTGATCCGACCTCAAATCCTCTATCTCACCACAACTTTACTGGTGAAAGATTAAATGCTTTCTCCCTAAGATCAGGCCCAAGAAAAGGATGTCTTCTCTTGTCCCTTGTCTTAGTTTTCTTGAGATTATATAACAAAGTATCACAGACTGGATGGCTTAAACAATAGAAATTTATTGTTTCACAATTCTGATGGCTATAAGCCTTAGGTAAAGGTGGCAGCAGGACTGAATTCTTCTGAGGGCCATGAGGGAATGATCTATTCCAGGCCTCTATTCTTGACTTGTAGGCAGCCATCTTCTCCCTGTTTCTTCACAGTGCTTTCCCTCTGTACGTGCCTGTGTCCAAATTTTCTCGTCTTATAAGGACACTAGTCATATTAGATTAGGGCCCACAGGCCGGTGCGGTGGCTCATGCCTGTAATCCTAGCACTCTGGGAGGCCGAGGTCAGGAGTTCAAGACCAGCCTGAGCAAGTCAAGACCCTTTCTCTACTAAAAATAGAAAAAATAGCCAGGCATCGTGACATACGCCTATAGTCCCAGCTACTCGGGAGGCTGAGGCAGGAGGATTGCTTGAGCCCAGGAGTTTGAGGTTGCTGTGAGCTAGGCTGATGCCACAGCACTCTGCTCAGAGCAACAGAGTAAGTCTGTGTCTCAAAAAAAATAGATTAGGGCCTACCATAATAATCTCATTTTTACCAAATTACCCCTGTAAAGACTCTATTTCCAAGTATGATCACATTTTGAGTTGTTGGAGTTTAAGATTTCAATATCTGAATTTTGGGAGAGAGACATAATTTGGCTTATGACACTACTTCCATTCAATATGCACTTGAAGTTCTAACTAGGACAATTTGGCAAGAAAAGGAAAAATAAATAAAAAGCATTCAAATTGCAAAGGAAAAGTGAAATTTTCTCTGCTTGCAATTCATATCAACAAAAAATGCACCAAAAAGAAGAAAAATAGGACTAGTTCAGCAAGGTTGCAGGATATAAGATTAATATACAAAAATCAGTTGTATTCTTATACAATAGAAATAAACAATTTGAAAATAAAATAAAGCAAATTCATTTATAAGATCATCAAAAAGAAAAATATCACTTAGGAATAAATTTATTAAAACAAGTATAAATCAAGGACTCAATACCCTTCAAAATAGCAACAAAGAAAATAAAATACCTAGGAATATATTTAACTAAGGAGGTAAAAGACCTCTATAGGGAGAACTACGAAACACTGAGGAAGGAAATCGCAGAGCATGTAAATAGATGGAAATCCATACCGTGTTCATGGATGGGAAGAATCAACATTGTCAAAATGTCTATACTACACCTAACTTTCTAATTGTATAGTAGCTGATCTGTCTTCTAGTGTTAATTCTAAGGATAATGACCTCTAATTTTGATAAATGTGTACCTGATCCTTAAAGATAAGGAATTGCTAGTAACTGTATTGGTAATTTTAAAACCTCAAAAATTTCAGGAATATCAATATATTTAATATTTATTTGAACTGGGTTTTTATCAATTATTAATAAATGTACATTTATTCAGTTGGGAAAACATGACCATCAATACAGAGATAGCATTGCTAAAATACTTGATTAGATAATCTTAAAGAAAATTATATAGCAATTCACATTGTGACAATAATCCATCTCCTTTCCATTAAGTACAAATGTTATTTATACAGCCAGAATAGCATTATACACTTTAGCAGAATAGAAATTAACATGATTTACATTATATTTTATGCCAGTTTTCAAAAATGCGATAAAAAATTTTAATAAGTAATTACACAACAGGAACTAACTACCTGTCACAGGGTGATATGTAGTGGGAACAAAATAAAAACTGTATTGTTTGTCATAAACATTCACTCAATTATCCTGTACTAAAACAGGTACATACAGAAAAAAAACATGAAAGAAAGGAAGGCAAGTAAAAAGATTTTCAATGAAAATATGCAGATATTGACTGAAAATCATAAAAATATGTTTTATATAACAGTGATATTTATATTATCTAGAAAACAGAATTCAATACCTATATCTCATTATCATCTAAACAATAACCATTAAATATTCTACTATTTCACATTTTTCAGTTCTTTTTTACATGTTACTAAACAGATATTTCTAAATACCGCAAAACTATCAGCATGATAAATTAACAATGGATTTTCCCTGAAGTTTCTCTCAACATGAGCTTGGACAACAGGAAACAAATAATTCCTGGATAAAGTGCATTACTTCTATGGAAGTTTTTGAGAAAAAAAAATATAAAAGCAAAAGTCACTAAGTAATGTTATTTCTTAAAGTTACCTTGTAATATTCCTTTTCCTTCCTATAGAATTTAGGCATTGACATTTAAGCAAAATGAACAAGCCAAAAGTAACATTTATGTAGAGTGAAAATGGTACAATATATAAAATTGGGTGCTCCTAGGAATAATTTTAGACATTGGAAGCGAAGGAGTTTATGGAGTGGACAAAAGGTGAAATAATGAAGACAAGTGTCAGAAAAAGAATAGAATATACCAAAGACAATTATCAAGTTGAATTTACTTAATGTATTTCCCCAACCTATTCCTGAATGGCCTCAAAATCTGGCAGGAAGGAATCAATTCCTAAAATAAAATTCATGAATGAAAAATGACAATGTAAGAATTTACATTATTCAAAACAAGCAGTTCAGGAAGTATGGTGTAAAGGGTGATCACTTGCTGTCCTAAAAAAGGACTTGCTGTCCTCAGGTCTAGAGGAAATCATTGGGTAATGGTAAAATTAGAGAAAACAAAGTGATATCATTATTAAACAGATTAGATTATTAAATTGAGACAGGAAAATGGATAGTGGAATCTAGAACAGATTATGAAACTGGCAATAAAAAGATTAGTTAAGGAAAGAGATTAAGCTATCTATACATTAGGGAGAATCTCATTCTTCTAAAAGCATAGCATTCAATAGATTGTTTTCTGGTAATTCTTCCTCTCAGAAGATAAAAGGATGTATCGGAGTGAGGTTTCTTTTCTTTTGTTTGAGTTGAATTGAAAGAAAATCATATTACAGTTAGTATAAACAAAGATAGGCAATTGCCTGGCTCAAATGGCTAAAAATCTTGTGAAGTAGGAGAGTAATCAGACATGGTACCAGCAAGATTTCAACTCTATTTCTTGTTATTCTCTTGAATTGCAAGCTGGAGGTGCGATAGCTATAGTGCTATCAGACCTCACTATGCACATGGCAATGTCCAAAGCAAGAGAGCTTATCACTTATATAGTTCTTTTTTTTCTTAAGGGGAAGAAAACTTCCTAGACCCACTCTCCTGTATCCTCCCCCTAGAAAAAGAAATCTCTCCTTGCATCTTATAAGTCAAAGTTTGGTCACACACAAATTCCCTATGGTCATGGGTATTTTATATGCTGATTGATACATGCCTTATTTCTATACTCATACTGGCAAAGAAATGGCATTGTTTTAGACTGATCACACCCACTTCTGGAGATGAAGATAGGGTCTGCTTCCTCTGAAGGACAGGAATTATAATCATAGGAGGATTGGATATCTAAATAGATATCATAATATGTTAGGAAGAGTATAATAAAAAGTCAGCATTTTAACTGTTTGCTAACAAGCTTTAAACTCTACTCCCCTCTTCTCTCGTACAACAACTGGACAAGTAAATAAGAAAGTCTGGGTGCTATCTCCTTTGGCACCAACAGGAAGTTCAGACATTTCAAGCCTGGCCCATTCTACCGAAATCTTCACTACACTCTTCCCCTTAACCACAATAATATCCAAAGCCAGTCACCCCTCCTGGCTCCCTCAAAGCATTTTTGACCTGTTTGTGAGCTACTGTGCTCTCTCTAGAAAGCTTCATTATATCATTAATAAATCTCTTCATATCCTCTAGCTGCATTTTGAGTCTTGACACTGGAAAGTATGTGGGGTGGAGATTAATCCCTGTACTGCAGGGTGATTATAAGAAAAAAGGAGGTAGTGGATGCTGCATGAGCAATCAACACTGGACTCCAATATACAACATTGAGAAGGGAATCACAACTCTTAATTGACCAGAAAATGATAGTGATTTGAATGATATAGGAAACATCATTATTTCAAGGGTTTATAATAATGAAGAAACGGAAAGTTGATATATGGTCAACATCTATCTAAGATGTTTGGAGAGGAAATTTCAAAAAATTACTGCATCAAGAATACGAAAAATGGGATCTGAAAATTTCATTACAATCATATGATCAAAATAATTCCAATATTCCATGAAACAAAATCAGAAATCATGTTTTAGCTATCAGAGAGCCAAATACAATTTTCATAATTCACAGTATTGATGATGGTCTGAAGGAATAGGAACTACTCTGTTATACAATGGACTGAAATGTAAAATCATACAATAGTTTTAAAAGTTACTTTGGCAAAATCTATAAAACTTTTAAGTGCACATGACCAAAATCTATCAAGGAAAAAAATTAATTAAAAAAAGGCACATGGGGAAGTTTGAGTGAGGTCAGCAAGAAGGCAGGGTAAGAGATTCCAGCCTTCATTCTCCCCACGAAAATAACAACAATAACAAAAAATAGCTTGTGAAGTTCTCAGGATTCCAGTTAAGAACCTGAAGCAATACAGTGGAGTAAGAGAGAGAGAGAGAGAGAGAGAGAGAAAGAGAATAATGACACAGAACTAGAAGGAAGAATGGCTTAACATATGGTGAACAACCAGCTTCCCCAGCCTTTTGTGGCACTGCCCAAGAGGACCTGCTTTTAATTAATTCCACCCAGATCTGTGGAGAGATTGGCATAGTTGAGACATTAGGAGACAGCTAGGAACAAAGAATAAGGGTGGAGGCTATCGGTATCAGCCATGCTGTGGAAGACCTTGGAAGCCTTAGTGATGGAGAAACTTAAAAGCACTCTAGGTCACTGCAGATTCCCTGTGGATTTCATCAATGAGAATACCATAGTGTTTATTGTCATGGACCCCAGTAGCTTGTGACACACTTCTACACAAATGCCCCAGATAGAAGAGACTCAACCACAATTGGCATGCCTATGTCCCAGACCCTGGAGCCACAGTTGTTCTACTCACTTGAGCACTGGACCCAGGCTCCATAGCCATCTGTGAGTGCCCATACCTGAGATACCAGCTCCTCTGCCACCCCCAACCCCAGAGCTTCAGTAACTCCATGCACACCCACACACCAGACTTCAGCTCTGCAGGTGCTTAGTGAGTTACCATACCTCACACACTGGTACCACTAGCACAGCAGGTATGCCCATGCCTTAGACACCAGCACCACCACCACCATGAGCACAACTATGTGTCAGACCCAAAGCCAAGATGGATCCCCTGGGTCCTGACTTCCCTCCATGATGGAAAAAGAGAACAGGAAGACCCCAGTACCCTTCTTTACTAAAGACTCCAACCAATAGTTCTTGCTGCCACTATGGACACCTGCGGCCTTGGCTACAGAGGACTCACACAATCGTCACTGATGTTCACCTCAGCTGAAAGAGTTGCAAGGACACTATGTCATTGTGATCTCTCCAGAGCTGGAATCTCCACACCTCACTAAGCCATTGCCCTTATGTTCATCAATAGTTGAAGGTCTTTCCCCACTTAAACTAATGTGAAAATCCTGGAAAAGGTGATTGCTCAATCAAATGTGCAGACATTAATGCAAGGATATAATAAGCACACACAAAAAAATCAAGGAAACATGATACCACAAAAGGGATGCAACAATTTTACAGTAACTGACCATAGGAAAGAGAAATATATAAATTGCCTGACAAAAAAATCCAAAATGATTGTACTGAGGAAGTTCAGTGAGCTACAAGAGAACACAAGTATACAACCCAACAGAATTAGGAAAACAGTCATGAGCAAAACTGGAAGTTGAATAAAGAGAAATAATTAAAAAGACACAAATATAAATTTCAGAGCTAAAGAATATAATGAATGAAATTAAAAATGCAATAGATAGCTTCAACAGCAGACTCACTCAAACAGAAGAGAGATTCTGTGAACTCAAAGACAGATCATTTGAAATCATCCAGAAAAGAAAAATGAATGAAAAAGAGAGAAGAAAACCTATGGAATTTATAAGACAACCCTCAAATGAACCAATATATACATTATGAAAATCCAAGAATGAGAAGATAGACACAAGAAGCATATTTAAATAAATAGTTGCTGAAAACTTCCCAAATTTTGGGAAAGAACTTGGTAACCATATTCATGAAGCTCAAATGTCTCTAAAGGATAACAATCCAAAGAAGAATACACTGAGATATATCATAATCACATTATCCAATTTAAATCCAGTGTTTGTCAATTTCCTGTCTAGATGATCTATCTAGTGCTGCTAGTGCGGTGTTAGAGTTCCCCACTATTATTATAACGTTTATCTCTTTCTTTAGGTCTAATAATATTTGTTTTGAGAGCTCCAATACTGATTGAACATATATTATCTTATATATGATCTTGCTGAATTGATGATTATATAATGACCTTCTTTGCCTTTTTGTAAACTGTTTTTGATTTAAAGTCTGTTTTGTCTGATATAAGTATAGCTGTTTCTGCTTGCTTTTCAATTTTGCTTGCATGGAGTATCTTTTTCATGCCTTTACTTTTAGCTTATGTGTCTTTATGGGTGAGGTGATGTTCTTGTAAGCAGTATATATTTAAATCATTTTGTTTTGAATCTGCCAGTCTATATCTTTTAAGTGAAGCATTTAATTCCTTTAAATTCAAGGTTAATATTGGTATTTTAGGCTTTGTTCCTGTCACATTGTTAATTGTGTTCTAGTTGTTTCATAGATTCTCTGTTTTACCTTTTTCTCTTTTTGTCTTTCGTATTTGATGAAATTCTGTTGTGTTGCCATTTGATCCCTTTCTCTTCCTCATTTGTGTGTTTTATAAAACCTATGAGTTTTGTGATGGTGTATATCAACCTTTCATTTCCATGTTTAAGAGTCCTTTGAGTATTTACTGTACAGCTAGTGTAGTGGTGATAAATTTTCTCAGTATTTGCTTATCTGGGAAAGACTTTATTTCTCTTTCATTTATAAAGCCTATTCTGGTAGGATATAAAATTCTTGACTGACTTTTTTTTCCAGCACTTTGAAAATCCCATCCCATTCTTCTCTGACCCATAAGGTTTCTGCTGAGAAGTCTCTGTTAGTCTGATGGGGTTTCCTTTATAGGCAATTAGACACTTTTATTTTGCTAATTTTAAAATTCTTTCTTTTACTTTTAATTTAGATATTATAATTATAATATGGCATTCTGAAGTTCTTTTTGCAGTGTATTTCCAGTGTATTTGCAGTGTATTCATTGAGCCTCCTGTATCTGGAGGTCTAACTCTCATGTTAGAGTTGAAACTCTTCATAGATTACTTCCTTGAAAAGGTTTTCTCAATTTTTCGATCTCTCCTCTGCTTAGGAATACCAATAATTCATAAATCTGGTCACTTTATATAGTCCCAGACATCTCAAGGGATTTGTTCATTCTTTTTTATTCTTTTTTCCTTATTTTTGTCTGACTGGATTATTTCAAAAGACCTGCCTTCGAGTTCTGGAGATTCTTTATTCTGTTTGATCTAGTCTCTTATTGAAGCTTTTGAATGTATTTTATATTTCCTTCAATGATCTTCTGGCTTCAGAATTTCTGTTTGTTTTTTATTAAAGATATCTATGTCCTTGGTAAATTTCTCATTCATATCTTGTATCAATTTTCTGACACCTTTCTATTGGTTTTCAGATTTCTCTTGCATCTCATTGAATTTATATAAAGTCAGTATTTTAAATTATTTATTTGGCATTTCAAGGAATTCTTTTGGATTGGGATCCATTGCTGAACGATACTTGTGGTCCTTTGGTGATGTCATATTTCATTGCTTTTTCATTTGCCCATGTCCTTCCATTGATATCCATGCATTTGATGTAGCAGTCACTTGTTCTAATTTTTTCAAATTGCTCTGCTAGGGGAGAATTTTTCCTGAAGATGTACATATGTTGTTGTTTGACTAGGACATTTTGGCTTTGATTTTGGGTGCCCATTGTAGTGTGATATTTGCGATTTCTTTGCCAGTACACGGCAGAGTCAATGGTATCTGTGATTTCTTTGCTGGCTTATGGTATTATTATTACTTCAGGCTGTGGTGAAGGTCTGCTGGGGACTTGGATGTCAGCTGAGTCAGTCTTCAGCCCTGGTGGTAGCAGCAGTGGGCTGAGTGTGCCTGTTTTTAGGCCTCAGAGCAACTTACACTGGCAATGGTGTTAGTGGGTCCTGAAGGGCTGATTCTTGGGCCTTCAAGTGGCTTGCTCAGAGATTAGTAGTGGGAGCAATGGGCCAGGTGTGTGGGCAGGTTCTAAGGCCCCTGGATAGCTAGTGTGATGTGGATGGTAGCAGTAGTAGTCATGGAGCCACCCACTGGGACCCACATGGTCTATGTTGGTGTTACTGGTAGCTCCAGTGTATTGGGAAGAATAGTCCTCATTCCCACATCTTCCTGTAGCAGGATGGTGGGTATTTTCCTAAAGTGTGCTTAAGAGCATTTGGTCTCCCCTGTCCCTCTGCAGCCAGGTGGCAGCTGCAGCCACATCAACAGAAACTCAGCTCAAGGGTGGGGTGCATACCAACAATAAATTCTCAAAATGGTGCCTTAGTCCTGTAACCATGGAGGGTGGGAGCCTCCCAGGCAAGCAGCATGAGAAGGATGCTGTGGGGAGTATAATATGCTTGCATCTTCATCTCACAATAACCCATTGCAGGGTGGTGGTTATTGTCACAGATATGCTTTGGAAAGCTTGGTTTCCCTGTCCCTCCCAGCTGAATATATTCAATGGAATATTCAAATTTAAAAAGGAAGAAAGTGGTGTTATTTGTGCAAATGACAATGAATGAACCTGGGAAGCATAATGCCAAGTGAAATAAGCCACAGAAAGACATATATTACACGGTCTCATTTATTTGGAATCTGGAATAGTCAAAATTATAGAAATAGTAGAATTGTAATTACTAGGGGCTTGAGGGAGGTAAAATGGGGAAACATAACTCAAGAGGTACATAGTTTCAGTTATGCAACATTAATAATTTCTAGAAATCAAATGTACAACAATGTAACTATAGCTAATAATATTGTATTTTATACTTGAAATTTGCTAAGAGGAAAGGTCTTACTTGTCCTCACCACAAAAAAATGATAACTATTTGAGTTCATACATATGTTAATTAGCTTGAGTGTGGTGTATCTTTCACAATATATTAATATATGTATATAAAATTATCATTATATATCTTAAATATATACACCCTTAAATAATCAATGATTCCTCAATAAAGATGGAAAAATGTGGGAAAATGCATATACTTTTTGAATCAGCTATGTAATTTCTAGGTATTCACACTCTAGTTATAATATGTGTTTATTATTATATTTCAGCAATATTGGTTGTAATAATAAACACTGGGAACATTCTAAGGGGTCATCATTAGGAACCTGGTTAAATAACTTGTGGTACAGCCATAAAAAGGAATATTGGGAATATTAAGAAAAAGGGAAAGTTTTTGATAGATATTTACAGTATGATGCATTTATATTATAAAAAAACTCTCAACATTGATTAACTATAGGAAGTGGAATTGGCAGAGTTCAGGGGGGAAGAGGGTTCTAAAAGTTTTTATTTTACATAATTCTATAATATTTGAATTGCATACAACCCTTCATAAAGTTCTATACTTATTGAATTTTAAAAGAGATCATATTATTTTTATAATACTTTTTAAAATGTAAAATAATTACCAATGATAATAGTGAAGAAGAAACAAGGGAAGTATGTAAAGAGAAGAACTTATAAAAGGAGAGAAGAAGGGATACATTCCAGAATTAATTCAATACAGTAATAACACTGCAAAAGCTGAAGCCCCAAATGTGCTTCATGAAACCAACTCTCCTCAAGAAAAAGCTCCATAAAATGTATTTCTTCTGCCTAAGAATTATCACTTAAAACGATGGCTTTTCTGGATCCTCATCTCCTTGCACTACAAGGCCTTCCTTTTTGGAGCTACTCTTACTTCAAAAGACCTCCTTCATACTTACTTTAAAAGAGGAAAATGAAGCTCTAATAAGCTGGAAATATTAGATAGTCAGCCTTTACAAATTTATGAAGAAATTTGTGTTTAGCACATGAAAGCAATTTTGGTTGGGTGCAGCATCAGGAGGGAATTAAACTAAAGTTATAGCAGGCGCTAAATGCAGTAAAGCATAGTAAAATTGTATGTCATATACATTCCTAAATTAAAAACCATATTATTGGAAGTTACAGTCAGGTAGGTTTTAACTCAATCATAGAAGGATTTTTCTAAGAATCTTTCAGCTAGTCACCTTGCCTCTGGCATTGACTCACTGTCAAACATCCTGTGTAAGAAATCCAGAGTTGCCTTCCCAAGACACAAAATTCAGTCATGTCATTCTGCTTGAGGTAAAGAATGAATTATAATATTACTGATCATTGATATTAAAATATAATTAGCAGGGAACTCAAAGAGTGAAGAAAATTTCACATTTTGTTCTCTCATAGTAGATTATTTTCTTAAGGAAAATGGCTTCAAATGTTATTACATCTAAATGGTTGCTTTTCTTCTTGGTTCATTTTGTAGCATAATTACAATATCTACTTAGGTTACATTCTTGTCTGTGCTTAGGGTCAGTTAACCATAAGAAAAGAGCATACACCCCGGAGTATCTACTCAGAACATCAAAGGTTGAAATAATAGGACATCTCAGAATTCTACTCAATGGTGTTTTCATCTTTCAGTAAGAACTGCCATCCCACCCCGTCTCCCACCACCACCACCAATAAAATCTTATTGGAAGAATGATGGAATTAATGAAGGATACTTGTGTCATATAACAGGTAACTCTATATATGTGGGACTATTTCTGTATTCTTTCATCTCTTCCATTGGTCATTTTGTCTAATGTTGAGTCATAATTAAAAGATTTTAGTGTTTGTTATATTTGCAGTAATATTAAATTTTGATACTTGATAGTGTAAACCCTCCAATATTTTTTCTTTCTTTTTGATTATCATATTGGCTATTTTAAGCCAAACTTTTGCTCTGTGATAAAATCTAGGGAGAAAGTAAATGTTAACATATTCTCAAAGAATGTCTCCCAAGATCTCCACCAATTACAGGAGAAAAACTATGACTTTACAGTGAATAAAATTTGAAAAGTACAGCTTAACCAAGTAAACAAGGTTAGCATCATTAGTAAGACATTGACACCAGTTATTCCAGATAAGATGCATTGAGAAGGATATGACATTATGTTGGTGGTATTCTTGTCTAAAAAAATGAAAAAGCATTACCTCAACCTGAGCAGGAGAAACATCAGACAAATTCAAATTGGAAAAAATTTTACAAAATAGCTGACTATTACAATTCAAAAGCATTGAGATCATAAAAGACAAGTAAAATCTAATGTACTATCATAGAGTAGAGAGGACTAAGGAGATACTACAATTAAATATATTGTGAGATACTGGATTGTATCCTGGAACAGAAAAAGAAAATTTCAAGAAGGCTGGTAAAAATCAAATAACTGTAGTTTAGTTAATAATATCATACCAATGTTAATTTCCTGGTTTGGATAATTGACTATGGTTATGTAATTTGTTAAAATAGGGAGAAAAATAGGGTGAAGGTTATACAGGACCTCTCTGTACTATTTTTGTAAATATTACCTAAGCCTAAAATAATTTTAAAATAAGATTTAAAAACAGACCTCTGCTTCTAGAAAGACTGTGTCAAATAAAAACAAATCCAGAAGACTCCTTATCCAAAATGAATATTATGATAAGAAGAAGAGTATTGCAATGGTGAGGGAGACTATTACAATAGGAAGTATGTTCTGACCATGACATCTAAAAGAGACTCAAATGTCAGGCAGAAAAGGGCCTTATTTTACTGGGAAGAGTAAATAAGGCTAGAAATAATCAGGTGTGACATACTGTGATGAACAGGAGTGGTATATTTGCACAGTTGATGTTTTTCCTTGAGGTCAGTTGATTCTCAATCTGAAGACACCATTAAGGAAGGGTGTCCCTCCTTCCAATGCTCAAAAATGGGCCAAATTTCAGGGTTTTGGGGGAAGGAGAGAAGCCTTACTAAAGTACTGCTAATCATTTATGAAGCAAACAATGATAATTGGGTGAGTCTGTATCTGACCTAGTCATAGGTGAACAAGAGAGGCATCCCTGAATCTCTTCTAAGTCACACAGGGAAGGTAGTTCTTTGCAGTAATCCATTTTCTGGACACAAAAGGGTGAGGGGGATTTCTTAACTATTACTGTTTTTCAATGACACAGGATCAGGTAAAGTTCAACATTGTCAGACACCTCTCCTTTTCAAGGCAAACAGATATTGTTCATCATTGAATAATTTAGTGATGACCATATGCCTCCTGAGTGTGATAATGCAGAGTCTAAGAAAAGTCTTCTAGGTATTCTTGTTGTCACTGCTCCTGAAAAATCAGTTGAACCATCTTTTGTGAGATGGTGGCAAAGGTCAGTTTTAGGGTCAGACATCTTAAAAGAGGAACACCTAAAATAATTTTTGAGTTTTTTTATTTTACTTATTGTAGTTTTCAGTACTAAAATTTCTATTTGGCTCTTCTTTTTATCCTCTATTTATTTGATGAGGCTTTCTATTTTTTCATTTGTTTCAAGTATGTTCATACATGCTGATTGAAGGATTTTTATGATGACAGCTTTAAAATCTTTGTCAGATAAATCTAACATCTGAGGTCTCACTGTTTTGTTTTGTTAATTCAGATGGAGATCTTTCTGGTCCTTGGTATGATAAGTACTTCTCCTGACTCCTCTCTGGAAGGGAAAGAAGGGGGTATTACTTTGCTACTACTAGGTAGAGGTAGAAGTCCAGGCTCCTCACTTGACTTCCACTGAGGGGGAAGGGGTCCTCATTTCTGTCCTGCAGTGCTAAATACATGTCTCTCCATTAGGCTTCCATAGATATATCCCTGGATAAGAGGAAGAATCCCTATTTACTGTTTCCCCTGTGGCCTCCACTGACTCTGTGACAGGGTAGCCTTGTCACTGCTGTGAAGTGGTCAAAGTTATGATTTTATAAAGGTCCTTCTCTGACACCATTCCATCAGGGAGGGAGAGGGGCACCTCATTACTTCTGAGTGAGGGTGAAAGTCCTGGCTTTCCACATGGCCTCTATTGACACTGTAGAATGTGGAGATATCTTATGAGCTGGAGGAGATGAAAATCCAACTGCCCACTCAGTTTCTCTGACAAAATTCTAGCAGAGGTTTGGTGAGGGTTGGGGTTCCTCATTACAGCTTGGCGAGGGTAGAAGTCTAGGTTCACCACTCAGCTTTTGCTAGTCTTGGTGAGGGTGGAGCTACAGTTCTTTCTGTGGTATTTGGATGAAGTGGAGTGGTTATTTTCTAAAAGATTTTTGTCTTGATTGGCTGCCCTTTTCCTGGCCCTTTGACTAGAGACAACAGGCTTTTGTGGGGGCTATTTGTCTATAATCATTGGTGTTTCCTGTTGCTGATTTCTTTAGCTCTAATCCTGAGATGTGTGAAGCAAAAAGAAAACCCAGGAAACTTACCACTATGTTGTTTCTTGTGCCCCAAGGTCCCTAGCCCATCTACCTTCTCTCAACCTCTCAGAGTCTACTTTTGGTTTTTGGGTTTTCTTTCATATATAATACCCAGAGTTTTTAGTTGTATTTAATAGGTAGAATAGGGGAACGTATGTCCACTCCATCCTGATGGAAGTAGAATTCCCCCCAACTCACATGTTAGTGCCAGATACATTCCCAGTCACCCTGGCAGCAGGGTATGGATGTGATTTAATCCTAGATAATGATCTCTGAATATCAGTTTGCTGGAAGGTTTCTGAGGAATATTTTCATCCATGATAGAAGAGATTTATGACGCAAAATCTGTGAACATTATCAGTGTTCCTGTCTGTGAACATGATCAGTGAGGATGTATTGCTTGACAGCCATTTTTTTTTTTTTTTACAACCACTGAAGGTGCAAGTCTGAAGTTGAAAGTCAATGAGCCAAGGATGGCAGAGCAGGGAGATAGGAGGAGCTTGAGCCTTGGAAGTTGTCATTTAGCCTCAGAATAAACCAAACCTGCCTCCAGGCTTATTACATGATATAGTAAATGTCCTTATTTTTAAGCCATTTTTAGTTGGATATTCTATTAGTTATAGCCAAGTGAATCCTAATGTACTAGGTTACATCTAATTCCAAGTTTAAGATTTCCATGAATGTTCTACTGAAGCCAATAATTTCTAGACACTTTAATTTCATTCTTGAAAATAAAAACAAGATGTTTCCTAAAATATAGTTGTTGTTTTAGCACCCCTGAGATTGAATCTTGTCTAGTCAAAACTCTAGTTCTTAAATTTGGAGTGACTATGGAAAGCTTATCCTTCAATTATTTTTCAGAATTATGATTTGAAGTCCTTAAAATGTTAGTTGCTTTTCTGTGATTATACTTAACTCAAAATATGAAACAAGAGTGAAAATTTTAATAAAAATATGATGCTTTGCTATAATATCTTATATTTACTTTCATGCCTTGATAATTTGGAAATCTAGGTCAAAATTTAGTTTTTCAGAGAAGATTAAATAAGCTTGACCTAAAGTTAACAATGCTCTGAAAAGATAATATTTTGTGATCTCCTAAAATATTCCAGTGTAGAATCATTAATGAATAATAAACTTTTAAGTTTAGAAACATTAGCTGAAGTAAAATGAAATAAAAAATAACATTTCATTTCATTGCTTCAAATGTAAAAATAAGCAGCTCTTGATTTTCACAAGGGAGGAAATCCATTTTAAAAATGCAGAAACAGCTTCTAAGTTGTGTTAAGCTTAATGAATAATTCACAGAATAGGTTTTTCTCTCATTAACATAATATAACACAAATCTTTCAGAAAATATAAATTTATTTTATTACTGCAGGAGCCAGTGTTGTGTGCACAATATCTCACACATAACACAAATAAGTCATACTAACTCTGGCTATGTAGAATGATGTCAATGTATAAGTACTCTGTTTTAGTACTGAGTGTGTCTAAGAAAGGCACAAGCAATGAACTATTATTGTCTGATTGCTCTCCCATAATAGGTAGGCCTAATATATATGAGATAGCTCCTTTAGAGTTTCTCTCTAAAATTCTAGGCGTGTCTCTTGCTTCAACTGTAGTATATGATGACAGAGGGAAAATAACAGAGTGCCAAGCTAATCCTAAGAATTTTCAACAACTGAAGTAATCAATCTACCAATATCTAAATCACAACTCATGAGTCAAGGTATAGAGTCAAATGAATGTGAGAATTCCAGTAAGAATACAAATCAATAGTTGTGCATCAAAATGAATGCAATAGGATGTGTTCTAAACTCATTATGGAAAAGAGAGACAATCAATCCTGTGACTAGATAGAGTATGCTTGTATGCATGGGGGATGACCATTTAAAGAGGCCAGAAAAAATAGAAAGTAGTATTTGTTATGTTTTCAGATTCAGTAGATGAAATCATAATAGAAAAGACTTAATAATGAAAGTGCCTCATGTCCCAGACCATCTGTGAGTTATTTCAATAGAAATCATGTAAAATATTTTCTGCTTTCACAGCTAATATAAAGCATATATATATGTATATATACACACATACATACATATATATATATGTGTGTGTGTGAGAAAACATCACATATATATTGAGGGCCTACTATAATCTTAATTGCTTATCTTCATTTGCATATAAATAGAAAGTTAAAATTATCCTAATCAAAATCATGTGTCAGATACTTTAGGAAGTATCAAGCACAATTACTGCTATGGGGAACTAATATTCCTATAATAAGGATGAGACCCACATATTCAGGTGGTAAGTAAGAATAAACATTAATTTCAAAATTCATATTCAAGAACAGAGTGACAATAAATGCTCAATTCAGAGAAAGGAGAGGGCAAGAGAAGGCAAGGTAACTATGGGTTGGAAAGGATGAGCGAGGCTTGAGGCAGAGAACAAAACATGGAGTTGACCCTTTACAATGGGAAGGGCTGATAAGTATAGGGAAAGTAGGTGTTTCTGACTGGATAAATAGCATGGAGAAAAGTAAAGAGGCAGATACAAACATCATGTGCTTAACGACCCAGTAAGAGGAATTCTGTTAGCGAGTAGAGGGAGAGAATACTGGGAAGGTAGGTTGAGGCCAGACTGTAAATAATTCTGAAGGCAAGGGGAAGGGGATTGCATTTTACCTATAACCAAGGAGGAGTCATTGAATTATTTTGAAAAGAAGAATGATCTGATCAAAGAGTCATTATAGTATGGCTACCTGGAAGTGCAAATCAGGTGGATGGAGTGATGGCTGATAAGGGTAGTAGTCTCAAAAGTAGACAAATACCTCAGTAAGTTGCTGGAGTAATCTATACATAGAATGGTGAGAACCAACCTAGGTATGAATGGTAGTACTCAAGAACTAATATATCATAAAAAAACTCATTAAGTAGGAAGTGATGCAGGACCTTCTATAAGTAAAAGTTCTGCTGTTGTTTCCTGACAACATCCAGGATGAACCAAAGTGATTTCAAATATGTTCCTCCAGAAAGTCACAAAATTGAATTGCATTTCAGTATATTTTACGTCAGATGCAGGGCAAGAAACAAAATTGTTGGAAGAGGAGATCAAAACAGGTATGAGAAAGAATTTATTGAAATAGTACTGAGTGAAACAGAAATTCAGTACCTAAGGATTGATATTTATAGAAGACTATAAAGCCTTCTTCTGTAGATACTTTTAGGAAAAGATAGTATGTGTGTATATGTGTGTGTGTATGTGTGTGTGTGTGTGTTCCTGCACATTTCCACCCCTAGTAGGGTAAATCAAAAGAAATTAACTTGATGACATCTTTAGGTGGTTTCCAGTCTATGGTTTCTGGGTACCATATCTGTTTAATTAAAAAGCTATTCAACATACACAGAAGATATTATAAAGGATGTTAATATTAAAATAAAGGAAATTGCAGAATCATTTTAAAATCATTATCAAACATTTCAATTTCCATTAATGAAAATGGAGCAATGAATCTTTAAAGGCTCCTAAATGGGTGGCACTCCACATTGTATATTCCAATACTTATGAATAGCCAATTGTAAGTAATCCAAATTTCAAAAGACAACTGGCCTGGGGAGGTGTATAAAAGTGATTAGAATTTCAAAGAGCTCAGAATAAATACCAGCTCTTTGATAGGATAATTTATGCATAAAGTGGCAGGAAGAGGTGTCTGAGTTGTTCTTGGAAAGTTCACACATAGCTATACTAGGAGTTAAAGCAACCTTTGGTGATTTCTCATGTGTAACAAAACTCTAGGCAAGATGTGTTTTCATATTAAGATGTTATTAACCAATGGCATACACAGAGAACATCTAATATCCATATTGCTTTATTATAAATAAGGCTATAGTATTTGAAAAAAGGTATAAATTGTGATCTGTCTTCTAGAGTATCATGTAAATTAATGAATATCATCAAAACCAACCCAAAGAAAACCAAGATGAATTAACAATTCAGAGGGACACTTGTGCTCAATGTCTTTTTGTGAGCACCAAGAACTCACAGGAAACTCTAAATCCTTGAATGTATAGAGCTATTTAGTAATCTGTAGCTCTTTGGGAAGAGAAAAAAAAGCTGAAATACCCATTGTATTTTGTAGGCCAGTTGAGAGTTTACACAGGTAATGTTAAAGAGGGCATCACAAATGGTTCAGTCTTTGACTAGCATTTTTCCACGGGGTAAATATTAAAGAATATAAGAAGAGAGCACCATTAGGAAGAAGAAATCATGCTTATTCTGAAAGTATACAAGATTTATGGTCTAAATAGCTAAGTTTCAAAACCTCCCAGTTCTGAATGCCTACATTTAATTTGCTCCTTATGAGTACACCAGGGAGAATTTAAATTCCAAAGTTCTATTTTATTGTGCGAAACAAAACTCTCTGATTTGTATAGTGCCTACTGCTGAGTCAATGAAAAATTTACAAACGTAAAAGCTGCATGGCTGATGCATAACATTTTAGGGAATTCATGGGATATGTCTGAAAATTTCTCAGGCTCCCATCTGATTCAGTTCTCAGGGCAGCTTGACTGGGTCTCTGTCTGGACTCAAGTTCATTACTCTATGCTTGGGTCCTAGTGTCCCTACACATGAGCTACAGTCTGGCATCTCTCTCTCCCAGAGCTCAATTCCACAACTTCTGCCTACATTTCAAAGCAAGTGAAGCGCCTGGGAGCGTGCAATTGCAGGCACTTTGGATTTTGGAGCTAAGCCAGAACAACCCTTATTAAAAATCCTTGTGAGGAACTGTCCTCAGATTGTATAGTGTGCAATGCAAGCTAATCATGCTGTCTTTGCTCAGGCAAATAATCTGAGAATGAGACATTCTCTTAAAACAAATTAAAAGTGCTTGCTTCTCACAGTGAGTGGGAAGAAGACTGTATAATTCATCCAGGCAAGGATTTATGAGGCCTGAAATGTGAATGAAGAAAGGGGATCAGAGTTAGATCACTGGTATGCAGGCTGGGGTGAGGGGAGGAATTTGGAAGGAAGGTAGGATTTATTTAACAGAAAGTACTATGGCTGAGTGTTTGGCTTGTGTTTTGTCATCTTCTAATTTCAGAAGTCAGCATGTAGGATACGGCTTTGGTTGAATAGCTTTGTTTAGTTCTAATAAGGGACTACTGTAGGCCTGTGCTTCCCTTGCTTGCTTCATTACTACCTGATAAAACGCCTCGTAGCAAAGAGGATAAAACGCTATAAAAAAAGATGGCTAGTAGCAAGGTCGCTATCAACCCACTCTCACACAGTTCTGAAGAGCAATTGAATATGGCCTCCACCATGAAACCTGTGTTAAAATTGCCTCCTTTGAGGTTTCCCTGAAAAGTCTAAGACTAATCAGGCCTCTTACTGGGATTGCTATGCTGGTAAGTTTTTATTCTGGCTTTAAGGAAACAAAATAGACTATCCAGAATAAAAACTATATTTTATATTCCTAATTATCAAAGGAGCCCAAACACATGCTGTAATAATATCTTCTGTTGCTGTCTCTGTTTCATGTAAGACGAACATACTTAATAAAGTTGGGCAATAACAAAAGGCTACAGTTTCTGCTTCACAGATTTTAGTTTCATGAATAGCATCCAATAACATAGTAAAAATCTCAGATAAATGAGCTGGGCCTTGACTTAAAGGAAAGAAGAGAGCTAGAAGGCTGTGCTATGTTCATATGAAGGAGCTCTAACCAAGCCTTGACTCTGAGACAGACACAGCAGCTGTATGCCTCAACTTGTTATCTAAGGGAATCCACCACTGTCCACAGTATATTCTTACCAAATGATCTGCCATGATTGTAGACCATGCTGCATATTTAGCATATACAAGCAGTATAGAGCATAAGAGCCTGGGACTGCAATTTAGTCTACTGCAGTTCAAGTGCAAGTTCCCTTTTTAATAACTCTTCTCACAGGGACGGTCACTTAACCTCTTGGAACATTTGTTTCATCATCCTTAAAGTGGCAGTATCAATAGCACTGAATATATAAGACTCTTTGGAGTGGTGGTACTAAATATATAAATGAAATTAAAGCACATTACACCAAATCTTGCACAGAGTAATCATTGAAAACTAATTGATATTCTTCTTTTTAAAGATGACAACATCAGCATATTTCTGCTTTATCAATTCCAAATGTCAATCCAGTAGACTCTCTCTCCTTTTGGTTCACACAAAAGGAACAAGCTATAGCACAAGTACATGAGTTTTCTGACACATTCCTCAAGGTAATCTCCAAGAAAGTGAGTCCTCACAAAAGAAACCTGTTTAGGGTGGCCATATTTAGCAAATAAAAATATAGACTATCTGGTTAAATTTGAATTTCAGATACAGAAGGAATAATTTTTAGTATAAGTGTGTCCCAAATATTGCATGGGACGTACTTATACTAAAATATTTATATTTGTTGTTTATCTGAAATTCAAGTTTAACTGGGCATCCTGCATTTTGCTGGTAACACTAGTGTCATTTCTTTTAAATCCAGCCAAAGCGCAAACACACCTGTTGCTCTAAATCCATTTTTTGTTATGTTAACCACAGCTAACATTTATGGAGCACATTTAATGTACATAATCTTATGAAATTGGTATTATTATCCCCATTTTACAGCTGAAGACACTGAAACTTAGAGAGCGTAAGAAACTAAATTTTTCTAAACCACAGTGCTAGTAAGTGGCACATCTGGGATATGAACCCAAGTTTCTGATTTCAAACCAATGCTTTTAACAATCATGACACAATGCTTGTTTTGGGAGAGAAAAGTCATTAACTACATACATCAAAAATATGAAATGTTTAGTATGTGTAAATCATTGTCTAAGTCACTTTAACCCCATGATCATTAACTCCCCCATCTGTGAAGAAGAGATAGCCTATATGAAAAGTGAAAAGGTGTTATTATTCAGGGAGAAGGTGACATTTAACTGGACTCTGAGGAACTACCAGCATTTTGACAAGCTGTTATAGGATAGTAAATCGTATTAGAAAAAAGTAAATAAAAGGAGAGCCGGGGAATTCAATAAAAGTGTTCTACAGCCAGTTACCTAGTGATCAGTAGATTATGCCTATGGAGCTATTTTTGAAAGGTAAAGTAAATTAAACCCTGAAGACTATACAGGCCCTATTGACAGGACACTCAACAACACCACCACATCCAGAGACTATAGCAGCTCTATGCTGTTCTTTTGCACAGAGCAATTTTTGCAAAAAGTGAGATTCCAAAATCTTTTCCATTTCTGATCATTCCTGATCTAATGCATTCCCCTAAGCAATGGTTTACTCAAAGACTTTCTTTCAATATTAAACATATTCAATGCAAAATTTCTTTGGCAACTGAAATTTTCTGGTGTTTAGTGAAGATCCTGCTTTCTAGGACTTCACATATAGCAAGAAATGATGATGATAATGTCAGTAACAATGGTAAAACCTTAATTTTGTGGTATGCTTTAGAGTTTACATTATATTTTCATTCCCATTATCTTGTTCTATAATGTTCCACCTATGGAATTTAAGGAGGATGATGTTGGAGAAAGTTATCAGGAAAGTGTGCATCATCTCTTTACATATGGCTGATTATTTCAGATTATATCAATTATTATAAGATGCTCAGCACTCTCAGAAGTCCCTTCCCTCCTCCTCTAGATATACTTTTATTTTTTCCTTATCTCTCACTTCTTCCCAATCCCTACAATCTTTCCACTGCCTTCTGGAACTCATCAGCAAAATCCTTGATATCCTCAATCTTTTCTCTCAATGTTTACTTTCCCTTCTTGCTTTAGTGTTTAACTGAAATCTGGATACTCCTTTCCAAGAAGTCCTCTCACATAGTGCTTGTTTTGTTTCCCTCATGCCACTGAGCCTGGAGTCTGTAGATGACAGACAATGAGGGATTAAAGGTGGCAATTTGTCAGTGTGGGGTCCAAAGCTTGGGGGGGAATTTAGGAAAGAGGGAGAGATCATAGTCTGGAAGGGAAATGGAGAGCAAATAGAATACTTTCCTCTCCTCCAGGACCCATTGACTTTGAGGACGTTAGCTTTCAGGGGCCTTTCAGTAACTCTAATACTATTCCTGTCATAATTATTCATGATTTCAGTCTTCAAATGATGATCCTTCCAACACATTGTGTTTTCAGTTTCTTGATCTCCTCTTCCCACATAATTTTCTTCTACCCAGTCTCATTCATTCACTCTCATGGTCATATCCCTTAAGCTATATTATTACCTGCATACCCTTAATAATTACAATTTTAAGCTTCCACTCTCATTACCACCTCTTATTTTTATAATTCACTCCCTCCAATATTTCTAAATTCAACAATACTTGACCACACAAGAATCTACAATCCATTAATCCTACAACCTTGACATCTCCTTCACTCCCTTGACATCTTCACTTCCCTCCTCACCAAGCTTAAAGTCCATAGCTCAATCCCTTGCATATGCCCCCAACTCTCTTACCCCTCTCTTTTACCCTCATACTTGCTTGAAAAAAAGCCTCTACCCTGGTTAAATTAAACTCTATGCCTACTTTACACTTGCACATGTACACCTGAACATTGTTGGAGAAAAACAACCAAATCATGCTAACCACTCAAAATTCAGTCCATGAACCTCAATAGGTTGCTTACTGCTGCCAGAACAATAATAGTATAGGTCCCTAGTCTATACACTCTCCTATCTTCCTAAATACCTATTTCATACTTTCATCTCACCTTAAACCTCCAACACCTCCTGTGTCAGCCTCACCCTCAACTTATGACCTTGCTTACTACTCCACTGAAAAAAAACTGGAAACAATCAAAAAATAAATTCTATGAGTTCCCACCATCACAGCTCCCATCTGCCTGAATCTTTGCCTATATGTGGTGCTTTCTCTTCTGTTACTAAGAATTCACTCTCTGTGCTTCTAGCAATGGCAAACACTTCTGCCTATGCATTAGATTCTATCTCCTCTCACCTACTCAAGGACATGACTTCAGTGATTATTCCTTCTCTTTCCTGCATCATCATTTTTTTCTTCTTTTATTCTCGTAAACATAAAAGTTCTATTATTTCTCCTATCTTAAAAACAAAACCCTCTCTTGACCACACTTCTGCTTCCAGATACTGACCCACTTCCTTCCCTACCATTAATATTATTTTGCAGAAAAGATTTGTGACTCACCATTTCCAATTTCAGAAGTCAGTATTACACATAGTACCAGAAAGAAGGAATTTTCTGTCTTGAACAGACCCAAATCAGGCATTTTCCCCCACATTATCTCTCCAAACTACTAATGGTGGAAGGATTTTGGGATTATATTGTGAATCTATTGTCAATTAATTTCTATTTTGGGGATGGCTTTAACTCATCTCTACTTGGATGTCTAATAGGCACCATAAATTTAACATGTCAGAAATTAAATTTACACTAATTTTTACTCTTCCTTATCTCTACTAATGACAATTTCTCCCTTTCAATTCCTCAGGCCAGAAACTAAAGCCATATTTGATTCATCTTTTTCTCACACTTCATGTCAAAACTTTCAGGGAATATTGTTGGCTTTACTTTGAAAATTTACCTAGGATGTGACTACTTCTTGCTAGCACCGAGACCTTAGCCACCTTATTTCCTGCCTGAATCATTATAATAGCAACCTTATTCACTTCCCTACTTCTACCCTTTTCCCCCTGTAGTTTGCATAACCACAGCAGCCAGAGAAAGCTTTTTAATATATAACAGAACCTTCCAATGGCTTCCCATCTCAGGTTTAAAAATAAGTCATCACAATAGCCTACAAAGTCCATTTTACTTTTCATCTAATACCTATCACCATCCGGTAGACAGCAATCTTCAATAGAGGAATGGATGTGTAACTCCTTTGTTCACTATTCTTTCCACAATGCCTAGAACAGTACCTGGGGTATAATAGACACTCAATAAATATATGTTGAATAAATGAATACATCAGACATTCCAGGTATTGAAAAGATGTGATGATAAAGTTTCTGGCACAAACTTCTTTTACTCTGACATTCTATACTTAGCTAAGGTGGAATGATAATAGTGTTTATACCACCAAGAAAGCAACATGCAACATCTACCAATTATGGTATATCTAATGTGAGCTAGGCATTGTGATAAGTAATTTATTATATACTATCTGCAATCCTTACACAACCTTGTAAAGTAAGTGAAACTCAATGAGATTAAGTAACTAGTCCAAGGTCACCAAACTATTAATTATCTATGTTAAGATTAAAGTCAAATTCTAGCTAACTATAAAGTCTGCAATCTTTCCAAATTATACCCTACTACTTCCATGTAAGTGCTGATGGAGTCTTTGTGGCTTCTGTTTTTCTGTCAGAATTTTCTGCCATAAAAAACTGCTATTTCTATCTCATTGTGGTTTTGATTTGCATTGCCCTGATGATTAGAGATGTTGAGCATTTTTTCATATGTTTGTTGGCCATTCTTCTGTCTTCTTTTGAAAAGTTTCTGTTCATGCCCTTTGCCCACTTTTTGATAGGGTTGTTTCATTTTTTCTTGTTGATTTTCCTGAGTTCTAAATAGATTCTAGTTATCAGCCCTTTATCTGATGTGTAGCATGCAAAAATTTTCTCCCATTCTGTAGGTTGTCGGTTTGCTCTTGTGACAGTTTCTTTGGCTGTCCAGAAGCTTTTTAATTTGATCAGGTCCCATTTATTTATTTGCATTGTTGCTGTGATTGCCTTTGGGGTCTTCTTCATAAATTCTTTCCCTACGCCAATGTCTATAAGAGTTTTTCCCACATTTTCTTCTAGAATTCTAATAGTTTCACACCTTAGGTTTAAGTCTGTTACCCACCACGAGTTGAATTTTGTGAGAGGTGAAAGGTGTGGATCCTGTTTCAGTCTTCTACATGTGGCCATCCAGTTTTCCCAGCACCATTTATTGAATAAGGATTCTTTTCCCCAGTATATGTTTTTGTCTGCTTTGTCAAAGATTAGATGGCTATATGAGGATGGTTTTATATTTGGATTTTCTGTTCTGTTCCACTGGACAATGTCCCTGTTCTTGTGCCCATATCAAGCTGTTTTAATTACTACAGCCTTGCAGTATAGTTTGAAGTCTGATAAATTGATACCTCCCATTTTGTTCTTATTGCCTAGGAATTGCTTTTGCCAAACAGGTTCTTCTCTGGTTCCATACTTATCTCCAGTGAGGATGGCCTTTATCAAAAAGTCCCAAAATAATAAATGTTGGTATGGATGCGGTGAGATAGGAACACTCATACACTGCTGGTGGGACTGCAAACTAGTGCAACCTCTTGGAAAGTAATATGGAGATACCTCAAAGAAATACAAGTAGAACTACCATTTGATCCAGCAATCCCATTACTGGGCATCTACCCAAAAGAACGAAAGATATCCTATAAAAAAGACATGTGCACTAGAATGTTTATAGCAGCACAATTCACAATTGTAAAGATGTGGAAACAACCCAAATGCCCATCAATACATGAGTGGATTAATAAAATGTGGTATATATATACCATGGAGTACTACTCAGCTATAAGAAATAATGGTGATATAGCACCTCTTGCATTTTTCTGGATAGAGCTGGAACCCATTCTACTAAGTGAAGTATCCCAAGAATGGAAAAATAAGCACCACACGTACTCACCATCAAATTGGTTTCACTGATCAACACCTAAATGCATATATAGAAATAACATTTATCAGGTGTTGGGCAGATGGGGGGGATGGGTGCATACATTCATAATAAGTGCAATGCGCACCATCTGGGGGATGGACACGCTTGAAGCTCTGACTCGGGGGGGCAGTATATTGGATGTATTGCAGTGGCAATATACGTAACCTAAACATTTGTGCCCCCATAATATGATGAAAAAAAAAACTGCTATTGCTGAATTAAATATTTCTTTGTATTGTAGTTAGCAGTATAAGAAAATTTTGGGGGAGGTTACTGACTTGTGGTTGTATATTAATACCTTTCATTGAAGAGTAGGTATCCCTTGACCAACATCCCCCCATATGCTTCATGCCTCAGCCCCTGAAAACCACCATTCTACTCTCTGTTCCTATGAGTTTGACATTTTTAGATTCCACGTATAAGTATCATACACTATTTGTCTTTGTCTAGTTTATTCCACTTGGCATAATGTCCTCAAGATTCATCCATGTTGTCACAAATGGAAGGATTTCTTTCTTTGGATGGCTGAAGAATATTCCATTGTACATATACCTTATTTTCTATATCTATTTATTCATCCATAAACATTCAGATTGTATCCATATCTTGGCTATTATGAATAATGCTACAATGAATATGACAGTACAGACAGACACCATTAAGATACTTATTTTTCTTCCTTAAGATATATACCCAGAAGTGGGATTCCTGAAAAATATAGTAGCTCTATTTTTAATGTTTAAGGAAACTCCATATTGTTTTTTCATAATGGCTGCACCAATTTACATTCCTTCCAACAGTGGACAAAGATTTGCTTTTCTCCACATCCTTGCTTACATTTGTTATCTTTAGCTATTTTTTGTTTTGTTTTTTATAATAAATAGCCATTCTAACAGTTGTGAGGTGATATCTCATTGTGGTTTTGATGTGCATTTCTCTGATGATTAGTGATGTTGAGTACATGTTGAGCAACAGGTATCTACCTGTTGGCCATTTTTTTGCCTTTTTGGAAAAATGTATATTCAGGTCCTTTGCACATTTTTAAATAAAATTATTTGAGGGTTTTTTTTTTGCTATTAAGTTGTATGATCTACTCATATATTTTGGATTTTAACTCCTTATAAAATGCCTGGTTTACAAATATTTTCTCCCATTCCATAGGTTGCCTTTTTATTTTGTTGATTGTTTCTTGACTGTGCTGAAGCGTGTTAGTTTGATGTAGTCTTGCTTATTTCTTTTTGATTTTGTTGCCTGCACTTTTTAATGTATAGCATGGTGACTATATTTAATACTATTATATTGTATCCTTGAAATTTGCTAAGAGAGTAAATCTTAAGTGTTCTTGCCACAAAAAAAGATGGTAACTATATGAGGTGCTGGATGTGTTAACCAACTTGATTGTGGTAACCATTTCACAATGCATATCTCAAATCAATACATTGTATACCTTAAATATATATATATATATAATTTTATTTGTAAATTATACCTTAATTTAGCTGGGGAAAAATGGAGAAGATTAGGTACTACCAGGATTTGGGTCAACCAAAAAATTCTGACAGTATTGAATGAAGCATTAATTGTTACCTGCATATACAAAATGTCGTTTCCAGAACTATAGCAAGAACACATTGACAAAGAACTACCACAATTCCCTCCAACATCTTAAGACACTTTGTGGCAAGTATAATGGTGCATTGTAAACTGCATATTGATGTATAGATGATCATAATGCTACATTTTTAAATAATGATGAACTTATAATATCAAGTATACTCCATATAAGCAGAACTCAGATCTTTAGTGCTTGTAACTACATTTCTGTATAAATCTGAGACAGCAAAAATTAATGCCATTTACACCATAAATTTGACATCTCCTTCTGGCTACTGTGTTCTTTCTATATTCCTAATATCAAAATATCTTTTAGAAAGATTAATTTATATCTTATCTACATGTTCTTATAGCCTACATACTCCAAAAATTCAGTGGAATTCCAATACCTATCACTCTAATGAATGTGCATTGTCAAGCATCACCAGTGTCTGTCATATTGCAAGGAATATTTTCAGATCTTATTTCCCGAGATTTCTGTGCTCTTTTGACTCATAAATAGTTTTCTTTCCCCTTGAAACTTCCTCTTAGTTTATAATTTCAACTCTGCCACAATTTTGCAAATCTGGTATATGATTCATGCAATGATTTGTAATACAGAATTTATTGATATATTTTATATGTATGTATTTAGGCACCACAGACACATAAATGTACAAATAGGTAAATTTTTAAAGCTTTTAATTATAGCTATAAAATAAAATTAATTTATCAATGTTAAATCAAATTATCATATTAAACTTCTGAATATAAGCAACAACTTTTATAAAACAGAATCCAGGAACTGATGTTGACTATCTTGTATACATATTTGTATTTTTCTATAATTATTTACCTAGAATAATTAACCCTTTATGGTAATTATTACCTTTAACCAAAGTAACCAATTATTTTTTCCTATAGACCAATAGAAACTAAGGCATAAAAATCAAGAATTGTTTTGCTGTTTTTTTCCATGAATGTTTACTTCAAATCATCTTAACAATATTTTAAGGACAAAAATAGATACATTTTGATTTGATTTTGTGTATGATGAGAAATAGGGGTTTAGTTTCATTCCTATAATTATGGATTTCCAGTTTTCCCTGCACCATTTATTGAAGAGACAATTCTTTCCCTACTGTATGTTCTTGGCAACTTTGTTGAAGATAAGTTCACTATAAATGTATGGATTTATTTATGGGTTCTCTATTCTGTTACATTTGTCTATGTATCTGTATTTATGCTAGTACCCTGCTGTTTTGGTTACTACAACTCTGTAGTATAATTTGAATTCAGGTAATATGATTCCTCCAGCTTTGTTCTTTTTTCTCAGGATTTCTTTGGCTATTATGAACCTTTTGTGGTTCTATATAAGTTTTATGATTAACTTTTCTATCTCTGTAAAGAATGTCATTGGTATTTTGATAGGAATTGCATTGAATCTGTAGATTACTTAGGGTACTATGGACATTTTAATAATATTGATACTTTCTAATCCATGAACCTGGAATACCTTTCCATTTTTTTGTACTTCCTCTTCAATTTCTTTCATCAGTGTTTTATAGTTTTCACTGTAGAGATATTTCACTTCTTTAAGTTTATTCCTAGGCATTTTATTTTATTTTATTTGTAGCTATCATAAATGGGATTACTTTCTTGGTTTCTCCTTCAGATTGTTCACTATTGGCATATATAAATGCTACTGATTTTCATATGTTGATTTTGTATCCTGCAACATTACTGAACTTGTTTTTAAGTTCTAATAGTTTTTTGGTGGTGTCTTTAGGTCTTTATAAATACAATATTATATTATCTGCACACAATGATACTTTGACTTCTTCCTTTCCAGTTTGGGTGCCCTTTATTTATTTATTTTGTCTTGTCTAATTGCTCTGGCTAAGACTTCCAATAGTATGTTGAGTAAAAGTAGTGAAAATGGGCATCCTTGTCTTATTCCAGATCTTAGAGGAAAGGCTTTCAGTTTTTCCTTTTCAGTATGATATTAGCTGTAGCTCTGTCATATATGGCTTTTATTATGTTGAAGTATGTTCCTTCTATACCCAGTTCATTGAGAGTTTTTATTATGAAGGGATGTTGAATTTTATCAACTGTATTTTAGCATCTCTTTTAATGACCATGTGTTTTTTTCCTTCATTCTGTTGATGTGATGTATTACATTTATCAATTTGCATATGTTGAGCCATCCTTGTTTCTCAGGATGAAACACACTTGATCATGATGTATTATCTCTTTAATGTATTGTAGAATTCAAGAAACTAGTATTTTGTCGAGGATTTTTGCATTTTTGTTCATCAGAGATATTGGCCTGTAGTTTTTTCTTTTTATTTTGTCTCTGCCTGGTTTGTGTATCAGAATAACAGTGGCCTAGTAGAAAGAATGTGGAAATATTTCCTTTCCTCAATTTTTTGGAATAGTTTGAGTAGGAATGGTACTAGTTCTTTAATTGTTTAGTAAAATTCAGCAGTCAAGGAATAGGTTCTGGGCTTTTCTTTGATGAGAGAGTTTTTATTATTGTATCAATCACATTACTTGTTATTGGTTTGTTCAGGTTTTGAATTTCTTCGTGGTTTATTCTTGGTACGTTGTATGCATTTAGGAATTCACCCTTTTATTCTAGGATTTACAATTTATTGGTGTGTAGTTGCTCATAATAGTCTCTAATAATCTCTTGAATATCTGTGATATCAGTTGTAATGTTTCCTTTTAAGTCTCTAATTTTATTTATTCGGGTCTTCTCTTATTTTTCTTGGTATGGGTAAAGGGCTATTGATTTTAATTATATTTTCAAAAACCACCATTTAATTTCATTAATATTTTGTATTTTTGTCTCAATTATATTTTTTCTGCTCTGATTTTTATTATTTCTTTTCTTCTACTAATTTTGGGTTTGGTTTGTTCTTGCTTTTTAGTTCTTTAAAATGTACCATTAGGTTGTTTATTTGAAGTTTTTCTACTGTTTGATGTAGGCATTTAGTGCTATAAATGTCCCAATTAGTACTGCTTTTTCTGTATCCCATAGGTCTTAGTATGTCGTGCTTTTTTTTCATTTGCTTCCATTTTTTTTTTTAATTTCCTTCTTAATTTCTTCATTGAGCCAATGGTCATTCAGAGTATATTATTTAGTTTCCATGTGTTTGTATAGTTTCTAAAGTTCCTATTGCTATCTATTTTAGTTTTATGCCATTGTATCAAGAAAAGATATTTGACATGATTTCAATTTTCTTAATATTTTGAGACTTGTTTTGTGGTCTAACATGTGGTCTATCCTTGAGAATATTCCATGTGCTAAGGAAAAGAATGTGTATTCTGAAGCTGTTGGATAAAATGTTCTTTAAATGTCTATTAGGTCCATTTTCTATATAGTTCAGACTAAGTCTGATGTTTCTTTGTTGTGTTTCTGTCTATATGATCTGTCCAATGCTAAAAGTGGAGTGGTAAAGTTCACTTTTATTATTCTATTGGAGTCTATCTGTCTCTTTAGCTCTAATAATATTTGCTTTATATATTTAAGTACTCCAGTGTTGGGTGTGTATATATTTATCATCGTTATTTCTTCTTATTGAATTGGAAACCTTTATCATTATATAATGACCTTCTTTGCTCATTTTTGTCTTGAAATGCATTTATCTGATGTAAGTATAGATATTCCTGCTCTTTTTTAGTTTCCATTTTCATGGAATATTATTCTTCATTCATCCATTTTCAGTCTATGTGTGTGTGTGTGTGTGTGTGTGTGTGTGTGTGTGTTTAGGTGAAGTGAGTTTCTTGTAGGCAGCATATAATTGGATGGGTTTTTTTTTTTTCCATTAAGTCACTCTTTGTCTTTTAATTAGAGAATATAGTCCATTTATATTTAACACTATGATTCATAGGTAAGGACTTTTCTGGTTGTCTTGTTGGTTTATTTTTCCTTTTGTTCTCTCTTTTATATCTTCCTTTGAGTGTAGGTGATTTTCTGTGGTAATATGTTTTAATTTTTCTTTTTAATTTTTTTTGTGCATGTATTATAGGTTTTTGCTTTGTGATTACCATGAGTCTTGCATATGACATCTTACAACCAATTATTTTAAACTGATTATAGCTTAACCCCGATCACTAAGAAAAGGAAAAATAAGCAAAAAGAAAATTAAGAAACTATACATTTTAACTCTATTTGCTCATTTTTTATTCTGTTTTCTTTATTTTTATGTTTATATCATCTATATTTCTTAACACGTTGTAGTTAGTGTTTTTGATAGGTTTTTCTTTTACTCTTTCTTCTAAAGATAGTAGTGGTTTACAGATCACAATTACATTGTTAGAATATTCTGTATTTGTCTATATACTTACTTTTATCAGTGAGCTTTATACCTTCAGATGATTTCTTGTTGATGTTAACAATCTTTTTTTTTTTTCAGATTGGAGAACTCCCTTTAGCATTTCTTGTCAGCTCTGATGCTGATGAAATCTCTCAGCTTTGTTTGGGAAAGCCTTTACTTATTCATGTTTAAATATAATTTTACTGGATGTAATATTCTTCATTGGAAGATTTTTCTTCCAGCACTTTGAAAATGTCATCCTGGTCCCTCCTGGCTGGTAAAGTTTCTGGTAAGAAATCTGCTGCCAGACATATTGGGGCTCACTTTTATCTTATTTCCTTCTTTTCTCTTGCTACTTTTAGGATCATTTCTTTATTCTTCACCTTTGAGAGTTTGATTATTATAGACCTTGAGGGAACCTTATTTGTGTTGACTCTTAGTATTCTTTGACCTTATTATACCTGGATATTCATATCTTTCTCTAGGTTTGGATAGTTCTTTGTTATTATTTCTTTGAATAAACTTTCTTCCCCAGTATCTCCCTCTCTATATCATCTTTAAGGCTAATAAGTTTTATATATGCCCTTTTCAGGCTATTTTCTAGGTCTCATAGACATCTTTGTTCTTTTTATATTTTTCTTTTTCTTCTCTGTATATGTTCATAAAACCTGTATTTGAACTCACTAATTCTTTTTTCTACTTGATCAACTCTGCTGTTGAGACACTCTGATGCTTTTTTCTGTTTGTCAACTGAATTTTTTAGTCCAAAATTTCTGCTTGACTTTTTAAAATCATTTCAATTTCTTTGATAAATTGCTCTAATAGAATTCTGAATTCCTTCTCTGTGTTATTTTGAAACTCACTGATCTTCCTTGAGACAGCTATTTTGAATTCCCTGAGAAGTCACATATTTCTATCACGCCCGTGATTTTCTTTGGAGCCCATGACACTTGATTGGTCACTTATGCCTTATTTAGTCCATTTAGCGAGGTTATCTTTTCCTGGATGTTCTTGATGTTTGTGAACCTTTGTCATTTCTTGGCATTGAAGAGTTAGTATTTATTACAATCTTTGCAGTATGAACTTGTTTGTACTCATCCTTCTTTATAGGGCTTCCCCATTATTCAAAGGGGATTGAGTGTTGTGACAACTCAGTGTTGAGTATGGTTACTGTAGCTATTTCAACACTAGGGGGTTCTCTAACTTCAGAAATGCTTCAACTCTTACAGACATCTAGATACACAGCTCTGATGAATGTGGGAAAGCTAAGAGAGTATTCCCTGGGTTACCAGGCAGTCTCTCACTCTCTTCCTTCTCTTTCCCCCAAAATTCTCTCTCTGTGCTGAGCTGCCTGGAGTTAAAGGAGAGGTGACACAAGCACTCCTATGGCCACCACAGCTGGCACTGGGCTGCTTCACACCTGAAGTGCAGGGCCTCCCAGACCAGCCCAATACTGGGGCTTGCCCAAGACCCCAAGCTACTACTGCCTGGTTGTTGTTGATGTTTATTCAAGACCCAAGGCTTCTTTAGTCAGCAGGCTGTGAATCCTGCCAGGACTGGGTCCATCCATTCAGGTTGGCAGATTCCCTTCTGGCCCAGGATTCATCTAAAAATGCCAACCAGGAGCAAAGACCTGGAATTGGTGGCTTCAGCAATCTGCCTGGTGCTTTATTTTACTTTGGCTGAGATGGTACAAAAGTTGCATGACAAAGACCTCTGTGCTCTTCCTTCTCCTTCCCCCACATGGAAGGAATCTCTTCCTGAACTATACTTCTTGGAGTTTCGGGAAAGTTGATATAGACACTCCCATGGCCAATGCAGCTGGTGTTGCACTGGGTTGCACCCCAATCCACTGCATCCAAGACCAGTGTGGCACCAGGGCTTGCCCAAGGACTGTAGCCCTTGTGGCTTTACTGCCACTCGGTTAATTTGCAGCCCCATGCCACTTTATTCAGCCAGTAGAGAAGCCTGCCAGGACTTGAGTTCCTCCTGCTGAGATTAAAGATTCCCCTCTGGCTCAGGGCAGGTCTAAATGCTCCCTCCATTTTCACCATCAGAATTCCACCCTGTGTCATATTTATCTGTGACAGGGCATCACTGTGTTCCAATGGAAAACCCCACACTTACTTTGCTCTCTGTCCTCTAAGCATACAGATTCTCTCTGTGCTGTGCTGTGTGGGACTGTGGGAGGGGTTGTGTAGGCAATTTGAGACTCTTTTTCCTACCCCTTTTAATACCTCTTTCCTTATTATTATGTTAAAACCAGGTACTGTGATTGATCACCTGATTTTTTGGTTCTCACAATGGTGCTTTCTTGCATGGATGGTGGTTCAATTTGTTGTTCCTATGGGGGAACAATCATTGGAGTGTTCTATTCAGCCATAATTTTCTACCTCCTCTCCCTCTACTTTTTTGATGTAGACTTTTATTGCTATAAACTTCCCTCTTAGTACTGCTTTTTCAGTATCCCATATGTTTTGTTATGCTGTGTTTCTTAAATATATGACTTGAAACTATGAAACTACTGGAAGAAAACATAGGGGAAACACTCCAGTACATTGGTCTCAGCAAAGATTTATTAAGTAATACACCCAAAACACAGGCAACCAAAGAAAAAATGGATAAATGGGATCATATCCAGCTAAAATGATTTTGCATAGCAAAGAAACAATCAACAAAGAGACAACCCACAGAATGGAAGAAATATTTTCAAACTACCCATCTGACAAGAGAGTAATATCCAGAATATATAAGTAATTCAAACAGTTAAATAGGAAAAAATCAAATACTCTGATCAAAGATGAGCAAATGTTCTGAACAGACATTTCTAAAAAGAAGAGATACCAATGGCCAACAGGTGTATGAAAAAATGCTCCTCATCACTACTCATCAGAGAAATGCAAATAAAAACCACAAGGAGAAATAATCTCACCACAGTGAAAATGGCTTTTATCAAAAAGACAGGCAACAATGGATGCTGATGAGGATGTGGCAAAATAGGAATCCCTGTACATTGTTGGTGAGGATGTAAATTAGTACAACCACTATAGAGAACAGTAGGGAGGTTTCTTAAATATATGACTTAAGAAACTAATAATCCAACTATGAAATGATCCAGCAATCCCACTGCTGGGTATATATCCATAGGAGGGGAATTCATTCTATCAAAAAAATATCTGCACTCCCATATTTATTGTAGCACTATTCACAATAGCCAGGATATGGAATCAAACTAAATGTCCATCAATGGATGAATGGAAAAAGAATATGTGGTACCCATAATATGCTGAAATAAAAAAGAAAAAAAAGAATATGTGGTAAATATACACAATAAAATACCATTCAGCCCTAAAAACGAATGAGATTTTGTCATTTTCAGCAACATAGATGGAACTGGAGGACATTATGTTAAGTGAAATAAGCCAGGCACAGAAAAACAAATCTCACACGTTTTCACTCATATGTGGTGGGTAAGGGGATCTCCAATTGTGTACTCTTGTTTCTGCCTAAACCCCAAGGTGAGGGAAGTAGGCCTCTCTATCTGCCAGGGGCATGCTCCTGCCAGGGTAGCAGTGGCAGATCATGATTCTCTTGGATCAAACTGCACTCCCTCTAATAGTGAGTGGTGGAAGGGACTGTTACTGTGGTTCAGCCCCTATGCCGGACACATTCAGTTGCCATAGGAACCAGGGGCTAAGCTAATGCAGTCTGAGTGGGGCAGCCTTCTCCCTTACAGTGGTTCTCTAGTGGGGGTGGGGGATGGGGTGTTCTCACAGATCCTACCTTCTCTGTGCTCCTCCACACTCTCCCATTGGATATGGCCAAGAGAGGGCTCTCTCCCCAATGGAGCCTGGAACCCTGATCTCTCCCCTACATCTCCTCACACTGCTCTCCTGACCAGGGAACACCAGGTTTGGCCCACCTGTCTGAGCCACCAGCGGGTGATCCCACCAAATGCCTGTGGGTGGGAAGATTGCAGACTGGGGCTTAGCTGGGAATACACAGCCCATCACTGTGAAGCAGGCCTCTCAACACAGAGCACTCTAGCAGCTGCTATGGTGGGGGGAGGGGCTGTGGTCTCCCTGCACAGCTCTCATGTCTGGGGGCACTAGGTCCTGCCCATGTGTCTGAGCTGCCAGCATGTGATCCTGTGAAGCCCCACTGTGGTGGCTGTGTTCTCCAAGGCAGGCTTGGCTGGGAATGCGCCCCCATCATTGAGAATCAGGCCTCTCAGCATGGAGTACTTTTGTAGTTGCTGGGGGAGGAGGGGAGAGTGGCTACAGTTAAAAGCTAGCTTGAACCAAAATTAGTTTCTGGGATGCCAGGAATGGAGGAGGTGCAGAGCAAGGGTACCCAGATATAAGAATGCCAGCTCTCTGGTCCCTTGAGGCACTCCCCCATGGGATGAGAGCCCTGAGTCCCACTACTGGCTGAAAGCACCCAGGTGGGGGAGGGGAGCCTCCCTTATGCTTTATTGGGCTCCTGGCCTCCCTGGATTTGGTCCACACCACTGATCTCTTTTTTCTATCCTCCTCTCTCTTAGCCTTACAGCTCCTCTTGGTGGAGTCCCTGGATTTCTCTGCTGTCTCTCTCTATGGTCCATATCTGAGCCATAAATTGTTATCCACTCTCCTCAGTCTAACCCTCTACTCTTCAGCTGGGCTTGTCCGACAAGCTGTACCTCTAGTCGGCCATCTTGGTGGTCTCTCCTTTACACATATAATTTTTAATTTTTTTTTTTAATTTTCACTAATTTTGCATTTTTTTTTAATTTTTATTTCAGCTTATTATGGGAGTACAAAAGTTCTGGTTAGATATATTGCCCATGTCCCTCATATTCCCCCGAGTCTGAGCATCAAGTGTATCCATTCCCCAGACAGTGCACATCGCACTTTTCTTGTAGGTATACACCCATCCCCTCTCCCACCCCCATCCCCCCAAGTCAGAATTTTTAAACTTACTAAAAACCAATGTGGGAAATATAGGAAATTTGAATTACAAGGAATTTAACCCTTGTCTTGAACAAACCGAAATATTGTGGTAACATTATTTTTATGCAGTGAACTAATTTTATAAAGATTCTGAGCCATGCTAAATATCTTGTTTTATCTTGAAACTAAAGCCTTTTCTTATTATCTTGTAGCTATAGTAATAAAGGCTATTATGTAAATATAATTTTCAGTGTCCACAAAAAGAAACACTGTTTAATAACTAGGGTTTTTTAACTTTTAGACAATTTTGATTACCTAGATTAGATATCCCTAGAGTACATGCAAACAAGTGAATTATTTTTTTGATCAGTTAACCTTTAAAGTTCCGTAATACAGGGAAAAGAGCAGTGGGGGAGGGGGAAAAATGAGAGGAAGCCATCTCCAGACAAATATGATGTTATCATTGTAAAAGACTAATTGTGTTTTTCTACAAAAAGAAAGAAGAACGTTTAGATATAGAAGATATTTGACATATACACACATAAAAGAGAGTGACATATAACTGCTTTTGACATAATTTGTGCCCTTGACAATTTTATCATGTCATACAGTTAAAAAGCCAGCAATTATAACATATGGAAAAGAAGGGGATGTTTGTCAGATTAAATAAAATGATCTTTTAGATAAACAACATAGTCTCTTCATAAGGTTTTCCTTGCTTTTGTTCTAAGATACTCCTCAAATAAACAATCTTGGTCATGTCAAAAGCTCCCTAGAGTGGCTACTCCTATTTCAAATTGTCCCAGGTAGAAAGGAAAGCATACAATTTAGCCTTATAATGTCAGAATATTAAGGAAGCAGATGTTTAGCATGTAAAAGACATACTTGTGGAAATAGAATACCCCATGGAAACTGAATGATCCATAAGAACGATGGTCCTAAACTTAGTGAATCCAGTGTTTGGCTAAAGGTAGATAATCACCAATCAGGGGCAAAACAAAACCTTCTGATTCTGGGTAGATTAAACTAAATAGAACAATTATCTGGGACACAAAGACAGGACTGAGTAGGAAGTCCTTTTCAGGTTTTAAAATGGTGACCCATGACAATGTTCATTCAAAGGACCTTGATCTGAGGAGATATTCTGAATTCCTCATCCCCTCCAACAAGTTCAAGGATGACTTATTGAACTTACACTTGTCCTCTGCCTATAGACTTTCTTCTCATAAACAAACAGCATTCAAGACATTGAACAGAAAATGGAGCATTGCAGCAGATATTATAAGGCTCTTAAACAATTTACCAAGGAATAATACAGATTTAATCAGGTAACAAAAATATTCCAAGTGACCTTATTTCAAGGAAAACAAAACAAATCCAATGCTAAAGGGCTTCAGTGAAATATTAGAGCTCAATTCAGAATGAATTTGCCTTTCAGCCATGAGCAGGGTAGAATATCAAACAGAAACACAAGGAGTCTCAGATATGTACACTATGACTGAGTTGAGGATTCTGGTCCAAAGTATCAGTCGCTCATATTAACCAGGATAGGGGAATATTTAGTATTTTGTGGCTTGGACAATGTTCATGTTTTGTTTGTGTTCAGTAATTATGGAATGGTCTTCTTTTTGTCTTAATCCATCATGGTCACAGTGTGACCTGGTTGGGCATTGATGTTTTGTAATATTTTTATGTTCCACAGGGGAATATTAAGGCCTAGCAATGAGTGCCTGACTATCATGTGGCAACACCAAGATGTAGCGATCCTATCTGGCCAGCTACTGGGTATTAGTGGCTGCTTTTCTCTTTCTCATCTTAATCCAAGACCCCTTTTCCTAGGATCAGCAGACATTTCATGTGAGGTACTTAATAGAGTAAGCAATGGGGAAAATTTCTTTCATTAGAGAATAAATGTATTATAAGTGACAAGCAAACTCCATGTTAGAGCCATGTTATTAAATTATCAAGAAACATCTCAAATTGGCCTCTGTATAGAAAATGAAAGTAGGGAAAGATAAATATTCATTAGATGTTCCTGTTTGTCTTTTTCATAAATTGTTCAGATAGGCTTATTTAAGAGCCTATTTTGAGCTGGCTTTCTAGTTCAAAGTAAACATGTCTAAATGAGAACAATATACCCATTTTGTTCAACACAGAAAAGCTCTATAATTTGCTAGAGAGATAATAGAACTGTTGCACAGACAAAATCAAAGCTCATAAAAATCTGTTTACCACTGGCCTAATAATAAGTCATCCCCTCTTAGAGTTTTTATTTGCAATTGATTTCTGGAGGTTGGAAACAAGTCTGTGACTTAGGAGTTTAAAGTTAGTTGGACAAATTCACTGTCTCATTGTCATGCAGTGTTGTAGGCAGCAGTGGAATTGAAGAAGGAAACAGAAACTTGGGAACATACAAGGGGTTTGGGCAAGATGTCAGGTAAGCAATAAGAGTGATGAGGACATAAATATTAGAGAGTCACATCACATGGACCTTGAAAACTTATGTAAATTGTCAGGCATCATGAGGTTGGGTGGAGGACTAGAAAACTGAAGCAGATACACTGCACCAGCCATAAAGAAAGGGAAGAGTTACTGAGGCAACTCCAGGTACTTTTATACACCTATTGGTAAGCTTGGCCTAAAGCCTTGCAGGACTCTTATGTGAGGGTTCACCAGAAGAAAGTATAAAGAAGACCCTAACAAATGAACTGCTGGATGGATTAAAATAAATAAGCCAAGTAGAAATCTCAGAAAATAGATCGCTATAAGATACAGATTCCATCTTCTCTGGTAGTGGTAATGTTATTTTAGGTAATGTTTTATTCTTTTTTGTTTTTAATACCATAGCCCACATGTCTAACCTCCTGGAATGGGTTCTTATTCTTCCTATGTTGCTTCTAGTGTTTGTGGTATAGTCCAGTATTTGTCATGGGCCAAAATAATATTTTTTCATGAGAATCACCTATGAACCAGACCCTATACTAGGAGCTTTAAACTCATTATTTTTAATTCTCACAGCAATCCTGAAAAGTAGGTTTTATTAATCCCATGTTACAGAAGGAAATGGAGGTTCAAATCAATCAGGTTCAAATGACTAGATTCTGGGTTCTCTTGTTTCTATATTAAGCCATTCAGCTTTCTCAGAGCACCACTATTTGTTATAAACCTTAGCACTTGGCAAACATGTCCCTATAATCACTTTATTAAAAAATTCACCTTTCCCAACCAGGGTTTTCTTCACCTAAACCATTGTCTCTCCCAGTAGCTCTTTATGTAAATGATTTTCCACCAGAAACACACACAACCCAAGATAAGGGAAACGACTACTATTTTTGTGAGTATTGGTCATTTGGTGACCCCTCTCCTTGTGGCTTTTCCTGCCTCCCAGCCACTTCCTGTGTCTACTGGGCAGTCCTGTCCACTCAGTTTTCCACCTCCCAAATAATTGTCATGTGTATGTTTAGTAATACAAATTTTAATATGGTAAGGTGGTGTAGTAAGCAGCACAAATTTATTGAATTATAGTGGTTTAAGCTTCTGAGCATCACTTTTTAATTTTTAATTTGGAGAAATCGAAAAACACAAAGGACTGCAGAGAAAAGCATTACCCTCAGAGGGCTGTGAGAGAGAGATCTAGCAGTAAATACTGATAATTTCATCCTCCAACACTCTCCATTCCCACTAACCTCTCAAGGCCTACATTGTAATTTGCTCGGAGGTGAAAATTCTCTCACCAGGATGGGTACTTTTATGTTAACCACCTTCCTATTTTTATTCGGAATAATTTCCTGTATACTCTTTTTGAAAGTCATGTCATGTTTTTTCACAATATTTAATCTAGAGTGTATTTTCAACCTGTATTTGCCAGTTGAGTCTTTAGGAATTTTAATCACAGTGCCTCTTGGGTTTCCCAAAGGCCAAGAGCTTTCTAATATGGTTTCATTTTATGCCCATTTCCCATCCCCTGACGCTTGCCAAATTATCAAACACTTTTCAGTTAAAGCTGCACAGTATACCAATTACCACAGTAAAAATTGGTAAAATTGACCAAAAGAAATAAATAAACATCGAAACACTGAAAACAGCATTTATTTTATCTAGAAATCAATGATTATTTTCAAATGCAATGAAAAAATCTAGCATCCATTTTAACGGTAATGATGTCCAATTAAACTTATAAATTGTCAAATTCATGTTTAAACTGACATGAGAAATGATATGTCAGCATGATGTTCACCTTATTGTTCTATACAATAAAAGTTTTGCATTTACTTTTTTGTTCCATAAATAAAAAAGTATGAAATTCTCGAGGAGTAAGAGATGAATTATCAAAACATGTTAAGCTTAGAATCTGCCAATATTTGTATGTATAAATTCAATTATATAACATTTCAGAGAAACTCTTTCTGTGCATATAAAAAGAAAAATGAAATTGCAAATAGTTGTATTTAATGTAATTTCAAAAATTTAAAATTCATATTTACATTTTTTAAAAAAACAAGATTATATCTCATAAAGAATCTACAGAGGTGTGAATCTAAAGAGGAATATATAGTAATAAAAAATCAGCCCAAAGAACATATGTCACAACATTGTACTATGAAAAAATAGGCAACCTAAATGTGTGATAATTGATTAAATAAATTAATTTATATTAAACAAAGAATCTACAGAGTCAAAATATTTATCCTGTGGATGCAGAATATAAAAAATATAAGTCAAAAGCTACTGATAGATAATAAGTAACTGGACTAACTTCTCTGCTATTTCATTGCTTTATTTCAGTTTCTCTAAAGCCTCTACAGAGATACATTTCTGTCACTTGATGCTATTTTTGAATTAAAAAATACTATACACAGTGGCCTCATCATGAATTATGAGCTACTTATCATGTCATTACCATTTTCAAGTCACAAAATGTTATTAATAACTTTTCCAATTTTCACAGAGAAAGCCTGAGCAAGAATGAAAGAATTTGAAGGTAGGTGCAAAGAGCAAGTTCATCTTCAAATCTAGATTAGGCTTCTGAAGACAGCAGCAGAAATTTCTGGAATAAAACTAAAATCTTTACATATGTCTCTGGACAAAGTATATTGTGATGAGAATGTGAGGCTGAACTGCTCAGCTTAATTTTCCAGTGTTATCCTCCCTTTCTCTTGGGACCTCTTGCTCCTATTTGACACAATGGCCCCAGATATGGGAAGAGGGGCAGCCTAGAGGAATGCATTTGGATGTATGCTGCATTTCCATAAAGTTATAACCTCATTACATTTTAGGCAATCTATATCATGGGAAAACTCAGAAACATGTAACTTGCCTTATTCATAAGGGGGTTAAGTTATTTTAGTCCCACACAAATAAACCATCCACTTCCTCCAGGGCAGGACCACAGGTTAAGACATGGGAAGGAGCAAGGACCCATGTGAGAATGCCCTGCAGGTAAGCAGATTCCTTACTTGTTACACACACACACACACACACACACACACATACTCCCTAGCAGACAGAACAAGTAGCAGCAGATAAATGAAAGAGTCAGCAGTAGCAGTGGTGGGACAATACAGAAAAGAGGATCCCTAGTCAGCACCCCAGTAAGCAAAATGACAAGAATAGAGCTTAATACTTTTTAAAAATTATTATAATAATTGCTTTTTCAAATGAATTTCTCCATTTTTAATTCATTTTGAAGGTCATGAATATCATGCATAACAAAACATTAAAACTTATTTATACTTATATCGTGCTAGAGATTGGAAATTTTCATTTGTACTCTTCATTAGTGAAACATAAAATCTATCCTTTTCCTTTTGTTGCTTTTGGCTGCAATTACAGTGATTCAGTAGTCAAGATTCTTTTGGTAGCAAATGACAAATCAACTCAAACTATATTAAGCCATTAAGGATGATTTTAATGTTTTTTTTTTTTTTTAACTGAGTAGGAAGGACAGAGTTTGGCTAGAACTGATGGCGGAGTATGATAGGGAGATTTTACATGTTTTCTCTTTGAGATTTCCTCATTTGCAGGCATAAAAGAAAATATGACTGCCAGGGCAACCTGATGTTCTGGTTAATAACAGTTGGCAGGCCATTGCTAATCACTGTTTATGACTTTTACTTTGAGTATTCTATATTCACCACCAACTATGTCCCTGTCTCCCACAAAAATTAAAATTAAATAGAACTGTAAGAAATAATGAATATGTGAAATATTCATACATGAAAACAATTTCATTTGGGATTTCTAGTAGCAGTAGTAAGCTACTGCAGTTGCCATCATGTGCTTTTGGAATTGTTGTAACCTCTCTCTAGAATTTCAGTTGTGTTTGGCCCATTTGTTTCATTCCAATTTAATATAATGCTATGTTTATGACTAAGTGTAGATATTTTAAATCACAGATCTCAGTCCCTCCTACACACATACATACCTTTGGAAACACGTATTCAATTTTGAGTGATTACATCAATTAACTGGGAACAGGCTGAAGTTGAAGTGAATAGGGAGCATCAAAAACATTCAACAATTTATTTCTAGGAAACAAGGAAATAAAGATGCTTTCATCAAAACAGATTTCAAAGGAAAGAGATGAAATAAAAGTAGATGATCATAACAGTACTTTAAATCTGTGATGGAAAATGCCACCCAATTTCAGGAATCACTGTGTGCCCTGGAGTAGAGAGGACCCACCCAGGTCCCACAGGGAGAACAACAGCATCTGTTTAAGGCATAATATCCTGTGGTGGGCTGCATGGGGGAGGGAGGGTGTCAATGTGTGAGACAGAAAGGCAGGGAGAGGAAGGCAAATCATAGGTTGCTGAAATCTGGATCATAATCCATTGTTTGTTTCCATAGGAGAAAAAATGCTCTGAATACCACTGACACCATCCTATAGGCAAAAACCATGGGCCACATGGCCAGGAATATCTTTTGTACCCAGGTGGATACTAATGTTTTATGCTTTAATAAAAGTGCATTTTCCCTTCAAATGTTTATTTATTAGTCATTCTTGAATGCTTCAAAGATACAGAAAATAAAAAACACTCCTGTTCAATCAGAGACACAGATGGAACAGATGTTAAATAAGCCCTTTGACATTTACCTCAGATTCTTGTTATGGTTAAATAGCAGGGACACAGAGACTGCTAGTTAGTCTCCAATGTCTCTTCTTTCCTTCTTCTGTTGTAACAGAACCCCTGATTTTGCTGTGCACAGGGCTTTGCGGAAATAAAGACTATACACCTCAGCTTCCTTCCAGGCAATGTGTGACATATGATGGTCAATGAGCTTTGAGTGGAAGAGCACTCCCTCCTCATTTTCCCTTGCTTCACACTAGAATAAAGACTTAGTGAGTTGGTGAGCGATATTGGACCATGTTGTCAGACTCGATATCTTACAAACTGGAGAACAATGAGAGAGAAGGAGCTTGAGTTCCTGACCCTGTGGAGCCACTATAGTAGCCCAGAAATTCTC
>CM052457.1:77306282-77343380 GCA_028533085.1 Varecia variegata
CATACAGTTTTCTTTTGTTTGGGGACTTAGGGAAAGAGATGTGGGGATTGAACAGTGTTAGTCCTGAGAATAGAGGTTTAGTGTCATGGGTGATACCATGCCAGAACTGAGCATAATAAAATCCTGAATGACAGAGGTACCCATGTTTACAAAATAAAAAAATAAACTAATTTCTGTGTCTCTGTGATTATACTATTTAGGACTCTTCTAAATTATGAGGTTCAGTAGAGGGGCCCCTCTTCTCTAGGTTGAAGGGTGGTACCATGTTAAGCTGCTATGTGTTTAGCACTTTAGGTACAATATCACATTTAATCCGTACAAAACCCTACTATGTATTAATTGGCACTCTGTACTTGTTAGCTATTCTTATTATTTTTACTTATTATAATTATAATAATTATTTCTTACAGAAAAAACTACCTCATTATATTAACACCTCAAAGATGCATCAGTAACCAGAAGTCCCTAATAACATATGAAAAGGATAATATAAATGGGTCTTGTATTAGTTTCTTATCAGTGTTGCAACAAATTCCCACAAACTTAGCAGTTTAAAAGACAGAAATTTATTATTTCACATTTCTGTAGGTTAGAAGTATGACACAGGTCTCACTGGACTAAAATTAAGGTGTCAGCAGGCCTGTGTTCCTTCTGGGGGCTTTATGGGATCATCTGTTCCCTTGCCTTTTCCAGCTTCTAGAGGCTGTCTGTGTTCCCTGGCTCATGATCTCTTCCTCTATCTTAAAGGATAACAATGTAGAGTTCGAGTGCTCCTCACATTGCATCATTCTGACTTCTTCCTCCCTCTTCTATTTGTGATTACATTAGGCTCACCTAGATAAATTTAATCACACCTGCCAGGTCCCTTTTGTCATGTAAGGTCACTTATACAAGTTTCCCTGGATTAAGACATGGACATCTTGGCGGGCCATTATTCTGTCCACCACCAACCTGCTACATTTAGACTTTGCCACTTCTACATTTTCAGTAACTGATTTTGGAACATAATCTCCTAACTTCCCACTTTATAGGAGTCTGTATTTCCTTCACATTAATGTAAAACTTACTGTGAGCCAAATATTTTTCTTGGCACAGAGATAGAGCAGTGAACAAAACTGATGTGGCCCCTTCTGATATGAAATTTACGGTATAGTGGAGGAGATAGACATTAATAAGGAATTACACAAATGAATGTGAAATGCCACCATTGTCATTAGACTTGTACCCAGACAGGGTTCGAAAGACTAGAGGAATGGGTATACTTTGGAGACCACTGACTGGAAGGATTAGAGTAATGATAGGTGCACTTAGACATTTTGCTGTGTGATTTTTAGTCAATAAACATGTCCATTTCATTTAATTTACAATTACCCTTTCCACTTCAACTTTATAACTTTTATGAATGTTGTCAGTACATACAGAAAATAAAAGTATGTTTCAGATGGTTAGGCAGTTACAAAAATGCTTTGACTTGAATGCTCTGGGTCATTCCCACTGATAAACACTTTCATAGCACTCTGTGATATAACAGTGCAGACATCAGTCTTTGTCAAATGCTTAAGCACATGGCTCTTCCTCCCATGTTCAATCATAAGCTTATAGCTAAAGGAAATATAGGTGAGAGCAAGGCAGCCATGATCAAATGGAAGGTAGGAGCACCCTGATTTGGCTTCTGTGCTAGGTTTTCTATTACCATTGCCCTTTTTTACTTGTTTGTCCTATTACTATAAGCCTGGGAAGAAAGGAGAGTGCCTGAACAAAGGGATTAGCATAGCAATGCCCTTCAGGCCTCAGGGGTACTGTGACTTGGCTGATTATTTTAACTACAGAAGAGATCTCTGCTTTCCTAAGTTTCAAGAATAAACAGGAGAATTAAATATTTGAGGTATAAGAAAACTGTGAATTGTGTAATAGAAGAAAAAAACAATATAAATAATCAACAAATAAAACACAAATATTGGTCCAAAATAGCCTGGTATATATTTGATATGTTACCAAAGAGTTCTAAATCATTTTGGCTTCAAACACCTTATTGCCTTTTCTCTTTTGTTGTACTGAGAGTGGGGAATATATAACAGAGAGAATGGCCTGGAAAAAATGGCAAACATATTTTCTGTCTCTAAAGCCAGCATCCCTGCCTCAGGCCAGTGGTGGGGAGGGGCAGGGTAGTCTTTTGTTTGTGCAACAGGAGATGGCCCAGCCCAACCTGGTAAAGGGAGACCCTGGGCGGAGGTCACAAGATTATCTTCAGGAGATGGGATGGTCAGAATTATCAACTGTAGTTGAATAGTAATTGCCTGAAGGTAAGAACCCATCCTTTAAAAGCTCTGTATTTCTGTGAATGTTTAGGAAAGTTTGAGATTTTGAGAGGAGAAGGTCTGCCATTTTCCCTCCTTTGGTGGCAAAGTAAACGCTCTTTCCTTCCCCTCCTCAAAAAATAAAAATAAAAAAAATATTAACAGATTTATTTGATATGGCATCTCTTTGGTTCTCCTGGAGAGAGTTGGAACCCATTCTATTAAGTGAAGTATCCCAAGAATGGAAAAATAAGCACCACATGTACTCACCAGCAAACTGGTTTCCCTGATCATCACCTAAGTGCACATTCGGGAATAACACCAATTGGATGTCGGACAGATGTGCGGGGGGGGGGGGGGGGGATGGGTGTATACCTACATGATGAGTGCGATGTGCACTGTCTGGAGAATGGACACACTTGAAGCTCAGACTCGGGGGGATGGGGGAGCATGGGCAATATATATAACCAGAACTTTTGTACCCCCATAATAAGCTGAAATAAAAAAATCTATATCATGCTATGTATATTTAAAATTTTTCAAAAATGTGAACAATAATAATAAAAGTAATATTTTGAAAAAAACATATATTGCTGTTTTTTACTATTATCATATTAAGTGCAGAAACTCAGGGATGGGGGAGGACTAGTTTAAAAATGCTGTATACTTTAATGACTTAGGAATTCATGGGGTAGTTCAGCACCTATGCTTCTTTTTCATCTTCGTTATTTATTTAAAACCACACATCTGGGAAATCAGTTTTGTGTTGACTTTCATTTATTTTTCCCAGTACAGAGATGATTAGTTAAGGCAACAAAATTCGGATCTGAAAATCTGTATTGTAAACACTTTGCTAAGCAACATCTGTCAAGTTAAGATGGCTGATTTGGCCTTAAGTGTCCTTTAAAATGAGATTTCTGTGTCTGGGGTGCATTATTTCTGGTAGTCAGGTTTCATAAGAAATAATTTATGGTGTCCAGAACACCCCTGATGAATTTAACTGTTTCATCTTTATGTGGAGATCATTTTCAAGTCTACAGACATTAATTATATTACTACAGAAAAAAAGTATCAAAATGTCAAGGTGTCATCTGAGATCTTCATGTGCTAAGTGACTTATTATGGATTCAAATACTGCCTGATATATATTCTTCAAAACAATGTCAAGAAAATTAAGGATATATGGGGGAACAAATTTCCACATAAAATGGAATGATCTTCTGAGTTAAAGCTAAGCACAAAGTCCCTCGAGGTCTGAAGGAGAATCCCCAAGGTCACTGGTGAGGAAGGATAGTTTAAGATGGTCAAGCAATATCAATTTGCTCCAATGAGGGTTCCTATTCTTGAAGTCTGCTTACATGAATCTTTACTGCTACCAAGATGTCTGTCTTCCCACAAGTACTGGTTGCCCTTAGAAGATGTTAACCTTCATATGGATAAATCCAAAAGGCTTCTGCAGACCTAATACATGCTAGGGTTTTTAAAAGAAACTTTGCTGAAGTTAAGCAAAAATCTAGGAGGAAATGAATAAGAGAATACACAAAGAGCATAAAACAGTGAAGCTTACAAAGTAAAGGCCTCTTATTCTGAGGTAACCTGAGCCTAGAGCTTGACATATGGTAAGCACTCAAAATATTCATTTGAAAACTATATATACTCACATATGCATATATTGTGATTTAAGTTTTTTAAATCAAAACATAATAATTGTACATATTTATGGGGTACAGTATAATACTTTTATACATGTGTATATTGTGTGAAGATCAAACCAGGGTAATTAGCATATCCATAACCTCAAACATATGTCATTTCTTTGTGATGACAGCATTCAAAATCCTCTCTTCTAGTTATTTTGAAGCATATAGTACATTTTTGTTGACTATGGTCATCCTTCTGTGCAATAGAACACGAGAACTTATTCCTCCTATCTAAACAGTAACTTTGTACCCATTGACCAACCTCTCCCTATCCCCTCCTCACTACCCTTCCCAGCCTGTGGTAACCACTATTCTACTCTCTACTTCCATGAGATCAAATTTTTTAGATTCCACATGTGAATGAGACCATGCAGTGTTTGTTCTTGTGTGCTTGGCTTATTTCACTTAACATAATGTTTTCTGGGTTCATCCATGTTATAGCAAATAATAGGATTTCCTTCTTATATAAGGATAAATGGCCTTTAATTTTTCATATATACCATATTTTCTTTATTCATTCATGTGTTGATGGATGAATACTTAGGCTGATTCTATATCATGGCTATTGTGAATAGTGTTGCAATGAACATGGGAATGCAGATATCCCTGCAACATATTCATTTCCTTTCCTTGTATATGTACCCAGTCATGGGATTGTTGGATGATATGGTAATTTTATTTTTAACTTTATGAAGAACCTCCCTATTGTTGTCCATAATGGCTATAATTTACTCTTATCAATATGGAATAAGAGCTCCCCTTTCTCCATACCCTTGTCACCATTTGGATTTTTTATTGTATTTTTAATGATAGCCATTCTACTTGTGGTGACATGATATCTCATTGTGGTTTTGATTTGCATTTCCCTGATGATTAATAATGTTGAACATTTTTTTCATATACCTGTTGACCTTTTGTATATCCTTTTTTAAAAAATGTCTAATGGATCTTGTACCATTTTTAATCAGATTATTATATTTTTTCTATTGAGTTGTGTTCCTTATGTATTCTAGGTTACTAACACCTTGTAAAATGCATAGTTTGCAAGTATTTTCTCCTATTGTGTTGATTGTCTCTTCACTCTGTTCATTGTTTTCTTTGCTGTGCAGAGGCTTTTTAATTTGATGCAATCCCATTTATTGCTTTTGTTGTTTTTGTTTTTGAGGTCTTATGAAAAGAATCCTTGACTAGACCAATGTCCTGAAAAAATTCTTCCATGTTTTTTTCTAGTAGTTTTATAGTTTTGGGTCTTACATTTAAGTTTTTAATCCATTTTGAGATGATTTTTTTAAGTGGTAAGAGGGAGGGGTCTATTCTTCTGCATGTGGACATCCAGTTTTCAAATCATCATTTATTGAAGACAGTGCTTTTCCCCAATATGTGCTCTTGGCACCTTTGTCAAAAATCAGCTTGCTATAAATGCATGGATATATTTCTAGGGTCTCTCTTCTGTTCCATTGGTCTATGTGTCTGTTTTTAATGTCAGTATCATGCTGTTTTGGTTAACATTGCTTTGCAGCATATTTTGAAGTTAGGTAGTGTGATGTCTCAAGTTTTGTTCTTTTTGCTCAAGATTGCTTATGCTATTCAGGGTCTTTTGTAGTTCCATATAAATTCTCAATTTTTTTTCTTCTATTTCTGTGAAGCGTGTGGTTATTGAGTATTCTGACTGAAGGAGTCAAATGCTACAGAGAATGCAAATTAACCTAAAGAAAGGTAGGCTAGGATTGGAATGAATAGAAAGGCACAAGAGTTGGGAAATCTCTTGACTCTCCCTTTGAGTCTGAACCAGGGAGGTAATATCCTGAATATTTATCCTGGATGGAGCACAGGACAAAACTCTGCTCCTGTTGTCCACTATGGTGAAAGATATTACCATGTACTCCATGGTGAGCAGGATATTTCACAGAACTTGCTCCAACAGTTATTCTGGCATCACAGGGGTAATAAAATCTCCCAAACAAGATGAGTCTTTGTGTTGTCTTGATTACTCCAGGATCTTAAGAGGACGTGTTTTGTGTGTGTGTGTGTGTGTGTGTGTGTGTGTGTGTCTTTGTGAAAAAGGCCCAGGGAGCATAGGATAGGGATCAGGACCAGTAATGTGCACCACCAGTACAGCATAAGCCTAAACACAGCTGATATAGATAGATTTTTTTGTATAAATTCAGCATGAAATAATCATATAATATTTCAAAAATGCAATACCTGAGTCCTTAACAAGTAATAAATGATATACTATTCTAGACACTAAAAGCATAATCATATTTATACCAATAAATGTGAAATACTGGATCTCAGGGTTAAATATTGAACTGCCGTTTAGTGTGTGAGGAAAGTTTTATAAAAGTGTGAGATATGTCAAAATTTTTTGATGAGCTTTTTCTTTTTCTTTCTTTTCTTTTTTTGGGGTATTATAGTTTGCAGATAAAGCTATTTTCAAATAATGAGGATTTAAAAACACAAAGGCTCAACTGTACTATTTCATGAGGAATCCTGAGCAAGGATTCTATTTTAGGAAAAGAGAACTGGCAGGAAGGATCAAGGACATCTGTGATTACAATTTCTTCATATTGCTTAAAAGGGCTCAAGTGATTAGAATATCTGTTTGAAGAAAATAAAATGCCATGACGTCTGTTCAAACAAAGAAAAAAGTGACAAATAATGATTTGTTGCTTCCTGAGAGTACAAATCCCTCAAGCTGAAATATGATAGCTAATGCTTTCTTTACAGGGTTTTATAACAACAAGAGATCAATGCTGCCCAAGAGAGGAAGGAGGAATGAATTGGGCACCCCTCAGAATGACATCCCTGTTCTTATATCCATCACTACCCAATTGTGTAATCTTAAACAAATTACCTAACCTTTCTGAGCATCAGTTTCTCCATCTGTAAAATATGAACAATAATATCATCACTTCTAAGTGTTGCTATAAGGGTAAAATGAAATCATGGCTGTAAAATGCTTTATAAATTTGAAAGTCCCACATCAATGAAACTTATTAATGCCTTCATCCACTGAATGAAGGCTAGGTAAAGGAGGAAAATGAATATAATAATAATTATACAGTTATCATTTACTGATCTCTTACTCTTTGTCAGACTCTGGATTCTCTAAGCATGTTTTCCTCAAGCTACAGAGGACAAGGACAAAGGGAAGGAAATGATGAAAGAAGATGAGGGATAGGAGAAGGAGAGTAAAGTTTTGATTATAGCAGGTAATTTTCTACCCTGAGGAAGAAACCAAAATAAATTAAGCTGAAATAATAACTAAAGGCATAATAGAAGAAAATTTTCCTGAGCTGAAAAAAGAGTCTACTGATCAAAAATGTTTGTTGTATTTTCATTTAAAGTTAATGAAAAGAGAAAACAAAACATCTATATTTATCCTGGTGATATTTTTGAATGGCATGGACAAAAAATTCCTATATACAGCTCAGCAGAAAAATCAGGAAACTTACAAAGGAGCAAAACTAGTCTGGTATCAGACCTCTGCTCTGCAATATTGAGCACTGGAAGACAGTGAAGCAATGTCTACAGAGTTCTGAGGGAAAGAGGTTGTGACCTAAGTCTTCTTTACCAAGTCAAGATATCATTCATAGATAAAAGTTATATTCCACCATGAAGAAGTAACAGCCATGAACTGTTATGCTCTGAATAACATAACTGGCAAAAAAATGTTAAAAGTACAAGATGATCTAATGATCTACCTGGAATATACACCAGAAACAACTGAAAGATAATACAATGAAATAAAATAAGAGTTTTAGAGTTTTCTTAGTTTAAACTTTCAGGGCTCAAGGCAATAATCAATTAGAAGATAAAATGAGAATGTGACTAATTATACAGAGAATTGTATTCATAATAGAAACAGAAGACATGAAATATGTAGAAATATCCTAAAAAATTCATTGTACCTAAATAAAGAAAACTAAAATTATATATGTATAAAATTCTTTAGAAAATATTATAATAACTGGAAATCAATTAAGAATTTTAATTTCTTGGATAATATGAAATATTATAAATATATTCATTCTTATAAAATTAGTTCATAGTTTGAAATGTAATTGAAATCAAAACATCACAGGAAAAATCAAATTAAAAGTATATTCTAATATTCTTCTGGAAAAATAAACATTTGATACTTATAATAGCTGGAAACATTTTTAAGAACTAAAAAAAAAATATTGCAGAAAGATTTGCTCAACCAGATATTAAAATGAACTATAAGTCACAGGCATTAAAAGACTTTGGTACTGATACAAGAATAAATAGATAAATTGAATAAACTAGATTGCCCTGAAACAGACTTTATTATAAAAAACTAACTCAATACATTAAACATCAATTATTACAAATCAATGGTGAAGAAATATTCCTTTAAACAGTGTCAAGAAAAGAAGATAACTATTTGGAAATCACTTAATTAAATCCTCACTTCAAATCAAACACCAAGGTAAATTTCAGATGGATTGAAGAGATTGAATGTAAAATACTGAAGCCATGAAAACTCTGAAGAAATGTAGCTAGATATTTAACCTATAATAGCATTGAAGAATATGACTATATTAATATTGCATAGGCCTAATATTAATCAAAGCGATCTAAGGAAAAAACATTTTTGCACTGGTATTTGTTATGGACTGAATGTGTTCCCCCAAATTTCACATATTGAAACCATATCCCCAAATGGGATGGTATTAGGAGATGGGGCCTTTTGGGGTGGTTAGGATTAGATGAGGTCATAAAGGTTGAGTCATCATGAATGGGATTAGTGCCCTTATAAGAGTCGAGAGCTTACTTCCTCTCTCTACTCTCTGCTAGGTGAAGTTACAAGGAGAAGTCAGCAGTCTGCAACCCAGAAAAAAGACCTCACCAAAACTTGACCATGCCAGCACCCTGATCTCCAACCTTCAGCCTCTATAACTGTGAGGAATAAACTTCTGTTGTTTATAAGCCACTCAGCTCGTGGTATTTTGTTATAACAGCCCAAACTAAGACAGTCCACTACTCCCATTATTTCCTCAAGGTTAAATAATTGACACTAGCCACAGGTTTGTAAAGTGACTTACCTGTTCATTTCATTTCCAGTGAATCATGCTTGATTAAATTTGCTATTTCTCAAATATATCTGATAGCTGTTATCTCCTCTGATGTGATAATTTAGATAATCTGATATTTTCAAGGTATAATGTCAATTTATTGGTGGTGGGGTACCTGTTGAAATTTCAAATGATTGAACAAAGTTGGTGGGGCAATATAGAAGCAGGATTGTTCTTATTCTATTGTTTTGCCATTGTAATGCAAGTGAAGAGCTGCTGGAGTAAGACTGGATAAAATGGTATGTATAGTATTTCAGCCTTAACAACAATAAAAACGAAAGGATCCCTCTCTTAAATCTGGCTTAGACATGGCAAAACTCCCATGGCATGGAGAGTGTCATGGATAAATAAAATTTCTTTAAAAATCTTCAATCAAATGGTTTCTGTGCTGCTTTTGTCCTAGGATTCCCAGAAAATAGTTGTGACATTCAAGAGAAGGAAAAGCTCCAAATACGAAAGCAAAGAGAAAACTAATCTCAAGAGAAAGAAGGTTGTTCCTTGGTATGTTAAATTTTCCCTTTATGCTCTTGGTGCTTTCTCTTTATATTGTTCCATTACAATGTACTTAGGGACAGGTATTTTAAAACTGAAATTGACACTGTGGAATTTTTCAAGTTCTCATTTCTGGAATATCCTCTTTGAATATTTCCTCTTTCTCTTTGAATGGAATCTCATTGAATATTTAATTTCTCTGAATATTTCCTCTTTGACATTCTCTCTATTCTCTCCTCTTAAAAACCTGTGGTAGAGCTTCTCATTCTCTTCTTCCTGTAGCAGTATGTTTTCCTTTACATTTTTTTTTTCTTATTTTTTGGTCAGGGAAAAGTTTCTATTTTCTCTTCCAGTCCATGAATTATTTGTTCAGTTGTGACAAGTGTAATATTCAACCCAACTATTGTGATTCATGTCAATTATTATTTTTAATCTCTGAAATTTTTACTCAATTATTGTTCATATCTATTTGTACATGCTTCTTAGCTTCCTGTTCAAATGAACATAAAATTTGCCATTTCTTTCCTTGTCTCTGTAACTTATCAACATATTTATTTTAAGATACCTATAAATTGCTCTATTGGCTCTAGTTTTTTGAGTATACTTGGTCTGTAAACTATTTTTCATGGAGTTGTACTTCTATCTATCTATTTGTTTGTTTGTTTAGGAATTTTTATCCTAGAACTCATCTTCCCTGAAAGTTATCTTTTTCTTGATTTTTCTCTCATGAACAGCTTAAGCTATGAAAGCATCCCTAAGAGAGAGTGTTACACACTAGTTTTTATATTTGTTTTCAGGCTCAGGTTTTCTATGTTGAATGGAGAGTATGCACCTGAGCCCAGATAACTATGCTGCATAGCTTTGTTTTTCACACTTTGGGTTTCTTGTTGAAAATACACTTGGGATATTTAACCCCAGTCCCTTATTCACTTTGGTTCCCTTTTGGTCCACAATGCTGCGTTAGATCCAGCTCAAATTCAAGTCTCATGATAGTCAGATTACTACCCTTCCCCTACCTCCCCATTATTCTCTCTCATAGCTCTCTGACCCTTACCTTCATTTCACTTACTCTGTGAACACTTTTTTAAAGAAATTGCTTCATTTGTGATTTGTCTCTCTCAACTAGAGTATAAGTCTTATGAAGGCAGATGCCATATCTATTTCATTCATCACTGTCTAAATTCTGGCAGGTAAAGGTATTCTATTACTTCAATGGAAAAGGGGCAAAGACTTGAACTTTCTTAGAAAGGAAAATGCTAATACTGATTACCTCTCAGAGTAAATTTATAATTTTAATTTTCTTCTATACATTTTTGAATTTTCTAAATATTCCACAATGCACCAATACAAAGAACAAAACAATACCGAAAATATGTTAACTGGTCTATTATTTCACATATACTATATATAATTAATTTGGACATAATTTAAATAAGCCAATGAAAATATGCATACCAGCATAGCCTCACTAAAATTTAGTCATGTTAAATTAATTTTGGGAAGATAGTGAACTAGACGCAGCCTAGTGCTTTCAAGGATAGGAGTATAAAATGCAGGCAGATGCCTACCTACAGATAGGCCTTCTCAGAAGGAACATTGTGAAATCACAGAGAAGCAACATGGGACACTCAGGGTGAAAAAGAAAGTGACAGTTTGATACATTCAACATGATCCATGGGGCAGAGATCTGGGGGGTGGAATCTACATGTGGGGAAGGTTAAGAGGATAGAGCTCTGGGGTACCATGCTAACTCCACAGGCACTGTGGCTGAGTTGTGAGAGGGCTCCCTCCACTGTCACAGGCCTCTGTCTGGATGGACCTGGGAGCTGCCTAGAGTCTGTGCAGAGTCATTGCACCAGACAACAGGTGCACTAAGGATCTTGCAGCAGCCAATCCTGAGTTTCTGCAGCTGATACCATCCTGTGCTCTCAAGTACACAGCACCATGCCAGCACAGGACTCAGCTTTGCAACAGTAGCCTTCACATCTAACCCACCAGGCTGGGGAGGGAGCGGACAAAGGGAAAGCTTCTCTGAGCTGTACCTTGTGACTGGAAGCCAACCTCCCCTCCCCTCCAGTGTAGCTGGATCTGAGCAGAGGAGTTGCCTGGAGCACTACAGGCTCCCACCTGGGAAGTTTTAGGTAACTGATTCAGCAGTTCCAGGGCTCTGTGGTCTCTGGGGCAGGGCTCTGTGGTCTCTGAGTCACTGGAAAAAATCTCTACCTATGTGACCTGATATCCAGTGTCCCTGAGCCTGCAAAATAGCCAGCTGCCTGCATGGGCCTGCCTCCGTACCCTGGTTAGAAGCACCCATCACTTGCTAAGCCCTGTCACTGCCCTAGAAGTCTGATTAGCCCACTGCCTGCGTGGCCCTACCTCTGCCCTGCAGGCTGGAAGAGCCTGCTGCCTACATGCCCCTGCTTCTGGCACTGAGGCCCTGCTCAGAAGCCCTGTTTCTGGATCCTTCACAGCCCCCACTCTGAGGCTCTCCTGATAGAGCCAAAGGCTCTGCCCCTGTAGCTCCAGAGCACTTGCCAGGCCTGGGACACCACCCCCAAGATTCCAGTGCTGCCTCTAGATCCTAAGACCCTACCCCTGAGTTTTCACCACTGCCGTGGAGCCAGCAAAACTGCTCTAAGGCCCAACACCCCACCAGAGACCCCCAGTCTTGAGCCACCATTACACTGGGACCTGGTTCAAACAAATGCCCACAGCCTGGGAACCCGTGACCACTGCGTAGATAGCCTCACCCAGCTGCCACTGTCATCTCTGTGGGGAGACCCTGGGCAGAGCGATCCAAATAATGTCAACCTCTGTGGAGAAGTTCTCGCCCAACTTCCAACTGGAACATCCTACAACTCTCTGGGGAACAACCCAATATGTAGGACAAAGATCAGCCAGCACAGGCTTGAACAGAGGCCATCATGAGTGAACAGGACAATCAGAACAGCTGTATTATAGGTTTTTAGTACACACACCCTTCCCCTACCACATCAACATTCCAGAGTAGGAAAAATGTGCTATCTAGGAACATCCCCTTCTTCTAATTAAGCAGGAGAGTTCCCAGCAAGGAATTCCCTGGCAATGTGAGAAAGCAAAACAGTTTGGTACCCCTGAATGATCACAATGGAGATACACTAGTGAACTCCAACCACAAGGAAATTGCCAAAATGGCAGAAATTGAATTCAGAATATGTATGGCAAATAAGATGAATGGAATTGAATAGAAAGTTGTAAACAAAAAATAAGAAGCCAAAAATATTTCAGGAAAGTAATTAAAAAGTCACTAAAGAGCTAAACAACATAGGAAAGTATATAATAGAACTTAAAGAAATGAAAGAGTGATTTAGGAAATTTTGAAACACAACAAAAAGCTTCAGCAACAGATTAAATCAAGGAGAAGAAAGAATCTCAAAGCTTGAAGATAAGGCTCTCAGCTAACCCAGTCATTTAAATAGGCAGAGAAAAGAATAAAAAAAGGCTGATCAATCACTTAGAGAGATATGGGACTATGCAAAGCAAACTAACATATGAATTATAGGTATCCCTGAGGGGGGAAGAAAAGGAGCTAAAATCATGGAAAATCTATTGAAGGAAATTATTGGTGAAAATTCACTGGTATCACCAGAGATTCAGAGATCCCAATACAAGATGGTCATCAAACACTGGAATATTCATAGAAAATACAACATCTCTAAGACAGATAGTAATCAACCTGGCTAAAGTAAAATTAAAAGGAGAAAATTATACAAGCAGCAAGACAAAAGCAACAAATAACCTACGAAGTAAAACCCATCAGGCTAAAAGCAGACTTCTCAGTGTAAACCTTGCAAGCCAGAAGGGAGTGGTGCCCCATTGTCAATCTTTTCAAAAACAAAACAAAACAAAAAACTGGTAGCCTAGAATTCTGTATCCTGCGTAACTAAGTTTCACAATTGATGGGGAAAGTATGTGTTTTCCAGACAAGCAAACTCTGAAGGAATTTGTTATGACCAGACCTTCCCTGCAGGAAATACTCAGAAATGTGTTACACACAAATCAGCATAATAGATACCCACCCACCCACCAGTTTAAAATCACCCCCGAAAAATGAAGCTCACAACCCGTATAAAACAATAGCACAAAAGGGCAAACAAAGCAATAAGGTACTACCCAATATGATGAATGCAACAGCATCCCATATATCAATTCTCTCTCTCAATGTAAATAGTTTAAATGAGCCACTTCAAAACATAGACTGGCTAAGGGGATGAAAAAACACAACCCAAGTATTTTCTGTCTCCAGGAGACACATCTAAACCACAAGCACACACAAAGGTTCGATGTGAAAAGTTGAAAAAAAAAATTCCACGCAAATGGAAACCAACAGAGAGCAGTTGTAGCCATTCTCATATTAGGTAAAATTGACTTTAAGCTACCAATGGTACAAAAAGACAAAATGGTCATAATATAATGGTAAAGGGAGCAATTCAATGAGAAGACATAACAGTCCTAAATATATATGCACCCAATACAGGAGCTCCCAGATTTGTAAAACAAATTCTACTAAAACAAAGCAGAAAAATATAGAGTAGCATCATAATTACTAATGGCTTAAACACCCCAACGTCAGAGCTGGACAAATCATCAAAGCAGAAAATAAATTAATACTGGACTTCAAAGGGACACTTAAAGAAATGGACCTAGAAGACATTTATAGAACATTTCACCCAGAAATTACCGAATATACATTTTTCTCCTCAACCCATGAAACATTCTCCAAGATTGATCGATCATATCTTAGGCCACAAAACATGTTTCAACAAATTTAACAAAATCAAAATCATACCATGTATCTTCACAGACCATAGTCAAAACTAGAAATGAGAAATACTCAAATCTACACAAAGTTATGGAAATTAAACAACATGCTGCTGAACAATTATTGTGTCAATAATGAAATTAAGATGGAAATGAAAAGATTGCTTGAACTAAATAACAAAGGATCATAAGCCATTAATATTTATGCGATTCAGCAAAAGCATTCCTAAGAGGAAAATTCATAGCTTTAATGTTCACATCAAAATGACAGAAAGGGTGAAAATTAAAAACCTAATATCATATCTCAAGGAACTAGAAAAGGAAGAGTAAACCAAGCCCAAGGCCGGCAGAAGAAAAGAAATAACAAAGGTCAGAACAGAACTAAATGAAATGGAAAATAAAAAATAAAATAAAAATGGTCAATGAAACAAAAAGCTGGTGCTTTGAAAAGATAAACAAAACTGATAGCTTGTTAGATTAACCAGGAATAGAAGAGACAGGGCCTAAATAAGCTCAATGAGAAATGAAAAGGCAGATATTACAAATGATACCACAGAAATGCAAAGCATTATCCATGTATACTATGAAAATCTCTACATACATAAACCAGAAAAATGTAGAGGAAATAGACAAATTCCTGGAAACACACAACCTCCCAAGAATTAATCAGGAAGAAATAAGACTCTGAACAGACCAATAATGAGCAGGTAGATGGAAATAGTAATAAAAACCCAGTAAAAACAAACAAACAAACAAATAAAACCAGATCATATGGATTTACAATCGAATTCTATCAGACTTACAAAGAAGAGCTGGTACCCATACTATGGAAAATTATTCCATAACATTGAGGCGGAGCTAATCCTCCACAGCTCATTCTATGATGCCAGCATCACCTTGATTAAAAGCCAGGAAAGTAAACAACAACAACCAAAAAAAAAAAAAAACTACAGAACAATATCCCTTATGAATATAGATGCAAAAATCCCCAATAAAATACTAGCAAACCGAATTCAACAGCACATCAAAATAGTAATCCACCAACACCAATGGGCTTCATCCCAGGGATGCAAGGATGGTTCAACATATGTAGATCAATAAATGTGATTCACCACATAAACACAAGCTAAAGCAAAGACCATATGATCATCTCAATATATATACAAAAAGCATTTGACAAAATTCATCACTCTTTCATGATAAAAACCCTCAACAAACTAGGCATAGAAGGGACATATCTCAGAATTATAAAAGCCATATATGACAAACCAACAGCCAACATCATTCTGAATGGGGAAAACTTGAAAATATTCCCACTAAGAACTAGAACAAGACAAGGGTGCCCACTGTCACCACTTCTATACAACATAGTGCTGGAAGTACAAGCCAGAGAAATCAGATAAGGGAAAGAAATAAAGAGTATCCAAATCAGGAAAGAGGAGGTCAAACTATTGCTTTTCATTGACAACATGATCTTGTATCTAGAAAACCCCAAAGAGTCCACCAAGAGACTCCTGGAATTGAAATATAAATTCAGCAAAGTCTCAGGATAGAAAATCAATGTACACAAATCAATAGCATTTCTATATGCCAATAGAAGTCAAGCTGAGGGTCAAATCAAAGACTCAATCCATTCACAACAGCTACAAAGAAAATAAAATATCTAGAAATATATTTAACAAAGAAGGTGAAATATCTCTACAAGGAGAACTACAAAAGACTGAGGATAGAAATCACAGATTACACAATCAAATGGACAAACATATTATGCTCATGGATCAGTAGTATCAACATTGTTAAAATGTCCATACTGACCAAAGAGATTTACAGATTCAATGTAATCTTCATCAAAATACCAATGTCATATTTCACAGATCTAGAAAAAATAATTCTATCTTTCATTTGGAACCAGAAAGGGGCCCAAATAGCCAAAGCAATCTTAAGCAAACAGAACAAATCTAGAGACATCACATTACTAGACTTCGAACTATACTACATGGCTATAGTAACCAAACAGCATGGCAATGGTACAAAAATAGATTCATAGACCAATGGAGCAGAATGGAGAATACAGATATAAAACCATCTACCTATAGCTGACTAATCCTTGACAAAGCAGACAACAAGGTGGTATACTGGGTGAAAAGAAGCTCTATTCAGTGATTGGTGCTGGGAAAATTGGATAGCAACATGCAGAAGAATGAGAGGACCCTTATCTCACACAACTCACAAAAATTAATTCAACATGGATAAAATACTTACATTTTTTGGCATTCCATCACCTCAAATATTTATCATTTCTTTGTGGTGAGAACATTTAAAATCCTTTCTTTTAGCTGTTTTGAAATATGCAATACATTATTATTAATTATAATTATCATGCCGTACAATAAAACAGCAGAACTTATCCCTCCTATCTAACTGAAACTTTGTATTCATTGACCAACATCTCCTCTACATTTAAGTCTTTAATGTCTTGGCTATTACTTACAATAGCCAAGACATTAAACACTTAAACATAAGGAATAAATACATAAGAATCTTAGAAGAAAATGTAGGAAAAACTCTGGTAGACATCAGACTAGGCAAATAATTATGAATAAGGCCCCAATGACAATAATAGCAACAACAAAAATAAATACATAAATGAAATTTGATTAAAGTAGAAAGTTTCTGCAGAGCTAAGGAAATAACACAGCAAATAGACAACCTATAGAATGGAAGAAAATATTGGCAAACTTAACATCCAATTAAGGGCTAATGTCTATAATCTTCAAAGAACTCAAACAAATCATCAAGGAAAAACAAACCCATTAAAAAGTTGGCAAAAGACATGAACAGAAGCTTTTCAAAAGAAGATAGACAAATGACCAAGAAACATACGAAAAAATGCTCAACATCACTAATAATCAGGGAAATGCAAAGTAAAACCACAATGAGATATCACTGTTGGAATGGCTTTTATTAAAAGCCTGAAAACAAGAGATGCCGGCATGGATGCAGAAAGAAGGAACACTTCTACACTGTTGGTGGTTCTGCAAATTAGTACAACCTTTATGGGAATCAGTATGGGGATATCTCAAAGAACTTAAAGTAGACCTACCATTCCAGTGGGATCCAGCAATCCCACTATTGGGAATCTACCCAAAGGAAAAGAAGAAATTTTATCAAAAGGATACCTGTACCCAGATGTATTGGAGCATAATTCACAATTTCAAAGATCTAGAATCAACCTAAGTGCCCACATTTCATGAGTGAGTTAACAAATAGTAGTATATGTATACCATGGAGTACTACTCAGCCATAAAAAGGATAAACGAATGCCTTTTGCAGCAGTTTGAGTGGAATTGGACAATATTATCCTAAAGGAAGTATCTCAAGGATGGAAAATCAAACACCACATGTACTCTTTAATAAATTGGAACTAACCAATGGGCATACATGTGCACAGAGGGAACTAAAAGTCATTGGAAATCAAGCAGGGAAAGGTAGGAGGGGGAAGGAAAGGAGGGGCTAAAACCTACCTAACGGGTACTATGAACACTATTTGGGTAGTGAACAAACTTATAGCCCTTACTCAAGCATTACAAAAGCATTCCATGTGACAAAAACAATTGTATCTCTTATTATTTTGAAATAAGAAAAATAAATTAATTTCATTTCTTCTCTAATAGACTCAACAGCCATGTTTTCAAGTGTTTCTCACTTTCTTCCAGAGATCTTAACAATAACATCGTTTCATTGGCCCAGTGGAGATGGAAAAACATGGGTTATGTAATGCACTCTGATATACACTGAGCTGGCTGATTCCTTGTCATCTAGGGATATAAGAACTGGCTAATGAAATTTGTCATTTTCCCTTTCAAACTGGAGGGGACACAAAGATTCAAAGTTACACAATAACCACAGACCTTTTCTAATGACATCCAGACAGTGCTATGAATTCAGTGTTCTGAACCAGTGCTGATCATTCCTTAATTTGCGTAGGAATCACCTGCAGATTTCCTTAAAATGCAGATTCTGATACAGCAGGTCTGAGGCGGAACCTGAGATTCAGCCTTTCTAACAAGCTCTTAGGTGATAGATACACTTAGAGAAGCAAGGATCCAGTACACTGCACTACTGTCAGTCAAAATATTTTCATGCACATACACACACAGTTACTATGGTATGCTAAATTATATGGATATAAAACAGGAGTTTTATAGTTCAGTTAAGCAAAAAGTCAGCAGCAATAATATAGAAATGTGTAAAAAATATATTTACATATTTAAAATTCACTACCTAAGCAGTTAGTTATATAAAATTAATTCTCATATGACAGATTCTCAAAAATGCTATATTTTATAAACTGCATCAAGGGTCCACATTACCTAGTAGTCTGAGTGGTAAGAAAGGCATTACCTTTCTATTTTAGTGGAATTATTAGACAAGCACTATTAAATGATATCCAATGGGACCACAATATTCATAGTCTGGATACTTGATGCTATATTACTGGCTTCACTTTAGCAAGATTCCTGAAGGGACATAAGGGCACATTACTGAAAATTAATCACATTTACAATAGATTAATAGAACTGGCTTAACTGAATCTATAAAGAGATTCTCAAAATCAAAGCTGGATAGAGAGCATGGCTTTTTAAAGGAACCATGCATTTATATCTGATGATTCTGTGAGCTCTCAAAGCCATGAAATTGGCTGTTATTATTCATTGAGTCTACTTTCTGAGAGCTACGCCAAGTTCCAGTGTAATTTCCTTTGCCTTTCTGCTAAACTTACCATTTCTGGTCAGGCCAATTTTAAATTTACTATAATCAAGATTCTATTCTCTTCCCTCTTTCACGTGACCACCCTTTAACCTTGCTTGGCTCACCATTCTTACTGTAATAAAAATTTAGGGCTACAGCATTCATTTTGAGATCTAATACCAAATGCTCCCTTTGATTTGTAAAATTACTTTTGAACCTCTTTGCCTCAATTAGAGAATCTTTTATTGGACTCATTTGTCAAGTGTTCTTCTCTTATTTTATACTGCTCAGACATTGGAAAAAGAGATTTATCCTCCTTTTAAAACTACTTATTAATATAGTTACCTTTTCAGATTTATTACCAAGCCGAAGAGTTTCTACTCAGAATAAACGATTACACTAGTCACTCTGTAGGGTACTTCATGTTAGATTTAAGTGTTAAGTCATTACTCTTCCCTCAGTTAGTATGTGCTTTGGAAAGGCAAGCAAAAATCTTACCACCATAAATGAATGCAGGTAAGATTTCCTAACACGTCATTTAATAGTGCTGGTCCAAGGATTCCACTAACATAGAAAGGTAATGCCTTTCAGTAGGTAAAGTGGATTCTTTTTTTTTTTTTTTTTTTTTTGAGACAGAGTCTCGCTTTGTTGCCCGGGCTAGAGTGAGTGCCGTGGCGTCCGCCTAGCTCACAGCAACCTCAAACTCCTGGGCTTAAGCGATCCTACTGCCTCAGCCTCCCGAGTAGCTGGGGCTACAGGCATGCACCACCATGCCCGGCTAATTTTTTCTATATATATTTTAGTTGTCCAGATAATTTCTTTCTATTTTTAGTAGAGACGAGGGTCTCGCTCTTGCTCAGGCTGGTCTCGAACTCCTGACCTTGAGCCATCCACCTGCCTCAACCTCCCAGAGTGCTAGGATTACAGGCGTGAGCCACCGTGCCCGGCCTAAAGTGGATTCTTGATGTGGTTTGAAAGACAGCATTTTTCAGAAATCATAATGTGAGAATTAATTTTACATGACAACCTGCTTAGATAGTATATTTTACATACATCTTGAAATTGTTTGTTTTCAGTAATGTACCTTTATGTCCCTTCAGGACTTACGATTGATTATGGTAAACTGAAGCCAATAGTAGTGTTAAGAATCCAAACTGTGAACATTGGGACCTCATTGGGCTATACAATAGAACACTGTGCAGCTGTGCAGTCATGCAAATCATGTTATAAAAATATTTTGTGACATGGGAAAATATACACAATTTATTATGTGCAAAAGACAGGCTACTGACTAGCATAAGTTCCAATTTTAATTCCAAGCATCATTCCAATTTTGTTTGAATTCTAATATGAGTGCTATATAATTTGTGAAGCCCAGTGCAAAATGAAAACGTGGGGCCCCTTACACAAAACTTATTAAGAATTTCAAGAAGCCGACAGCACGGTATTAAGCCAAGCTCAGGGCCCTTCTAAATGTGGGGCCTTGTGCAACTCCACAGGTTGCACACCCATGAAGCCAGCTCTGTGTGTATACCATAATATACATGTATATTATGGAGACAACAGAGATACACACCCAAACACCAAAATGTTAATGCATACATATGCGGGGTGAAATTATGGGTGATTTTAATTTTCTTATTTGTTCTTGTGTGAATCTTATATATCTTAGACAATGAAAACATATTATTAGAGTGATTAGGAAAGATAACAATACATTTTATAGTTAAAAGATGATATTTTAGTCAATGGTAGGGCAATATTCTCGGACTAAAAGTAGCTGCTGTTTTTGTCTTCCTAAAATGTGCCAAACAAAATGCTAGGCACTTTGTATGTCATCTCCTGCCATTTCTTACTCTGTGAGTTAATATTATCATCTCTTTTATAGATTCTAAAAGTTAAAGCAACTTGTTAAATCATAATAGGAGGACTCAGGCTTAACACTATATGTCCATACTTCCCCACATAATATCATAATATGAACCAGAAGTCAGAAAGGCTGGCTGAGACATAAGTAATAACATCTTTGAGCTTTTGTGTTTTCTTAATCTAAAAAGTGAATAATATATAGGATAATAATGCTTTTCCTGCTTAAATGAACAGTGCTAGCACGAGGGCCAAAAGACAATAAATAAGATATGGGTTGATAACTATAAAACCCCTGTGCTTCCCTGTTCAAGAAATCATTTGGTCCTGTGCTTATGCTTATGAAACAAAAACTAAAAGGCATGTCATACCAGCATATGTAACAGGTAGTCCTGTGGCCTGGGAATATATAGTCAAGGAATTTTTTTATATATATCCATGATGAGTAACTTGTGCAAAAATTTCAATTATGTTCCTCCATTTTCCATCTTCCGAAGTCACCCTCATCCAATAAATCAACAAATGGTGAAGGTGGAATTCAAAGCCAGTCAGTTTGACCCCAGGTTGTGGCACTCAGTCATGACTCTCTGTATGTTGGTTCAAATCAAACAATGTTCTTTACAGAAGCTAGCCCGATTATTTCGGTCCAGGACTGCTTAACCAGGGAAAGACATACATCACAAAGTCCTTAACATTATCATGATTTTACTAAAGCTTTGATTATTAGCAGCTGGAAGTTGAAACACCAAAAGTTAATAAAAGAGTGAGCATGAATTTGAAATCTTTATACAAAATGCCCTCCTTAAATATGCCATGAAATTTTGGATTTGAGGTTTGAGAGGACTACAAGAAACAATATTTCTCATCACAACTGATGGCTACTAAATCTTCCTTTCAAATGCAATTGCATCAAACAGATTTGGGTGTTATAAACTAAAGACAAAGCCTTCCAAATAGCAGGTGCAGAAACTTATCCTGATTGAAACATCAGTCCACTTCCAACTCTGCTAATTGTACACTAATATGGAGCTTGTTCAACTGAACTTTACATATTTGCTTATGCCCTGCATTGGCTAGTTGGTAAGGATAATGCTGGTGGAATATAATCAAGACCTGACTGGACCACTAGCAGGTTCCCAAAACCTCTTCTTCTCTCTCCCTCCCTCTTTCTCCTTCCCCTTCCTTCTCCCAACTTGTCTATTTCTTCTTCTTTCTCTTCTTCTCCCTCCCCTCCTCCTCCTCCTCCTTCTCTCTCTCTCTCCATTCTCTTCCCTCCCTTTTTTTCTTTTCCTCTCCCTTCGTGTCTCTCTCCCTCTTCTTTCCATCCTCTTCTTCTTCTTCCTATCTCTCTCTTTCCTCTCTCCCCTGCCCTCCCTCCCTCCCTTCCCCTTTCATTATTTTCTTTCAACAGCCCTCTCCTTTTTTTACACCCTCCTCCACCTCCTCCCGTTCTCTTCTTCCCCTCTTTCCCTCTCTTCTCCCTTTCTCCCTTCCTTCCCCTCTCCTCTAGATCTCCACTCTAGGCTTTGGTAACTGGCCTGGATTGAAGCTCTTCTCCATGGGAGCCCCAGATATCTTTTTTACCTATTCAACACCTTTTTCTCTTAATTTTATTATTTGGCATATGTTATTTATCTTTCCTGTCTCATTGAATTGAATGCTGTATGTCTTTTTCCTTCTCCATCTATGAGGAAATATACCCACCTACTTGGATCTTTTGGTTTGAGAATTTCTCCACTTTTTTTGAATGGCTCTCAATCATTCCCATTTGTTTTTACCTAACAAGGGTAAGTTTGCTGTCACTGCAGCTTCTTAGAAACAAGGCTAAGGCTAAAAAATAGACTTTTCTAAAATGTGCTTTTTTCATAGCCCTTCTAATTTAAAGGGCATGTTAAATTTGATAATTAGGAATAATAAACATAAAATTATCAGAACTGAAAAATGAAAATGGAGGATTGAAACAGTAATTAAATATTTAATTAATGTTACATATCTCTGTTCCATTACTGTTTGGCAGCTTAAGAAAAGATTCTAGGAAACTGAAAACCAGAAGTGGGAAATTATACAAAAGGGCATTGCTTTCCTGGAGGAGGGCCAGCAAAGAAGGATATTTGGATTTAAACAGACAAAATTCTGGGGAAATTTGTAGATTTTTATGTCCTCACAAAATATAAAAATTATAAAAGAGTTGACACATAGTATCTTCTCTGGAGGCAAGTAAAACTTAAGATGAAGAAAGAGGTAAGACAATAAAGTCTATCCTGATGATAGTAAATAATGAGCATCTACTGAACAGAATAGCCACATAACAACCCAACAGACCTAATCCAAGCATAACTTTTGAACTTTGAGCATAACCAGCAATATGAACTAAAAACAAAACACAGCAATCACAGAACAAAAAACAGCAACAAAAAAACCAAAATACAGGAGAGAATTGGTTCTCAGTTTTTTCCTAATTTGGAATAAAAATCTAGTTATAATAATTTGGAGACAGAACACATACACCAAAAAGCTCCTAACCACAGCCTATGATTACTACAAATGCTAAGAATAACAATTATTAATTGTTTCACTATTTATATAGTCAAGTGGAAGATCACGTTGGAAAGGCAAGTAGTAAAGGCCCATAAAAAATGAGAGCACCAAATGTCCAGGAAGGAATGAATGGGGAGGCATACATGATGTCTGAGAATATGACAGGAAGAATTTGGATTATGTTTTTATTTTATTTTTTTTCCTATTTAACATATGTTTTTTTTTTATTTATTCCAGCATAGGGGTGACAGATGTCTATAATTTTTCCAGTTCAGCCTTCTTTTTATGACCAATTTTACTTGTAAAACACTGTAAGCATGAAACCATTAATGTATATACAAGACTGATCCATGTGAAATTCATCTGCTGCTCTATTAAGACACCACAGTGCTCATTCATTCTGAGGGGATATTTTAAGCAACTCAATGGCTTTGAGAAAACCAGGTCACCCTGTGCCTGACATACCTTCATCTCATTTCTCCAGTTCATTAATGATATGGGGTATAATTTTATACAAATCATCTTTAAAAAGACACTGCTCGTTCCAGTCATAATTGGTCACTCAGAAGGAATGTGTGCCCACTGTATGCCAGGCACAGTCTATACTGATGTTAATTATCCTCTCTCAATTTGAAGGAGAGAATTAAAATCAGTGAGATTATACTTTCTAAGAAACATGTGTGTGATAGTTAAGTGCAAGTATTAAACTGTAAACTCACAGAGGGAAGCCAATCAGAATTTGATCATTTGTTTACACAACTTTGGCTATACTCCATGTACTTTATTTGTTTCAAGGTGTGATATTAGAACATTACATGTTTAGGGTATTTCCATACCCAATCCTTCAACAGAAAAGCTACATCCCTTACAATTTTCACATTACCAGGTGGGGAAGTCGGCACCTATGTAAGTCCACTCAGTTTTTCAGACTGCTAAAGGTAGATTTTATAGATGAATACTTCCTGTATTCAACAAGAACCTGGTCAAGGAATATTTATTGAATGCCTTCACCATGCCAAGAGTGGTAACAAAAAAATTTGATAATATATGGTGTAATTGTTTGAAATGAAGGACATAAGGTGCTTACCAGCCTTGTGTAAGATTATGTTGGGTACACAATTAGATAAAGGAAGAGGAGAGGAGATTGGGCTTCATTTTCTGACAGAGGATGAGGAAAACTGACAGAAGCTCTCTAGAGAGATGACAGGTAAAGGAAATGCCAGAAATGTGACTGCAGGAATAGAAATCTCCAGGCTTGAAGTTGATTGGAATGGAAAGGATATTATACATAACCTAATTAACTTAATGCATCCTTAATCAGGTTAAGGAAGTGCCTACATTTTAAAGCTTCAGAGATATTTATGCTCCAGCCAGAAATTCCTTGGAGAAAGAAATGGGGGGTTAGTTTATAGATAAAGTTGTGAGGAGTAACAGCCTTATACACAATTCTGAAGGAAACAAATAAAAAGAGGATATTAAATAGCTTACTATTATTTTGTATATTTGATCATCTCATGTTTAAACTGGGTCTACAAAGTACTTCTTACTCATAAGTCTCTATTATTAATTCATATATTTAAAGCCATTCTTAGGTTTAAATATCATTTTGCTGTTTATAAATAGTTCAATTTTTGGTATGAACTGACAGTCCCATCACTTATGTGAATTCTTTCAGAAAATAGATTTTGTGTGAATTTCCCAAGTGCCTAGACTACTCTGTCAAAGCTATTATACTATAACTCTGGACACTTGCGGACTCCTGTTGGCAGAATTTCCAGGGACTCTGGGGTTATCATTCACAGTTAAATATTCCTAATCAGACTTTAGGTTGATGTATAGACCCCCTAAAAGACAAAATGTGTTTGGGTTGTGCCCTCCATATCAGAGATTTCACATTGTAGGCACCATGACATTTTTGGGTTCTGGGACTTTTTAATGATATGAGCATTTGCTATGCAGCCACACAAATAGAATTTCCATTACTAGAAAAACAGTTTTAAAAACAAACCCATCCTCACAGGTTGTTTCTACCCTCCAACAGGCAAGTCAACAGGTCTCAGAGTGTTGCTCTTATTTCAGCCCTGTTTTTATATCAAAGTACTCATCGGTCATGGAGTCTCCCCTTCCTGGAAACTATTCCCAGGATTTGTTTTATATTTTCAGGTGACTGTTTAATAAGGTTTTTTTAAATCTCCCTAACTCTTCTTCAACCAGCAATTGTAAAGCCACTATAAAAAATAACCTTTTTATCATTTTTGTATACATTTTCAGTTTTACCTCTTCTTCTTTAGCCATTCCTTTTTTAAAGTTTAATTTTCATATTATGTCTTCCTATATTATCTTATTCTCATAATTTAAATTGCAAAACTGTAATTAAAGTCAGATTCTAAATGATGATGTAAATATTCATGTTTTAATTAAATATAATTTCAAACCAAGCCTTTTTTCTAAAATTAATTCTGATTTTTTATTTCAAATGAAGAATATTAATTTCTACCAAACATGAACTTAAAACATGAATTTTATTGAGAACATCATTGTAAAATTCTTTTGTTTACATGTAAAAACAAACCATAAGAACCACACATTTTGGGGGTCAAATTACCTAAATTATGCCAAGCCTAAGATTTCACATCCATGAAATGCAGAATACCTCATATAAGTTGCCTACATCTTCCTGGTTTTAGCACTGAAATTACTACATCCTGGGAACTCCCTCAGTCCAAGGAAGACAAGGACTACATAGAGGTGTTGGGAGGTTAAAATGAGATGAAAAGCAGCTTGCACAGCACCTAGCTCACAGTGAAAGTTCAAAACTGATCACTTCCTTTAGCTCCTCTTCCCACTTAATCCTACAGTCCTATAAAGAGTGCATTATTTTAGAGAAAGCCAGCAGTGTGATACTGTGAAATGACATGCCTGGGTGCCACTACTGACAAGCTAAGTGACTTTGGTCAAGTCTTCTTTACTCTGTGCCTCAGCTGCCTCAGGGGGACAATGGTGATAATTATCATTGTCCTTACAACTGTCACTAGGATCAAGGTAGATAGAGTTTATAAAAGTATCCTCTAAGCTAAAAAGCATGGTAAACACAAATGCCCTAAGTATAGGCTTTCCAAATACTGTGATGTTGAATATGACAGTTTCCTCATTTCTGGATATGATTTCTAGTAGCTGCTGTAGCATCAGCTGCAGTCACCTATTTACCTTGAATTAAGAAGAGTTTCAAATGCAAACATACCTTACTCTGTTTCCCAAATGGTAAAAACATTCCTCACACATTCTGAGAGCACCAATATAGATAGCCAATGCTCACTTCACCATATTCTCTCAGATTACAAACACCCACCGTTGGCCATCTTGTCTGTCTTCTATTTGCTTTACAGGCTCAACAAATTTTCGCTATTTCAGGAAATATACAAGCATATAATCAGCAGAGTGGCAGTAAATTGGAACTTTCTGCTACAGCTGGGGTTTCATCCACTCCCCTCCCCAAGGCCATGCAAGGTCATTCTGATTCTCTACTTGCCTACTTGCCTAGAAAGGATAGTAAAATTATGGATGCACTTCCAATGGTCATGGTAAGACATGCATGTAACCACCAGTAAAATAGTAAAAAATTGTGTCTCAGTTGTGGTTAATTACATGGTCCAATAGGGTGAGACACAGTTATAAAAAACATAAGAGGGGACTAGCATTAGAGTCCTGCACCCTAATGTCACTATAGGATGTCAGAAAGCCTTAGTTACAACTTAAGTCAAGCAGACATTATGCTTTCTAATGGAATTTCATAACAGATAACCATTCCAAGATAATTTTATCCTTAATGCCTGACACAGCATCTGGCACTTAGAATGCAACATAGTGTAGTGTAAAGAAGAGAGAACTGGAAAGGCAAAGAGGAGCAATATTTCTACTCCTGGATCTGCTCTAGGAGATCTATGTGACCTAGGGCATTGAGGCACTTGATAACTACTTGTCATCTAATAAATGTATTATGCAAGTACAACAAGTAGATTTCCCTTTGAATACAAGAGAAAGAAATGCCTAGTGCTTCTAAGTGCTCTAAAGTATGAAAATACAAACATAACACATAAAGAAAAAGAATGATTCTCCACTCAGAGGGAACAACATGAAAATATTTATTGAACCCTGGAATGGGACAATGTGTTCTTACTAGTTAGTACCACGAGAGAATATTGAGGGTAGGGGCAGAGAAAGGGGGAGGATGTGGAAGTAGACAATTGGAAAAGAAGAAGAACACATATAGAGGAATGGATTGTGCTTTGCTTTATATACTGTGCTAAATGCTTGGGACCTGATCCTATAGTTGGTGGGGAGCCTGGGCTGGCGAAAGCAGAGAATTATTGCCATCGCAAGAGATTTTTTTTTTTAGAAAGACATTATTCTAATGGTAGTATGAAAGATGGATTGGTCACAGAGAAACTGGAGGAAGAAAAATGGAGATCAGCCTAGGAGGCTGTTTCAATAGACAAGGCAAAAGATGTTAATTGCTTGAATAGCAGCTCCTGAAACAGTATAATCATTGTTGACTTTTGAAGTTTGACAGGTTGCCACCCCCTGCAAGCAAAAAAAAAAAAAAAAAAAAAAGAGAATCCTATATTTGCCCTCTTGGTTCCCCCCACACTACACACACACACACACACACACACACACACACACACAGAGCCACTTGCCCTCCACCTTTCTCCTCCAGAAGCCCTAGGAGTCCTGCTTTCTAGGAGAGAGGATGAGTGGATCTATAGAAAACAGAAAAAGTGACAATGGAATAAGGAGAGGTTTTATGATTTGTTTGTTTGCCTGTTTTTAATCATATTGAGCCAGGTTTGGAGTTAGAGAGAGAATTGAGACGTGAGGAAGGCTCTGGGGAAAATAAGGATGAAAAGGAACTAAGGAACAGCAGGAGATTTTAAGGCTTAATACTATGGATCACGAGTTAGACCTCACACTAACACTCTTCAAGAGATGCTAGTAAAGAATAAAATTATTTTAAAATATCCTTTAGTTGCTGAATTATGATGCTTGCAAGATCAGATGACATGCATCAAGAGATTCAAAAGGAGGTTCCCATTTCTTGAATGTCTTCTGTCACCATTACACTGAGTGTTGCACTCAAGATAGGTATTAATATCACCATTTAACAGATGACTAAACACAGGATCAAAAGTTCAGAAAATTTGTCCAGGCAACACAGCAAGTAAGTAGCAGAGCTAGAATGGATTCTGTAGCCTGCACTCTTTCTCCTTTGTTTCTCTGGCTGCCAAAGGTAGATTTTACACAATAATTTTACAAGTAAGCAACTCATCACTCTCTTTCCACTGTGCCATGCTATCATCCAAGCCTGGAGTAAGGCAGACACAACAAGAATGGTGAGGAGGGAATGTATTGAAAAGACATTTGGAGGCAAAGTGGAGAGAATTAGGTAGGGGATCCATGACTTGTTAGGTGAATAATAGAAGGTTTTTCTGAGGTAGATGGTGAGGCTGTAATGCAATACTGAGAGGGGAAGGGGAGGATCAGGTTGGAATGTGGCAGAGAAAATGTTTAGGAATGATGAATTAAAGGCTCGTATGGCTTGTTGGAGTTGAAGATGACTCAAAGGAACTCATTAGTACAATATGATATTTGAAATTAGGAGAGGGTCAGGACCAGGAATATTGGTTTGGGAGCATCTACATACAGGTGAGAATTATTTTAATTGGAGTGAATGAAATCACCTAGGAAGAGTATTATAGTCTTCCTGGATCCAGGACCCACAGATGTCTTGTGAAGATAAACCTCTTCTTCATTAACATCACTGAACTTCTCAGCTATAGCTTTCACCTAGCACAAATAAACTATAATTATATTTGCTAGAGAAAATATTTATTATATTTTTACGCTAGAAATTACTTAGCATTGTTTTAAACATATGGAGCTAACTGATGAGCACACATGTGCACAAAGGGAAGTAAAACTCAGTGGAAATCAACTCGGGGGAGGGGGGAGGAGGGGAGGGGAAAAAACCTACCTAATGTGTACAATGAACACTATTTGGGTGATGGACACACTTATAGCCAGGACTCAAGCATTACAAAAGCAACCTATGTAACCTAAAACGTTTGTACCCCCTTAATATTTTGAAATAAAAAACATAGGGAACAGTGAAGGTAAGTGACTTATCATGATTCACAGAGCTGATTAGTGGCTGAACTGAGGCCTGTACTCTTCACCACTGTAACACAGTTCTTCCCAACATCCAATATCTGTTGAAATGGAATAAAATGAACTTGTGAATATTATTGGCACATTCTTGGCACTTCGAACAGCCAATTAGGAAACTCCTGCATTCCTTACCTTTCATCTTAGTCTCTGGCTGTTTATATCATATAGACTACAACACAACCCATTAGAAGCCTAAATAAAAGGTAGAATGAATTAGGCATTAGTTGGAAATACTCTTCCAGGAGACTTAGCACCTGGAAATTTCATTTTGCAACAAATACTAGGACTGTCTTGTATAGACAGGTCATACCTATATATAGATATAGTTTTGCTATGTGGCTCGTAGATGTGGAAGTCTAGCTCCAGAGCAGTGGTTCTCAATACTGGTAGAATTTCCTGGTGATGTTTTTAAAAAATACTTATGCCCAGACTCATCCACAGACTAATTATATTAAAATCTCTACTTCCGAGCACAGACATAGGTACCTTTTAAAAGTTTTCAGGTGATCTTAATGTGAAACCAGAAGTGAGCATCAGTAACTGGGATAACCCCATGCATTTGTTTGAATTGCCTTATGAATATTTACTGCAGAAACCTGAGATGATATAGAAATTATATTCATAGACCTTCACTTGGCAAAGTTGATAAAACTTAGCAAAGAGCAGTTGCAACTTTATTTGCTCTGGGAGAAAAAGAAACAAATAAATATAACATTTGATTCTGAAATATTAAATATTGCTACATGGTTTCACAAAAGAACCTTGTACAGCTACAAAATTACCAACTACAAAATTAGACTCCTCAATCCTCAGAGCACATGGAATCTTAGTCCCTAAGTGAAGCAGTGTTGGTCCATAATAACTGTTATTAGTTTCATCTTTATACTACAAAATATTTCACTTGCACTAGTCATTAGGTCTGTGCAATGCATTCTGTCTTCATAGCTCTTTTTAACACTGTGTGATATTTATTTTATAGCCATCATCTGTGATATAACCATGACAGGTGGCACTTATGGAAACATGATAAGCATGTTTGCCATCTCAGTGCCTTCTGATTGATTTATTCTGAGGTCTCTTTCTGAACTTAAATTCCTTTTGAATTGCTATAAAATCGAATTTGCTTCATTGCAAATAGAATAATGATGCCTACTGCAGTTGAAATCACGCATCAAACAGCAAAATCCTTATCCTAAATATGTAAATAACCAAGGTTATCAGGGGGACTTGGCAAGCCCAGGCTCTACCTATGATAGTCTCTTCCACTATTAATGTCTTTCATATAAGGCCTCCAATGCACACAAGTGACCTAAATTTATGTGTTCCTCTTCAAATGTTAGGTAAGGCACATAACCTCTCACACACCCAGGCTTGCACGCACCAGCTGTAATCTATCTTGCCCCTATCCCCACCTTAAGCAGGAACAGGGTCCAAGCAACCCGTGGGAGTGGCAAGGCCTCTCACAAAGATCTGGGCATTTGTATACTGCAATTGGGGAACCAGAGCCTACCACAGAGACATCAGATTACCTTGATAACTGGCTCCTCCATACAAACTACAATCAACGACAGAGAGTGTAACCCAATAGGTTAACATAGTGTCTTCCATCTCAAGCTATTATAGGGCAGTGGAGTCACACCCACAAAGGAAATCCACCAGCTAGGAGCTTAAGCTGGGGGACCAAACTCACTAGACTCCATTGGTAAGAGGTGAAGACAACAGGTCAGAGGTAATCCAACTTACTAAAATACCCCTAAGGCAATACAGGACCAGCACACCTCTCCCCATCACTGTCAAGGAACAAACTTTTGGGACTTGGAAATAGGACCATAAACCAGTCCTAGCATCCCCAGTTCTCTACCTAGTTGCCTGACGAGAAAGAATCAGTGAAAGAATGCAGAACACATGAAAGATCAGAGAGCAAAGCCCCCCCCTAAATAAATGATTAGATCCTCAACAACGGATACCAACTTAAACAAAATGATTAAAATGATGGAGGAAGACTTCAAAATATAGATTAAAAGGAAACTGAAAGGAATTGAAGAGAAAATAGAAACCCAACACAAAAAAGCCAAAAGAACAATGCAGGAAATGAATGAAAAGTTCTCTAAAGAAATTGAAGTATTACAAAAAAGCCAAACAGAAATACTGGAAATGAAAGAGGCATTCAAGGAACTACAAAATATAGTGGAAAGCCTTAAGAACAGCATAGATCAAGCAGAGGAAAGACTCTCAGACCTTGAAGATAATGCCTATGTGCTAAACAAAACACATGAAGAAAAAGAACACAGAAGCAAGAGACAAGAAAAAACATACAAGAAATGTGGGATTATGTAAAGAAACCAAATATAAGAATTATAGGCATCCTGGAGAGAGAAGAAGAAAATACACAAGGGCTGGAAAATCTATTTCTTGGAATAATGGAAGAAAACCTGCCTAGCCTGGCCAGAAATCTAGATATCCAGGTACAAGAAGCACACAGAACTCATGGGAGTCTCAATGTGAAAAGGCAAGCACCATGTCACATAGTTATTAGGCTGGCCAAAGTAAGCATGAAAGAGGCAATCCTTTGAGCAGTAAGATGAAAACAGCACATAACCTACAAAAGAAAACCTATCAGAATAACTGCAGACTTCTCAACTGAAACATTACAAGCAAGAAGGGACTGGGAACCGATCCTCAATCTTCTAAAATAGAATAATGGCCAAACTAGAATTCTTTTTTTTTATTCAGGATTTTATGGGGGTACAAACATTTTGCTTACATGAAATGCATGTAACCCTCACTCAAGCCAGGGCCACAATCATGTCCTTCCCACATATAGTGCACCCCGTCTCCATAAAATGTGGTATATGTATGCCATGGAATACTACTCAACTACAAACTAGAATTCTTTATACAGCAAAACTAAGCTTCACCTATGAGGGAGAAATAAAAACTTTCCCAGATAAGCAATCACTTGTGGAATTTGAGAAGACCAGATAGGTCCTGCAGGAGGTACTCAAACCTGCTTTATACACTGAACAATGCAATACACACCCACCAAAGTAAAATCACTCCGGAATTAAAGTCCATAACCTGGATTCCACAATGGCTTGAGAGGTAAAACAAAACAATAAGAATTCACCCAACAATATGAACAGAAATCTACCCAAAATATCAATCCTCTCAATAAATGTGAATGGCTTGAATTGTCCACTGAAGAGACATAGACTAGCTGAGTGGATAAAAAATCACAAGCCAAGAATCTGCTGTCTCCAGGAAACATATCTAACCCACAAAGACGCTTTCAGACTCAAGGTCAAGGGTTGGAAAACAAACTTCCCGGCAAGTGGAAACCAAAAGAAAGCGGGGGTAGCTAGTCTTATATCAGATAACATAAACTTTAAAATAGCAAAAGTAAAGAAAGACAAAGATGGTCACTATATAATAGTGAAAGGAAAAATCCAACAAGAATACCTAAAAATTCTTAATATTTATGCACCCAACACAAGGAGTACCCATATACATAAACCTAATCCTGTTTGATCTAAATGACATGATAAACAGTAATGCCAGAGTAGCTGGGGTTTCAGCACCCAACTGACTGAACTGGTCAGATCCTCCAAGCAGAAAATAAGCTAAGAAACAATGGAATTAAACAGAGCTCTAGAACAAATGGGGCTAATAGACATATATAGAACATTACACCCAAATAAAGCCAAATATACATTCTTCTCATCAGCTCATGGAAATTTCTTTTTTTTTTTTTTTTTTTGAGACAGAGTCTCGCTTTGTTGCCCGGGCTAGAGTGAGTGCCGTGGCGTCCGCCTAGCTCACAGCAACCTCAAACTCCTGGGCTTAAGCGATCCTACTGCCTCAGCCTCCCGAGTAGCTGGGACTACAGGCATGCGCCACCATGCCTGACTAATTTTTTCTCTATATATATTTTATTTGGCCAGATAATTTCTTTCTATTTTTAGTAGAGACGGGGTCTCACTCTTGCTCAGGCTGGTCTCGAACTCCTGACCTTGAGCGATCCACCTGCCTCGGCCTCCCAGAGTGCTAGGATTAAAATCAATCACATCCTAGACCACATATCAGACCTCAACAAATTTTAAAAATAGAAATTATACCACTTATCTTCTCAGACCACAGCAGAATAAAATTTGAGATCAATTCCAAGAGAAACACTCACCAATTCACAAAGTCGTGGAAATTAAACAATCCATTTTTGAAAGACTATTGGGTCAAGGAGGTGATACAGATGGAAAGCAAAAGATTCTTCAACCTAAATGATAATGGGGACAAATTATGAAAATCTGTGGGATTAGCAAAAGCATTCCTGAGAGGAAAATTAATAATATTAAATGCTCATATCCAGAAGACAGAATGTTCACAAATCAAGAAACTAATAAACCATCTCAAGGAACTAGAAAATGAAGAGCAAATCAGTCCTAAACCTAGCAGAAGAAAAGAAATAACTAAGATCAGAGCAGAACTAAATGCAACTGAGAATAAAAGAACTATACAGAAGATTAATAAAACCAAAATTTGGTTTTTTGAAAAGATAAACAAAATTTACAGCCCTCTTACTAGATTAACAAGAACTAGAAAGGAAAGGACTCTAATAACCTCAATTAGAAATGAAAAATAAGAGGTCACTACAGACATCATGGAAATAAAAAACATTATTTTTTAATACCATAAAAATCTATATCCCCAAAACTACAAAATGTGGAGGAAATGGAAAATTCTTGAAAACATACAACCTCCCTAAGCTCAATCAGCAGGAAATTGAATTCCTGAACAGAAAAATATCAAATACAGAAATTGGAGCAGCAATTAAATATCTTCCAACAAAAAAAATGTCCAGAATCAGATGGGTTCACACCTGAATTTTACCAAACTTACAAAGAAGAACTCACACCTATACTGCAGAAATTATTCCACAACATTGAGAAGGATGGTATCCTCCCCAGCTCATTCTACAAAGCCAATTTCACCTTGATACAAAAGCCAGGAAAGGACACAACAAAAAAAGAAAACTACAGACCAATATCCCTCATGAATATAGATGCAAAAATCCTCAACAAAATCTTAGCAAACCTAATTCAACAGCACATCAAAAAATAATAATAATTCATCGTGAACAGGTGGGCTTTATCCCAGTGATGCAAGGCTGGTTCAACACAAATAAATCTATAAATGCAATTCACCACATTAATAAAAGCAAGAATGAGGAGCATCTGATTTTCTCACTAGACACAGAAAAAGCATTTGACAAAATCCAGCACACTTTTATGGTAAAGACTCTTAAAAAATAGGCATAGATGGGTCATACCCTAAAATTATTAAAGCCATATATGATAAACCCACAGCCAGTATCATACTGAATGGGGAAAAATGAAAGTATTCCCATTTAGAACCGGAACCAGACAAGGTTAGCCACTATCTCCACTTCTATTCAACATAGTGCTGGAAGCCCTTGCCAGAATAATCAGATAAGAGAGGGGAATTAAAGGTGTCCAAATAGGGGAAGAAGAGGTCAAACTCTCACTCTTTGCTGAAGACAAGATATTATATCTAGAAAATACCAAGAATTCAACCAAGAGACTCCTGGAATTAATAAGTGAATTCAGTAAAGTCTCAGGATACAAAATCAATGCACATGAATTAATTAGTGGCATTCATATATATCAAAAAGAGTCAACCTGAAAATAAAATCAAAGGTGCAACACCTTTCATAATAGGATCAAACAAAATTTAATATCTAGGAATATATTTAATGAAGGAGGTGAGAAACCTATATAGGGAGAACCATGAAACATTGAGAAATGAAATCACCGAAGATGTAAACAGGTGGGAAACCCTACCATGCTCATGGATTGGCAGAATCAATATTATTAAAATGTCCATGCGTCTAAAGTGATCTACAGAATTAATGCAATCCCTATTGAAATATCATCTTCATTCTTTACAGACCTAAAAAGAATAATTCTACGCTTCATATGGAACCAGAGAAGACCTTGTGTATCCAAAGCTATCTAAAGGCAAAAGAACAAATTGGAGATGTTGAGCATTTTTTGATATGTTTACTGGCCATTATTCTGTCTTCTTTTGAAAAGGTTCTGTTCATTTCCTTTGACCATTTATTGATGAGGTTGTTTGATTTTTTTCTTGTTGATTTTTTTAAGTTCTAGATAGATTCTTGTTATCAGCCCTTTATCGGATGTGTAGAGAGCAAATATTTTCTCCCATTCTGTAGGCTGTCTCTTCACTGTAATGATAGTTTCCATGGCTGTGCAAAAGCTTTTTAATTAGATCAGATCACAACCTTGCTGGTTGAATGAGTGACAAAGGAAATGGAGCTATTCAAGGGTCATATTCATATGACATTTTAATCCTGCTTGTTCAAGGGACCTAGGAAAGCCCAAATCCTGCCTGATGTCACTGTCGCATCTCCCCATAAATCAATGGAATTGTATGCATAAGAGAGACATAACTAAGCAATGTAACACTTATTGTTAACTAGAGCTTTCACCTGAAAACCACAAGGTACATCGCAATGGTATGAGCTGGGATGTTTATAGTTGCAAATGACAAAAAAACTTGGATGCAAACTAGCTCAAATAAATAATGTCATTCGTTCTCCCAATGAACAAGAAATCCAGGGTTTGAGTGGGCCCTGAACACAGTCCTAAAGATCAACTCTCCGTGATTCTTTGACTCTTTCCTCTTCCATGTGCTGGTGTCATCCTCAGGCTAGTGGCAATATGATTGCAGCAGTTCCCAGTGCCACATACAGACATGATAAAGTTCAAAAAGTAAAAAAAAAAAAAAAAAAAGTCCATCTTCTCTGGTGTCACTTAAGAATTTAAAAAAGAGTGAGAGTTTAGAACAACCCTCCCCAGAAGATTCTCCTTCAGGTATTAGTTGGCCAAAATGGATTTACAAGTCCATACATTAACTAATCAATGGCAAGGAGAGTGGGATCCACATACATGCTTTACCAGTGTTGTCAACCACTACCCTATGGGGTATTGGAAAAGTGTAGTAGTGCTTTTTGTTGTCATGATGCTTGGAAAGAACTACTGGCAATGTTTGAGAATTTTCCTGAAAAATGTTAATAGCATCCCCACCATTATTCAACTTCCTCTTTAAACAACAATAAATACTTGCATAAAGAAATCAAGAGCTACTCTTAGAGCTGATTATGAAGTCACCCTCCTCTAAATCACATGGATGACAAATGCCTACCTTAACATTATCAAGGTTTTCTTAGGGCAGGGGGTGGGGTGGGGAATGCTTGAATAAGCAGCTAAGTTGTCAACAATATCTGGTAAG
>CM052457.1:77343880-77370420 GCA_028533085.1 Varecia variegata
TATATGAATGTCTCTTATTTGTGTGTATTTGAATTCATTGATCAATTCCAGGAGTCTCTTGGTTGAATCCTTGGGGTTTTCCAGATATAACATCCTATCATCAGCAAAGAGTGAGAGATTGATCTCTTCTTTCCCTATTTGGACTCCCTTGATTCTCCTCTCTTGCCTGATAGCTCTAGCAAGGACTTCCAATACTATGTTGAAAAGTAATAGGGACAATGGGCAGCTTTGTCTGGTTTCAGTTCTAAGTGGGAATGCTTTCAATTTTTCCCCATTCAGTATGATGTTGGCTGTGGGTTTGTCATATATAGCTTGTATCATTTTTAGATAGGCCCCGTCTATGTCTATTTTGTTAAGCGTTCTTATCATAAAAGGGTGTTGAATTTTGTCAAATGCTTTTTCTGCATCTACTGAGAGGATCATATGGTCTTTGTTTTTGGTTCTATTTATATGGTGAATTACATTTATAGATTTGCATATATTAAACCATCCCTGCATCTCTGGGATGAAGCACACTTGGCCGTGATGGATTATTTTTTTGATAAGGACTTGGATTCGATTTGCTAGGATTTTATTGAGAATTTTTGCATCTATATTCATAAGGGATGTTGGTCTGTAGTTTTCTTTTTTTGTTGCATCCTTTCCTGGTTTGGGTATCAAAATTATGTTGGCTTGGTAAAATGTGTTGGGGAGAGTTCCATCCCTCTCGATGTTGGAGAATAGTTTATGTAGGATGGGCACCCGTTCTTTGTAGGTATGGTAAAATTCGGGTGTGAACCCATCTGGTCCAGGGCTTTTCTTTTTGGGAAGTTTTTTTATTGCTGTTTCGATTTCAGATCTAGAAATTGGTCTATTCAGTAATTCTATTTCTTCCTGGTTGAGCCTGGGAAGACTGTGTGTTTCTAAAAATTTGTCCATTTCCTCCACATTTTCCAGTTTGTGTGCATAAATATTTTTGTAGAATTCATAGATGATATCATGTGGCTCTGTGGCATGGGTCGTGATTTCTCCTTTCACATTCCTGATGGAGGTTATTAGAGCTTTTTCTTTTCTGCTCTTGGTTAGTCTAGGCAGAGGTGTATCTATTTTGTTTATCTTTTCAAAGAACCAACTTTTTGTTTTATTAATCTCCCTTATGGTATTTTTGCTGTCCTTTTCATTTAGTCCTGATTTGATCTTAATAATTTCTCTCCTTCTGCTGGGTTTGGGGTCAGTCTGTTCTTCTTTCTCCAGCTCTTTTAGTCTATTCATTAGGTTGTCTATTTGTAAGTTTTCTGTCTTTTTGATATAGGCATTTATGGAAATGAATTTTCCTCTCAAGACTGCTTAGCTGTGTCCTGCAGATTTTGATAAGTTGTGTCTCCATTGTCATTTAATTCATAGAATCTTTTGATTTCAATCTTTATTTCTTCATTTATAAAATAATCGGTCAGGAGAAGGTTGTTTAGCTTCCATGACTTTGAGCAGGAATGAGAATTTCTGTTAGGGTTCATTATTACTTTTTTTCCACTGTGATCTGAGAAGATGCATGGTATAATTTCTATTTTGTTAATTTTTTAAGACACGCTTTATGTCCTAGGATATGGTCAATCTTAGAGAATATCCCATGAGCTGATGAGAAGAAAGTATATTCAGTGGATTTTGGGAAGAACGTCCTGTAGTTTTCAGTCAGGCCCATTTGTTCTAGCATTCTATTTAAGTTCATTATTTCTTTGTTTATTTTTTGTTTGGAGGATCTGTCCTGTACTGTCAGTGGTGTGTTAAAGTCTCCAGCTATTATAGTATTGTTATCTATCATTTGGTTCAGATCAAGTAGGATTTGCTTTATGAATCTGGGTGTACCTACATTGGGTGCATGTATATTACATATATTTATGTCTTCTTGTTGAATTGTACCCTTCACCAGTATATAGTAATCATCTTTGTCTTTCATTACTTTTGTTCATTTAAAAACTAAGTTATCAGAGATTAAAACCACCACACCAGCTTCTTTTGGCTTCCATTAGCTTGAAATATAGATTTCCACCCTTTTATTTTCAGTCTAAATGCATCCTTGCAGGTTAGATGAGTTTCCTGAAGATAGCAGATACTTGGCTTGTATTTTTTATCCATTGGGCCAGTCTATGTCTCTTGAGTGGGGGATTCAAGTCATTCACATTTTATGAGAGAATTTTTCTCTCTTGAGCCATTGTGATAACTTGGTTGGTTTTGATCTTTATCTCTTGAGTAGCTTTACATTCGTGGGTCTTTCTTGTGCTGGACCGTGTGTAACTCTCTTTTGAGTACTTCCTGGAGAGCCGGTCTTGTCTTGGTGAATTCTCTGAGTTTTTGTTTATCTGAGAATATCTTAATTTCTCCTTCGTATACAAAACTTAGCTTGACTGCGTACAAGATTCTAGGCTGGGCATTATTCTGTTTCAGAAGAGTGAGAATTGGGCCCCAATCTCTTCTTCCTTGTAAGGTTTCAGTTGAGAAATCTGGCGTAATTTGGACGGGCTTTCCTTTGTATGTTACTTGTTTATTTCTCCTTACAGCTCGAAGAAGGGCCTCTTTAGTGGATATTTTGGACAGTCTGATGACTGCATGACGTGGTGTCTTCCTATTTGGCATGAATCTCCCAGGGGTTCTTTGAGCTTCTTGAACCTGTATATCTAGAGTTTTGGCAAGGCCTGGGAAATTTTCCTCAATTATATCTTCAAATAGCTTATCCAACCCTTGCTTATTGTCTTCTTCACCCTGAGGAATGCTGATAACTCTCATGTTAGGCTTCTTCACATAATCCCACATTTCTTGTAGACTCTGATCTTTTCTCTTATTTCTTTGCTCTATCTCTGTGCCTGACTTATTTAATTGGAAAGTGTGATCTTTGATCCCTGAGATTCTTTCTTCTGTTTCATCTACCCTACTCTTGAGACTTTCCGCTGTGTTTTGTAGCTCCCTGAATAAATTCTTCATTTCCAGGAGTTCAGTTTGATTTTTCTTGAATAATTCAATTTCTTTAGTGAATTTTTCCTCCAAGTCCTGGATTTTTTTTGTGGTTTCTTTGTGATGGTTATTCATTTTTTCTTGCATAATATTCAGCTTATTCATGATCCATGTTTGAAATTCTTCCTGTGACATGTTGCTATTTTGAATCTGGTTTGTATCAATTGGTAGAGAGCTGGCATTCCTCTTTGGGGGCAAAATTTCAGTTTGATTCTTTATACTCCCAGAGTTCTTTCACTGAGCCCTTCCCATGTGGATCAATCATTAGATCTCTTCTTACAGTTTTAGTCTGGATAGACGCACGCTATGTGCACTGTTCTTAGGCTATGTAGCGTCCTAGATGTGTTGCTTCCTTCGCCACTAGGGGGAGCCTGTTGTGTGTTGTTTAGGATTTTACTACCTCAGCTGGGGGGCTGCTCCTGATGGGTCCAGCCCCAGAGAATGAATTTGACCTAATACCGGTTTGACGAGTTAAGTCAGTGGGCTTTGCTGGTTGCAGACGGAAAGAGTCTTTTTCTTGTCTTTTCCTCTCCAGAGATGGGTTTGCCTCTCTCCGCGTGAAAAACAGTGGCTAGGGGGAGGGGGCGGAGCCCTCACTCGCTTAACACCCCCGCTGCTGCAGCTCCCGCGGGCAAAGCTCTGGCCCGCCCCAATGTCCGCGAGGTCCACGCACCACTCTGTCACGACTGGGGAAGCACTCAGTGTTCACGCAAAGGCAGAGCTCCCAGTGGGGGTCCAGGGACCAGGGGAGGGGGCCACCCAGGTAGCCGCCCAGTACCCAAGAGCTCCGCAGCGGCTAGGCTGTGGACCCTAACAATGGCGGCTGCCCGTCCGCAGATCGTTGGTGCTGGGGGTGAATGTTCAGGGTCTGGCAGGCGCCGGAGGAGCCGGGGATTGAGGGAGCCCAGCTGCCCACAGTCTCCAGGCTAGAAACCCGACAAATAAGCGAGACCGTACTGCGTTTTCTAGCTGCCTTTTGCTGCAGCCTAGGGCAAACCCCACCAGGCACAGTCCGCGCACAGAGCTCCGGGGTCCAAAGTGCCTCCCGCTAATGTCTCCTCTCCGCAGAGCCCCACGTCTCCCGTGGTGATTCTGCACCGACTTCAGGAAGATCCCTAATTGAGTGGGTGTGGAGGTCAGTGGGGCAAAAAGCCGCTTTCCTGTGGGGCTGAGCCCACCTCACTCACTGGTGAGGCGAGTACAGCCATCCCATGCTCCGCTCTATATTGTCCGTCCCTCACTCTCCAGACTTTTGCGACCTAATTTCCTGTTCACTTCAGTCTTTTCTTCCTATTCTGTGTCCCACGCTGATTCACCGTGGATTCACACTGCTGTTCTTGTGAGGAAGTGATCCTCTAGCATTGTGGCAGACCGAGATCCATGCCTTCCTCTCCAGGAGCACGAATCCAGGAAGTCACCTCCACTCCGCCATCTTCCATCTCTGTATGCTCTTTTAATATTCTGCATGTAGCTATCCAATTTTCCCAGTACCATTTATTGAATGGGGATTCTTTTCCCCAGTGTATATTGTTGTCTGCTTTGTCAAATATCAGTTGGCTGCATGTGGTTGGTTTTATATCTGGGTTCTCTGTTCTGTAACATTTGTCTATGTCTCTATTTTTGTACCAACACCATGTTGTATTGGTTACTATAGCCGTGTAATGTAGTTTGCAGTCTGGTAATATGATGCCTCCAGATTTGTTCTTTTTGTTTAAGATTGCTTTGGCTATTTGGGCTCTTTTCTGGATCCAAATGAAGCATAGAATTCCTTTTTCTATACCTGTGAAATATGACATTGGTATTTGATGGGGATTACTTTGAATCTGTAAATCATTTGAGTAGTATGAACATTTTAACAATGTTGATTCTACCAGTACTTGAGCATGATATGTTTTTTCTGTTTGCATCATCTGCAATATCTTTCCTCCATGTTACATAGTTCTCTTTGTAGAGATCTTTTGCTTCTTTGGTTAAGTATATTATTAGATATTTTATTTTCTTTGTTGCTATTGTGAATGGTATTGAGTCTTTGATTTGACTTTTAGGTTGACTGTTTTTGTGGTATAGGGATGCTACTGATTTGTGTACATTGATTTGCTAACCTGAGTCTTTGGTGAATATATTTATCAATTCCAGGGGTCTTTTGGTGGAGTCTTTGGGGTTTTTCAGATATAAGATCATACTGTCAGCAAAAAGTGATAATTTGACCTCCTCTTTCCTGATTTTGACATGATTTATTTCTTCCTCATGCCTGATTGCTCTGTCTAGGACTTCTAGCACTGTGCTGAATAAAAGTGGTGATAGTGAGCACCTTGTCTTATTCCGTTTCTTAGTGGGGATGCTTTCAGCTTTTCCCCATTCAATATGATGTTGGCTGTGGGCTTGTCATTTATGGCTTTTATAATCTTGAGAGATGTTCCTTCTATGCCTAGTTTTTTGAGAGTTTTTAATTATGAAAGGATGCTGAATTTTGTTGAATGTTTTTTCTGCATCTATTGAGATGATCATATGGTCTTGCTTTCAGTCCGATTTATGTGGTGAACCACATTTATTGATTTATATATGTTGAACAATCCCCATATCCCTGGGATGAAGCCCACTTGGTCATGGTGGATTATTCTCTTGATGTGCTGTTGAATTTGGTTTGATAGAATTTTATTGAGGATTTTTGCATCCACATCCATGAGGGATATTGGTCTGTAGTTTTCTTTTTTTGTTGTGTTCTTTCCTGGCATTGGTATCAAGGTGATACTGGCTTCGTAGAAGGAGTTGGGAAGTATTCTATCCTTCTCAATGTTATGGAATAATTTCTGCTTTGTGGGTACCAGCTCTTCTTTATAGGTCTGGTAAAATTCAGGTGTGAATCCATCCGCTCTAGGGGCTTACTTTTTGTTGGAAATTTTTTTATTACTGCTTCAATCTCCTTGCTTATTATTAGTTTGCTCAGGAGTTCTATTTCTTCCTCATTGAGTCTTGGGAGGTTTTGTGTTTCCAGGAATTTAGCTATTTTCTCTGTTTCTAGTTTATTTACATAGAGATACATAGAGATTTTTATAGTATTCACAGATGATTTTTTGTATTTGTATGGTATGAGTTGTAATATCTCCTTTTTCATTTCTCACTGAGCTTATTTGGGTCCTTTCTCTTCTAGTCCTGGTTAAACTAGTGAAAGGTCTATCAATTTTGTTTATCTTTTCATAGATCCAACTTTTTGTTTCTTTGCTCCTTTGTATTTTATTTTTTCCATTTCATTTAGTCCTGCTTTTACATTTGTTATTTATTTTCTTCTGCTGGCTTTGGGTTTGGGTTGCTCTTCCTGTCCTAGTTCTTTGAGATATGTCATTAGATTGTTGACTTATGATCTTTCTGCTTTTCAATGTAGGCATTTAAGACTGTGAATTTTCCCCTTAGGAATGCTTTTGCTGAATCCCATAGATTTTGTTAGCTTCTGTCCCCTTTTCTGTTCACTTTGATGAATCTTTTGATTTCAATCTTAATATCATTATTGTCCTACCTAATAATTGTAAAGCATCAGGTTGATTAATTTCCATGACTTTCTGTAGAATTGTGTTTCTTTTGTAGTTGATTTCTAGTTTTATTCTACTGTGTTCTGAGAAAATACATGGTATGATTTCTATTTTTTTGAGTTGTTGAGACATGTTTTTGACCTAAGATATTATTAGTTTTGGAGAATGTTCCATGTGCTGATGAGAAGAATGTATATATAGTAGTTTTGTGGTAAAATGTTCTGTAAATATCTGTTAAGCTCACTTGTTCTAGAGTCCCATTTAAGTCCAGTATCTCTTCATTTCTTTTCTACTTGGATGATCTGTTCAGTTTTGTCAGTGGGGTGTTGAACTCCTGGCAATACAATGTTAATGTTTATCTCTTTGCTTAGATCTGGTAGGGTTTGTTTTATGAATTGGGGCACTCCTGCGTTGGATGTATAAGTATTTAGGATTGTTATTTCTTTCTTTTTTTTTTTGAATTTCTCCCTTTACCATTATATAATGACCATCTTTTCTTTAGTATTGTTGATTTAGAGTCACTTTTATCTGATATGAGAATGGCTATACCTGTTTTCTTTTGGTTTCCATTTGCATGCAGTATTTTTTGCCATCCCCTCACATTGAGTCTGTATCAGTACTTTTGGGTTAGATTTATTTCCTGGAGACAGAAGATACTTAGTTTGTGTTTTCTCATCCATTCAGCCAGACTGTGCCCAGTGAATTGGTCATTGAGACCATTCACATTGATTGATAGAATTGATATGTGGGATGTTATTCCATTCATTCTGTTGGGTAATAACTTATCGCTTTGTTTTACCTGTTGTACTATTGTTTAATATGATCTCAGAGGTTAACTCTGGGTACTTTTAGTATGGTGGGTGCCTATTGTGCTGGTGCATGCATAATGTGGTTGTGGTTATTTCCTGCAGGGCAGGTCTAGCCTTGCCAAATTCCTTCAGTGTTTGCTTGTCTGGAAAAGTCTTTATTTCTCTTTTGTATATGAAACTTAGTTTTGCAGGATACAATATTCTAGGCTGGCATTTGTTCTGTTTTGGAAGATTGAAGATGGGGTCCCAACACCTTCTGGCTTATAAGGTCTCAGTTGAGAAACCTGGAGTTAGCCTGATGGGTTTTCCTTTGAAAGTTACTTGATGTTTTTGACTTATGGCTCACAGGAATTCTTACTTCATGTTGACTTTGGCCAGTCTGATGACTATGTGTCTTGGTGATTGCCTCTTTGAAACTCTTGTCTTCAAGCTCTGAAATTCTTTCTTCTGCCTGGTCTAGTCTTTTCTTAAAGCTTTCCACTGTGTTTTGTATTTCCTTAATGAGGGGTTTTCCATTTTCGCTTGGATTTAATTGAACTTCCTTACAATCCATATTTTGAATTCTTTATCTGTCATTTCAATATTTATATTTTTTTGGTGTTCATTACTAAAGAGTTGGTGTTCCCTTTTGTAGGTATCCTTTGGCTCTGGTTTTTCATACTTTTGGAGTTCTTTCACTGACTCCTTCTCATCTGGGGCAGCTGTCACTGCTTATTTTTGCATTTTCTTTAGATTAGGCATTTTTTAATATTCTCCCTCACTTGTAAGGGAGTGTCTGTAGCATATTTTGGGTAAGAACTTTGGCTTTGCTTGTGGGTGCTTTGACAGAAGTCTATTTTCTGGATGGATGCTTTAATTATAGATATCTTTATTGTGGTGACTTTCTCAGTTGCTAGTTGTTTGTAGGCTATATCTGTGGTGAGCTATGTGTTTGGGCAGATTCCATGTCTCTCTTTAATGAGGGAGGATGGAGGTCTTTGAGATAATTTATTTCCCCAGTCCTGTGGTCTTCTTAACATTGTGAATGTATTGGCATGCCCAATTTCATCTCTGAGACAGTAGATGTTGCTTGTGGGTAAGAATCAACTACACCCTGTATGAATAAGTAAATGCTGTAAAAGAGCTGTGCAAATTGACCTCTCTGCCAGTAGGTGGCACCTGCCAGAAGGAATGAGCTGCAGCATTGTTTTTGGAACCTCTGAATGGCTCTAGCCCCGCAGCAGAAGCACTCAAATGCCTCAGGTGGTGAGTGGGGCCTTGGAACTTCCAGATGAATCCTTATTGTCCACAACAGCAGAGGCAAGTGGGGGAGTGAGGCTGGGAAGGGCTGAGTTGGGTGAGCCTACCCTCAGGCTCCACAAAAGCTGATAAGATAGCTGTTTTGGTGTGGGTTGAAGGTCCACTCCCAGCCTTATGAGGAAAGGCACCAGGGAGGGTCTGAGGTGGCCCCACTCAGCCAGAAAGGCTGCTTGTGGAGGCTGGGGCCAGCTGAGATCCACAATCTGGCTATTACTCTTTGCCCCCATCCTCTGCTCCATGGTCTTCCTCCAGCATCTTCCAGCAAGCAGGAACTTAAACTAGCTGAGATCCTCAGCAGTGGCACTGCAGGCTGGGAGCTTCCCTGTCCAGGATACTGGCCTGGGCTGAGAGTGTAGCCTTCCTGTTGGTGGGGGCAGCATATGCTCCATGTGTGCACTGTGGCTGGGACCCACATGGCACTCTCTTTTCAATTATGCATATCAGGATCCTTTGCCTCCTGAGATTAGCTCAAAAATCTCCCTCCATCCCCCTGAGCAACACCATTGATCTGGACTTTGAGCCTGTCCCCAGGTTCCTCAAGATCAATCCCTGACTGTGCGAGGGAGAAACGTGCTAATTACAAGTTACCTATGGGGTGCTCAAGCAGGTTTGATGTCCCTCTGCTTTGGGATGTGTCCTGCTCTGAAGGAGCAGCTGGGCAAACAGCACTGGGGAGTGCTGGTGAGCAGGGATCTCACAGTATGAGCACCCCTTAGTCCTCTTCAGGTCTTTAAAAGGAAAGGTTTGAGCTCCACTCTCTGTGAAAACCCCAAAAGAGGGAAAGTAGCCACTCCTGAGAGCCCTGATTTAAGTGTCTCTCTCAGAGGCCATGGGTGGGAGAGGGGAAGGAGAAGAAAATAGTCTGAATGGAGCAAAGCTAGCACCCTGGTCATCTCTGTCCCTCTCTCTGGAAGGCAGCACACCCAGAATGTCCAGGCTCAGGGGTCATGCAGGTCCCCTGGGACCTAACAGCCCCCCATTCCTCCTGCATTCTGGACCAGAGTTGGGAAATGTTTGTGTGGGAACCAGTAAGATAAAAACTGGGGGACTGAAACTCCATGTGGAGTACAAAGGCACATGGTGGGTGGAGAAGTAATATGGTACCTGCCATCTTGGCTTGGTTCTATGGTGACAGGAAGTGCCCCAAAGGGGCTGGTAGCCTGATGCTTTTTCTTCAGAAAGCTCTCAGTTCACTGCCAGCATCAGCTTTTGGGCTCGTGAGTGTAGAAAGGCTCTCCAGTAGCTTGGGAGCCTGCTGACTTCCAGAGATGTGAGGGAGGGAGAAACAAACCACTCCACCTACCCTTTTTGCTGGACTCCAAGCTTCTCGGGGGTTGATCTCTGCCAATATCTTGCTCCTTGTTGTGCCCTGCAACTTCTTCCTATGGAATCTCTTGTAGGTTCTGGCACTTTTCCCTTGGAATTATACCTGATATATGATTGTTTTTTCTTTTTAATCTAAAACTTTTCCTTTTTTTCTGAGACAATCTGGCAGTTGGTGTCTCTGGTCAGCCATCTTCCAAAGGTGAAATATTCAGGATACTTGCATTTTTATTGTTGTTTAAAAGTGATACCTCCAATTCATTTGTTGTTATAATTGTAATTCAGAGCCAAAACTATTGGCACTAGCATCCTGAGTCCACAACTCAATTGTGTGATCATGGACAAATTATTGAATGTCTTTGGGCCTCAGTTTCCCCATGTGTAAAATTGCTCTAAGATTATTGAAAGAATAAAATGAGGTAATGTATTCAAAATTCCTTTACCTATGAGAGATAATAAATTAATTTTCAGTTCCTTACCCCCTTCCTTCTCTTTGAGAACAGAAGTACATGTCACTATTTTCTTGGCTGTTGATTAAGTACATTATAATTAACCTTTCCTTCATGCTTATAGGGAAGATGGTATCAAGAATAAATTTATGTATACTCTCCAGATTTCATTTTGGTCTATATTAATATCTTCCTCTGTAAGAAAACTTACTCAGAATATTATCATGCCAAATTTAGCCTGAACTAAGATTTTTCTTCTTTTCCCATTATACTCTTACTTGAAAGAGGAATTGCATTACAAGTGAGTGGGAAGCTGCCCACATTGAGATCTTTATAGTGAGAAGGAACTCAAAGTCTTTCATGTAATCTGGAGCTTGGTAAAATCAGCCCTTCAGTATTTGGAAGTGTTCTTTGTTATATGCTGGATAATCTGTGTGTTTATGGGTATCCTTCCTAGACATAAGCCCCAGAGAGATCTATCTTTTTAATCATAAATATGCATAGGAAATATGGAAAAGTATTAGAATATTTAATTAAAATATGTTTACTATTCTCAAAATAACAATGCTAATTTATATTACATTTATTCTGTTTCTTAGAGCACAAAAGAATATTATATCTGGGGCAGAAAGCCCTATGAAGATTGCAAGGAAATTTGAATTACATTTTCATATATCTACAGTGTCATATGACAAAATGAATAATGTAAATAATATAGTTAGTTCTCAAAAAGATAGCCATTAAAATCCATCTTATTGAGATATATCAATGTCATTGGGAGCCAGCTATTACAGTCTTACCATGCTAAATCATCATATGACTTTGTGTTGAAACATCCATGGATGGTTTTAGTAATCCAGAATGTGATATGGATACAATGTATCTCTAATGCAACTATTTTTTATTTAATTAATATCATCTAAGAGTGTTAAAGTCTCATTATTTTTGTATGCTTGAGGGCTGAGACTGTGCCTTCTTAGTGCTCTGTAAATCTCATAGCACCTGAGGTGTTAATAGATAGTTGAGGATGACATTTTAGTAGCACAGCAAAGGTATATATTAATACACATGGAGAAAAGATCTTTGTTGCTATGATTGTGACATTTTAAGGCTTCTTTCATTCTAACATAATTGTGTAGGTCATATAAAAAGGAAACCAATCAAGATACAACAGGATTTGAGTAAGAACCAAAGAGTTCTAATTTAGAATAATAGATTGTTTTACTATTAAATAGTTAAGACACATAGAACATGGCAGAAAACTTTATAACACCCACATATGTACCACACAAAATAAGCAAAATTGCTATTTTGCATATATACTTCAAATAGGTTTCTTAAGAAATAAAATATTTCAGATATTTTTAAATTACTTCTTTTTAAATACCCTTTTCATGCTTTCCTGGAAGCAACCATTAGCCTGAAGTTTGTATGTATAATTCCAGTCCATGTTTTCTAAAATTTTACTATTCATGTATGCATTTATAATCAATATATAATATTGTTCATTTACAAATGTACATAAATGGTATATCCCACTTCTTATATCATTTTGACTTACTTCTACTGTATTATTTGGTGATTCTATTTAGCATACTTGTTCTTTTCCTTTTTCTTTTCCTTCCCAGGATTTAGAGTTGTCTTTACCTTCTCCAGCTCTATTTTCCCTCTCCACATTGCTTTGGAAGATGTATCTTTGTATTGATAAGAGTAAAATACACAGGGTAATGCACAGATGACACACACAAAAGGGATTATTGAAGAGTTTAATAAAAGGACTGCATCCAAGATGTGGGCAAAGTTTACAAAAATGAGTGATCATGGATGGTACTGGGGATCCTTCCACAGGTTCTAAGAAGCAAAGAGTAGCTATCACTACCCCCAGGTCTGAGAGACAAGAGAGGTAACCATTTATGGGGCCCAGCAAGTGCAGTAGCTGTAGGATAGGCCCATTCAATAGGAGCTTTGGCCTTCAATAGAGGAACATAGCTACTGCCAAACCAAGAAGCTAAAGGACAAGAGACCCCCATTAATGCAGTTTTTAGAGATAAACTTCTAGATGCATAGTGCAAAGCAGGGAAGAGTGGAGACTGGATCTTAATTAGCAAATGGAAAATACACAACAGTGTTCCATTTTGGTCCTTTAATTGCCACCCTTAACATTTCTAACATATGTACTGAAATGCTAAAGCTAATCAATATCACTTACTCCTTAAACCTTCAGAAAGATCAAATCTAAACTCTTCCATTCTATCTTCCATTCTATGTAATGTAGCATTTTACTTTCTTTATTTTAAAATAGAGACAGGGTCTCATTCTGTCACCCAGGTTAGAGTGAAGTGGTGTGATCATAGCTCACTGCTACCTCAAACTCCTGGGTTCAAGCAATTGTCCCACCTTAGCCTTCTGAGTTGCTGGGACTGCAGGTGAACACCACCTTGCCTGGCTAATTATTTTTATTTATTTTTGGAAGAGATGGGGTCTTGCTATGTTGCCCTGGCTGGTCTCGAACTCCTGGCCTCAAGCGATCCTCCTGCCTCAGTCTCCCAAACTGCTGGGATTACAGGCATGAGTCACCATGGCTGGCCAGAATTTTACTTTGTTTTTGACCTCTCCAAACCTACTATTATTATTATTATATTATTATTATTTATTGTCAATATCTATTTAAATTTACAATATGTTTAACCAATTTATTTGCTTTTTTATCCTACTGCTTCCTTAAGGGTTCAATATCCTTTATCAACATAGAATAGTTTTTCTGTGTGGAGACAACTCATGCCCTTAAATGGGGGTAATTCCTCTGGTGGGGTTCTGCATTAACTGACTGCTACAGATTTTCCCCAGTTCTAGTCTTGTGTTAATTCTCACCTTTGGTGTTTCAGGATCTTTGAGTTCCATTTTAGCAGGGTAATTTTTTTTTTCCACTTAAGGTAGTGTGGTGGGGGGGGGGGAATAGAAGAGAGTAGGACAGGGAAATCTCCATGACTGGTCACTGGGCTTATGGGAATACTTTTTCCCACTAGTTCCACTTTTGATAATAGACTTTCTTTGATAGTCTTTATTCAGAAAACTCAGTTTCAGCCACACACAAGCCTGAGGCTTCTTCCAAGTTCATATCCCTCCTGCTTACCCTCTGGCTTTGAGGTCTAGCTTTATTTTTGTTACTAAGGATTTCCTTTACTTGCAAAAGCTTGGGTATATACTTTTTAAAAAGCCAAATGTATTCCATTCAGTATTTTATGTGTTTAAAGCCTGAGGGGGTGTTTTCTGTGTCAGCTGAGTTGACCATAATGATAGAAGTCTAAGAATGGATCATATGCAGCTCTATAATTTTACAAAGAGTATTTCTGATTTGTGTTTTTTGTTCTGTTGCTATTTTCCATCATTTTTTTCTGTTTCTTTCCTTTTCATTGCTTGAGTGTTTTGATATCTTTACCTTAATTGTCTTCTTTTTCTCTCTCCTGCCTTCTTTATACTTGATTCAGATGATTATTTTTGCACATTATAGAAAAACATAAAGCTGCCATTCTGCTTATTATGGCTTCAATGCTATGTTAAATTTTACATTTTCTAGTTGTCTCCAAAATCTTATTTGATTTTTTGTTGTCTCCACTCGTTGGATGTCTCCCATATGCTGTGCAAGTTCTTCAATTAGTCACATGTCACCATCTCTCCCTATGCTTGTGCCCAGATCTTGTCACTTGGTGCTTTCGTTTACTCCTCAGCTTGCTGCATTTGGGTCGTTGCCTGGAGACAACTTATAGGCATTGTTTTCTCTGGATTTCCAGGATGGCAAAACTGAAACACTAAATAAAACTTCTATGAGGTTATTTTTCATGAAAATAATTTTACTACTATATATATAGTTAATTTTGTCCAATTTCTGGGAAGAAATAAAAATCTTATTTGGAGATGAAAAATAAATGGAAAATATAAATTGTAAATATAAACTAATCTGGCTGAAGCTTGTTTTCACTCAATATCTGAACTGCAGAAATATTTATGACATTGCCAGTGTAACTGTAGGAGAAAATCAGTATTTAGTTCTCATTGTTTATATTGAGCAGTGTTTTGAAGATGTTTTTGAAAATTATCTACTTTTCTTCCTCTTTGTTTTTGTTTTTGTTTTCCTAACATCATGTGGATCTTAAAGGAATATGTGTAAAGAGTTTAAACAAATAATTCAAGAAAAGCAGCACCTCTTGGGTACCATATCTCTGCCCTGTTCTTTAGAGGCAATATCGTTCAAAATCCTTGCCTTTTTTCTTTTGGATTTTACTTCCATATTCTAAATAACATGCATATACTGCCAGTGCTTGATTTTTTTTTTAAATTTCTGCTATTAGCTGTTTTTGACACTATGGAAAATGTAGAGTTAGCACTCCCACACCACCCTCACATATTCTCAGTTACCCTCTCTTTACCATCCTAATACTATAAGAATTTTTTGTTTATTAAATAGTCAGTATCTTCATAAGAATTTTTCACAATAGAGCCATATACATATTTCTTATCTGCTATGATTGCTTTGTTTTGCCTAGAATTGATAATTACCTTGATTTTTCACTTGATTACTCTTCAACATAAAGTCATTCATTTTCCCCCGAACTCTTCTAAATAACTGTAAAATCTTTCTTCAAGCACATCAAGTATTCTATCAGTTTCATTCTTTTTTCTCTTGGAGCTGTCTGTCCTATTCTTACAGCCCTCTGACCTGCTGCATGTTGGAATCCTATTATTTCCATTTAACCTCATCTTAAGGATCCCCTTCATCATTCTCCTGAATTGAATTTCCTGTAGTTATTTACTTTTCAGTTGGTCAGTTTCTTCTGAGAAGAATGTCCAATCACCTGCTTAGGTGATATATATCAGAATTCTAACAGTCCAGGAGGGAAAAACAAACAAACAAATAAACAAAAACCACAACTGATTTTCATCTGATCTTCAGAACCAACACAGCATCAGTTCTGTCACACTTCATTGATTAAAGAAAATCACAGGGCCAGCCCAGAGTCAAGGTGAAGGAACTACGCAGGAGTCTGAGAGCTAATTGTTCTTCTTTGGTGGCTACCAGTGTGACAGACTGTTTCATTAAGCACTTAGGTTTCAGACCTGCTTAGTGAGTGAAGGCCCATCCAATTTCTATCTATCTTCTAGTATGTTATTAACCTCTCTTCTCTGCTCTTTTCTCATTTCTTTTGTCTCGTTTCTTCCTTTTACTGTCATTTTATTGAGGATTCTGGAAGGAGTGGTGGTAAATATGTATGTTTCATCCACTGCTTTTTAACCAGACTTCCCCCTACCATTTTAAAAAATTCTCCTTCAACTACCTTGTTTATTCAACAGCACTTATTTGAAACTCGTGTATGAAGTTATCGCAAATAACCACAGCTACAAATAACTATGCCTGATCTCATTAGATTATTACTCTCAATGCTTTTGGCCTAGGGTAATTTTATGGTTATATTATGACAGAAATATTATTTATTCAAAAGTGCCTATTAATTAAATTTTTAAAATCTGAAACAAATGTAGTGGGAAGTTAGGAGTCTGAAGTAATATGAGATTTCTTACTTTTAATTCCGTTTTTATTTTCTGCAGACAGCAGAATGAGTACATGTAGTGGTAGGATGAGCCCCACTGAGGTAGACCTGGACCCAAAGGGAAACAGACCTTCAAGCCCATTGTATATGCTCTGAAAAGATGCTAACTTTAGCTATAGGAAGACAGCGGAATATAAATGAAAAGAGTACAAGTTTTGACCTTGAATTTCCCAGGTTAGAATTTTTTCTGTACCACATATCAACAGTCTGACTTTGAGCACTTCACCTTTCTGATTCCAAGATTCTTTTACCTAAAATTGAGATAATTAAAAGCACCAAAGTCATGTGTTTTTTGTGTTGATTAAATTAGATATTACATGTGAAAAGACATCTCAAAGTATAAACCTTCTAGAATACTTTATTCTAGAAAGTATAGAGATTTATCCCAAGAAAATATTTAGACAAATATACAAATATTATTGTAGTAGGATATTCATTGAAAAGTTTATAATAGCAAAAATAGTAAAACAACCAAAATGTTCATTAATAAGGGATTAGTTACATAAATTATGATCCATTCATATAATGAAGTACTATGCCAATTTTAAAAAGAATGAGGTACATTTGTCCTTTAAGGAGCATAGCATAGTGGTTAGGATTATAAACTCAAGAGCCCAACTACCTGGGTTGGGTTTGCATTCTGGTGAGCCACTTACTAACTGCATAACCTTGGGCAAGTTACTTAACCTCTATATGCTTCAGTTTCCTCTTCTATAAAATATGAATAACAATAGTCACTAATTCATTGGGTAAAACACTTAGAACATTGGCTGATATATAGTAAGTGCTATACAAATGTTTTCCATCATTTATTGAGCATTGATCTTTCAGATAAGAATATCTATATATATTCTTTATATATATATATATATATATATATATATATACGTATATATTGTTGCATTTTCAGAAATGCTTTGGCCATTTGGTCTGAATTAATTCTTTAAAATTGTATTGCATTTCTAAGCATGTCTTATATGTCATTTGAAGTACAATATTCAATAAGGCATAAGCATTTGACAGGGGGAAGACAATAGGAAGCATGTTCTGGGAGCAATAACTGGCTCCTTATTCCAGAACATCATTGACTCCATAAACATTTTCTTAGAGCAGATGCTCAGTAATACATCTGACCTTTGGGAAGAGAAAAAATATGGATTTATGCACAAGGCACATTGCTAACATAGAAATCATCCCTGAATAAATTCATGGGTAGGTTGCTTGATTTTGTATTACCATAATGAAATATGGTAAAATATAAAATCTACTGCAGTGATCTAACTCATAGCTAGAAAATGGTAGACAAATGTTTATTTATTTCCATGTTCTTGGAAGGGTTGTTTATTGGCCCTTGCCTTTCTATATGCCAGGCTTCTGACCTGTAAATGCACCAGACATACAATGACACTGAACGTTACATTTCCTTTAAGGTACAGGTTTATGGTTTTTAAAAACATTACCTGATTTTATCCTCACAACAACCAACGACACTGAGAATTAATTAGGATGTGTGGTTTATCCCCTTTTTATAGGTAAGGGATTGAGTGCTCCTATCCTGGTAAAAAGTAAAACCAAGACCCCAATCTTGATTTGCTGAGTTCAAGTCCAGTGGTATTTCCACTGTACCATTCACTTATTCATCCACTCCATTACAGTAATAAACTTTGTAAAGATCTGTCCTAAGTCGAACTTAAAGAAGTAGAAAGCAGTACTTACCCCTTTACACTCTGTTAATTTGATTGGGGAGACTAAATGCAAAATGGATAAAAAAGAAAGTATCATATGTAACAATGCAAATGGTTATTGTGAGTTTGTGATCATCTGTGACAATCTAATGGAGGGGAAAGATTGTATGCTCTTCTGGAAGTAATTATGAGCTTTGATGGTAATTGTGAAGGCTGAGAAAAGGTGGCAGCCAGCAGTAACAGTAGCAAAGATCTGGAACAGAGCTCATGATAAACTTGCCCCCTGTTGAGAGGGACAGGAGGAATGGAAGCAAGAAGTGATGGGAGGATTTGTGGATTAAGAAGATGAAGCTGGTGATGTACAGCTTCATAGATCAGGCTGAGCCATTTGGCCATGAGTTTTTAAGCAGCAGGGAGTCACCAGAGCTATTAGGTGGAGACATGAAATGGGGAAAGTTTTAGGAAGATTAGTTTGGCAACAGTGTAAGATAGATTGTAATAAGCTAAACTAAAGGGGGAATACTTGTAAGGAGGAAACTGACACTTCCAATTATAACTTCACTGTATATGAAATAGTGAAACAGTAAAGCCACAATAGGGCAGGCAGCATTTTGACATGGAGAGATTATTTTATCTCTCACTCCACCCCAATTAACACTAACTGGGAGTAGGTATGACAGTAGATGAGAAACAAATATTTGGTCATTAAATATGAATTGATCGATTTTAAATCAAAAGTGTAGTTTATCATATCTCAAACAAGAGGCAGTACAATTAAACAAAGCATGTGCCTAACCTATTGACACAGTTTTGCCATCTTAATGGTAGCTTGTTTATGCCAGCAGCGAAGAAGCCTGGAGAACAAGTGGCGATGAAATCGCAAAAGGTGTTTTCCACAGCCTGTTGAGAATTGAGTACTTTTCCCTGCAAGAAGTGGTCCAAAGCCTAAAAGAAGTGATACTCAGTTGGTGCAAGGTCTGGAGAATACAGTGGGTGAGAGTTTCCATATCCAGCTTCTGTAGTTTGAGCAGCATTGTTTGTGTGACATGTGGTCTTGCAAGAGGATTGGCCTGTTTCTATTGACCAATCTTGGCTGCTTAATCACAAGCATCCTCATCATTTCATCCAATTAGTTGCAGTAGACATTCGCTGTAATTGATTGACCAGGTTTCATGAAGCTGTAGTGCATAATACGAGTGCTGGACCACCAAACAGACACCATTAGCTTTTTTGGATGAATATGAGGTTTTAGACAGTGTTTCAGCACTTCATCTTTATCCTACCACTGTGCTGAATGTTTGCGATTGTCAAAAAGAATCCATTTTTCATCACACATCACAATACAGTATACAAATGGTTTACCTTTACATCATGACAGCAAAGAAAGGCAAGGCTTGAGATGATTTCTCTTCTGATGCTTAATTCATGTGGTACCCATCTATCCAGCTTCTTTACCTTGCTGATTTTTTTTAAATGGTCCAATATTGTTGGAATAGTAACGTCAAACTTTGCTGGTAATTCATGCATAGGTTGAGATGGATTTGGTTCTACTACAGCTTTCAGCTCATCATTATCCACCTTGGTCTCAGGTTTCCTACTTGGCTCATTTTCAAGATGAAAATCACCAGAACAGAAGTTCTCAAACTATCGACATATTGTACATTCATTAGCCACATCCTTCCAAAATGCTTTAGTTTTTTTTATCATTAAATGTCTTTATTTTTGTTTTTTTTTTTTGTTTTGAAACAGAAATATTGGCTATACTTTCAACCATAATTACAAAGTCAGAATATCCTACACACTACTGAAGAGCTATATAACCTGCAACCCCAAATATGTGATCCTTCTGGATAAATGGAATTGGGATAAACAACTTCTTCTTTTTTTTTAATGCTCAGCATCTCTAATCATCAGGGAAATGTAAATCAAAAACACAATGGGATATCACTTATCTCCCAGTGAGCATGGCCTTTACCAAACACTTTCTTGATATTTCAAGCTGTCTGTGCTGTGTTGGTTCCACAACAGAACTCATATTCTAAAAGAACACAAATTTTTGTCTTATCCATGTTTTCACAAAAATTGCTCTAAAAAATGTGAAAGATAATCATAAGCCAAACTATGCATTGGAAATAATGAAGATGTACCTTCACAATAAAAATAAAACAAGAAGTGTCAAAGTGAAATGTCAGATATATCAACTGTCAAATTTAGTACTTAAGGAAATTGGACATTTCATACTTAATAACCTAACACAAAGGAAAGGATTTCTGAGTATAACAGAGAATTACCTTTCAAGTTGCACTCTCCTCCTAGGACATTTTCCCCATTTAAAATCACTAATATCTAGAAACCTCCACTTACTTCACAAAAGTAATATTATATGATACATTCATAGACAATTTGTTGAAGGCAATGATGGCTTGAATTCACACTGAAGGTGAGCCACACCTCAGAATTTTAAGAATGTGATGCATTTGGATTAAATAGTATTTAGTCTATTGGTCCAGAAATAGCTAAAACAATAGACCATTGACATTTGTGTAGTTGAGGTAAAATGTCTCTGTACTTAAATTATAGACATGGACACTAAGGGAGATGTCCTGTTTAGATATGTTCTCTGGTGCTTAGATATGTGTAGACTTATGTGTAATCGTGAGAGATATAAATAGGAGGGATTCTGAGAAAAGTTCCAAAGGAAGAGAAGAATTCAGACCAAGACAAATGGGAGAGAGTACACTTCCATTTTCTAATTGCCTTACATAACAGTGGTGGATATTTAATGCATAATTCACGCTGTAGTTATCCTTATACAGTGGTTAATGATGATAATAATGATGATTTTCTATCTACATACATATGCACTGCCTATATTCATAGATATACTGTATGCTAAGTATAATTATCCTCAATTTACAGTATACTGCCTCCTCTCTTGATTCAATACCAATATTGAATATTGTAGGTAAAAATTTCTTCCTAAAAGAATAGTATCCAAAGAGGAACTAGTTTGGGGGCACATTTTGAGGGGGGCTTGGAGATGAGTGATGACTGCAGCAATGTAGAAAAGATAAATTCTCACAAAGAAGGGACCAGCAAGTCTAAATAACTGCCTGGATATGACGGTCAAGATGAAGGAACCACACAGATGAAAGTTAGGCACAAAGCTTGGTAGACCTGGAGAATGCTGATATCTGTTTAAGCAACAGATATGACCAATTGGAGGACACAGTTTGGAGGCTAAACATATAAGCTTCATGTCTTATATTTTAGATTTGATGCAAATGTAAGATACCCAAGCAGAGGTGGCCTGTAGGCAGTTAGTATGTGCAGTTAGAACTTGCATAAGTGGTAAGAAAAGGGAAATATAAATTTAAAATATATCAGCATAAAGTTTAGTGAAAGGGATAAAATGAATAAAAATTTTGTGAGTTGGGAAAAATAAGAATTGAAGAGCAGAAAGCTTAAGTCTAATACAGTGCAAAGAAAGAGAACAATAAGACAGAGGAATAACTATAGACATGAGCAGGAGGTAAGGTTGCCATATTTAACAAAAATACAGGGTGTGCAGTTAAATTTGAATTTCAGATAAACAAGGAATGCTTTTTTAGTGTGGGTATGTCCCAAATATTGCGTGGAATATATTTATGCTGAAAAAAATATCCATTGTTTATCTGAAATTCAAATTTAACTATTTAACTGAGTCTCCTGTATTTCTTATGACAAATCATATCCTTTTGACATGATAACATGTCAAAAGCTGCAGAGATGTAAAAGGGTCATGAGAAACATTTATTCAATAGATCTTCTCCCTGTACATGAAAGATAACTTTTTCAAGTACCTTAATTTAGTAGAAAATGTAATGAAGAATATGGTTTTTATCTCATGAGTTTCGAATGACTTAGGAATGGAATAGTCATATGCAATTTTGGGCAGAGAAACTTAGATCTATATTGCAAAAAATTTTCTGTTTATTGATTATAGAATTTTTCGACAATGCATACATGCTTGTTGGTAAAGATTGCTATCATGTAATGTATTTTATTTTATAAATAATCAAATTGGTTTCATTATGTATCCTAAGTAAAACTGTGTTTCTAAAGATACAATATTAAGTTAGCAATACTAACCACCAGAGCCAGCAAGAGTGCAAGGATGTGAAGATATTTTATTTTTTTAACTACAACAATTTTGAAACTTTGTTCATAGCATTGACTTTAATTGTGATTTATCATGAAAATAGATGTATTAGATTCATATTTAGTAATGTAACTTGAAATGCTTTCAGTACTCTGATCTTCCAGAGTAGTCATCTTCAAAAATTATAAGGAAAAAATCCAAGGAGTATACTGTATTTTGATTTTTTTTTTAATTTCACCTTATTATGGGAGTACAAAAGTTCTTGTTAGATATATTGCCCATGACCCTCCCATCCCCCTGAGTCTGAGCTTCAAGCGTTTCCATTCCCCAGACAGTGCACATCGCACTCTTCATGTAGGTATACACCCATCCCCTCCCCCACCCCCATCCCCCCCTAGTCAAAACTTCAAGCATGTCCATTCCCCAGACAGTGTGCATCACACTAATCATTATTTAAACTGAAAGACCAAAGAATATTTGGAGCTCAATAATATTCTAATTAAATTATATATATATATAAAATACTTTTTTCTAAATAAATTCTTGCCTCATATATTATAGCCACAATGAGGTGATAAATATTATCCTTAATATGCCATGAAATAAAGTTCACAAGCTTGCCATTAAGACATGTATCTGTATATTAAAATTTTTGCTTTCATGGAGTAGATATAAATATTAAACTGCCCATAAGTGGTATCTGACATCAACAACATTCTGAAACTTACAAAAAACATATAATATGTTCACAAATGAAGGATAAACTGCTATTTAGGCTTTATTCACTTGTAAAATGGAGATACTTTATGTTAAAAAAGACTATTTAATTGAAGCTCACAAAGCATTTAGAAAAACACTCAAGGAAACAAATTTTTCCAAATGAAGGATAGTCATATCTGGAGTGATCTTAACATCCATTAAAGATAAGTCACTTGAGCTACAAGAGAAGCTTACCTGCTTTTCATCATTTTACTTGTTTCCTTAGGCAATATATTTTGCCCATTTGAGCCTCCATTTTCTTACCTGTAAGATGGTAATAATGACATTAATCTCCATCACAATTTTGTATTACTATTAAATGCAATAATACATATATGTAATATTCCAATTATGTAAAATGCATTAATTTAATAGCAGTTATTATCAATATTATTGTAATTGTTCCTGTTGTTGTTACTAATAATTAATTCAACCTCAGGACTATAAAAAAGTAAAAGAGAACCTTTGAAAAAAATCTGCAAGAAAAGAGAAGATGAGCAAAGTAGGAAAGGATTCAAAAATGTGTTTCTCTTGAAAGAGAGTTAATATATAAAATTAAAAAATAGAAAACATCTACTATTTTGTAAGGAGATAAAAGACTTAAATGAAATGAGAGTGCAACAAAAGGAAAAACTCAGGAACCAAAATAATATTCATTAGAAGAATTAAAATCCTAAGTGGATTTTGCAGAAAAACTATTTGGTTATAAACCCAAGAAAAAACTAAAATCAGCAGTAAATAATTGATAAAAATAAATATTATCACAAATTGATTAAAATATTAGCACATCAGAAGGCATCCGTTATTGGAACTTCTTATTAATTAATGCCATGCCATACATAGTGTCTACTCAACATAGGAATGTCCTTGCCTCTTGTTATGCAAAGATGTAGCTATTTTTATTGATACTGTATTTTGATCTGTGTTATTTATCCAAGACTTTTTGGATAGTTATAGCTTCTTCCCATGCCTTTCCTCATTATTCTGATTTATTAAGGTGTTCATTCAGCAAATATTTATTGACCATCTACTATTTGATTGTTACTAAGCAAGGTGCTGGTGGTACAATTGAGGGAAAGATAAACATGTTCTGTTGCCTCTTGGAGCCTATAGTCCTGTGGGTAGACAGAATCATTAAACAAATAATCATAAAAAAGCAAATATAAAATGGTAGCAGATACAAATACTATGAAGGATAGTTCTTAAAATTAGGGAAGATTTTGTGAAGAAGAGATGGTGGATCTGAGGTATGAAGTATAACTAGGTAAAGGGAAGGAAGTGATATCCAAGGCCAAAGAGCATATGTGAGTAGAGCTCTGTGATGAGAGAAAACAGAAAAGACTGAAACAATGCCAATGTACTTGGAGAACAGAGAGTAAGTAAGTGCAAGTTGGATGTAACAAAAGAGGTAGGGTCAGACCATACAGATATATTAAGGAATTTTGTTGTTCCTTAACCTAATAGCAAAGAGAAGTCATTGAAAGGTTTTTTTTTTTTTATTTTTTTTTTATTTATTATAGCTTATTATGGGGGTACAACCGTTCTGGTTAAGTATATTGCCCATGCCCCTCCCAACCCCCCGAGACCGAGCCTCAAGGGTGTCCATTCCCCCAACAGTGCACATCGCACTCATCATGTAGGTAAACACCCGTCCCCTTCCCCACCCCCAACACCCCGAGTCATTGAAAGGTTTTAAGCAAGGGAGTAATGCAGCCTGTTCTGCATTTTATTCAAGATCACCTGGCTGCATTTTCTTCTAGAATTCATATAGCTTCACATCTTAGGTTTAAGTCTGTTATCCACTGTGTGTTGACTTTTGTGAGAGGTGAGAGGTGTGTATTCTGTTTCAGTCTTCTACATGTGACTATTCAATTTTTCCTAGCACCATTTATTGAATAAGGATTCTTTTCCCCAGTGTATGTTTTTGTCTACTTTGTCAAAGATTAGATGGCTATAGGAGGATGGTTTTATATCTGAATTCTCAGTTCTGTTCCATTGGCCTACGTCTCTATTCTTGTGCTAGTACCATTCTGTTTTAGTTACTATAGCCTTGTAGTATAGCTTGATGTCTGAGAAATTAATGCCTCTCAATTTGTTCTTTTTGCTTAAGATTGCTTTTGCTATACGGGGTCTTCTCTGGTTCCATATGAAGTGTAGAATTATTTTTTCTAGATCTGTGAAAAATGATGTTGGTATTTTAATAGCGATTGCATTGAATATATAGATCAATTTGGGTAGTATAGCCATTTTAACAATGTTGATTCTGCTGAACCATGAGCATTATATGGTTATCCAACTGTTTACATCCTCTGCTATTTCCTTCCTCAGTGTTTTGTAATTCTCCCTGTAGAGATCTTTGACCTCCTTAGTTAAATATATTTATTCCTAGGTATTTTATTTCCTTTGTTGCTATCATGAAGGGTATTGAGCTTTGATTTGTTTCTCAGTTTGACTGTTTTTGGCATATAGGAATGCTACCAATTTGTGTACATTGATTTTGTAACCTGAGATGTTGCTGAATTTGTTTATCAATTCCAGTAATCTCATGTCAAAACCTTTGGGGTTTTCTAGATATAAGATCATATCGTCAGCAAAGAGAGATAGTTTGACCTCTTTTGCCCCCATTTGGATGCCCTTGATTTCCTTCTCTTGTCTGATTTCTCTGGCTAGGACTTCCAGCTCTATGTTGAATAGAAGCAGTGATAGAGGGCAACCTTGTCTGGTTCCAGTTCTAAGTGGGAACGCTTTCAATTTTTCCCCATGTAGTATGATCTTGGCTGTGGCTTTGTCATATATGGCTTTCATCATCTTTAGGTAAGTAAAACTATTATAGACATTGGCCTGGGGAAAGAACTTATGAAGAATACCCCAAAGGCAATTGTGGCAACAAAAATAAATAAATGGGACCTGATAAAATTAAAAAGCTTCTGCACGTCCAAGGAACCTATCATGAGAACACACACACAACCTACATAATGGGAGAAAATATTTGCATGCTACACATCTGATAAAGGGCTGATAACTAGAATCTATTTAGGACTCAGGAAAATCAGCAAGAAAAATCAAACAACCCCATTAAAAATTGGGCAAAGACATCAACAGAAACTTTTCAAAAGAAGACAGACTAATGGTCAAAAAATTTATGAAAAAATACTGAACATTGCCAGTCATCAGGTACATGCAAATCAAAACCACAGTAAGATATCACTTAACTCCAGTGAGAATGGCTTTTATCAAAAAGTTCTAAAACAATAAATTTTGGCAAGGATGTGGAAAGATAGGAACACTCATACACTGCTGGGGGGGGTGGAATGCAAACTAGTGCAACCTCTGTGGAAAGTAATATGGAGATACCTCAAAGAGGTACAAGTAGAACTACCATTTGATCCAGCAATCCCATTAGTGGGCATCTACCCAAAGGAACAAAAGACATTCTATAATAAATAGATCTGCACTAGAATGTTTATAAAAGCACAATTCACAATTGCAAAGATGTGGAAACAACCCAAGTGCCCATCAATTCATGAGTGGATTAAGAAAAAGTGGTATATGTATTCCATGGAGTACTACTCAGCTACAAAAAAACAATGGTGATCTACAGCCTTTTGTATTATCCTGGATAGAGCTGGAGCCCATTCTATTAAGTAAAGTATCCCAAGAATGGAAAAACAAGCACCACATGTACTCACCATCAAATTGGTATTAATTGATCAAGACTTAAGTGCACATTTGTCAGTTGTCAGGCAGGGGGGAGGGTGGAGGAGGGGATGGGTATAGTCACGCCTAATGGGTGCAGTGTGCACCGTCTGGGGGATGGGCGGGCTTGAAGCTCGGCCTTGGGTAGGGTGAAGACAATATATGTAACCTATACATTTGTACCACTGTAATATGCTGAAATAAAAAAAAAATAAAAATGAAAAGATCACCTGGCTAAAAGAAGAAGAAGGGAACCAGAGC
>CM052457.1:77370920-77416642 GCA_028533085.1 Varecia variegata
AAGTAATTCAAATTAGATGAGGGTGAGTGGAACCCTCATGAATGGGATTAGTGCCCTTATAAGACTGACAGGAAATCTTGCTTCCTTGCTATGTTTTTTGCCATGTGAGGATACAGGGAGACAGTCTATGACCCAGAATTGGGTCCTCACTAGAACTCAACTATTTTAGCATGCCGATCTTGGACTTCCAGCCCCTGAAATCATGAAAAATACATTTTTATTGTTTATAAGCCACCCAGTTTATGGTATTTTGTTATAGCAGCCTGAGCTAAGACATCATATATCTGATAAGAGGTTAACATACAAAATATATAAGGAACTCCTACAACTCAATGGCCAACAAAAAAGGAAACTCAAGTTTGAAAATGAGCAAAGAATACAAATAGACAACTTGGGGGGCTGAGGTAGGAGGATCACTTGAGGTCAGAAGTTCAAGACCAGCCTGGGCAACATAGCAAGATCTCATATCTAATTTTTTTTTTAATTATCCAGGTGTGGTGGCTCATACCTGTAGCCCCAGCTGCTTGGGAGGCTGAGGCAGTAGGATCATCTGAGCTCAGAAGTTCAAGGCTGCAGTGATCTATAATTGCACCACTGCACTTTAGCCTGGGCAACAGAACAAGACCTTATCTCTAAAAAATAAATAAATGAATAAATAAATAAATAGAATCTGAATAGACATTTATCCAAAGAAGACATACAAATGGCCAACAGGCATATGAAAAGATGATCAACATCACTAATCATTAGCAAATTAAAACCGCAATGAGATATCACCTCACACTTGTTAGGATGATTATTAATTTTAAAAAAAGACAAGTTATGGCAAGAAAGTGTAGAAAGGTGATCCTGGTACACTCTTGGTGAGAATATAAACTGGTACAGTCATTAGGGAAAACAGTGTGGAAGTTCCTCAAAAACTAAAAATAGAACTGCTATATGACCCAGCAATCACACTGCTGGGTACTTATCCAAATGAATTGAAATAAGGATCTCAAATAGCTATCTGCACTCCCATGTTTATTAAAGCATTATTCAAAATAGCCAAGATTTAGAAACAACTTAAATATCCCTTGACAGATGGATGGATAAAGAAAATGTGGTATACACATACAATTGAATAATATTCAGCCTTATAATAGGTAATCCTGTCATTTGCAATAATATGGATGGACCTAGAAGACATTATGCTAAGTGAAATAAGTCAGGTGCAGAAAGACAAATACCTTATATTCTTTCACTTGCATGTGGAATATAGAATAGTCCAATTCATAGAAGGAGAGAGTACAATTATGGTCGCCAGGGGCTGGTAGAAGGGAAAATGGGGAGTTGATGGTCAAAGGGTACAAAATTTTAATTGTGCAAGATAAATAAGTTCTGGAGATCTACTATACAGCATAGTGTCTATAACTACCAGTACTGTATTACATACTTAAAAATTCACCATGAGCATTTATCTCACGTTAAATGTTTGTACCACAAAAAAATAATAAAGGAGATGGGAAGAAACTTTGGGAGGTGATGGAAATGTCTAAGGCCTTGATGGTGGTGATGATTTCATGAGTGTATACTTATCCCCAAACTCACTGAGTTGTATAAATTAAATATGTACAGCTTTTTACATGTCAATCATATCTCAATAAAGTGGTTTAAAAAACATTTTTAAAAAGACCCTTTTGTCCTCATTAAAGATGACACATGTGGGCCAGGCGCGGTGGCTCACGCCTGTAATCCTGGCACTCTGCGAGGCCAAGGTGGGTGGATCGTTTGAGCTTAGGAGTTCGAGACCAGCTGAGCAAGAGCAAGACCCTGTCTCTACTATAAAAATAGAAAGAAATTAGCTGGACAACTAAAAATATATAGAAAAAATTATCTGGGCATGGTGGCGCATGCCTGTAGTCCCAGCTACTCGGGAGGCTGAGGCAGAAGGATTGCTTGAGCCCAGGAGTTTGAGGTTGCTGTGAGCTAGGCTGACACCACGGCACTCTAGCCTGGGCAACAGAGTGAGACTCTGTCTCAAAAAAAAAAAAAAAATAGATGGCACATGTGTAATCTTGGTCAGCTGTTTAGGTTGCCCACAGGTGCCATGACATAGGTAAATCTTATCTCTGGTGATCTAAATCTTAATACATATATTTTTGCCATCATACATTTAGCATATATTAATAATAGGCAAAAATATCCATGCTGAGTTGTATAAATATATAATTTATCTATGCCCAAGTCTGCTCACATCAAGAAGCAGGAAGTAGTAGGAAGGAGCCAATTCCTCAATTTTACAGTAGAGTTTGTGTTCTAATCTATACTCACTTAGCCCCTTCTCCTAAGGGAATGCATATAAGTGTGTGTTCATGCATGTTACGAAATATATCGCTCTCAACCTCATACAGCTCCTTTCCTACTGGCACTGGAGATTATGAGAATAACAAGACAAAGGAACTCTCCCTATCTCCCTGCTCTGATCTCAGGCTAATACTGTAGCTAGCTCACCCTCATATAATATGCACACACACTGGTAAAACCTGTATATACATATTTATAAAATAGGGAAAATAAATGTAATTGTATCTTTCATATTTTGTGACCCCAAAATTTTTGTAAAGGCTATGTAGCTATCACAATTTCATTAGTGTTAATTAGATAGGCAACTTGACATAAAAAGAGAAAGCATATTTTCTTACAATGACACTAATATGAGCAGTAACATTTTATACAACAACAAAATTATTTTCAGAGATTTTTAGTGAATTCAGATATTTTTCTAATGCTGCATTATGAATAAAGCTTGCAGGCAGGCTCTGGAAGACTATTCAAATAGGTAATTAAATTCAATCTGTGCAATGACTGGCACAGAAGGCGAGAAGAGAAGAAGCCGTACCTGCCAGCAATGTTCTCAGTTGCTGTGACAACCAGATTTGAGAAACTGGATGAGATCAAACAGAGAGTCCCTAATCCAGAGCTGCCCACTTTCCCAGTCAGAGGTATATATGAATGGCTCTTGCTCTCAATTTTGTGCTGGGAAATGTCCACTGATGTTGCCTGAAAACTTCTGCCCCCCTCTGAAAACTACAGCTGCCTCATCACTGTTTAAGTCAGTGCTAAAAAAAATCAAAAAGATTAGTCCTTCTGCCCACTGCCACTCAATCCAAAGCTTCTCAGTCACTGATGATCTTATTCCTCACCCAATATTTCCATTTATTTCTTTCACTGGAATATAATCTTTGCCTTAATAAGACAAGAGCATACCTATGGCCAAAGCCTAGAAAATACTGAAGATAAAGGTTTTATCTAGTTGTAGGATGATGGCTGTTTCTTTTCTCTTTTTAAAAAATATTTTTTATAATGTCACGATGTTATTTTCTGGATATAACAATTAAATTCTCTGCAATTTCTAGGTTTGCCCCAATTACGTCAGGGAAAACACCCTTATGTCCACTCACTCCTCAGAAATACTGTTTAGAATGCCATGTCAAGTCACCCTGTTAACACTGTAACCTAGCATGTCACAGTCTGTTAAGGACCTCTAAAAGTTCTATGCATGACCATTGCATAAGTACTCAGTTTCCTGTGCTGTGGCAATACAAAGAGAAAGAAAGAAAAAAACATGAGTGAATTGCTGTTAAAGACCAGAGCTTTACCTCATCCAAGGGAAGAGCTTAAATATCATAATATTATAGTTATATAATAACATGTCTTCAGAGCCCCTCACCTTATACGTCTTCCATGTTTTCTTGGAAGCACCTGAAAATTATATACACTGCAACAACCCCTTTGCCCATCAATTGCAAGGAGAAAATAGGTAGTACTGGATTAATTACAGAAGTTGATCCCTGGTACTACCTATATAATGTTGTAACTCAAGCAAAATGCCTTTAAATAGCAAATATTTAGTCTAATTAGGAAAGACAGATTGAGTAGTTCTACCAATATATTTCATATGGCACCCCTAAAATAGCTGCTTAACATTCTTTTGGTTAACTGTATACTCACCCAAGAACTACAGTATCATTCCTCATCATGTGATCAGAGAGTCTTTCCTGTCCTTCATCCTTCTCTTCGTTTAGAGCATCCCTTATATGACTCAAATAGCCAAAGACAATATGCCAGAGAGAATGGTGGGAATTTAGGCAACTTCCCTCCTCCGATAGCCAATCAAACTACCTTTTCTAGTTCTGCAATGAACACGGAGTTTGCTGAACAGAACTGAACCTCTCTGAGCATCAGTTCCCTTATGTAGGAAAGAGTTGTGATGATTAGAAATGATGGATATAAAGATGGTAATTATAGACCTGGCTTTCAGTATGTAATCAATAAACTGTAACTATTTTTATTTTGCTTATAGTCTAGATTCTCTACTTGGATGTACACACTATGGAAAACTGGCACAGTCTTCCATAGAAGGAACAAATATCCATACTTAATTAAAGCCATAGCCAGAGTCTGTGATAAGGAGTAGATCTTTAGAAAATGTTTACAAACATATTCTGAGATATATGTGGCACCAGTGATTGGAACATATATTATGACTTCAGGCCCTGGACTGAGGAAAGTGAGACACCTAGGGCACAAAACTTAAGGAGGCACTCACTTTCAGGTGCCAACCCTACACATGCACAATCCCAAGGTGGGTGCTTCCTTAAATTTTATGCCCTGGATACTTCATTTATCCCATCCTAGTCTAGACTCTGTCTGACTTCAGCCTTCTTTCCCTCTTAGAGGGAATGAAAGAGAGTGTGGCGTATCATGTGGAGTGGCCTGGGGAGTCATGCCAGCCACCAAGAGAACACCCTGGCCTAAGTTGCTAGTGATCTGAGGTCACAGGAAAAAGAGGAGCCAGGGAACAATTATGGAAGAGAAAGACCACAAATCACGCTGGTCCACTGCTGTTTTAAACATCTTTTAGTAACATATAACAGAGTGTTCCCAAGTAAAGAGGGTTGCCTGTTTAGAAGGAAGATCTGCCTTTTGGTAGAAATACCCGAGTCAAGGAAAATGGGCTAAGACGTGTTTAATTGCCTCTGGCATAAAGATTATAAAAGTAATGCCCCTAAAGAAGTTAATAACTAAAAGGTCTTAAAAGGTTCACAGTTCTCCTATGACTAATCTGTGAGTGTTGCTTTACATTTTATAAATAGCTTTCAATTCATTATCTTATCTATTCATCACAACTCAGACAAGTAGCAATCTAGGCACAGATGCTCCTCGGCTTCCAATTGGGTTACATCTCGATACACCCATCGTACATTGAAAATATAGTCAATTGAAAATGGGTATCTTGTAGACATAATGAGATGCGAAAACATAAAGCACAATATCCAAAAACTTCTGCCAACACAGTACACTGTGCAGCATTGGTTGCCCTAGTGATCACGTGGCTGACTGGGAGCTCACTGCCACCATGTAGCATCACATGAGAGGATCCTACCGCATATCACTAGCCTGGGAAAACATCAAAATTAAAAATTCCAAGTATAGTGTCTACTGAATGTATATCATTTTTGCACCATCATAAAGTTGAGCCATCCTAAGCCAGATGTCTGTACTATTATTTCCATTTTGCAGAGGAATAAGCCTGGAGGCGGAGCGGGGATTACAGCCTTAGTAAATGCCAAAGCCTGGCTGGGAAAAATGTAACCTTTCAGTAGTGATCATGGAAGAGTGCTGAGAGTTTGAATTAGATCTTTCTTTGAATCTGGGATCCACTACTATTAGCTGTATAGCCTCAGGCAACTAGTTTCACCCTTCCTTGCTTCTTGTTTCCTTATCTATAAAATCTGTCATATAAAACATGGCTTGTCATGTTGTGGTGAGCATTAAACTAGAAAGCAGGTACAAACTGTTCAGAAACACATGTAGCACATAGTAAGTCCTCGACAAATGCTATGCTTTTTTCTTCTTTGGATTCAATACCATACTGATTCCTGTTTTCTCTGCTTCAGATATTGTCATAAGCCCCTTTGTAGATGGCCTCCCCCGCCCCCCAAATGCAGTGGTCAACTTCTCCAGCTGGAAGATGAATGACAAAGAAGGGTCTTTAGTTCATTAAACAAATCCTTTCACACAGCTAAATGAGAGGGGGCCTGGGAAGCAGAGCTGCAATGAGGAAGGAGGCAGGCCGTCGTTTTCATTGGGAATAAATCAATGCATGAATCAGAGCAGTGCAGCTCAGGGACCAGGGTGGCAAGCATTTTTAGAACTGTCACTTTAAAAATATGTTCCCTCCTGCCTTACGGCTCTCTCAGTGGGCAGATTTTAAAATAGAAACAAGTAACTTTAATTAGGCTCTAATTAGCCCCACAAGTTTGGTGAGCTAAGATAGTTTATTTTAGAAAAAAATATAATAACAGACGGAGGATTTTCCAGGCACCACAACTTTAATTACAATCCCAAACACCTCAAGCATGCTTACTGGGCCAATTAAATCAGCAGGGCAATGGCAAAGCTAATGCACTATGCTATACCCAAGCTATGATGATGCTTTCTACTTGAGTTTGTTTCTAAAGTAGTTTGAAAAGCTGATGATAACTTACAATGCTTACTTAAACAGAAGCAGGAGGCCTTTAAACTGTTGTTCATGCTCAATTAACTGGGATCTCAAAGATGGGGATTCTCTGTATCAGTGTCGCTCAACTGCATCATGTTTCTCTCTTGTTTGCTTCCAAACCATCTCCTAAGATGGATTCCCTTGGGTCTCTCCCTCCCTCTCCTCTTTGAGCCTTGGTAGGAAATTCAGATAAGTGGCCAGTCCCCAGAAAGAGACCAGAGAGAAATGATGCCCTTCTGGCATCTTCTGATGTATCAGTGAAGCCTGCCCACAGATTTCCTCTAAACTCAAGAAGAAAGGGAGCAGTTCAAGGGAAAGCAGTAAAAGTTACATACTTAGAAAGCGAAGGGAGGTGCAAGAGGCCCCCTTGCATTTTCCTGACCACGTTTGAGAGAATGATGAGGGTAAACATACACGTCCAAACTGACAATTCAACCTCTACCAGAAATTGAAATGAGAAGAAGTCCTTGCAGGTAGGAAACACTTCCCACTCCCTCTCAAAAGTGCATTTTTCATATCATGGGGGAGAAATAGAACATCTGTAGCCAATGAATGACCAAGTGGTTCCTGCCCACATTCACAGATCTAGTGAATATCTTATAAGCAAGGGCCTTTGAGTGTGATGCTGTATATCAGGAGAATATTCTGAGTCCTTCCTTTTGTTTCTTCAGAGTTATGTTGAAATAAAGCCACTCTAGCAAGTTAATGATCTCATTTTAAATGACTAATTTGATTAAAATAATAAAACAACTGACATATGGGTGTAACCCTATGCACCCACTGCTGAACACTGAACATAATGAAGGACTCCTATTATTTTTTTCTTATTTTCCATGGCATTATTCATTGATCTAAATCTGGTGCTCGGTGCAATTCATTTATTTATCTTAAAAACAGTTAATTATGTGCCAAATGGTTGTCTGACACACTGGGCTAGCTTCTGAAAGTACAAAAAGAAATAAAGCAGGGTCCCTCTACTTGAGGGGCATGCTGCCTAGCAAGAGTGGAATACAGAACCATAAAGCCAGGGAAGGAGAAGGAAAAGCTGCACAGAAGGAATAAGGAGGCACTCATTAAATGCTAAAGCTCTGAAAATTGACACTTGGATTTAACAAAGAACCAAACCAATGCTATTCAAAATCATTAATCTGTTAGGGTACATTTGAAATCAACTAAATAAAACAACCTTTGAATAAACAAATAAAAAGATAACTTCCTCTACCTTTCAATTCACTAAAGTCCCAAGGCCATTAACCTCATCAACCCATTTACTGTGACCAGTACTTCTCAGGCTTTTCCTGCCTACAAGGAAGAATAACAGTCTCAAAATGGTCTTTTTCTGGTGCTGGACCACTTCTCTTTCCTTCCAAATAATTACAAGAATGCTCAGAAAGAATCTCACTGTCTTACACATTCTTTGACTACTAACAGGTATGCTATTTTTTCTATTCAGATCTCTGGCTTGCATAAGTTATGCTTCTGGCCTCTGATAACAGCAAAAGTGATGGTGACATTAATAATAAAACTAACAGTAACTAACATTTAAAAAGTGTGTACCGTGTGTCAAGCACTGTGCTGATTTGTAATTTCAATTTAAATTTAGAGCTTATTTAACTTTTAAAACAACCCTCTGAAATAGACGATTATTTTCTTTTTCCATATAAAGGAACTGAGGCTATTAAGAAGTAATCTCACCAAAAATAAAAACTGATAGAGCCAAGACTCTAACTCAGAAAGTCTAAATCCAGAGAAAATATTATGTTCTCAGTGGATGCTGCTGCTACTACACAGAAGTAGATTATAAAGGTCACTGGCACAAATGTTTGTACTAAGAGCCCTGATGCCTAATGTTATGTACTGAAGGAACTAATATTAAGACTACCACTGTTGACGTCACTGTTGGGGTCATTAACATCTATAATGAAATACCACTTCTATCACCATCATTGCCAAGCCAAATGAAGCCTTTCCAATATCCTTCATTAAAACAAAAGTCAGTTCTTTAAATAGCTCTTTTTACTCTTATTATATTTTTGGATACCCCATCCTTCCAGAAGAATTAGGCATTAATTCATAGGAGCTGTGTCAGAGGATGGGAGTGTCAGACAGTCTACTCTAGAGCCACTGGCCTATTGTCTTTGAACCAACTAGCTCCCCTCAAATCTTACTTCTCCAAAGGGGAGTTCTCTCCCAGGGACCTTCTCAAACCCTCCTATAAATATTTCCTGGTGAACCCCCCATAACCACACTTCAGTTTTTTTTATACTATCTGTAATGATTGCCCTGAAGATCTACTGTAGACCTTAAATCCTGGGTCTTCTATTCACTCTTCTCAAAAGTTAAGAGCCACTGTTTTTGTGTATCCATCCTCCTTCTTACCTCCTTCATTTGATGGCTTAAAATCCTAAATAACTTTCCTGAGAAAGCAAGAAAAGTGAATTGTTCTGAATCCCTGCATATCTGACAAAATGTCTATATTCTACTCTCACAGTTCAATAAAACCTTGCCTAGGGTGGCAAGGATTATTAGTCATCTCCTAGTATCCACTCTTTCTTCTTCAATAGTAATAAAATATTTAACTGGTCATAGGGCTGTTGAGAATAAAGACATTGCCCAGCTTTCTTTACAAGAATATGTATGGCCAGTTAAATATGAGAAGCAGTATAATGTGGTAGCTTCCTGGAATCATCCATACGAGACACCTCACATGAATCATCTGTCCTCTTCTTTGTCAATCTTTGTTTTAGATTGCTGCCTGGAACATGAATGTCGTCATCTGCACCATAGAATCACAGTCATTTATAGCAGAGCAACACAACAGAAAAAGCCTGGGGCTCTGAATTCCATAGCAGCTCTGGAGTGCTTACCAGGACTTTTACATATGACAGAAACTTAGAACTTGCTCAAGCCACCATTATTCTGGGGTTTCTGACACAGACACAACACAGCTACACCTAATTCCAGGTGAAACAACTTGGGTATAGAAACCTATGGTGAAATAATTTTCACTAAGAATGCATAAAACATTTTTCCACTGAAGACTAAACTTTAAAATTCTTTAAAATAATGGTAATCCAATTTAGCTAGGATTTGTAACTTTCCTTACAGCTATATGTCATGTATTTTGAAATATTAAAAAAAATTAGTATATGATAAAAGTTTAAAATGAACTCAAACTGAGAATATACAGGAAAGTTAAGAACAAGCTTCCAAAATCGATGGCTCTATATTTTGTCAAGATGACAAATATTGCAAGAACTCTTCTATATGTGTTGGTAGAACTCTGTGTGATGAGCATTGAGACAACAAGAAAGTATTTTTCCCCAAAGGAACCCAGTTTTTAGAACATTTCAGTCATGTAGAAAGAAAATATGAAGCTAAGTAACACCAGCATTTTCTCTTGGGTGTATACCTTGGACTTTGGGCTTCAAAAGTTTCTGGAAAAAGTAGTTCTTAGTAACCTACATTGATGCTTTTAAACACCATTTTCTGAGAATTTATAATTTTAATAACCTTTGTAGCTCCTACTCTAATGCTTTGATTGATTTTCATTTTCTAAAGTTCAAGGAGATTTCTGTTAACCTCTAAATATGGGTAATTAAAAATCACCCAAGTTTTTTATAATTCTGTTTTCTAGTTATATCTTACCTTTATTTTAAAGCAATATCAATGTGATGATTTCAATTGATGAATGTAGCATGCCACATTTGGAAATAAATAGGGGAAAGGAGTGAAGTCAATGGAGAGTTATGAAAAATCAGTCATATTTTAGTCCAGGTACAATGGAGCTCTTGAGAATAACAGAGATCCCAAGACCTACCCATTGCCACAAAACATGTGCAAGACTCAGGAAAAGCATGACTATTTCTGGACAAACATTTATAAAACCATGCAGGTATGTTGTGCTGAATTCTGCATGGAACATCCTTAAGGATTATTAAATAAAAGAATAATAAAGTAAATCAGACAAAACTCAGACTAAATCTTGGGGCACAGACTTTTTTGCTCTTCTCCACCAGAAATTTATCAGCAAATTTCAGACTTGCAAGTAGGCTCAGAAGCCATGTGTTTCTACTATTTTTTTTTTTTTGACAGAGTCTCACTCTGTTGCCCAAGCTAGAGTGCTGTGGTGTCAGCTTAGCTCACAGCAACCTCAAACCCCGCGGGCTCAAGCGATCCTCCTACCTCAGTCTCCCGAGTAGCTGGTACTATAGGCACGTGCCACCATGCCCGGCTAATTTTTTTCTATAAATTTTTAATTGTCCAGCTAATTTCTAGGTATTTTTTTTAGTAGAGACAGGGTCTCTCTCTTGCTCAGGCTGGTCTCGAACTACCAAACTCAAACAATCCGCCCGCCTCGGCCTCCCAGAGTGCTAGGATTACTGGCGTGAGCCACCGTGCCCCGTCCCTACTATCTTTATCATAAAGCAGAGATTCATTTTTCAATATCATTACTTTAATAAATCCAGTAAAGTCTACTACCTCTTAAGTGAGCTGTTTTTGAAACTCCCTCTCTACAATTTTTGGAAAATTATTACTTTTATCTAGATGAAATTTGTTCCTTTCTAATTTCCACTCATTGATTCTCATTTAGCCCTTCGGAGACATGTATTATCAGTCTAGCCCTTTTCCCACATGACAATTCTGAAAGTGACTACCATGTTCCCTTTGAATTTTTTTCTTCTCCACATTAAATAATCCCCATTCTTTCATCTAGTCTTACAAGTCTCCTTTTCCCTCATGGTTACCCTCCTCTAAATGCTTTTGCTTACCATAAGCTTCTTCTGAAGTGAAAACATTAAGTCAGCACCGATTTTGTTCTGGTCTCACTCCTGGGATAAAAGGGAAGGGAAGGCACAGCACAATTAGTCATAGATATAAAATGTATGGAAGGTTTAGAAGTCATTTGTTAACTCCTGAAATAATGTGTGTGTATGAATAATATGTATCATTCATTCAAGAAACATTTGATTGCAGGCCCACTCTGTGCTATAGAGTTACAAAGATGAAAAAAAAATCAGTGTCATTAATCATCAGGGAAATTAAAATTAAAACCACAATGAGATATCACCTTATCCAGTGAGAGTGGCTTTTATTAACACATTGACTGCCACACTAGAAAAAAAAAATTCCTTGGGGCCATGGTGTTTTATTATGAAAATAGAATAAAAACTTCTAAAATAAAACAATTCTTTCTAATTTAATGAAAAATTTGTTATTTTGTTGTTGTTGTTTTCTGTGTGTGAGTTATAGGCGACTTGCAAAATAGTTCATGCAGCTCCCAAGATGAAGAGACTTGTGAGTTACATATGCTTCATGATGCCCCAGGCTCAAAACTAGTGTGAGTTAAATACAACTTACATGGCAGTTAATGTGTTAAAAAGTCCAAAAAGAATAGATGCTGGTGTGCAGGCAGAGAGAAAGGAATGCATATTCACTGTTAGTGGGACTACAAATTAATACAACCCTTATGGAAAACAGTATGGAGATTCCTCAAAGAACTAAAAGTAGACGTACCATTCGATCCAACAATCCCACTATTGGGTATCTACCCAAAGGAAAAGAAGACTTTCCATCAAGAAGACACATGCACTCAGATGTTTATTGCAGTACAATTCATAATTACAAAGATGTGGAATCACCCAAGTGTCCATCAATTCATGAGTGGATTAATAAAATGTGGTATATGTATACTATGGAGTACTACTCAACCATAAAAAGATGAATTAATACATTTTGCAACAATCTGGATGGAACTGAAGATCATTCTCCTAAATGAAGTATCTCAAGAATGGAAAAACAAATACCACGTGTACTAATTATTAAATTGGAACTAACCAGTGAGCACACATGTGCACAGAGGGAAGTAACTCAAACATTACAAAAGTGACCCATGTAACCTAAAACATTTGTACCCATTAATATTTTGAAATTAAAAAAAGAAAAACAATTACTCTTATAGCTGAAATATATAATTTTATCTTCTCAATGTGACAAAAAACACAATAGAAGGTTTCATAGGAAACACAATGAATTAACAAATAGAAGAAGCCCAGGACCCTTAAGCTGTCTTCGAATTTTCTATATTCTACATTTCAGCAATTTACTACAGCTTATCTTGGAAGAAACTTTTTAACGAGCTATAGAAATCCAGGTATTAGAAGCCCTTAGAGTGGTATAACAGAAAGAACCCTAAACTGACATTCAGGTGACCTGAGTTTACGTCCTGGATCTACCATCAACTGACTATATGGTTTTGGACATGCCACTTTACCTGTCTAGACATCAGATTCTCCATCTGCAAATGTTTCAAATAAATAAACCCCATTACTTATTTAATGTCAAACAAACACCTGGACCATATGAACTATGGAAGTACAGTCCAACTTAAAGACATAGGCTTCTTTTCTGCCCATTCAGACAGAAATGGACTAGTTGGCCAGGTTGCTTCAAAAGTACATTCCCTAGGGAATGTCATGTTTTTCTCACCTAAACCTCCTCTGCGATTTTAAAGACTCATAGAAAAGGTAGGTATGGAGAAACGTAAGAGGACTTGTCAGGACCAACAGAAAGAAAGTGGTTTGCTGACTGTTAAGGGTGTGCTGAACACTTAGGCTCATGGGAAAGAGGGAAAGAGAATATAAAGCATCCCTTCCAGCTTGGCTCATTAGGGGAATAAAGAAAGCAAGCATGTAAGAGTAAAGCCTTATACTGGGGAGAAAAAAGTATCAGAGAAGAGCTGACTGGGTTAGCTAAAATTCCAATGACAAAATATCATACCAAAATTTGAATAAAGTTCAAAAAAACAAAACAATCATAAAACAATACAATAGGACCTACATATATACACACACACAAACACATGAATCAGGAAGTTTTAAGAAATATATCCTTCCCTTTTTGCATAACTGCTAAACTTCCACCTTTCCCTCAAGGCCCAGCTTTAATTCAGCTTCCATTCTGTGATTTCCCCTGACCATCCCACACAGAATTAATTGAATTTTGTCTGTGTCAATCAAGCATTTGCACTTACCTTCATTACAGTCCTGGTCACATAGATTTGTAGTCATTTCTGCATATGTTTGTCTTTCCCACTAGGTTGTGATTTTTTAAGGAATGAATCATCTTAGAATACCCTAGATATTGTGGTATGTGGGGATCCAGAGTAGATTCTCAGTAATTGACTTTTAATTTGACCTTAGGCAGTAGTCAATTACTGTTTCTAAGAATTTCTAAGAATTTTCCTTAACAGAAATTTTGGGTATAACTACAGGAGGAAAGGTGTGTTCTGTTTGCACATAATTAATTACAGCCTGTTTGAGTTTACTAGGATACCATGAAGTTTGTATGCCTTGCTAGAAATTGTTTCAGGCTGATGCTAATCTCTTTTCTTGCCTTGATAATCATGGGCTTCACATAAAGCTCTGGGAGTGAGTATTAGGGGAGCACAATTAACTATCAAGGATTTGGAACTTCAGAACCATCCCAGTTCTGACTTTCTTAACTGAGTGAGAACATTTTACTTAGAACCTTAAACTGAGTACAGAGAGGTCTTTGCCTTTACCATTTGATTGTCTGCTCACTTGCTCCCTTGTCTAAAAGACTCAAGAACACCTTTAAAGTATAGCCAAAAGGTTTGTCTATGAATAGCCCCTGAATTAGGAGGCAAAAAAAAAAAAAAAAAAAAAAAGCTCAACGAGACACAAGGACACATGCTGTTTGGTTGTAAAATGCTCTTACTGCACAGTGTAGCCAGAGTGTTCCTGCCTTTCTGAGCACATTTTGCCTCTCCACAATGACATAAACACATACATACATCTCTGTATCCACTAAAGAGTGTTCTGATTGTTTCATGAGATCATAAATGTCCTAGTAAGTTTGTGCTGCTATAACAGAATAGCACAGACTGGGTGGCTTAACAACGAACATTTAGGTCTCACAGTGTTAGAGGCTTAGAAGTTCAAAATCAAGGCACCAGCAGATCCTGTGTCTACTGAAGGCCCTCTTCCTGGTTTGCAAATAGCCATCTTTTCATTGTATCCTCTCATATTGGGGGAGGGGAGAGAAAGAGAGATAAGAAGAGACATGGGAGCACTTGCTTTCTCAGGGCACTAATCCAATGAGGGGGGCTCCATCCTCATGACCTAATTACGGCTCATAGGCCTTATCTCCAAATATTATCACATTAGGGATTAAGATATCAACATATGAATTTGGGGGACACAAATATTCAGTCCATAGCAACAAGGAAACTGAAGGTAGAATCTCTTTGCTAGGACTTTTCTGATACCCACTTCAATGCCCTTAGAACACTTCAGAGGCTGCCTAATTCACTCATTTGTAGTGTGGCCCCAAACATAGTCATATTAAATTCAGATATTCCAGGAAAAATATATTGTTATTTCCCTGAAACTTCATTGATGTTCCTAATGAGTCCCCACCCACTCCACATCCTCACTGGGAAGGGGTTAGATATAATTCAATCTAGTAATCTCAGACCCATTCCATAATTTAATTTGGACTGATTCTAGGTAATTATCTCTCTCCTTTGATGGCTCCAGTTAATGGCCAGCCTTTCAGAGTTCAGCCTCTCTTCAAATATGGCACTGTCTTGATTTATTTAAGCTACTATGGCACATGGGGGTTAGTTATTACATAAGGATTTTGGGAGAACACAAACATTCAGACCATAACGAGAATTTGCATATTATAAATGAAAGAGTGTTATAAACATGATCTTAGAGAGCCATGGGGGAAGCAAGTTACTCTCTGCAGCCTTGCTAGTCTCTGGTGCTGCTTGGCTAGAATAGTTTGCAACCTAGACTTGTGCATAACCTGTGAAGTATGGCCTCAGGGATGAATACACTGGTGCCCACTGCTGGAGCTCATGGTTACAGCAAACTGCCCCCTCTTCAAAGTCTCCTCCTTTGGCTGCCTCTTTGTCCTGACCCTCATTTACTGGAGGATGCCTTCATTCCCTCACATCACCAAATATTCCCTCACAGGGCACTCTGGAACTCCTGGTTTGCCTGCTGCCATGGTATGAATGTTTGTGTCCCTCCAAAATTTATATATTTGAACCTAACACCCAATGTGATAGTACTAAGAGGTGGGGCCTTTGAAAGTGATTAGGTCCTGAGGGCTCTGCCCTCATGGATGGGATTAGCGCCCTTATAAAAGAGGCTTGAGTGTGCCTGTTTGTCACTTCCACCACGTGAGGACATATAGAAGTGAACTATATGTGAATAATAGGCCCTTACCAGATATCAAATCTACTGGCACTTTGATCTTAAACTTCCCAACCTCCAGAACTGTGAGCAATAAATTTCTGTTGTTTATAAATTACCCAGTCTAAGATCTTATGTTACAGAATCTCAAACAGACTAAGACACCTGCACAACACGGTAGGCAAGACTGTGGCTTTAAACTCCCCAGTGTATCTGCCTCTCATAGACACTTCTGCAACATTGTTCCTTGTCCTGTGAAAGAGCTGGCATAGGGCTTTTTCTAAAGACTGGCAGCAGCTTCCTTCTAGAATGCTCAGGATAAGCATGACACAGGGGTTTCCACTTCCTCAACACCATATCCTCTTTTGAACCTAGAGTACCAAGCCTCGTAGATAAAAACTCTTTGGTCTGGGTCTTTGTCTATCCAGGTATCTGTCTATTTCTCTGCCAAATCTTGCTTGAAAGCCTGTTATCTTGCTGTGAACTCAATTCAAAATGTAATTTAAAGTGAGCAATGTCTTCTTAGTTCTAGCAGATATTATCCTTTTCCCCAAAAGCCTAACAACAAGGCAATGGAATCTATATAGATAGACCTCTCTCTCAAAATATTTCAGAAAAATATATTAACTGTGCTATACATTCATTCACATGGACTGAGTACCTACTGTCCTACTGCATGGCCCACTCTGTACTAGATGCAGAGGATACATAAATATACAGGACAGATAAGGTCCTTTCCCCAGAGAAATACACAGATGGAGAGATAGGGGAGAGGGGGAGAGAGAGAGAGAGAGAAGTTCAATATAGTGTGATAATTCCAAGACCATGAATGGTTCCAAAGACTTAATGTTTAATGATTGGAGAAAACATTTGATAGAAATACAGCATATTTCATCCAGAAATGCTTGTAGAAATCCTCCAGTCTGTTAGTTCTCAATGCTAGCACCCTGTCAGAATCACTCATTACTTAAGGAGTTAGAAAATCAAACACATGGTGCCCTGGACTCCACCCCAGATATACTGAATCAGAGTATATGGGGACTGGGCCCAAGATTTCCTATTTAACAAAATTCTCAGATTATCATGTTGCCAGTACATAGTCCTGTGTTTAGGAATCATCAATGTAGTACAGATTTTCAAGGTTTTTTTTTTAAATCTAGGTGCTCTTTGATAATAAAAAGAAAAACTTTCCTATCCCTGCTAGACACCCAAAAGATATGAGTTCATATGTGTACTGAAAGATACATGCTATGAGACAAGAATGTTCACAGTAGCTTTAGGTATAATAGCCACAAACTGTAAACAACACAGATGTCCATCCATAGTAGAGTAACTAAATAAACTGTGATGTATTTATACAAAATATTGAAATGCTACCCAGAAATTAAAAAGAATGACCCACTTCCACAGAAAATGACTTAGGTGAATCTCACAGATGTTTTGTTGAGCAAAAGAAGTCAGACACAAATGAGTACGAGCACTGATTGATTCCATTTATATTAAATTCAGGAATAGGCTTTACAAAACTATGGTGATCTGAGTTGGAATAGTGGCTACTTCAGGGGTGGCAGGTTGCAGAGGAGAGGGTGGCATTGGAGTTTGACCCAGAAGAGGCTCAAGGGAACCTCTGTGGTGATCAAAATGTTCTGTCTCTTGATCTGGGTAGTGGTTATGGGGGTATGCTAACTTTATAAAAATGTATTGAGTGTACATATAATATCTGTGGACTTTACTGTATACAACTTCTACCAAAATAAAAGTTAAAAATCCAACAAGCCATGGAATCATAAGTGAGCACAACAGAGAAAATTGAGAGGCTCTGACTGAAACTAAAGGGTAGAAGGGCCTTGCCTAGGCCTCCTGTAGCAGCATCCATAATACGCACAGTGAACGCCACAGATTCGGCTAGTCATCTCCACTGTTCAGATGAAGGAACTGACTTCCAAAGAGGGGATATGTGTCATACAAAGGGGGTGACAGAACCAGGAGTGAAGATGAATCCAAAACAAGTAACTACATTAGAAATCCATTAGACTCAAAATGAGAAAAAAACACTATTATTGTCACTGTAACCTAAAACAAGACAAAATGGAAAAAAAGACCAGGTCAGAATGTTTCGTTCTGAGCATCTTTTCATTCCCTGGATCACATTTATCCTCCTCAATTCCATTTGCACTGTTATGAAGCCTCATTCATTCAATCTCTACTGATTGGGAACTGATGATAATTTAGAAGTGACTATAACTCAGCAAACTGTTTCATCAAAGATTAAGCAAATTAACAGTGGAAACCCAACTAGAGGCAGTATGCTTGCAATACTTAAATATTAGGCAGATTTCAAGCAACACTAAGCACCTTAGAAATGCTTGAAAATCCCCTGATCACCCTCCAAGCCAAGGTTTAAATGCTGCCTATTTCCTGTGGCTTTTGTTGACCCACCAGACATAACTGACAGCTAACTCACCTGTACCCCTCAGCAATTGGATACTACTTCTACTGAATCCTTTTCCTCATTATTGTCTAATTATTTGTTTAAACCTTGACCTCCTCTGCTCAGTTGTGAGCTCTTGGAAATCCTTGGTCTGGTCAGTGAATAGGGAGTAGTTGCATGTGACTAGAGCAGATGGCATGTCTGGGGGTGCATCTGGATAGCAGCTGGAGATGAGAGTTGAGGGTATATTTTAAATCCACGTCTAAAACTCAGCATTTATGAAAGCAACATGATGCAGCATAGTGTCAGAAAATAGCAAGTAGTTCCTTATGGCTAGAGTATATACAGACAAGGAAAGATACAGGAGGAAGGGGTAGTCAAGGACCAGAACAGAAAGGACCTCATAAGAAGCCACGTTAGGTCTTTATCATGTAGCAAATGGGAATCCACTGAAGGTTTTCCAAGCAGGGAAGTGAAATGATTTGATTTCTACTTAAAAGGTTACCTCTTGCTACAGTAAGGATTGTGAATTGAGGGGGAACATAGTGGACACAGGGAGGCTAGTAGAAGTCTCTGGTGGTCTAAATTAGGGAGGAAAGAGTGGATATTGGAAGCAGGAAGGTGGATCCCAGTGATATTTATGAGGTGGAACCTCTAGAACTAGGTTTCTTATTTAATGACATGGGTAGATGCTACCATTTTAAGTCAACTGGCAACTCCTTACATCACACATGCACAGGCCAAGTGTTTATTAAATAAAAATATTTAAGTGATGATGTCATTTGTCTTTGTTACTGGATCACTAGTTTCAGCCCCATCTACCCAAGTGCACAGCCCTTCTCTAACCCTGACCACCATGCCCAGAAGGCCAGATCCTAAACTTCCATCCCCACAATAAGAGCACCTGCCCAACTCCCAGTATTGCTCCCTCTCAATGCCACTCAGTTTGGATCTAGCCCTCCTGTGCTTCATGCTAGATAAGCAAAGATCCTCTCAAGGAGCTTTCTGGCTATTGGGGGATGGGGCTGATAAACTGACAAGGTATGGTGCACATGAAGGTAGTTTTCATGCATCCATCCTTCTAGTCTGCACATATATTGGCAGTGTCAATCTGTATTAATTGCTGTTTTGTGCATCAAAGGTATAATAACACAGCTCAAGCCCTGCAGTGAGAGGCTCTCGGTCCCCTGGTCCCACTTATTTCACTTCAGGTTTCCAATACTTCTCACACCTCTGCCACTAAATTCTCTACAAGCCTTTCTAAGATACATCTTACACATTTAAGGTCCTCTATTTCTGACATCACAACTCAGGTTAATACAAGATGAGATACTGCAGGGAATTTAAAGGAAAACTGACATCAGAGCAAGTGCACAGAAATAACAGTCTCATAAAATATTCATTGTATATGAACATGCTCTGGGACTCTTTTTCCATCTGGAAGAGCTGAGTCACTGGGGAAGCATTTCTCCCTCAGAGTTTTCTGCTATAGAAACATCTAAGCAATGCATGTGCCTTTCCAGTGGTCAAGAGATATATTGCTTGCCTCAGACACATTCTAAGGTCTCTGACCTTCCCTCTGAGTCGACAGTCCCCTCTTCAGGCTTGCAGCATTTCCGAAAATTGAGAGAGACTCTCTGAAACCAGACTGAATTTCAGAATATGTGGACATTGTTGATTGGTACAGATTGGTGGGTGGTATCCAGAACAGGGTCCCTGCCAGGACCATCAATTTTGTTCATGTCACTAAACTATTAGGATACAACAAATTGTCTTGGTTCCATGTACTCAACTCCAGGAGTTTTGTTCTATTTTTGCCTTAACATTAAACCTAAGAAGTCTCAGTGGAGAATTGTGAAGCACTAGAAAAATATCATGATCTATGAACAGACATGAGGCATTTTCCTGGACTGTCTTAGTCAGGATTCTACCAAGAAACAGAACCAATAGGACATATAAATATAGACAGATAGAGATATAAATATAGATATATCTATCTATATAGGTATATCTAATAGGATAGAGAGATATATAGAGAGAAATAGATATAGATTATATTATATATTAATATATAACATATGGAGATATGGGGGGGAGAGAGAGAAAGAGAGAGAGACTGATTATTATGAGATCATGTGATTACAGAAGCCGAGAAGTCACTAGATCTGCAGTTGGCAAGCTGGAGACTCAGGAGAGCCCATGGTATAGTTCCAGTCTGAGTCCAAAGGTCTGAGAAGCAAGAAAGCCAATGGTATAAATACCAGTCCGAATCCAAGTCTGAAGGAAGGAGACTAATATTCCAGCTCTAAGATAGGCAGAGAGTGAATTCTCTTTTACTCAGCCTTTTGTTCTATTTGGGTCTTCAGTGGATTAGATGAGACCTACCCACATTGGTGTGGGCAATCTAGTTTACTCAGTGTACCAATTCAAATGTTAACCTTGTCAAACAAATACCCTCACAGGTACTCCCAGAATAAAGCTTGACAAAATATGTAGGCATCCCATGGCCTAGTCAAGTTAACAAATAAAATTAACCAGCACATAGACCATCAAATTCCCTCAGCTCTACCATATTCTACTGGGCTTTCTAAATGCCATTAGCTAAGGGTTGGCTCTTAGCCTCTGGTAGGTTTTCAAAAAACACACAAAGAATATCATCTTCTAATAAGGTAAATTCTTGTTTTGCTCATGGAGAATCAATGAAAAATCAGTGCACACATACTGATTTGATTTCAAAAGCATATACAGAAAACACAACTATATGCTGAGGTGGGAAACATCCTAGACAACCCAATAATAACAATAGCTACCATTTATCTAGTGTTTTTAATGTGTTAGGCACATTTTCTTATTTAATCCTCAGAACATCCTTTAGATGCTGTATTATTATCATCCTAATTTCATGCATGAAGAATTTGGGTCCCATTGAGGTGACGTGACTTGCCCAAGGTCACATAACAGCTAAGAAGCAGAGCTGCAATTTGAATCCAGATCTGTGTGACTCCATAGACTCTTAACCAGTATGATTTATGTCTTCTTAGCAGGAAAATTTGCTTTGTATATTTTCAAAACCATAAACAATAAAATTTAAGAATCTAACAAGCAAATGACTTCAAAGATGATCATGTTACATGGGGAAGCCATAATATTACCAGATCATGGGCCAGTGATGTTCCACTCTTGATATAATGTTGGAAAGATGAAGCAGACACTGAAAATCTAAAAAGCCAGTTTGATTTTGGCTGATGCAGCCCTGTGACTTTTTAGCCTTTTTGGCACTACCAGCTTCTCTCCGCTGAGCCCACTTGTGCCTGGACCCGACAGTTTATGCCCACTATGTTTCTAAGCAGGTCTTCATGACAGGGGAGAAACAATGTACCTTTCCCCACCACCTTCCAGTGGGGACTTTGGGCTCATTCCCTGTGCTGACTTCTGCATCCCTGAGTTACCCCATGCATGAAGCAAAGATCTCCCCACCCAATGAGCCCTAGTGCCCAGGACTGGGTTTCTCTTTGCTCCCTGGTGCTCTGTCTGGTCTTAGTGAACTGCTACCTCAGGGACTAATGCACACTCTAACTCCTGCCCAGGGGTAGTGAGTAGAGAGTGTCTCTCTGGCTAGCTCTTACCAGGCCTCTTCTCTATAATCAAACTAAGTCCCTGAGGTCCATAGCAGTAGAAGCATGTGAGTATTAAAATTAAAGGATTTTAGTGCTGGAAAGGAGTTTAGAGATTATCTTCTTCAAGGTAGATGTTATTATAGATGGGCAAAGTGAGGCACAGGCAGGTACCCCAGGCAAAGGTGCCTGGGAACTGGCTATCCTACAGTACCTGGATTACGCTGAGGAGGTGAGTGACCACAACAGCCCCGTTCCCCTTCCCTGAGCAGAGTGGGTTTGCATCTCACAATTGCAGCACTTGATATCCTTGCTATCTTGAGTTCACATCAGTTCCTTCAATAATCAGCATTGATGAAGTCAATACTTGAAAAGACCACATGGATAAGATAAACAGAAAGAAAGAGCTAAGCCAAAGTGGGCTGTCTTGTGTAAATTGCTCTCACCCAAACAAAGGATTTCTAAAACATCAAGTGGTTAATACAGATTAAGCAAGATGCAGTGCATTGTTAATACAAGGGATACTCAAAGTGATGGGCAAATAACCTTGAAGCAATTTTGTCATTAGGAAACCTTGGTTGTGGGAGAGGGCCTATGTCATTTAGAAAAGCAAACAGGAAATGGATTATGACAAGTGAAAAGAAGCACAAATGTTTTAAAATTCAGAGTCAGATATAGCTTTATTATCCCTATGTGATAAATGCTGAGGAAACAATGTCCAATGCCTCTAAATGCTGCAGCCCTGGTTAACTATTGTCAAGAAAGCAGGCTCTGCAGTTACACTGCCTGGCTTTGAATCTTGGCTTGGGAAAGGGATTTTAATTCTCTAAGCCTTGTTTTCCTCATCTTTGAAGCAGGGATCATAATAATTATGATGATTATGAAGATACTAATACAGGCTATGTGGCTAAGATTATATAAAATAACAGATACACATACCTAACATGTTAATTAGTAGCTCACTTAATGTTAAGGCCTTATACCTCAATTATAGCTATTGGTTCCTGACCAATGACAGAACAAATAGTCCAAGATTCCTTGGCATGCCAAATTCAGGACAATGTACCACAGTATTAGAGGGATAACAGTCCCTCTAGGTGAATATTTTATTAATGATGGCAACAAGTATACTCTCCCCTTGGAACCTCACTCCTCGTTATATCCCTACACAAATGTCAAATGTAATTTAGGCCTTTTTCACACTAATCCTTTGCTGTTCAAGGCAGTCAATATAGTTGAAAGATTTAGAGGTAGAGGACCCAAGCTTAAGTCCCACCTTCACCACTTACTTATTGTAAATGGTAAATAACTTCAAACGAGCATCTAATATAAGAGAAACTCCATTTCCTCATTTGATATGTGAATTTGAAAAAAATGAAAGAGAAAACACATTGGCTATTGGAAACCATCATATTTGTAGGGGAGCCATAGTAAACATTGCAGATGGGCAAGAGTATAGTGATATTCACCATAATCAATCACTTCTACCTCTGACTCACTGCCATAGGCCTAAAGGGAGTAACTTTGCCCCCTCCAACTGTCCCATCATCTCTAGCTGAAGTACTGATATTCACTCTGATTTACCTGTCTAAGGTCTTATGCCTACCCCTTAACCAATCACTGTGGTCAGGGAAATTATTTTTGCTCATTTGCCAAAGTCTGAGACACATGACTAACTCCTTAGGCTCTATGCAAACTCATGGATTAACATTCAATCAACACAGAAAAATCAGGGCTGTTTCCGGTAGGAGAGAATGGATGGTGGGGAGGCAAACCAGATGTCACTAGAGTATTTCAACTTAAAAAGGTGGAGATGTGAGTGAATAATGGCCCCAGATCATGTCTACATCCTATTCCCTAGAACGTGTGAATATGTTATCTTGCATGGCAAAGGGGATTTTGCAGATGTGATTAAGTTAAGGATCAGAGTCCCTAAGATTGGGAAATTATCTTGGGTTACCCCAAGGAATCCAATGTAATAATAAGTGTCCTTGAAAGTGGAAGTGAGACAAAAAAGGTGATGTCAGAGTGATGCAATGTGATAAGGATTTGACTTTCCATTGCTGGCTTTGAAGAAAGAGGAAGGGGCCACAAGCCAAGGAATACACGTAGCCTGTAGAAGCTGGAAAAGGCAAAGGAACAAATTTTTCCCTAGAACCTCCAGAAGAAACGTGGCCCTGCCAACACCTTGATTTTAGCCTAAAGACACTACTTATCTCTAGGACTGTAAGATAATAAATTTGTGTCGTTTAAGCCCCTAAGTTTGTGATAATGTGTTATAGCAGCAATAGGAAACTAAACCTCATCCTAAGCTTTCTGATACCATCGTGAAGAAACTACTAGTTATCAACATTTTTTGCAACAATCTGGATGGAACTGGAGACCATTCTCCTAAGTGAAGTATCCCAAGAATGGAAAACCAAGCACCACATGTACTCACCATCAAATTGGTATTAACTGATCAACACTTAAGTGCACATATAGTACTCAAATTCATCAGGTGTCCAGCAGGTGGGAGCGGGGAGAAGGGCATGAGTATGTACACACCTAATGGGTGTGGTGCACACTGTCTGGGGGATGGACACGCTTGAAGTTCTGACTCAGATGGGGCAAGGGCAATATACGCAACCTAAACATTTGTACCCCCATAACATGCTGAAATAAAAAAAAAAAGAATGGGAAAACAAACAACACAGGTACTCATTATTAAACTGGAACTAACTGATTAGCACACATGTGCACAGAGGGAAGTAAAACTCAGTGAAAATCAACTGGAGGCGGGGACGGAGGGGAGGAAGAACAAAAAAAACTAGGACAGCTTAAAAGTTTATATGCAAATTTTCACTGTCAGACCACCAGTGAGAAGGGCCAGTCCCAGTCCTCAGAATTGAAGGTTTTACATTGACAAAAATCTTATTTTCCTAGAAGATGTTTCAACTACATAAAGACGTTCTTTATCAGGGAGAGAAAAACTTCAGTCTGAGGAGGATGAGAACAGGGCTGCATGGAGAAATGGGGCCCGGACTTTGCTCTCTGACTCTGCTAATAGATTAAGTGGCAGAATGACATGCTTGATTGCTGCAGGATAATCAGGCACTGACTTCTCTTTCTACGAGCCCCTCCTGTTGGCTGTAGGTGAGGCACAGCCATCAGAGCATCTAGCAGTGTCTTGTGGTGCCATGGACAAAGATGGGGTCTGAGCCAGCCAGCAGAGTAGAGAACACAGCTCATCCTAGGGAATCCATGTCACTCATTATGCACACAATTGTTAGCCTTCCAAGTCAGCCACCCCCTTCCCACCTCCTAGAACAGGCTTACATGGGCCACACTAAAACTGGAAAGCTCCATACTCAGGATACTTGAAATGTGTTTGGGACAGAATAGGTGAAATGTGATTAATACAAGCCACAGCTGGACAAACTTTACTGTCCAATAAAAAGAAAATCAACAGTCACTCCTTGTCTACCTAGCAATTTGGGATTTACCATAATATTAATACCTGGACTTTAGAGTTGAATTCTAGGTTATCTAGCCCCTCAAAGTGTGGTCCCTAGACCAGCATTGTCATCACCTAAGAGGTTTATAGATATTCTGAATCTCAGACTCCACCCCAGACCTGCTGAATCAGAATTTGCATTTTCACAAGTTAATTCATATGCATATTAAAGCTGGAGAAGAACTGAGCAAGTCTATTTATTCCTCTGTTGGTGTAGATGGGGAATCTGAGACCCAGAAAGAGGAAGGGACCTGCTCAAAGCCATTGTGACTGTTTTTAACACAGCCAGGATTAAACCTGAAGTCCCTGTTTTCTAGCATTTTAAAATTCATCCTTTTTATTCTTGTTTTGTTTCCAAATTTTTCTTTAAATAACATTTGATCATTTTAAAAGAAGATTATTATAAAATGTGTTACAAATTATTGTACCTTGGTAAATGAAAAATCTGAAGCAATGGAATTCTTCCTAATGATTTGGTGTCCCCATCACTGTTTGCCTCTGCACTGTTTTTAAAGTTCATCCATGTTCTTGTGACTACCCCCTGTGGTATGTGGGTCAGTGTAGTGATTAAGAGCCTGGGCTTTGCGGTTGTATGGACCACGTGGGTTCAAATCTGCATTCTGTCAATCCTAGGCTGTGCTACCTGAGGTAAGTCACGTAACAACTCTGTGCCAAACCTCCTTCATCTGCGAAATAAGCCTAACAATACTCCATAGGAGTCAATGAAATAACACACATACAGCCCTCATCACAGGGCTTAGCATGGAATAAAAGTTCAGCAAAGTTTAGTTCTCATGACTAACACAACTAACAATGATCAGTAGCCCTGTGAAGGTTTGTGCAGAGCAGCATATCCTGGGACAGCCATTATCCTTAATGCTACTCAAGTGTAGGGACTTTTATTTTTCCTTCCAACCACTCAGCTTTGTTCTCGATGAATGAGGTCAGCAGATTACGACCTGGGGCATAATCCCCTTATAATCTCTACTGTGGGAACCCAAATAGAAATGAAATAAGAGGAGCTGCATTTGGATCTCAGCTCCACCTCTCATGTGCCTGAGTAAGTCAGAGCTTTTATTTCCTTGTCTACAAAGATCAGCATCCACATAGCCTGCCTCAGAGGGTGTACGACTGAGAACTAAGTCAGGGAAGGCACAATGTATTAATATATTTAAACACTAGAATCTTAGAATGCCAGAAATGAGAAGGCTCCTTAGGAGTCACCTAGTTCAACCTACTTGTCTTACAAATGAGGAAACTGAGCCCAAGGTAATGGATGTAACATACTTACCCAAGGTTGCATCAGAGCCAGAAGTAGATAATGGTATAATAAAAGTGATAATAAATAATAGCTACAACTTCAGCACCTACTATACATTTGGGGCCTTATAAACTTAACTTCATTAAATCCTCACAATTTCTGAGATAGGTAGTATCATTGCTCCTAGTTTGTAAATGCAGAAATTGAGGCACAGAGAGATTAAGTAACTAACCCAAGACAATAAGGCTAGGAAATGTCAGAGCCAGGATTTAAATCCAGCTTGACCACTCCAAAGCCTGTGGCCTTGGCACTGGGTCCCATTCCCTTCCAGCACTTGGCTCATTGATCTGGAGACTCATGATGCAGAAAGAAGAGAGTTAGAGCTAGTGGGACTGTACTGTGCAAAGAAATATTATATTTTGTGATCTCATTTGGGATTCCACTTTTGAGTCGCTGAATTTCCTGAAAACTGTGATTTCATCCACTCAGGCTCAAGGTTGGAGGTTTTTTTCTTAGATGCTTATGCCAGTACTTGGTCAAGCCTTAAAGCTGTCAGTTCCTTGACATACTGCTTGAATTATAAGTATCCATTTCTAAGGCATCCAAGTGCCAGGAACTCCATGGCTCTGATTAACTTATTTGAATATAATTCCCTAGTTACAACTCCCAGCTTTCCCCAAAGGAGCTACAAAATCACAGTATGCAACTTCCTGTAATAATGCAGAATATCAATAAAAACTACAGAATGGTTATCAAGAGACTGGTGCTACCACTACTGTGGGACCTTGGACAAATTGCTTTTTCTCTCTGGGCCTCAATTGCCTGACATCTCGACACCCCAACCCACGCTCAACCCAGTGTGGGTGAAGGGCCATTCCACTGGACTACAATTGACTCATAGGCTTCACTCCACCATAGCACTTAGCACTCTGTGTTGTCAATGTCCATTCATTTTTCATTCTTTGTCCATCACCCTGTAGACTCCCTAAAGTCATGGACTATATTATATTCATTTCTGTGTCACTGGAGTCTAGCATGGTGCTCAGCATGTAACTGGTACCAGATAATGAGCTGTAAGTAAGCTCCCTTATGCTTCTCACAGTTTCAGATGGTATTTTACTCTGAATAATATAGAAAGAGAACAACTGAACCTCTCAATAAGAGAACTAAATTTGTTGTGGCTATTTTTGTATATAAATATTATTCAACACTTTATAGGGGAAACCATAAAATAAATAGAGCTGAAGCCATGTTAACAGGGGATTTTCGGTCATAGGGAGATGAAAAGAGTTTGAGGTTTAGGACAGAGCTGGGATCAATTTGACATAATCAAGAGCACTGATCCCTCTCCCTTCTCATGGCCATAATTTATTCCATTTATTATATTTTATTGCTAAAATAGGGGCAGAAGACAGGGAATCACATGATTGTGGTTTCTGGAAGTTTCTGGTAAAGTATATCATTCATATTTCTAGTGATTCCTGAGCTCTGCAAAATTTCAAGGGGCAGGGTTCATTGTGCAAGTTGGTAGGATTCAGCCTGACATCCCTGTATCTTGGAGCTAAACATTCTACATGTTTCTGTTTATTCAATCAGTCACATAGACATTTAGAATTTTGCTTCTGTGTTCATCACTTTGCTGGGGTATGTGGAATCCAGAGATGAAGAAGATCAACTTTGCACCCTTGATATGTTCACAGACAGTGGGAGGTGCAGTGATTTTGACATAGAAAGAAAAATTATAATACTACCATAGTAACTGCTTATACTGAAATGAGAACTAATTGCTGTTGGAGATGAGAGGAGGTAGTGACTAACTCTGCCTCTGGAGGTGGAGCTTCTAGGGAAAAGAAAAAAAGGAGGAGGAGGTGGAAGGGAGAGAATCAAAAGCCTGAGAAGAAAGAGAACAGTTGAGCTGTGTCCACAAGAATTAGCACCAATCTGCCAGGTGGAGGAAAGGGGTGGGTAGTCAGAGCATTTCTGGCAGAAGGAACCACCCGTACATAGAATGATGAAAAGGCAGAGTGTGTGCAGGGAATAATGAAAAGTTAAGTATAGCTAAAGAGACTGGGGGAGGCTATTGAAGGAAAGGGGGGATAGAGAAGCAGATTTCAGCCAAACCTGCAATGTGGATGAAAGGAGAATAGAGAGGAAAGAGAAGTGGGAAAATAGATCAGAAAGGCATGGATGAGGTTGGCAGAAATGGAGGTTGAGAACAGAGGAGAAAATATAGTTTCTTTAAATTTAGAAATAATTGGAAAGTTCTGAAGTATCTGGGTTAGTGAGAGAGTCAATACAGAAAATAAGTTCAGTTTCAACTATAAACTAGTTAACACCAGTTGAATCCTAACTGCAAACTGGCCACCATGTAAGGAAATAGAGTAGGTGGTTCTCTGAGCTAGGAATAAAACAGCACATGGATGGCTTCTATTTGCAGTATATTTCCAATACAGTAAATATCAAATTCCTGACCCTGTAATGCACAGTGATCCAACCTGGATATTTTTCTTCCTATTATAGCAAACCATCTTCCTGGAAAAAATACCCAGGAAAAGTCTAGATCTACTCTCTTGAAGTCAAGTGTATTCATTTTCTATTACTGCCTAAAAAATAACCACAACTCAGTGGCTTAAAACAACACTTTTATTACCTCACAGTTTATATAGAGTAGAAGCCCTATAGGCACAATTTAGCTGATTCCTCTGCTCCAGGGTCTGATCAGTTTGTAATCCAGGTGACAGCTGGAGCTGTGGTCTCACTGGAGGCTCAACTGGGAAAAGGTCTACATCCAAGTTCCCTCAGGTTGATGGTAGAATTCATCTCCTTGTTATTTAAGTACTAAGGTCCCTGTTTTTTTCCTGGCTGCTGGCTGGCAAGGGGGTAGGCTGGTAGCTACTCAGCTCCTAAAGGCCATCTGCAGTTTTTTCCCCATGGCTCTCTACATAAGCCCTCTAACAACATGATAGCTTGTTTCTTTAAGACCAGCACTTTAGAGTTTCTCTGACCTCAGGGAGGGCCCAGTCTCTCTTTGAAGGGCCTTTGCCTGATTAATTCAGGGTCACTCAGGGTAATCTCCCTTTTGATTAATTCAAAACCAACTGATTAGGGACCTTAATTATATTAATATCTGCAAAGTTCCTTCATTTTGTTATATTCTATTTGCTGGAAGCAAGTTACACTGACACTCCAGGGGTGTGATTATACAGACATGAACAGTAGGAAGCAGGGATCATTAGGGAGCACCTTAGGGTCTGTTTGCCATACCAAGTTCTTCTATTAGTCATATTTGATAACTTCAAAATAAATACATCATAGATTTAAACAACACTAACTGTACATGAAAATAATAATAACTATGTTTTGTTTCTGCACTCATTATCTTGCTGGGTTTCCATTCATACAAATCCCCAAACCCATAATCTCTGACAAAATGTGTTCACTAGTTAAATGTAACGTAAGAGTAGTCATTTGAGGTCATCAAAAGGAGTTTTCTCCTTTAACCCCAGTGCTTCCACAAACTGCTGCAGCACAGGAGTCTGCTGTTGCCAAAGTATCAATAAACTCATTTTCACTATATAACAGAGGTAAAGATCTAAAAAAGGGCAAAATGTTTTATGATTTGTCTCTTTAAAACTGCCACCCTTTTTGGGAATTATAATCTGCATTCCTGCCCAAGACCAGTAATCAAAGGGCCAGGAAACTATTCTTTGTTGTTTGTTTTCTAGCATCTTAAACCACAGGAGATGGCTCAACAGAATTGTCAGGACAAAGGTCATCAAATCGTTTTCACCAGGAGAAAAGGTCAACCAAAACCACTAACTATAGTTGAATGACAGCCTGAAGCCACGACATGTGACACTGGTCACATAGACCCAAGCCCAACCACCAACGCCCACCCCTTTAAAAAGCTCTGTTTTTCTGCTTAAAGTCAGGATGGTGGTCTTTTGAGACACTAGTCTTCCACCCTCCTCATTTGCCAGGAAATTAATAAACTTCTCTTTCCTTTTCCTCAAACCGCTTGTCCTCATTCTTCATTCCACTGATTGGGCCTCAGGGACAAGTACTTAACTTTCGGTAACAACTAAATGGAACAAATGTGTAAGTTTATTTCAAAGCTCTCCATAGGTAGGTATATCCCAAAATTATGTCTTATTAAATGTACCTCTCCAACAATAAGGAATAACAATGCAATAATAATAGAGGAAGTGATACCAATGGTTAAGTGAATTGTAAACTTCCTGAAGAAGTGTACAAGAAGAAAGAAAGTTCTGGAGGCATCATTTAAATTCTGAGTTCTTATTGAAGAGACCAAACTTGCCTTGTGCTTCCAGAAAGAAATGACCAAGAACAGCATTTTTCTGTTTGCATAGTCCTGATTGCACAAGAGGCCATGACAACAGAGAAGAGCCACCAGTAATTGTTGACATTTACCAAAAAATGCTTAGTAAGACTACATACTCACATGGAGATCAAAGACAGCGTTTTTAGATGTTTAGACTTTCCAGAGGTTGTTCATCCTACATTATTTATTTCAGGCATGGAATCAATAAGAAAATTCTCATGTTCTACACATAGGAACAGTAGCCTCCAAAACAATGATGTAAATATAAATATATTAAACAGAATTACAATTATATTTAAAAATGAGAATCATTCTTCCATTAAAAATACCAAACAGGTCAAATCCTTTTTGAGGGGCATCAAACATTCTCCCTCAGCACTCATATATACAGTTTCAAAATCATTTCAGTTTTTCTGCATGATAAAATTTCCTGTTAAAGGCTCTTACATGTAAGAAGGTTTCCTTACACCATGCCCTTGGCTCTACCTTCATTCTAATAAATGACAATTATAGGGGAGGGGCCTAAGGCCTTCATTTACAAATAGAAAGGATACACTGTATCTGGGATAGGTCCTCACACGTTCGAGCTACTGAATAAACATTCTTTGAATGAGCAAATTAATGAATGAAAGGAGTGAGGTGCTCTGAAGTCAGACAAATGGAAATTCCAATCCTGTTCTGCTCCTTACATATTGTGTGGCCTTAGCAAAATTACCTAACCTCTAAGTCTTTGTTTCCATACCTATAAATTGGAAATATTAATGCCTCCCTCACAAGAAGCAGAATAGAATGGTTATGAGTGTAAACTATTGAAGGAGACCCCTGGAGTTTATTTCCAGCTTTCACACTTACAGCTCCTATCATGTCTCTGGGCTTCATCTGCCTCATTAGCTTGGTGAAAAAATGACATGAGATACTACCTATAATGGTATTAGGGCAGGGCCTGACAGTGTTCAAAAAGTGTCAGGTGTTGTTACTGTTATTATCATGACTGAAACCTACTAATGACTATGAGTAAAATGACAGGCTGTTACTGTGACGATTCAATAAATGCTATTTATCTTTCCCAGTCCAGGTAGCATTAATTCTTTCCCTGTCTCTTCTAAGTGGATGAAGACCTTTCTCTTTGTCCCTCCTATCTCTTCTTCCTCTTCAAACTTGAGGCAGCAAGTGGTCAAAAATTAGATGGGACACACGCAATTACTTGTTTTCAAATTATTTTTTTTATTCAAGCCATGGAACCCTTTCTTCAAAGGAAATTCTACAGAGTAGACCTATAAGATTAACATATAAGAGTGGCTGCCCTGTTTAAAGCTGCATGGTAAAGCAGCTAGCCTCTAGTTTCTCTGTCTCTCCATCTCTCTGTCAGAGCCTCTCTCTCTCTCTCTCTCTCTCATACACACCCACAAACACACACACACACACAGACACACACACACACACACACACACACACACTGTTCTTCTGAGGATGATCCACCTCTGAGCAGTGTGGTTTGCTAACCTCTATATCAGTAGTTCTTAAACCTGGCAGGTCATCAAAATTAAATACAGACACCTGGCACCTGGAGCTACTGCAGACATTGTCATTTGGTAACTTGGCTCCACATAGTGATGTCTCCTGTAACAATGTCCAAAGCAGGGGCTAAGCTGCCAGAGCTCACCAAGGGAACTGCCACAGCTATTGCTATAAAATGAAGGTACAAAGACTAATGAAGATGCTGCCAATTTCTGTGGCGAAAAAAAGCTTTCAGTTTTGATGTCGTGGACCCTGGTGACTTCCTTTCAGCCCCCAAACTGCTGACATCTCTATAGCAGACATCATCAATTGCATAATCAACACAATTTGCATTGTTTTCCTTACTGGCAGTCCTGATTTTGTTGAAGCAGACATCCCTCCCCAATGTGATTCAGGAGAGAAAAGACTCTCTCCAGCTCAAGAGGAAAATCCTGATGGTATTCTAAATGATCACCATGACCCATTTTCCTTGCTAGGATTTGGATTTGCAATGAGGATTTGAAACAGTTCTGCCAATAAGGCGAAGTCAGCTAAGGAATTTCTTGGAAAAGTTCTACTAACAAGAGAAATATGGAGCAAGAGGCAGCCCCTCTTCCTCCACTGGACTCTGCCTGGATATGATGTCTATAAAGCAGCAACCATCTTGTACCTGTGAGGAGAGCTAACCTAAGGCAAAGCTACTATACTGAGAATGGCACAGTAAAAGATCAAAAAAATCTATGCATTTAAAAATATGATTGAACTCTCAGATGACCATGGGGCTTCCTTTCCTTGAGATATCACATTGTGTGAGATAACCATCATCTTATTGTTTAAGCCAATATTTATTCAAAGACTAAGCACCCCCACATCACCCTGTTACAAATGCAAATTCTTGGGTATGACTCCAAAGCCACTGAATCTGAAACTCTTGGGGGTAGGGGCCAGCACTCTGGGATTTAACAAGCCTTCAGGAAATTCTGATGCATGCTCAAATGTGAGAGAACCACTGAGAACCAAGCCATCTTTAGTTGGTTTTTCTATTATTTATAGCCAAGTATCTGAACTGATAATAATAAAAAAAACTATAAAGTCTTCAAAGCCTAAGATTATTCTTTTATTTTTTATGCACTCATTGGAAGTCACCTCTGCCCTAGGCTCAGAACCCCATGAGTTCATGGGGTTGGTCCAGGGACAGTCCTAATGACAGGTCATGAGTGCTATTCTCAGAATCCTCCTTTTCCTTCTCATACAGGCTCATGACCCTCAGCCAAATTTGTGATATCTCTTATTGTCTCTCCCTCTTACCCTTCCTTAGGTATGTATCTCCACCTTTAGGAGGCCTCTCAGTTCGTCTTGCAAGTAAACTTCTTGTAGGTCCATCCAGGCCTCCAAAAATGCCTCAACATGAAAGCCCTTGTTATACCCAAGATTTTTTTAAGCCTCACAACAGCCCCCTGAGACAAATATTATTTCCATATTTTTTTGTATAAGGGGAAAACATGAGGTTCTGAAAAGATAAGGAATTTTTCATGATCTCTTAGCTAACAGGGTATGGACCCCGGGTTTGGGCTACATGTCCTTGATTCCAATGACTATTATTTCATGGCAGCCACAACACAAGTGGAAATGGCTATTTGAATCACACTTTGGTGATTTCTATCAGAGAGACATAGATCTGTTCAAAATAATTCAGAGGGGTCCAGGACCCGCCTGCAACATAATTGCCTAAAATGTTGTTCAGAAATGTTCCCAGTATTAGTCCTACTTTTAGACAGATTTACCGCCTAAGAGAAACTCTTCCTCTTTGGAAAGTCTAGAACTAAAGGTAATGAAAAAGATCAACCTGGAGGCTAAGAACACAGACCAAGTTACTCATATGCTCTAGTAGTTCAACTAAATATTTTTACAGACCATGAGCTGTATATAGAACTGAGGCCACAAAAGTGTTATGCATAACATATATTCACTTAAACTGTGACTGGGACCTACAGGAGGCACCAACTCTTTGAATAATTTACCCATTGTCTTGGGGAGAAATTCTAAATACAGTACTATCCTACTTTGAAAAAAATAAAGGATAATTGAGAATCAGATAAAAGAATATGTCCCCTGACAGCTTCTCTCTCTCTCTGTCTCTCTCCCCACCTCCACCCTCCCTACCTCCTAGCACCATTTTACATTTAACAGAGAGGTAATACTGGTGAAAAGACTTAGGTTGAATTTCCAGCTATACCATTTAGTAGGCATTAGTGGGGCTTAGTGCAACTCAGTTAACCTCTATAAGCCTTGGTTTTCTCATCTGTAGAATGAGTATTTTAATCCCAGTACCATCCTCATAGATCTTTTACTGGGGGCAGAGTAGTAGAGTATTAAATAAGAAAACATACACACAAATACTTAATCAGTGGTAATATAGTGGGTTGACATTAAATATCAATAACAATTGTTTCCAAATATTTAGTATTCACTCCTTGCCAGGATCTATGCTAAGGCTTTGCATGTATTATTTATTTGGATTCTCACAAAAGTCCTATGACAACCATTCTATTATTTTCCTCATTTTACAGATGAAGAAGCAGCCTAAGGTTAAATAGTACCTTCCCCAAGTTTAAATAAATATCATGTGGCAGATCTGGCATTCAATCCCAAGATTGTTTGACTTCAAAGACAAATAGATGAGTACTATTATTGTCCCCATTTAACAGATGAGGAAAACCAAAAGCATAAAGAGGTGACATAACCTGCTATAGCAGATGGCAAAGCAGGGATATAACCCAGGTGTGCATCTAAATTTTGGGCTCTTAGTCACACATTGCTCCACTACCTCTAAGACGTATTTGTTGATAGAATTAACATTGCATAAGTTAAGGGCAGGGCCAAAAAGTCTCTTTGTCAACACCTGTGTTTCAAGTATCTATCTGTTTCCTTGGTCCTTTGCTCCTATTTGACCAACTTGGCATTGGTCTTACCAACACCTAGAAATTATTTATATGGCAATTTTGTGGAGATGTTTACCTTGGAGACAAAGGTAATAAAAAGAGTGTGATGGTATTTATTTAAAATACAAGATGCAAATGGTTCAGGAAGCAGCAACCACACTAACCCACTAGCTTTAAGATTCTCTGATTCAACCTAGCTAGAGAAGATACGGGATTATTGAGTTTTTTCACAGATTGAAGTATTCCTTTCAAGTACGTAAATACAATATATCCTAGACTATGGATATTAGCAATACCCTGCTTTCTTTAATATGTGTTGTTTAAGTCAATCTGTGTTGCTATAAAGGAATACCTGAGGCTGCATAATTTATAAAGAAAAAAAGGTTTATTTGGTTCGCATTTCTGCAGGCTGTACAAGAAGCATGGTACCAGTATCTGCTTCTGGTGAGGGCTTCAGGGAGCTTCCACTCACAGTGGAAGGCAAAGCCGAGTCATAATGTGCAGAGATCACATGGTTAGGAGGAAGCAAGAGAGAGATAGAGGAGGTGCCATGCTCTTTTTAACAACCAGTTCTCGCTGTAACTGATAAAAGGGAGAAGTCACTCATTGACCTCCCACCCCGGGAGGGCATTAATTTAGTCATAAGGGATATGCACCATTGTCCCAAACACCTTCCATTAGGCCTCACCTCCAACACTGGGGATAAAATTTCAACATGAGGTTTGGGGGTACAAACATCCAAACTACAGCATGTGCCTTTTATATTAAACCAGCTAGCATTTTTTCCCATGTTGTACATCATATAAACTTTCTTGACACTGAGGTGTACTAAGACATTAAATTAACATAAAACAATTATTTGTCAATATTAATTCTTTGAAAAATCTTTTTTTTCTTTTGACTACAGCCAAAAGAAACTCTCAGATACTATTGCCCTATGCATGAGAGCACAGATAAAGCCCTTTCTTTCAGCTCATCTGCCAAGCTCTGTCTCCTCAAAAGTCACTGGCTACAAGTCTTTCCCAAATTATTATCTTCTTTTTCACATGTTTTTCACTCCAGCCTCCTAGGCAGGTATCTTCTCTCTAATCAATGGTAATATCACCCCCCATGACCTCTGCCACAAAACAGTGCTATTCCCTGGACTGGCTAATTTAAAACTACATATAGCTGTATGCATGAGAAAATGAAAATGAGAACCATTTCATTAGTCTACTGTTATAATGACTAGCTATGTGTCAGTGGCAGAAGCTTGTTCCTTTGTGGATGGTGGGGTCACCATGGTCTTGTAGCAAATGGATCAATAGGGAGCACTGGCACATTACCAGAGTAGAGCAACACAGTAATCCAGATACAAGAAGAAGCAGAGACAACCAGGGAAGAAATGAGGGCAGGAATGATTGAAGAGTAGGGCAGGTTGACAAATCAAAATGAAGCACACAGTGGCCAGGGTTGGGAAGGGTGGGGATCCAAGTTCCCAGGACAGGCAGCAAAGCTCAGTCGTTAAAAACACAGCTTCTGGAGGCAGACACATCTGAATTGAAAGCTCTAATTTTCTATAAATTAACTCTGAGACTTTGGGAAAGTCACTTCACTCAGTTTCTACACTTGAAAAGTAGAAACTACTTTTCAAAGCTAATTCTGAGAAATGAATGAGATGAGAGGGATGCAAAAGTCCTGGTACATAGTATGTGCTCAAAAGTTGGTTGTCCACATTTCTTTTTTTCCTTTCTGTAAGAGGCAGAATGAGGGCAGGGCTAGAGAGGAAGATGAACTACAATTGGATGAGGGCTGGAGGAAGCCAACCACCAGGCACAGCATTGCCAGGAAGTTGCCCCCTCCAGGCCCAGCTCACCCCAGAACCCTGGCAAATCCAGTCCTCCTGCTTCACAGTAGGTTGTGCATAGTAGATCTTCATATTAGGTTTTCAATCTAGCAACCAATATTTAAAGATTCTGGCTTCTACTGTACTTAAGGTTACTTTAAACCACTCTCGAGCAAGTAAAATATCACCACTGTTTTTTTTTCCCATAGAAATGTGCTTAATGAATATTTTTTAACTGATTCAAGAGAAAACCTCTATTAATTTCCATGTGATGGAGGTCAGGACTGGGGATGAGTGGGAAGGAAGAGACAACAGATAGGCTTAAAAAGAAACCTGAATTTGAGCATTCATTTCGCTCTGGAAAATCACTGCAATAAACCAAATAAAATACAAAAACAAAAACTAAAGACACTTGGAAGAGTCTTTGAACTTGCTGGAGGATAAACCATACTAAGAAAACTTTAAAACATCTCTTTCCAATTTCTAGATACTTTCATGTAATAGACAGAAGATATGTAATCCTTTACAATAACTGTCTCATTAAATCTAAATTAAGTGCTTAAGATACTTAAAATGTGATCAATTCTGCACTGTATCATGTTTTTTCCTCTGGCTTACCATCTTGCAAAATGTGCTTATGGTACATTTCTGCTCCAGTAAACCTGACAAAAAGAGGTTCTTATTTATGATATCCCACTCCTGAACTGACAAATGTATATTGTAGAAAGGGAAGTCTCAAGAGGCAAATTCATTACTCAGAAGAGAGATGAGTCATCCAACATATTTAAAAGGGAATTTGAATTAAACCAACCCACCCATTAATGTGGTGAGGATTAGTAACAGGGTATGATTCAATTTACAGATAAAACTTTCTTTTCTTTTTGTTATTTATTCAAATTAAGGTGTCTGCCACTCACATACTCAAGACACAAGGAATTTGGGTACTTGTATGTGCCTCCGAGGTAATATAATAATCATTGTATTTGGGGAAATCATTTCTTGGAAAAATACTTCTTGGAAATATCCAGTTACCTAGGCCTAAACATAGATTAGTCTAGAGAACCATTTTCGATTCCCAGCTGATGAATCAAATGATTCTTAAAATAACGGTGAAGAAGTCAAGTCTGTCCAATATACTGCACTCTCACGGAAACTGTACTGGTAAATGTGTCTGCCTACCACCCACATAAGAGTAGAGAATAGCCATCTCCCATGGCCTTGGTGTCTGGTAGCCAAGAAAAGTCGGCAGCCTCAACAATAAAGACAATGCGTATAGCATTCCAATCCCTAACAGAGAAACCAATTCAGATTATGTCATCTTTCTATTTATAACCTACCAATGGCTTCCTGTTGCCTTCTGAATAAAAGGCAGACTGTTCACCAGAGACTATGAAGTCCTGCATAATTTGGTGCTACTGCATGCTCAATATGTCACAGCCACATTGTTTTGGTATTCCTCAAACTAGTCAAGCTGTCTCGCCTCAATGACTTGAAATTTCTCTTCCCTATGACTGTAGTTTTTTCTTTTTCCCCCATTATCTTCACGTGGCTTTTTCCTTTTCACCATTTAGGTCTTGACAAATACCACATTCTCAGATATGTATTTCCCTGAAAATCTAAAGCAGCAGCTGTCCACTCCATCATTTATCTTATTTGTGACACTCTGTGGTTTATTCATTAACTTGCATATTAGTCATCTTAGTTCACTGGAATGTAAGCTCCATGAAGCTTAATTACTAGAATGGCTGATTCTTCTCTATGTTGTCTTTTATGCAACAATAATTAACTCAACAAACATTTACTGAGTATATCTTCTGTGTTATGTCACCTGATTCTTTTGTAGTTTATGACTGTTTAACTTGGGAGACTAAAGAAAGACCATTTTGATAGACACCTTTTTAGAAGCAGAAGATTCAGTCCTGTTCTCCAACGACAATGTTTAAAGTATAAGCACTAGGCTATACAGTTCAACAAACCCCTTTAGTATTAATAAAAACACTGATCTGCACAAATAAAAGCAACACTCCTGATCCTCCAAGTTGTGAAGCTATGCTCCTTCCTCATTCTCCTACCCATTCTCTCTTATGATTAAAAGCACACATTTGCCAGACAATTGACACAAAAAAGGAAGGAGGATGGGGTATCTGTGGTCAGTAATTAGTATAAATATTAATATAAAGAACCCAAGTGAGCTACGGCCACAGCAGCCTGAAGGTGCCGGGTCTCGTCCGACCTCGGGAAGCTAAGAACCAAAGTGAGAAGTAAATTCATGACCTCAATCTCTAGAGTCTAAGCAAATGAGTTGCATGGCATTCATGGTTTCAAAGAAGATGCTTTTAATGGCCGGGCACAGTGGCTCACGCCTGTAATCCTAGCACTCTAGGAGGCTGAGGCAGGCAGATCGTTTGAGCTTGGGAGTTGGAGACCAGCCTGAGCAAGAGCAAGACCCCGTCTCTACTAAAAAAATAGAAAGCAATTAACTGGACAACTAAAAATATATGGAAAAAATTAGCCAGGCATGGTTGCACATGCCTCTAGTCCCAGCTACTCGGGAGGCTGAGGCAGGAGGATTGGTTGAGCCCAGGAGTTTGAGGTTGCTGTGAGCTAGGGTGATGCCATGACATTCTAGCCCGGGCAATAGAGTGAGACTCTGTCTCAAAAAAAAAAAGGATTCTTTTAAGAAATGTGTTTCCATTTAGAATCCTTACACTTATAGGTACAATTCTTAAGTTATATGTCATCATAATCAAGTCATTCATATCCAAGCTGCTGAAAAAAAGTCATCATAGCTATTGTTCTTACATGTTACCATCTATAAAAATAGAAAATAGGACAGGGCTTTCAGAGGACAAAGGATGGGATTCTTCTCATTCTAGTTACTAGCTTGTTCTTTCTTAAACTTTTTTATTTTAAGATAAGTATGTATTCACAAGTTGTTATAAGAAATATAGAGAGGCCCTTTGTACTCTTTATCTATGTTCTTCCATTAGTAACATCTTTTGGGAACTGTATCAACAATATTTTACCATCATCCAATCAGAGATTGGTAAAAATCAAGCTTGTGTCTTTTTCTTCCGGGGTTTTAGAATTAAAGTATCTTTCATATGGGTTGAGATAGAAGAGCTTTGTTTGTCAGATGAGAATTATCTCAGGCCATGATGCTGATGGTTTTTTAATTTCTAACTATTAATAACATAGTCTACACTGAAGGTGTGAGACTAAAAAGAAGCCTGTCAGCAATGAATAAAACACTAGCTTTTCTCTCAGAACACCATGCTCAGGCCAGTACTTAAAAATAGTCTCTGTAGAAAAGACTATCCAATTACCATTTCATAATAAGTTAGTTTGATTATTATAATTTTTAAATTGAAAGTAACCCCCCTAAGTCTTAAACACATACACATTGACAAAGCATAATCACAGAGCAGAAGTCTTATTGGGCATATTTTGTTGACTGAGCTCCATGAGGACAGGGACTTCATCCATCATATTCACTGCTATATCCCCAGCATAGTGCCCGGCTTGCAGTAAGTGATCATTGCAAAATTGTTGAAGCCTTTTTGAATAAATAAATACCTCATTAGTAAGTCATAATTTTACCAATATTGAGGCTAATAATTGCTAGAGAAGACATAATAAGGTTTCTTTTTCATAATTATAACAGTTTACTTAAAATACTTAGCACAAATTCCTATATTATAATGAGACTTAGGCAATCTGCCTTAATGCAATTTAGAGGATAATAGCTAAATGATAGGAAATGCTGGTAATCATTCTGTCCTAGATCTTTAAGACAATTTGAAAGAAATGCAATTTACCCTTAACTCAGTCCATAAGTTGGGAAAAATGTTGATACATCAATGTAGGTACACACAAATATTATTTTCAGAAAGACTGAAACTGGAAAGGTAATGGGATACTCTGTACATAAAACTCAAATGTTTTGAGTGTAGATGAGCACATATAAATCCTCACAAGATAGGATTTGAAGTATCTGCTTCAGCAAATGTGTTTCTTTACAATTGGCTGGGTCAGGACAGAACACAAGTTTCTAGGCTCATTCAATTGCTTGAGGACCACCAATCATCTATATTTTCTGGAAAGACTCTTCTGTCAGTAGTTAAACCTATTTACCATCTAATGTAGGCATATGTGTTGTAGAGAAAGAGTTCCTTTACCTTGCATATAGATATATCTTAAAACCTGGGTCATATTTCCCAACTAATAAAAGCCTATCTTGAACACTGTTAAGATCTTAGCTGTCAATTCAGCCTCTCCAACTAGCAAAACAAACATCTACACAGAGACTTAAGACATTGGCCCACCTCACAAATATACCTTCTATTTTCTTGTGGGAATGGCCCATGGCTTTATGACATCAAAAGACCTATTTATAAGTAAAACCTGAGAATGCTGAGAATAAGAAAAATCTTTACCATAGCTATTAATATAATTACTGGTGACTTTGTTCTTTTAATAGATTTCATTTTACACACATTATATAGTTTTAATAATGATTCATTGTAATCTGTGCTATTTTTACATCTTTAAGTAATGTTACTATTAGGGTAATTTTACCAGTATTCACTTTTAAAGCATATTCTCATATCCATCCTATAGGTAATAAGCACATCACATTCTAAATGTTATTTTAGAAAAATCACAGCATTCATCTTGAAATTGTGATGCCAATTTAGTCAAACATCTCATTGATTGAGGAGAAATTAGGTGAATTAGTTGCTTGACTGAGTTCAGTCATTATCATTATTTTCACTTCCTATTTTATCAAGCATCTCTGGAGTGCTTTATACTAAAGGTAGCCATAAAATGTATCTTTTTGCATGTGAAAGGAGGTGCTATTAATAAGTACACCAGGACAACAGGCATATAGCAGGATTGTCATAGGCAACCAGGACATATGGTCCCCCTATTTATAGTTTACAAAGCACTTTCACTCACAGACTGTCCTAGGTCAGGTTCTCCCAGAGGCAGACTCTGAGCCAAGAATTTGAGTATATGGGATTTATTAAGAAAATGCTCCCAGGAGAAAAGAGTAAGGGGGAGGAAAAATCAGGACAGGAAGTGGAAGAAGCCTCAAAAGGGTGAAATTTCAGGTGAAGTCCCAGCCTCAGCCTGCTCCTAAGGGAAATACTAGAGAATAAATTACACTGAAGTTTATTTCAGCTCAGGCAAAGAAGCTGAGCTTTTGTCAACCCACACCAGTCAGCCCTTGCCTTCAGGCCATTCCCAGGAGAGGAGGTAAAACTCTCAGGCACTCCCAGATCTTCAAACTGATAAAGAAGTTCTAGTGCCCAAGGACAATCTTCTGAAAGTTGCAAAGCACACAGGAACTTGGGGATGGGCCAGGTACCACCAGTGTCTGCTCTATATACATCAATTTACTCAATTCTCCCAGCAATTCTACAGACCACATTTTATAAATCTCCATTTTAAGTATGCAGAAACTACTGTGAGTCTATTCAAAGAGGCTTGTCCAGGATCACATAGCATATCATCAGCAAAACTGAAATTTATACCCAGGTCTCTCGACTCAAGATGGGTAGAGCTTTTAATCTGCAGTAACTACCAGGAAGTTGCAAGTAAATAAGTTTATAATATGTGTAGTCTTTAGTAGAAAACACTATTAAAGAAGTAACAATTTATGAAAGTTTTGGTGTCCAGGCTTGGCATAATTATATTTAGCTGTCGCATATTATGGGCACATTTTCTAGTTAAGACCAAGAGTTTGGGAGATAAATCCTTTTTTATATATATTAGTGATTAATGAGGAAAGTTAGTGTATTTGTCAGGGTTCTCCAGAGAAACAGGAGATACATACATTTAACACACACACACACACAAACACACATATATACATATACATGTATATATATATATATATATATATATAGAGAGAGAGAGAGAGAGAGATTGATTACAAGGAATTGGCTCAAGAGATCATGGAGGCTAAGAAAGCCTGAAGATTTGCAGGGTGAGTTGACAAGCTAGACACCCAGGAGAGCCGATGGTGTAGTTTCAGTACGAGTTCAAAGGAGAGCTGATGGTGCAAGTTCCAGTCTAAAGACCCACAGACTTGAGATCCTGGAAAAGCCAATGTTTCAGTTCCAGTCCAAAGGTGGGAAAAAATGATTTCCCAGGTGGAAAGACATCAGGCAGGAGAAATTTTTTTACTTAGTAGAGGGTCAGTCTTCTTGTTTTATTCAGGTCTACCTACATTTGAGAGGGCAATCTGCTTTATTCAGTTTACAGATTTGTATGTTCATCTCATCAAAAAGAAATGTCACATAAATACTCAGAATAAAGTTTGACCAAATATCTGGGTACATAAAATTAATCAAAATTAGTATTGCCTCAGTGCCTTGTGCATGACTATAATGCAAAACATTGTTAAATTTTTAAAAATTGAGTTCCAATTTAACATTTAAACACATCTTGTTCAGTTTCCTAAATTTAAAAACACATAGTTTCTCTTATGATTTGCTAGTATTAAAGACTGTTTCCACATTATTTAATGAAAATTACACGTATTTTCTCAGAATCTATACTATTGGGTTTGTTTCTATCTTTTTTTCAGTTAATGTGCAGCCTCTTATGTGTAGGAAATGGTCTTATAAATAAATGGAATAGATTTTGATACTATCAATTTCTTTGAGAGGAAGAGAAACAAAAAAAAAACAAATTGTCCACAAATCATTGTTGTAATGTAGTCATATTTTGGGGAGTTTTTTTAATATTTAGATCTACTTAAAGAAATAAAACTCTGCTTCTACAATGTGAAACCACAACAGAGTTTACTGGGGGAAAAGTCAAATTGTTCATTTGAACTGAACTGATTAATTCAACCAACTTACAAGGTCATAAAACAGTAACATAGCTAGCACTCAAACCCAGGTCTTAGCCACTGAGCTCCACTGTCTTCCTAAAATAGAATGTTTAGTTTTCCATGCGTATTATTTTCAAATATTTTCCTTATGTTTAGCATTTTCTTAGTTTAAAAAATATCTCTTTTCTCCTCCTCTTGCTATTGAAATCTTACTAATTTTTGGAAACTCAACACAAAAGTCAGCTCCTCAAAGAAACTTCCCAAGTGCCCCAGTTGGAATGCTTTCTCTATTCCCTTGGCTTTTTAAACACCATCCTTCATGGGCGTCTATAATAGCTCTTGTTTGACTTCACATCAGTCTCCCTTGCTGATCAGGAGACCCCTGTGGGCTCACAGCATCTACCACTGACTCCTGTGTAGATGCTTGATAACTATTGAGTGAATGTTTCTCATCCAAATTTACTTAGGTGGCAGAGAAATAACAACCATTCTGGATGGGAGCTAAAAGATTTGGGCTTGTGTCTCACTCTATTTCCTAGCTATGAACTTCGGGCCTTAGAGAACCCATTTCATTACTTTGAGTTGACTTTCAAATAAAGGGTTTATATAGAATGATGTCTCCATTCCCTTCTTGTTACAAATATATGAGACTTTTCTTTCTCTTCCTTTCTCCTTTATTTTTTTTCCTTTCTTTCTTTGTCCAAGCACTTAGTGAATACTTACTATGTGCTAGGCACTGAAGACATAGTTCCATTGTGACCTCTTTCTTTAATGGGGATATATCCATTTTTGGACTCTCCATTATTTCAAGGTATATTGTTCCTTAAATCATTGGGATAAGATGCAGTGGGAAGTCAGGGATATTTTTAGTTTTTCATGAGCAGAGGCTACAGCAATGAGCTCTCCTAGAATCTGTAAAGTATTTCAAGAAATCGCCAATCCCATGTTATTTTTTTCTCATAGTGAAGGAATAAATGTCTAGATAGAGCAAAAGAAAAAAAATCTCAGCAAAAATTCAATGGCTCAATTATTTTATTGTTGCCTTAACATAAGTCCCTGAGACACAACTTATTTTGACAAATTCATCTCTACTGTATTTCCAAAAGTTATTGTACTGAATAGGTTCTACCTCCAGTTTTAAGTTACTTGGGCTCAAGAAACCAAGAACCATTAAGAAACAGCTCCAATGAAAATATGTCAATATTAAGGTCATCTTGTTACTAAAATGATTCAGATTTGAAGCCAATATAGTTTTATGTATCAAATTTGCAAATATTCTAAAGAATAATATCCAATTTGGTGACACAGGGCAAAACTAGCACTCGTATATATTGATAATGAGTCTATAAATTGGCATTATCTTTCTGGAGGGAAATTTTGCAAGATATAGTAAAGCCATAAAAATCTCCAAATTCTTTTACTCAGTAATTTTGTTTCTAAGAACGTCTCTTAAGGAAATAATCATGAATTTCCAAGACTTAAATAAAGACTTAAATATAATGATAATCATCACAGCATTGTTTATATTAGCAAAACAACAATTGAAATACATTTGCCAGACTTCAAACTATACTACAAGGCTGTGATTATTAAAACCACTTGGTATTGGCACAAGTGCAGGGACACAGACCAATGGAACAGAACAGAAAATCCAAATATAAAACCATCCTCATATAGCCATCTAATCTTTGACAAAGCA
>CM052457.1:77417142-77442166 GCA_028533085.1 Varecia variegata
TCTGCCTTGGGGGGGACGGGGATGGGGGAGGGGATGGGTGTATACCTACAAGAAGAGTGCGATGTGCACTGTCTGGGGAATGGACACGCTTGAGGCTCGGACTCGGGGGATTGGGAGGGACATGGGCAATATATCTAAGCAGAACTTTTGTACCCCCATAATAAGCTGAAATAAAAAAAAATGAAAAAAATAAAAGTAATCTTTCAATATAAAAAAAAAGAAATACCAATAGGAAATTGTTAATACATGGCATTTCCATAAAATAGTATTCTATGTACCTGTATTAGTGGGGATAGGATAAGGTATTCTGTCATAATAAATTAACCTGGAAATCCCAGTGGCTTACCAAAACAAGATATATTTCTCACTTGTGCTCCCTGTCCAACAGGGAGTAGCAGAAGTCCCAGCTCCACATGATCATTCAGAGACAAAGGCTAATGAAAAATCTACCACAGAATGTCCCCAGTTATTCAGCAGAAAAAGAAATACATTGGTTGGACACACATGCCAGTTCTTCCATGCATTGGCCCAGAAATGACTTTTGTCATTTCTGCCTATGCCCATTGGCAATAAATAATCATGAAGCTCTACCTACCTACAAAGGGGACAGGAAATGCAGAGGGAAAAATGGAATGCTTAGTAATCACCAATATCTTTATCACAGCAGTTACAAAAATCATTTTGTAGAGTTACAACATAATGAAATAATTATGATAATTAGAAAAGCAGACTGAAATGCCCTATGTGGAATATAATCTCAGATTTGTAAAAAAAATATTATATTTCTTTTTACTTGATGCATTTTGAAAATGTTCTTCAATTAAATAGATATATTTTATAATAAATTATTTTTAATAATTATAATTTGGCTTTGGATATTCAATTCAAACTTTTTCTCTTTATTGATACCTACCTTATATCAGACTGTATGCTAGGCACTGAGGATGCAGAGATGGACAAGATAGTCCATACCCTCAAGAAGTTTGCAGTCAAATGGGGGAGAAAAATACATAAGCTCAATTGCAAGGCTACATGTGCACCGTGATATGATAGCAGGTGTGCATACAAAGTAAAATGAGAGAGCAGAGGTAAGAGGAAGGCAAAGAGGAGAGATAGAGAATGTTCTAACAATGAGGAGATACTTGTTCTGAGCTTTAAAGGGAGTACAAGAGCTTGCAACATAGAAGGGCATAATTAAAAGACTTGCCCTTGGTTTTGAAAACCTAAATTCCTCTGCCTTATTGCCTTACCTCCAGGTTGGCAAGATATTGGGAGCCACATCCCCACAAAGAACTGGGGACTAGAGTAGTTCTGTGCTCTAAAGCTAGGATCTAAGATGCCTAGGTTAGAGCCACAAGTTCCCATGTGCTTACCTTTATGTGGTCTTTACCATATAGTCCACAACACATGCCTTGTCTCTAATAATATATACTTCTTCACTGGGAAAAGTTTTTAGCCATAGCATACAAGGATTAGGGTCTTAGAAGGCCTAAGTCCCCTTCCCTTGGTCCTCATACAACAAATCGCTGACTTGCTGGCAGCTCTACATCCTCCTACCCTTCACTTGTCCATTAAGCATGACACTGTAACACATTTGACTGTGACTATCTCCTTCGTCCAGGTGCCTACTACCTTATCATTGTAAGGTGGATGGTGGAGGAGGGGTAGGGGACCAGCCTTACCTTGGCTAAGTGCCGGGGCCAAACCACAGGTCTGGCTGCAGCAGGGTGACAACAGGAACTGCCAGCAATAGGAAGATCACTTGACTGTCTGCTACAGCAGTGAAAAATTCCACCCTCATCTAAAAGCAAGCCCCCTCCACTTATGCCCCTCACCGCATATAAATACCCTTGCCTCAGTCCCAGGTGACTGTGACTTCCCGAGCCTCTTTACTTTCTCCCGGGGCCCGGGAACCTCGCCTGGGTCCCTCCCTTGGGACCTGTTACCCTCACCCTAGAGCACTCCAATAAAGCCTCTTTGCTTAACCCTTTCAACTCTGCTTGTCTTTCTTTCTCTGGTGCCGACCATCCAGAAACCTTACAATCACCTCCATCAGAATGTATATACCTCAAATATCAATATTAGCCTCAACTGAACACAAATTTACTGCATCTTCTTTGGAAGCAGTGATTTGGACCACTGGCTGCCTTTGGAGGTGATAGGTGAATAATGGCAATTCCTTTGTGGGATCCCATAGTGTGAAATCCCAGCACACCCCTGGGACAGAGCCATTTGGGTTACGCCACTGTTCTTAACTGTTCCTTATAAGACAATAGGTATGACTTCTGACTAGCATCCCATTAGTATTTATCATCTTTACCAAGTACATTTACCGCCATTTTACTGTGATGACTTATTAAACTGACATAATAATGATTTTTGAACACAGATTGCATTCGTAAGAAATGTGAAATCATTTGTGTCTATAAAATATCATTATCTTTAGATTGCTCATTTTAGAGAAAAACATTTTGTGTTTAGTACAATGAGGGATTACTCTATAACTCCTTACTGTTTCTAATGGTTAATGATGCAAACTAACAATGTCCCAGCATGTCATTTATCATTTCAAGATAGATGGCATAACTGGAAAAATGTTGCCAACTTAATAAAACATATATAAAAAATTAGTCTAGGCAGCCTTTGTGAAAAACAAAAGAGGAAATGCAGTAAGATTAGCAGGGACTGATTACACACATCTTTCTTATGTTGATAGAGTACATACACTGAGAATATAACCCCACTGCCACAACCATCAAATTGAGAGGTTAGTATCTAAAAAAATATTTACTGCACACAGACTGATTACATTTTATGAATGGTAGTGCAGTAAAGATTTCAAGATTTAAAATGTACACAAAAAAGTATATGTGTGTATATGTGTAGAACATCTAATAGACTAATAGTAATAAATAGTCATAGGCAATAATTTTATATAATAACAGAATGTTAGGTTTCAATTTTTAAAAGATAATTTGATTATGAGATTTTTATGGATCAAAAGCAAAACTAATGTTTTGTGCAGTTCAGATTTAAATTTAAAGAAAGACATTTATTTTAGTCTCAGGAATATGCTTCAGGTTATTTTTAAAATCTTTCTTTTATTATAACATCACCAAAGTATACTCTAAATCACAGGTCTGCAAAGCACAGACTACAGGCCAAAACCAGACTACCACCTGCTTTTGTCAATAAAGTTTTAGTGGAATACAGCCATGCCCATTTGTTTACATATTGTCTATGATTTTTTTTCCCCATGTTACAATGGCAGAGTTGAGTTGTAACAGAGTCCACGTGGCCCACAAAAGCTAAAATATTTACTGTTTGGCCCTTTACATAAAAAAGTCTGTGGGTTGGTCCCTACTCTAGAGCTTCAGAGTCCAATACAGTTGCCACCAGCCACATATGGCTATTTAAATTAATAAAAATTAAATTAAATTTAAAAATCAGTTCCTTAGTTACACTAGTCATATTTCAAGTGCTCAATAGCCACATGTAGCTAGTGGGTACCCTACTGGACAGAGAAAATCATGGAACATTTACTTCACTGCAGAAAGTTCAATTGGACAGCAAAAGAGCCTTGTTACTCAAAGTGTGGTCCATGTTCCAGCAACATTGTCATTATTGGGGAGCTTGTTAAAAATGTGCTATATGGGACACCTACTAACTCAGAATTCACAGTTTAACAAGATCCCAAGGTGACTCCTATGCACATTAATGTTTAAGAAGGCAGCTTTAGAGGAATAAGGGAGAGACTATATAGATGGGGAACAAATGATTTAGTAATGAGAGGAAAAGAGGGAACAAAAACCAGAAAAGTTCCCCACAACAGAGACTCCATTAGCTGACAAATATCCTTCCCTGAGCACCTCCTGGCAAAGTCCTTCAGGTTTTTTGTTGTCCTTCTTGCTGTTGTTATTATTATCATTATGATTAAGGCTCCTGGTGATGTTATGACCTGAGGATAGCTATACAAATTGAAAGCCTGGGACTCAGGAAGATGCTAGTCTAGGCTTCACTATGCTGATGAACTGTCTGTATATACATGGGCTGAAGGCAGACCAGGAAGCTGTTTTGGTGGTAGAGTGGCTTCAAACTCAGGCTCAAGTTCCCTTCTTTTCCTCCAACACCATTGAAATCAATCCAGTTTGTACACTAAACTAAAAGAGATGCTGTCTGGGTTTTTCTTTTTTGGGGGGGGGAAGGGATTGTTTATTTGTTATTGTTTTACTCTGGGTTCAAAACATTGGAAGACTAAGGACACAATGAGAGAAGTCTTCATATAATCCTATTTTGTATATTTTTAATGTTTTTTCTGTAGAGACAGGGTCTTGCTATGTTGCCCAGGCTGGTCTCAAACTCCTGGCCTCAAACTATCTTCCCACCTCTGCCTCCCAAAGTGCTGGGACTATAGAGGGAGAGCCACCGTACCCAGCCACATAATCCTATTCTGAAAAGGGAGCATACCCAAGCTTTATCCTTCAAGATTCTAAGACTAAAGCACAGAAATTTGGAGGAAGCAGATGTTGGTCCACTATCAAGAGGGCCTACCTGTCACAGCTGAAGGCCAGAGGAACTGTCAACCCTAGAAGTGTGCTAGTAGAAGGATACTTTGGAGCAGTGATTTTCAACCAAGTGAATAAACCAAAATCATCTGGGGTAGGAATAAGGGTAGATAATGAGGCAGTTTTGTATTCTTATAAAGAAAATTATGAAGTAAACCTCACCTAAGTATGCACAAACTTCAAATCATAATCAAGGATAGTACAAGATTTTATGTTTATTAAAACATGATATAGATTAAAATAATGTTGAAAATATCTTTTAGGTAGAGTTGAAAATAACTTCACAGGGTTTTCCTCATGACCTTAGTGAATTTGCTTTGCTTTAAGCTCTAACACTTGGCCCTGAAGACTCTGAAACCTGAATGAGTCACACATGAAGAACACAAGTGAATCCACTCACTGCTCAAAAGTACACTCATGTTAATCAAGCTCACAGTCAAATTCTAATTTATAAATGCACAATAAAAAATAGATAACAGTAATCAAATAGTTGGCACAACTCATTCATTTTCTCCCTTTTCTCCCATAAGTACTTCTCTATGGCAATTCGAAGTAGAATGTGAATGCCAGTTTGTTAGTATACAGGGAGACTTATGGATTCAGCTAAAGATAATCTTTTGTACTATTTTTGCAGTAGAGATTACTTTCCAAAGAAATAGAAATACTTGCTTCTGTGATGTCTTTCATTTATTCATTTATTTATTCATTCACTCATGCTTTTGCTCATTCATTATGACTCTAATATTCTAATAGGCATTAAAGATACAGCAGTGAACAAAGCAGGCAAAAAAAAACCCAAAACAAAACCTATTCTCATGGCATTTATATTCTAAATAAAAATAACATAAAGGGAGACAAGGCAGGGAGGGGACATAAAGATTGGAGGGGGAGGAGTGAAATGTTAAAGTGATTACAGCATGCTTTTCAAAGGCATGCTTTTCCCCAAAGCTTCCTTAGCTAACCACACCCTTACCTTCTGAAACATTCTTTCTTTAGAAGCATTCTGTGATGTAACTGAAGTCTTGACCTTTGTAAACTATTCTGTTTAAGGCAACATTCTCAGCCCAGACAGCAAATGATTAATCACTTGGGGAGCTTTTAATAGAACACCTGGGCCCCACCCTGGCCCAATTAAATAAGAATCTCTGGTGGTGGGCCTGGGGCATGAGTACTTTTAAAAGCTCTCCAGGTGATTCTACTGTGCAGTCAGGATTGAGAGTCACTTCACTGCTTTAAGGTGACTTTGCTTTAATCCAATATCTATTCAGCTTAAAGTTTAATTCTTCAAAGGCAACCTTTCTATTTCGGAGGCAACATGCCTTGGTCTTCCAAATTCTTCTATAGGAAATAAAACATATTCTCTTTAAACTGCTGCATGCAGACAAAAGAGTTTTAATGGGTGTGATTCAATACCCCTTATCAATTTCTAAAACAGCATCAGAAATAAATACCAAACAATCCTATTTTAAAATAAATTTGAAAAATGTAAAAATAAAAACCCCTTCCAAGATCAGAATTTTCCCATCCTGGCAGATTTCTTCTTACCAGTAATAAAGCTCCCAGACTTGTTCAGCGGGCTCCTCAGCATTAAAGGTTGCACCTCTTTCTCCCTTGGAGAATAGAAGATTGAGTTAGTAATCTAGCTGCAGTCACATTTAGCTATTGATTTGTTTCAGCTCCAAGACAGGTGCTGTGCTGAGAATTACAGCACTTGGTTGCTGGGTATTGAGGAGATTCCCACATATCTCCTATCCAGGAGGCTGTTTACAGGAAATTCAAAGTTGTAATGTGTACCACTGGCGGCTAATTGGGTAATTAATACTAAATAGACCAGATCTGTGTAACAGAAGTGCAATACAAAAGGACAGTGTTTGTTACCCAGAACTTTAGAAAGGGGACTTTGCTGATTACACATACAAAAGCAATGGGAGATGAGGTGGTGAAATTGGCTCAACAGCTTGTCACACTACCTGGTCAATCTGAAAGTTGCCAACAATGGTATCTGATAGGAGGGCCCGGATTTGATTTACCCCAAAGCTAACACCTGTCAAGATTTGCTCATGAGAAAGTTGGCCATTCTTCTATCTTCTTTTGAAAAATTTCCATTCATGTCTTTTGCCCACTTTTTGATAGGGTTGTTTGATTTTTTTCTTGCTGATTTTCTTGAGTTCTAAATAGATTCTAGTTATCAGTCCTTTATCGGATGTGTAGCATGCAAAAATTTTTTCCCATTCTGTAGGTTGTCTGTTTGCTCTCATGACTGTTTCTTTGGCTGTGCAGAAGATGTGGTGTCTGTCTCTCTTTCTCTTGAGATATACATATGTTTCATAGTAAAGACTCTCCTTCAGTGGTACAGCAGAAAGGCATGGCCTACAGGAATTTAACTGAGAATATTAATCCCCTCCTGAGGCAGGCACAACAGCAGCAGAGTGAAGAGAATGAGAGCTCCAAGTACAACTGCTACACTGTGAGGCTCTTCTCGCCTATGGCTTATTATTTTTTTTTTTTCATTCATCTGTTCCTTCACTTTAAAGGAACTTTTGCTCCAAAATGTAGAGAGGAAAAAAAGAACTGGTTTAGCTTCAGGATGCATGTTGTGAAAACATCTCTGTGTCCTAGTGAATGATACACTCCTCTGTCAAAATGAGGAAGGTACCCTTTGAGATTCCGTCAACAATTCCCTCTTCTTTCTTAGCCCTTGAGGAGAGGGGAGAGGCAACCTGCCCTAAGTGCCCACAATGTGCCAGACATTTGACCTACATTGAGGCAATCTGTGGTGGTAATCTGTGCTGGGTCCTCCTAAAACTCAAGTCCACCCACAACTTCAGATGTGACCTTATTGGGAAATAGGGTCTTTGCAGAAATAATTAGTTAAGGATCTTGATATGATACTGAATTTAGGGTGATCTCTATATACAATACCTGCTGTTTTTATAAGAAGAGGAAAGGACACGCAGAGATACAGAGAGGAAGGTCATTTGAAGACAGTGAAGTTATGTGGCCACAGCCAAGGAACATCTCCGGCCATCAGAAGTTGGAAGAGGTAAGGGATAATTCTCCCCTAGAGCCTTCAGAGGGAGCATGGCCCTGACAACATTTGATTTCAGACTCCTAACCTCTAGAACTGTGAGAGAATAAATTTCTATTGTTTTAAGCTACCAAGTTTGTGGTAATTTGTTAGGGATGCCCTAGGAAACTAATACATCATCCAATCCAAAAGAAATTTATGAGGAAAGCATACTTATTCTTACCTTACAGTTAAGGAAACTGAAGACACTCAGCAGTGGAAACAGAATTTTAAATTCATCTCTGTCTAACCCCAAGGCTTATTCCCTTTCCAGTAACCCACACTGCTTGTCTAATAAGAGAATGCCCTAGTCAACTGTCTTCTGAGCTTGAGCTTCTGAAGCTTTAATGTGCATATAAATCACTATGGGCTCTTATTAAAATGCAGCTGTTGAGTCCATAGGTCTGGAAGCCCACCTGAGATTCTATAATTGTAACATGCTCCCAGGTGACTCCTAGGCTGTTGGTGTATGCACTGAACTTTAGGTACCAAGAATTTAAATCAGTGGTCAGAAAAGTGTTTCTGCAAAAAGGAATGTAGAAAATAGTTTCAGCTTTGCAATCCATACAGTCTCTGTCTGTATGTAAGTAGCTACTCAACTCTACTGTTGTAGCATGAAAGTAGCCATAGACAAATAAGTGGGCTTGGCTGTGTTTCAATGAAACTATTTGTGGACACTAAAATTTGAATTTCATATCATGTTCATATGCCAAGGAATACTATTCTTTTGATTTTTTTTAACCATTAAAAAATATGAAACATTCTTAGCTTGCAGGCCATACAGAAACAGTTGGTAGGCTGGATTTGGCATGCAGGCCATAGTTTGCTGACACCCTGGTATAAATTATTAAGACCTGGTTGTTTGTTGCATGGTATGTAAGAGATGATCTTGTCTTTTAAAAAGGCAGATTTTAGAAATATCCAGATAGGACAGAAAGAACATTGACTGGGAATTGGAAGATCTAGTTTCAAATTCTGCCCTTGCTCCTAATTAGCAAATGACTTCTTTCAACTGCCTCCTTTTTGCATTTCCTTACTGGAGTTAATCATAAAAACTGTCCTCCTTCCCTTCCTGGGTTGTTTTCAAGTTAAATGGTGGAAGATACTCCTTAGGTCCCCTTTCTTCCTCTTTCTGCTGCCCACTTCTTTCTTTACATGGCATATGAATTTACTCCGTCCAGGTGAATTAGTTGAGATGAGAGAACATTACTTTAAGTGGAAAAGTGAATGGGTGTTGACATCAATCTTAGAAATAAAGGTGCCAGTGGGCTATGAAGGCCTGTACATCATGAAACTAAAAATGCTACAAATATATACACATACACTGGCAACAAACCCAATGCCAAACAGGCATTGAGAGAGCACAGGGAATGGTGGCCAGGTAACAGAGGAAGGAGAAGGGACTATGAGGACCAGGAGGCAGAACATGCAAAGGGAATAGAGAATTTCAGAAAAAGAAGCCAGGAACAAGGATTGAGGCTGAAGATTTAATTCCTTTGTTAATTAGCACTTGGATGCATATCATCATGGAGATGATCCTGTGTATACCACTATGTATACAACATAGGCATTGGAACCCAATATTCCCACTTCAAAGTCATCTTTTTGACCCAGAAGGAGCTTAACTCATGTTAACACTTTCTTCCCATGAAGTTAATCTTGATTATATTACAATCTTCCTCCACTGGTCAGTTCCTAAAATGACTCAGGAGACCTTTGACCCACATTAATTACACGCTCAAAGATAACCTCTAATTCGGAAATCTACCTTTTAATTTCTCAGTATGAAGTCAACAAGGTATGGCAGCAGGGTCAAAGAAAAACAGCTTATCCTCAAGTTTCCACAAGAGAAATTTGACCCTCAAGATGATATTTAGTTGTCATTTCTGCCACATGCCTTCCATTCAGTTTGGCAAGCATTTCTGGAGCACTTTCTATGCATCAGGTGCTGCATGAGACCCCATCCCTAGCAATAAGTTCAAAGACAGAAGGACATGGCTTCTACCCCCGGGGAGCTTACAGTCTAGAATGGGAGATAGGCATGCCAATATATAACCACAATATAATAGGGAACATAAACAATGAAAAGAGAACCGGGTGCAAGGTCCAGCAGCAGAGATCATAAAGAAGTGATTTCTTCTGGCTGGGGCCAAGAGAGCAGGGATAATGAAATGCAGACTCTACAGAGAACATTGAAGTAGTGTTTTTGAGGAAGAATAATAATAGCTAATACATATAGAATGCTTGTTATGTGCTGGGCATTAGGCTACATTAATACGTTTGATTCTCACAACAAGCAATTCTCACTCTTCCCCCGAAGTTGGTGCTGGGATTGGACTGAAGACACACAAGTGCGAGAAGTATGAATTAGCCATGTCAGGCCATGTGCACACTGGAGACCTCAAAACTGGCCTGTGGAGAATGGCAGAGACAAGTGGAGAATGCGAATGAATGAAATGGTATGGAAACAGAAACAAAGATGAAGAGATAAGGTGAGCAAACAAGAGTAAAGGAGAAAGACTGCTGGCATAAATGGGCATTGACAGGTTTTCCTCCCAAGTTTGCATGGTTTCAATTCAAGCAGCCCATAGAAACAACTTGTAATTGGTCTTGAAGAGAATCTTGTTGGCTCATCTTTGGTCTATTCCCAACCTCAACCCTCCTAGCCATAGTTTATTGAACCAGGAGTGGTCATGTGGTCCACCTTAAAGCAGCAACCTTCTGCTGCTTTTCTGATGCCAAGACAGTGAAAGCCAGTTTGAAAACTGAGTCAAAAATGAGGCAGAAGCCTAGAGAGAAGCAGAATTAATGTGACAGTAGCTAATTGAACCTGGCCCCCTGAAGGTTTTCCAGCCCCTGCTTTCTGTTTCTTGTGATGCTCAACTGTCCTCTTCCCTTGGGCTCCACAAGATACCTCAGTATCTTGCCAGTAAAATTCCTGCTTTTTGGCTTGTGGCATATTAAGTGGAAGTTTCAGTTAGTTGCAACCAAAAGAATTTTACTTGATACATAAAAGAAGAATAGGGCCAATTATTTTTCAGGAGGGTAAAACTTTTCAGTGTATCAGCATGTGCCTGAATGAATCTTTTGTTTCATTCACTGCAGTACATTCTGACTTGGCAAAATTGAGTAGACAATAAAATTATTTCACAAAATATTAATATGTCAAAGAATTAGCATTGAAGTGCTTTGGGTAATATGAATTGACATTTCTCTATGTGTACTATATTCTCTATTTTAAATCATTTTTATTATAGAACTGCTGGCTTTAACAATTATGATTTTAACAATTAAGAAATTGAAGCAGGTAAGGCACAGTCATGTGTTAAAGACTCCCTTGTGCATAAAACTCAACAGGACAGGTTCAACCAGTTAAAGGACCCCTTTTCCCATGTTGTTTCCCCATAAAAAAACAAAACTCAGTTGTCAATTTGTGAAAGCTTCCACAAACGCTAGAGGGATTTTCATATGTGGCTGGTTTTTCCAACAGGTTCTCATTGTGTCTGAGTCATAATATGGACAATGGAGAAAGAAGATTGTTTGAGATTGGATCCAAAACTTACATTCAAGCATGTGAAAATATATCCAGGCCTACTAGAAGCTGAGGTTTTTTTATTCATCCTCATTCTGCTTAGCTTATAGGGAAATTTTGAAGATCAGATCAACTTGGAAATGAAAGTGCTTTGTAATCTCAACACTTTGTAAATGTGAGGATTTAGAAACAAAGGAAAGGGTTGAAGAGGGAACTGACATTTGTTGACTTGTATGTCATCTCATTTAGCCCACAGGACAATCCTAGGTATTAGGTGTTAATTTTCACCCCCTCCCCAGACGTTTCACAGCAGAGGAAAATGGCAGCTCATTGAGGCTCTTAAATTATATCAACATGGTGGACAGAAAATCAGCTTGTCCATATTAAAATTTTATTTTCCATGTCTCAGCATTTAAATTATCATCATATTTCAAAGGTAGCTATGAGAACCCTTGAGTATAACGATTCCATAATGAGTTGTGCATATTCTACACAATGAAACAAACTGGTGAGAATACATGCTACTTCTCCTATATCAAGCAGCCCCTTTCCTGTTATTCCATTGTGAGGGCTGATTCAAAATAACCCATCTGATGGTATCACATCAAGCTAAAAAGCTTCTGTACAGCAAAGAAATAATCAAAAAAGTGAAGAGATAACACACAGAATGGGAGAAAATATTTGAAAACTACCCATTTGACAAGAGATTGTTAACTAGAATACATAAGGAGCTCTAACAACTCAATAAGCAGAAATTAAATAATCCAATTAAAAAATGGGCAAAGGATCTGAATAGACAAGTCTCAAAAAAAGACATACAAATGACCAACAGGTATATAAAAACTGTTCAACATCATTAGTCATCAGAGAAATGCAAATCAAAACTATAATGCAATATTATCTCACCCCAGTTAAAATGGCTTTCATCAACACAAGCAATAATTAATGCTGGTGAGAATGTGGAGAAAGGGGAACCCCTCCTACACTGTTGGTAGAAATATAGCTTAGTGCAACCATTATGCAGAACAGTGTGGAGGGTCCTCAAAAAACTAAAAATAGAAAGGAATTCAGTATATTGAAAAGATATCTGCATTCCCATGTTTATTGTAGCAATATTCACAATAGCCAAGTTTGGAATCAACATAAGTGTCTATCAACAGATGAATAGATAAAGAAATTGTGCTACATATACACAATGGACTATTATATAGCCACAAAAAGCATGAAATCCTGCCATGTGCAACAACATGGATGAAACTGGAGAACATCATGTTAAGTAAAATAAGCCAAGCACAGAAAGTCAAATCTTGTATGTTCTCACTCATATGTGGGAACTAAATATTAAAAACAATTGATCTCATGGAGACAGGGAGTTGAATGAAGGCTACCACAGGCTGGAAAGGGTAGCAGGGAGGGGGGATAAAGTGGGGTTGGTTAATGAGTAAAAAAATATAGTTAGATAGATAGAATGAACAATATTTTATAGCACAACAAAGTGCCTATAGTCAACAGTAAGTTATGGTATAGTTTAAAATAACTATAAGTATGGAATTGGAATGTTCCTGACAAAAAGAAATGAAAAATGCCTGAGGTGATGGTTACTCCAATTACCCTGATTTGATTAATTCACATTGCATGCCTGTATCAAAACATCACATGTACTCTGTAAAGATATACAACTATTATGGACACATAATAATTAAAAAAAAACCAGAATAACCCATTTGATGGTGAGAACTTGTTTACCTCACTTGGAGGGCAAATAATAGGACAGGTATTCTTGGTTCTTAGAGGAGAAAGAAGATAGTGCCATACACCCAACACATGCACCTACAGACAGCACCACACCCACTAATCTTATCATATCTAGTTGTGCTGAATTGTGTTAACACAGAAGTGGTGAGTGGAAACTGAAATCCAACCATAGCTCTGCTCTCCAAGCCTGGCACAATGGTGTGGAGCTACTTCCTTCTCCCAGAGGGAACATTTTTCTGCCAATCTGCCCAAAGGCATTCACCAAACCCTGTGACCCTGGGTCTGCATAAGCTCAGGAGGTCTGGATTTTACTGATTCATAAAAAAGTGCCCTAGCAAGTAGCAACTCCCCTTTTCTTTCAAAGGGACATCTTAATCCCAGGGTACAAGCAATTCTTGTGCAGGAAATAAAGCACAACTGTGTGTAGTCCATATCTGTCAAGTGTCCCTAAAAGGCTGGTCTTAGAGACACAGATTTTGCAAACTTATACTACAAATGACATATTTGCAGCCAGCAAAATCACAGGAAACTTAAAAACAAAGACAAAGGTAGTCCTTTCCTTCTGGTTACCTAAGCATGGGCCTGGGTCAGAGGGGAAATGTCCTCTGAGATGATGCCCTGCCCTTTGTGCAAGGCTCTGTCAGACGATTCTCTATTTTAACTATATAGCACATCATGAGACCCTGGGCCTGGCCTTTGATTAGGAGAATTCATTTTAGTAGGGAAGCGTAGAAAGAAACCTTGGGGAAGTAAAGGAAGCACTCTAGATCCAGATTCTCTAGGAGGGGCACCCAGAGCCTTGGTTTTCAGCATGGTGTTAGTCTTTCATGATCAGCTCTTATCTATCCTAGCGTTAGCTTTAATAGACATTTAATAGACATATGCTAATGGTTGAATTTAAAATATGTAAATAGAACTTACTCTCACTCATCCATATTCTGTTATACTCTATGTGCAATAGAATATCTAACTAAGGTGCTAGGTATTTTACTTAAGCGCAGGAAGACCATGGGAAAGTGGTACTTAGGTGAAGTGAAGAAAGATTCAACATAGCTGGTCTGCTATCCTTAGAAAAGCTTGCTTGCAGAGTTGGCCATCAGCTGGAATCTGGGAACTTGGATTTTGGGAGGGCTCCCACCACTCCTTAACTGAAAAATGTAGATTACTGTGCCTAAACTGTTTGTGAAAACAATATGATTTATGCTGAACACCTGCTTTCTTTTTGGAATTTTGGAATTCTGGCATGTGCTAGGCGAGGCCATCAGCATGATCAGCCCTAACAGAAACCTTGAATACTGAATCACTAATGAGCTTCCCTGGTAAATAACACTTCATATATGTTGTAACAATTCCATGCTGAAGGAATTAAATGCATCCTCTGTGGCTCCTTGAAATCCTGTGCCAGGTTTCCTGCAGACTTTGCCCATGTGACTTTTCCCTTTCTTAATTTTGCTTTGTACCTTTTCACTGTGAATAAATCATAGCTATGAGTAAGGCTCTATGCTGAGTCCTGAGTACTCCTAGCAAATCATTGATTTGAGAGTGGTCTTGGGGACCTTCAACACAGGTAAGCATCAAGTGTCATGGGAGCAACAGAAGGAAACAAACTAAAAAAGTGAGATTTACTGACCTCAACAACCAGCTGCTGAATGAAAAATTCCTTCAAACCACTGAATACATGTTAATTTCTATCTTGTCTTTTCGTAAAAGGTTTTAAGGCAGCTTACAACAAGAATACGCATAATAATACAACGTGATCTCATTATATATAAATATACACATGGGAATAGGGAAAAAAGCTGGAAAGAATACAATAAAATATTAACAGTTGTTTTCTCCAGATGAAGTGATAGAATTCTAATGCTTAATTTTTTTCCTGTGCCTAACTGCCTTTTCAACACTTTGTACAATGAGAACATACTTTTATAATGATATTTAAAAAAGATTACATAAAATGAAATGTTAAACCATAATTAAGGTTAAAAAATCAGCTGGGCATGGTGGCACACGCTGTGATCCCAGCTACTACTCAGGAGGCTGAGGTGGGAGGATAACTTGAGCTCAGGAGTTCAAGTCCAGCCTGGGCAACACAGCAAGATCCCATCTCCAAAAAAGATAGAAAAAGCAGGCAAAATACACAATAGTGCAGGAAGCTGTGACTAAGAATCAAACATCGAAAATAGATATGCAGATTGTAAAGACAATAAAGGTAAAATAGAAAACAGTTCAGTCATTCATCAAGAAGGTATAGTATTTCTATCAGTGTGTAACAAATTACCAAAAACTTAGTGGCTTAAAAAGCACCTATTCACTTATTTTAGAGACAGAGTCTTGCTCTGCCACCCAGGTTGAAATGCAGTGGTATGATCACTGCTCACTGCAGCCTCGAACTCCTGGGCTCAAGCAATCCTCCAGCGTCAGTCTCTGGAGGAGCTGGGATTACAAGCGCGCGCCACCATGCCGGGCTAAAAGCACCTATTTATTTTAAATTTATTTATTAGCTCACAGTTATGTGAGTCAGAAGTCTAGCATCCAGGATTGAGTTTTTTGTCTGGAGTCTCTGGGGAATAATCTGCTCCAAATTTCATTCTCCTTGTTGGCAGAATTTAGTTCCTTGCAGTTGTTTGACTGAGGTCCCAATTTCCTTACTACCTGACCCCCTCCATCTTCTGGCATGCAATGGTATGTCATATCCATCTTGTCCTTCAAATCTCTGACTTCCTAGTCTATGACCTTAGATTTAGAGGGCTCATGTGATTAAGCCAGGACCACCCAGATAATGTCCCTTTCTTAAAATCAACTGTACTATATAATATAACCAAATCGTGGTAATGAAAGCTCATGTTATTTACAGTCCCTGAGATTATACAGGAAGTATACACAACACACCAGAGTGTGGGGAATCTTGGGGGCCATCTTAAATTTCTGGCTACCACACACAGAATGTGTAATTCTGTACGTTTGGGAAAAAAGGAAATTTAATTACTTTGCTGACATAAATATAGTCTATGCTCCAGTTTTGTGCCCAGAGATAACACTAGGGGACTTCAGATATCTTCCTATGAGACACTCATCACACTTGAATGCCCCTTTGAACTCTATTAATCTTCTGAGGAAATCTGTTGAAAGCAAGCTTCAAAGGTGGGTGAAATTGGCTGGAGATGGTGGGAGGAAATGTGCTTTCGGCAGAGTAGAAGGCGACTGACATAGGAGGCAGCCACATGTTGGGGAATGAGTATTTGACTGAGAGTCTAAAACCAGAATTCCTAAACCCAGCTCTGCCTCTAGCCTCTGCCTAGTTTTGTAGTCTTTGCCATGTCCCTTTCTTCTCCTTATAGGCCTTGCTTTCCTTTTTTTTTTTTTTCTTTTTTGCATAAGAAACTTTTGGAACGATTCTAAGTGATGTCTCAATGCCTCACCTTCTTTTCTTAGACTGCTGGATACATAGTTCTAATGTCAATTGTGCCTTGCTTGCCAAAGTGTGGTTTAGGGACCAGCAGCATCAACATCACCTACGAGCTTCTTAGAAATAAAGTTTTAGACCCTTGGCTGGGTGCAGTGGCTCATGTTTGTAATCCCAGCACTTTGCCCAGAAGTTCCAGACCAGACCGGGAAACATTGCAAGACCCCTCATCCCTACAAAAAATTTTTAAAAATACCATTCAAGCCAGCAATAGCACTATTAGGCATCTACCTAAAAGAGCAAAAGACATTCTATAATAAAGACATCTGCACCCGAATGTTTATGGCAGCATAATTCACTACTGCAAGGATGTGGAAACAACCCAAGTGTCCATCAATCCATGAGTGGATTACTAAAATTTGGTATATGTATACAATGGAATATTACTCAATTATAAGAAACAACAGTGATCTAGCACCTCTTATATTTTCCTGGATTGAGCTTGAGCCCATTATCCACAGTGAGGTATCACAAGATCGGAGGAATAGTCTCCACATGTACTCGCCATCAAATTGGCACTAACTGATCAACACTATGGTGCTCAAACAGTAGTAATATTCTCCAGGGATTAGGGGGGTGGGAGGGGCAAACTCACAACTAATAGTCACGGTGTGCATTGTAGAGGGGAAGGGCAAGCCTCTAAACCTCACTTGAGTGAGGCAAAGACATAAAATGTAACGAAAAAGTTTGTATCCTCATAATATTCTGAAATGAAAAAAAAACATCTTTTTGTTTCAGGATGTTTGAAAATGACATTTTAGAAAATGTTAATAAACATATTGTTTACATATAACAAAAAAAATTTAAAAATTATCCAGGTGTGGTGGAATGCACCTGTAGTCCCAGCTACTCAGAAGGCTGAGGCAGGAAGATCACTTGAGCCCAGGAGCATAGGAATTTAGTGTTACAGTGAGCTATGATTAGACCACTGTACTCTAGCCTGGATGACAGAGCAAGACCTTGTCTCCAAAGAAAGAAAGAAAAAAAAAGTTTTAGACTCCACCTTAGACCTTACTAAATCAGAATCTGTTTTTCAACCAGAATGCTACATGAGTCACATTCACATAAAAGTTTAGAAGTGTTGCCTCAGAACCTTGCTGCTTTCTAAGTGAACCCTGTTTCCTAGACTCACTATGATCCTGAGGGCCAGGGACCTGCAGCCCTATTGTCTTCCCTATCCCTCACCCCTACCTCCTGAAAAATGAAAACAACTGCTAATTGACAGTAGACTAGGGATGTGGCTATAAGCTCAGCTCACTTCAAGAAGCTAGAGTTAAGCCAATTTTAAAATTCATAAGGAAATGTAAGAGACCCAGAATAGACAAAATAGGACAACAAAGTTAGAGGACTCATCTTTCCCAAAGTGTGAGTAAGCTCAAAACTTACCACAAAGCCAGGTGTGGTGGCATGTACCTGTAGTCCCAGCTACTCTGGAGGCTGAATCAGGAGGTTCACGTGAGGAGTTCCAGGTTCTAGTGCACCATGATTGTGCCTGTGAATAGCCACTGCACTCCAGCCTCATCAACAAAGGGACACCTCATCTCTTAAAAAAAATATAAAGAAAAGAAAAGAAAGAAAGAAAAAAAAAAGAGAAGAGAAGAAAGGAAAGGAAAGGAAAGGAAAAAAAGGAAAAGAAAAAAGAAAAAGAAAACTTACTACAAAGAACAAAGAAGTTGGAAGGCTTCCCAAGTAGCTCAAAACTTACTATAAAGCTACAGTAATCAGACAATACAGTACTAGTATAAGGATAGGCATATAAACAAATGAATTTAGAGTACAGATGTAAATCCATGTATCTGAGTGCGATTAATTTTTGACAGAAGTGCCAAGATCATCCAGTGAAAAAGGAATAGTCTTTTTAAGAAAAGGCATTGGAACAGTTGGATATTCATACGCAAGAGAATGAATTTGGACCTGACCTCGCATCATAATAATAAAAAATTCAAAATTGACCAAAGACCTGAATATAAGAGCTAAAAATATAAAAATTCTTAGAAGTAAACATAGGAGCAAATCTGTTAGACCTTGGATTTAGCAATGGTTTCTTAAATATGACACCAGTATCACAGGCAGCAAATTAAAAAATAGATGCATTAGACTTGATTAAAATTAAAAAAACTTCTGTGCATTAAAGGCACTATCAAGACAGTGAAAAGATAATCCATGAAGTGAGAGAAATATGTGCAAATCATATATTTTATAAGGGTATAATCTCCAAAATATACAAAGAACTCCTATAACCCAACAACAAAAAAGACAATTGAAATATGAATGAAGAATTTGAATAGATACCACTCCGGGGAAGATACACAAATGGACAGTAAGCCAATGAAAAGATGCTCAGAATCATTAGTTATTAAGGAAATACAAATCAAAACCACAGTGAGATACCACTTCACACCTACTATGATGGTTATGATAAAGTAAAGAAAATGAAAAATAACAAGTGTTGGCGAGGATGTAGAGAAATTGGAAGACTTTTGCACTGCTGGTGGAATATAACATGGTGCAGCCCCTGTGGAAAACAGTTTGGCAGTTCCTCAAAATGTTAAATATAGAAGTACCATATGACCCAGCAATTTAACTCCTAGGTATATACCCAAGGTAATTGAGAACATATTTTTATACAAAAACATGTTCACAAACGTTCATAGCAGCATTATTCATGATAACAAAAAGCGGAAATACCCCAAATGCCCATCAATAAATGGCTGGATAAACAAAAAGTGATATATCCACGTAATTGTATATTATTCAGCTATAAAAAGGAATGAAATGATACATGCTGTGACATGGATAAACCTTTAAAACATGCTAAGTGAAAGAAACCAGACAAAACCACATATTGCATGGTTCCATTTATCTGAATGTCAACAATAGGCAATTCCATACAGACAGAAAGCTTATTAATGGTTGCCAGGTGATGGAGTAAGGGGTAATTGGAATCAGGATCGTCTGCTAGTAGGCATGAGTGCTTTTTCATTGGAGGAGTAGAAAAGTTCTAGAATTAGATAATGGAGTGGTTGCACAACATAGTGAATTCACTGGAAACCACTGAATTGTACACCTTAAAATGGTGAAATTAATATTATATAACATGAAGTATACCTCAATAATAAAAGAAAGATTAAAAAAGAAGCCACAGAGCCCACTTCTGGATTCTGGTCCTCTGACTTCAGGCATCAAAGGCCAATCTAGAATTTCCCCTTACTACCCACTGAGTGGGGAGGCAGAAGGAAGGCAGTATTTAATTAGTTTAAGAAAAATGAAATTAAATCACAACATGAAATGAACTGATGCAATGCCTCACAACTCAGAGGGAATATATCAACTGTAAAAACGAAAATCTTTTCTTCTCTAGGGATAGGAGGAAATACTGCTTCTCTCAATTACCATGTCAGCTGGTCCCTTCCTAAGGAAAGAAATTCAATCAGCTAGTTGTTTGGTCTCCAAGTCAGTTGACAGAAAATTTTTTTCTCTCCCCACTGAATGGACTGTTTTCAAACTTCTGTTGGTGATTAATTATTTCACTGCCATCTGCAAAAAGCCTAAAAGCTGGTGGGGTAAATAAAATGTACTCTGGGACATCCTCATCAGACATTCTGCCAAATAAGCTGTAATGACAGAAGGAGGGATTTTCTTTTCCTTTCTGATGAATATGGTAGGTATCCCCTTTTTTGAAAATTATATCATGATGTCTGAAATCAGGATGAGGGTTTCTCTCTCACCTCCAGCCCTTTGTATAAGCTAGTCCCTATTCCTTAAATATCTATATTCCTCTTTGGATAGATAACTGTTTCTGATCTTCGGATCTCAGCTTAACATCACCTCCTCTAGGAAGCTACTCAGAACATGCCTAGAAGGAGCTGCTATAGTTTGAATATTCATCCCCTTCAAAAGTCACGTTGAAATTTAATTGCCATTCTAACAGTATTAAGAGGTGGGACTCTTGAGAGGTGATTCCACCCCTTAAAAGCCCAGATTTCATCACTACACAATATATACATGTAACAGAATTCAACTTGTATCCCCTAAATTTATTAAAATTCTTAAAAAGGAAAAAAAAAAGATAGCATAAAAAAGTTCAACATCCCTTCATGAGGAAAACTCTCAACAAACTAGGCATAGAAGAGACATACCTCAACATAATAGAGGCTAAAAATGACAAACCCATAGCTAACATCATATTAGAATGGGGAAAAGCTGAAAGCCCTTCCTCTAAGAATTGGAACAACACAAGGATGCCCGCTTTCACCACTCCTACTCAATATAGACATGGAAGTCCTAACCAGAGCAATCAGGCAAGAGAAAGAAATAAAAAGCATCAATTTGGTAAACAGGAAGTCAAAATGTCCCTCTATGCAGATGACATGATCTTATATTCAGAAAAAATTAAAGACTCCACAGAACTCTTATAACTGTTAAACAAATTCATTAAAATTGCCAGATACAGAATCAACATAAAAATCAATAGAATTTCACACCAATAATGAAATAGCTGAAAAAGAAATCAAGAAGCCAAGCCTATTTACAATAGCTACAAAAAATAAAATATCTAGGAATAAATTTAACCAAGGAGGCAAAAGATGTCTACTAGGAAAACTACAAAGCACTGATGAAAGAAATTGAAGAGGACACAAACAAATGGAAAGACATTCCACCCATGCTCATGGATTGGAAGAATTAATATCATTAAAATGATTATACTACTCAAAGCAATCTATAGATTCTATGCAGTCCCTATGAAAACACCAATGATACTTGTGATAGAAATAGAAAAAACAATCCTAAAATTCATATGAAACCAAAAAAAAAGAAGTCCAAGTAGCCAAAGCAATCCTGAACAAAAATAACTGTATGATACTATAATTGTGAATACGTGTCAGTATACCTTTGTCCAAACCCACAGAGTGAACCTAATGTAAACTATGAACTTGGGGTGATAATGATGTGTCTGTCAATGCATGTATGTTCATCAATTTAACAAATGTACCATTCTGATGGGGGATGTTGATAATGGGAGAGGCTGGGACTTGCAGATGCAGGAAGTATATGAGATATCTTTCTGTACCTTCCTCTCAATTATGTTGTGAACCAAATACTGCTCTTAAAAAAGCCTTAAAAATTGTAATAAGTGCACACATCTTACTAGAGCTTTAGCCTCCAAGATTTTTAGGTGGGATTTTGGAACAGTGCCACTGTGCTTTGTGTTACTCAACATATTTATCAATGACTTTCCTAAGATCAAAAGGGCTCCTGGAAAAAAATATCTGAATATATAAAGCTTTGAGGTAGAGGAAACCCATTTTTCCTGGAATCCTAGAACATCCAGGTCATCAGACAATACAAAATGGCTATGTTCTCTGTTAAATTTGTATTTCGGCTGTTGCCTGAGTTTAGCTCTGTGTACCAAAGACTCTGGCATCCTCCTTATTACCAGCAACAGATTTCACTGATACAGCACTCTGATACAGAAATCTCCTATCTTTCCAGAAGCAGCACTTACACAGAGTCTGGGCTCAGGGCATATCTAGTGATTATACACTGCATGTACGCACGCACGCACGTTTGCATGTGCGCGCACACACACACACTCGAGAAATCAGAGCAGTCTCTTAACCTTACAGGTAACCCCACCGACCTCAAAAAGCAGCCTTAATAGTCACTTGAGCTCTGTCACCTAAGATCGTATAGATAGTAAGTGGTAGAGCAGGCGACTTTCACCTTTTCCTTATAAAGTAACATAATCACAGGAGTGATATCTCATCATATTCACAGACCCTGCCCACACTTCATGGTCCTGACCCCACAGGAATCACAGGTTACCAGTTCTGAGCTTGCTCACTTTCTAAGTGCTAATGAAAGTAAAACAAGGCAGATCCAGAGGTGAGTGGTACAGAGACTTTTCCACTACTTTCTTTTTCATAAACAGGGAAATTCACGCACATACACACACACACACACACACACACACGCACTGTAACTTCAACAACCCTGTGAAGTAGATGCTACTATCATTAATTTTATTATTATTATTATTTTGAGACACGAGGTCTCACTATGTTACCCAAGCTAGACTCAAACTACTGGGCTCAAGTGAACCTCCTGCCTCAGCCTCACAAGTAGTTGGTACTACAGGTATGTGCCACCATGCCAGGCCATTAATTGCATTATAATTCAAGTTTACTGTTATTAACATAGCCATAGCATATTTCTTCTCTGGAGGAGGAGGTGGGGTGTGGGTGGCAGTGAAAGAGAGAGTATCTCTTCCACTTCTAGTTGTCTTTATCTTAGTAAATTACACAATCTAGATACCTAGTTTCATGCACCCAATACTTGGGAGTTACCATTGCCACCTATTTCATCCTCACTTCTGTATCCAATGTCATGCCAAGGTTTGTTGTGCCACTAAAATACATAGCCTAAATCCATCCACATGTCTTTTCTTCAATTACCCGTGGTACATTCACAAAAATTGATCATATATTTAGTCTGTCCCCTTGATGTATGCACACAGAACTGACTCCTTTAGGCTATGCAGGTCTTAGCTAAAATGCCACCTGCTCAGTAATAACTTCAAGTCATTGAATCTAAATTAGCTCTAACCTCCCCATCTCTATCAATTCACCCTGTTTATATCCTTCATAGCAATTTCTATAATTCTTTCTTTTTATGTTTATAACCTCTCTCTCTCTCTACTAGAATGTAAGCATCATGGAAGCAGGGGCCTTATTGATCTTCATTTTATTTTCCTCTTAACCTAGATGATTCTTTGGTAATATTAGGTGTACAACAAACATTTGTTAAATGGGTTTTTCCCTATTTTCAGATGAGGAATGAAGCCTGAAAAATAGAACTGTCCTTAGGTTCTACAGCTAGTAAACACCTTAGAACAGTGGTCCCTAACCCCTGGGCACGGACCCTGGGCTGTGGCCATGTACCAGTTCTTGGCCTGCAAGGAAACAGGCTGTGCATCACCCCCTGATCTCTGCACCCCCAACCCCACATAACCTCAACACGCCAGTGGGTGGAAAAATTGTCCTCCATGAAACCGGTCCCTGGTGCCAAAAATGTTCGGGACCACTGCCTTAGAAGCTGAAGAAATCTCCTCAAAACAAAAAATATTAAGAGTAACCACTTCTGTAACGGTATGTACCAGGCACTGTCCTAATTTAATCTTCAAAACAACTCTAAGTGGGAGAGTTTTAGTGGGGCTGGGGAAGTGTTAACAAAGGACTTATTTATTGCATATTTCACAGTTCATTGTAGTCAGGTATAGCTATTCTATCACGTGGCTCTGCCAGCTTCTTGGGCCTCAAAATCTGGATCCTTTGCCTTGAAATTGCAAGCAAGGTAAGATAAAAAGTCAAACAACATCTTGTAAATTTCTGGTGCCAGAACATTGTATCTAAGCCCCAGAACTCAAGAGAACACGTACAGCATGCCCCTAATTTTGAAACAAAATAAGCCTATTCACAGCACAAACACGCAGGGGGGAGGGCTCCACACGGACGTGGTTCATACTCCTCCATATTTCATTGGCCAGAAATCAGTCACTTGATACAATCTAAGGTCGGTGGAGGGCGGTGATATTTAGTTCTTGCTGTGGTGCTAGGAGGAAGAGGAGGTGACCGTTGGTCCGCTTGGGAAGACGGTTGGTCCTGGCGTGCTCCGGCAGGCACCACTACGTGAGGGAAGAAGTTTGTCTTGGGTAAGTCAAAAAAAATAAGGAGGAAAGAAGCTTGTTTGTTCATAAGCCTGCTATTTTACAAACGAATTCTATTTCTTTTGTCTTTATCATTTTTGTTATTGTGGCTTGAACTTCTACTTGTTCTTTAAAACAGAGCTCTACAATTCTAGAACGCAGTACCTGATTTCCCGATAAGCCGTGTTTGGTTTTGTTTTTCCCTACCCTCTTTACTCTCTTCTCCTTCCACCTCAAAATTAAGCTTTCCAAGGTCGCGGGCTTTGCTATTTGAAGCGTGAGTGTGATTTACAAATTTCAAAGATTTTCTTAAAATATATATTTTAAATTTTGTGTTAGTATTATGGGATATTAACTTAAATACTTAACAAAAGTTCATTTTCATAGAAAATGGAGAATTTGAACTGGGCATGGTGGCGCACGCCTGTAGTCCCAGCTACTCGGGAGACAAGGGAGGAGGACCGCTTGAGCCAAGGCGTTCCAGGCGGCAGTGAGCAATGATCGCTCCACTGCACCCTAGCCTGGGCAAAAGAGGCAGACAACCTCTTACTAAAAAAAAAAAAAAAAAAGAAAAAAAAGAAAGTGGAGAATTGGAAAGGAAAGGAACAATTTTTAAATGTTTAGAAAAGGTCTGAAAACAGGTATTTTAAAGATGTATGCAACATTCCAAGGGAAAAAAAAGAAAGATTCAAGTAGATTGAACCATACAAAGGTAAACTGTGAAAAGTTGAATATTTTTGAGATATTTTTCTCTCTTGAATTTCAAAGATGTTAGTGTTTAAGGAGGAAGTGTTTTTATGTTTAAACTGTTTGGAAACTACGTCAACCTTACAAAAAAGTTGCCAGATAATAAAAGTACAAGGAAAACATTATACTCTTTACACAGATTCATTTTTGTATTTTACATTTCAGTCCATTTGCTTCATCTTAACCACTT
>CM052457.1:77442666-77478636 GCA_028533085.1 Varecia variegata
AAGAATGGAAAAATAAGCACCACATGTACTCACCAGAAAATTGGTTTCCCTGATCATCACCTGGGTGCACATTTGAGAATAACACCAATTGGGTATCGGGCAGAGGTGGGAGGAGGGGAAGGGTGTATATCTACATGATGAGTGCAATGTGCACTGTCTGGGGAATGGACACGCTTGAAGATCTGACTCGGGGGGATGGGGGTGGGGGAGAGGATTGGTGTATACCTACATGATGAGTGCAATGTGCACTGTCTGGGGAATGGACATGCTTGAAGCTTAGACTCGGGGAGACGGGAGGGGCATGGGCAATATATTTAACCAGAACTGTTGTACCCCCATAATAAGCTGAAAAAAAAAGCATGGCAAAGTACTTAAAATCACTATTAGGACAGTATGTTCAATGCTACAGAAAAGGTCTTTGACCATTTTCTTACTGAATTCTTAAAACTAATTTATGGGAGAAATGTAATAACAAGTAGAAACTTCTCTAATGACTAAAGAAATCTGGACTTTTTAGAAAAAGGATGATATATTGCCTGAATTGTAACTTGTCCTTTCCAGATCCTTTTGGCTCAGGGGTGCTAATCATACTTCATCCGTAGGCCATCTACAGAAATCCATGGAATTTCACATTAGTCAACAAGACAGGAACTGTAGTCAGGGAATCCAAATTGGTAGGCTATTGTGCAGATCCATTAGGGATAAACCGTTCATAAACAGTCTGAACTCAAATATTAACAGTGATTGTTTCTGTGTGTACAACTATGGATTTTTTTTTTCTTTCACATTTCTGTCTTTCTTAAATTGTTCACAATAAGCAAGTATCGTTTTCTGGGTTTCCCCCAGAATTCAGAGCCTGAAACAGGGGCTCACATGAAGTGTTATTTTGGGAAATGGTCTGAGAGAATAGAAGTGGAGGACTAGGGGAGAGTGAAAGATGGAAGGAAGGAAAGCCAATCTAGTGGTGCTTTCTGAGACTCAGTCCCTTTGGATCCTCCAAGGCGACATTAAAGAGGGCACCACAGAATTGTTTTATAGAAGGCTGGATGAAGGGAGCATTTACCTACTGGCTCCCACTTCCTCATTGGTTATTTGTTCCCCTGTGTGGTGCTAAGTTCATAGAAGTTTTTTGTTTGAGCACATGCAAGTGCCATGCCAGTTTCCACAGATGCCCCTATCTGTGACAGCATCTATAAGCCCTAGGACTAAGAGCCAGAGATAGAAAAAGGGGGGCTGAAAAGAGGAGCTATCTGGTCATACCCAACAAAGCTGTTTGCCATGGCAAGTACTGAAGTAAAAGGCTTAAAGGATGTGAGGCACAGAAAGTTCCAATATAATAATGCAAAAACAATAAATATTTTCATTTTATACAAAAAATTAAAAATGACATCTTTAGAGATGTTTGCTGGTTCAAGTGAAAACAGATTTTCTGTTTGAGAGATATATACCTTTACTATTTTTCCTCTACTACTATAACAAATACCAACAATAATATGGGTTGTTTCAGTGGCTTAAAAAAACGCCCATTTAACCTTAAAGACATGCTAAGTGAAATAAACAAAAATGATAAAATATTGTATGATTTCACTTTTATGAGGTACCTAGAGGAGTCAAATACATAGAAAGTAGAGCAGAGGATACTATGGGTTAAAGGGAGGGAAGAATGGGGAGTTTTTGAGGAAGAATGGGGAGTTTTTGTTTAGTGAGTACAGAGTTTCAGTTTTAGATGATGAAAAAAGTTCTAAAACAATATGAATGTAGTTAGTGCCACTGAACTGTATTCTTAAAAAATGGTTGAAATGGTAGGTCTTATGTTTATTTTACCACAATAAAAAAACACCCATTTATGATGTTACGGTTCTTTCAGTCATAAGTTGGAGTATAGCATAGCTCAGCTAGGTAATTTGCTAGAATCTCATAAGGCAAAAATCAAGGTGTCAGAAGGGCTGTATTCCTTTCTGGGGACTCCAGGGATATATCTACTTATAAGCTGATTTAGTTTGTTCGCTGAAATCATTTCTTTATGTTTGTAGGACTGAGGCCTTGTTTCCTAGCTAGCTGTCAGCCAGGTGCTTCTAGACGTTGTCTGCATCCCTTCTCATGCTTCTCATGTTGGGACCCCTCTAGCAAAGGTGAGGCTAGCTGAGTTCCTCCCATGCTTTAAATCTCCCTAAGTCCTTCTGCTGCTGCATCTCTCTGACTTCAAATGGAGAATGTTCTCTACTTTTTAATGGCTCATTTTATTAGATTGGGCCCACCTGGATAATCTCCGTATGTAAGACCCCATGATCTCAATTATATCAACAGTCTGTTCTGCCAGGTATATTAATTCTATTGGGTACTAAAAACTGGGTGACTTAACACAATAGAAATATATTTTCTCACAGTTCTGGAGGCCAGAAGTCCAAAATCAAGGTGTCATCAGGGCCATGTTCTCTCTGATGGCTCTAGGGGAGAATCCTGTCTTGTCTCTTCTAGCTTCTGGTATTTGCCAGCAGTCCTTGGCATTTAGATGAATCACTCCAATCATATGGCCATTTTCTCCCTGTGTGTCTTCACATCTTCTTCCCTTTGTGTCTGTCTCTGTGTCCAAATTTGACCTCTTTATGAGGATACCAGCCATATTGGATTAGGGCTCACCTCGTTTTGACTTAATTACCTTTGTAAAGATCCAATTCCCAAATGAGATCACATTCTGAGATACTAGATATAGGGACTATATCTAGTCTGTCTTTTGGGGGAACACAAGTCAACCCATAACACCAGGTAATGAAACATTTTCAGGATTTAGGGATTAGGATGTGGATGTATTTTGGGGGGAGGAACACATTCTGCCTATTACACCTTTAAACTTTGTTTTATGAACATGACTAACCCACAGAGTGGTCACACAATTCTTGAAATTTGTTAGCACTTCGTACATACTAAGTTTATTAATCCAGAATAAATTTTTAAGAGGAATCAACGTTATTATTATTTTTTTTTTCTTTTTTGAGACAAAGTCTCGCTTTGTTTCCTGGGCTAGAGTGAGTGCCGTGGCGTCAGCCTAGCTCACAGCAACCTCAAACTCCTGGGCTTAAGTGATCCTCCTGCCTCAGCCTCCCGAGTAGCTGGGACTACAGGCATGCGCCACCATGCCCACCTAATTTTTTTTTTCTATATATATTTTTGGTTGGCCAGATCATTTCTTTCTATTTTTTTAGTAAAGACGGGGTCTCACTCTTGCTCAGGCTGGTCTCGAACTCCTGAGCTCAAACGATCCACCCGCCTCAGCCTCCCAGAGTGCTAGGATTACAGGCGTGAGCCACCGTGCCCGGCCTAGAGGAATCAACATTATTATTTCATAACTGAATAACGCAAGGCTCACAATTCTAAAAGATATTCACAATTACATATAATCCAGGAAATTTCTGGAGATCAGTGTTAACATTTTTGATTATAGTTATCAATGGTTATCCTACAGAACTCCTTGGTTATGGGCTGTATTACAAATATGCATATTGTAAAGACTCCGCTTAAAACACCTTATTTAATGCTACATTTGAAATAGAGTGATAAATGGTAAATTGTTTTCTCACTTTCAGAATTCTTTTCACATAAGAATCTCTTTGAGTTCAGAATCAAATATTCCTCAAGCCTTCAGCATGCATTCCTATTTCTTTCCCCCCTTTTTTTCTTCTTAATTTATTCATTCATTTATATGTTCATTTAGCAAACATTTACTGGCCTTCTGTCAAGTATATCTTAGATATTAAGGAATACAAAGATGAATCAGGCCTGGTCTCTGGCCTCAAGTGGCTCACAGTATAGTTATTTCTCTCCAAACCATTCTCCATACCGTCTTCCCAACTAGATCATTACCAGTGAAAACCACTTGTCTCCATCTTCCACCTTCTCCCAACTCTCAGCACAGTGCTTGACGTAGTATGACCTTGGCTTTTTCCCATCACGTTGAATTTAATCTTTTTAGTTGCTTAATCTGCAGGGTAGTTCCACTTCAGGATATTCACCTTTAAATGGCACAGACACCTTCCTCTTGGCTCACCTTTCCAATGCTAATTGTTGCTGTGGCAACCAGATGCAACCCTCAGAACAACTTACTTCAGTTGTGCGGTATAATTCTGCTTTCTGCCAAGGGACTTGCTGCTGCTGCTGAGTGGTATGTGTTCAGGAACGCACTTAGGCATTCAGTTGTATTGCAAATAGGATTGCCAGATAAAATACAGGATGCCCAGTTAGTTTTGTATTTCAGATAAGAAACATTATTTTTTAGTATAAGTATGTCCCAAATATAGTATGGGACTAAATAATTTTGTGGTTTATCTGAAATTCAAATTTAGTTGACTGTCCTTTATTTTTATTTTCTAAATCAGGCAACCTTTGTTGCAAAGCTGGAGGTGTGAGTGAGTTAACACCAAATAGATGCAACCTTTGACAAATGGAGGAAAGGATCCAGTGCATATGCTCACCTTTGTTGTCCCTCTGGTGGACAATTCTGAAACACACTCTACATAGCTTCTTAGAGGATCTCCCATAGGATTGAGTCCTGGTTTCCAACAGCTATGATTATCTTATTAACAAAGCCTTGGCATGTTCTTTTTACCTTTCAGTGTTTTACTCTTCCTGGTCATCCTTTGCAGTTCCTTGGGATCCCTATCTGCATGCCAACCCTTACCTCTACCTCTGTTTTTGGAGGAAACCCAGGCTAAGCACCTCTCTTTCACTATACTCAGGTTCTAGGTACAATGCCCCATTTAATTGTGTAGACAGATTGAACTTCCCATTTTAATAAAGTATCAGGGTCATTTGAGTCATAACCTTGCATTGTTCATTTCTGACGTTTAAGCATATCTAGGCATGATTGGTGAACTGAAGAGATAAGCCTAAGAGAAGTCAGTGGGGAACAGAATTCAGGGAGTATTCACATCTAGGGCTCAGATATACTAGATGAAATGCCTTAGAAGAAATTGGTCCAGGAGTTCAAGATAGCATACTGCATATACATTTGTACATATCGTTTCTGCAAAATCACACTGAAATACCAGACATAAAATGTTTTTTTTTTTTTTTTTTTGAGACAGAGTATCACTGTGTTGCCCAGGCTAGAGTGAGTGCCATGGCATCAGCCTAGCTCACAGCAGCCTCAAACTCCTGGGCTCAAGCCATCCTCCTGCCTCAGCCTCCCGAGTAGCTGGGACTACAAGCATATCGCCACCATGCCTGGCTAAATTTTTCTATATATATTTTTAGTTGTCCATATAATTTCTTTCTATTTTTAGTAGAGACAGGGTCTCGCTGTTGCTCAGGCTGGTCTCGAACTGCTGACCTCAAACAATCCTCCCGCCTCGGCCTCCCAGAGTGCTAGGATTACAGGCGTGAGCCACCGTGCCCAGCCAAAATGTTTTAAAATAATAAATCTGTAATAACATTGAAAATAAGAATGAGTGATGTTATAAGATTAGATATTTTGAATAATTTATAGAATATAGAGAAAGTAGAAGGTGTCATACTGACTAAAGAACTTGAGCAAGGGAAAACTCAAGCCACAGGAAAAAGCTTCCATAAAGGTGCAGATATTTCTTCTCACATTAATCTGGAAATCAATAGATTAAAATCAATAGAGTAGATGCTAGAGTGGTAATACAGGTAATAAAGGCTTTCTAAGAAACAGCTGAGTTAGTAGGATACCTACCTTTTTGCCATCTATCTAGCTATCATCTACCTACCTATTAGGCTGGCATGAGAGGTGTTATCTCCAATAAATAGCACTGATACAATTGTCTATCAAGTATCTACTTGAGGGTAAAAAAGAAAAGCTTTGGTTTTGCATCACACCATACACAAAGACCAAACAAATTGCAGTTAGTTTGAAGATCTAAATATTTAAGAAGTGTAAAATATTAGAGAAGATTCTATAATAGATCACCCTTTATAATATTTGATTCTTAAATTACACAGGCACTAGGAAAAAAAGAAAAAAAATGAAGATATAATACTTGAGGTTGATAAGGCATTACCAAGAAATATCTGAAACCTGGAAGCCATAAAGGCCAAAAAGAAGGAAGGAAGGAGTAATCTAACATATTTGCTTACATCAAAATTAAAATTTCTGCATGGAAAAATTTATCATAATTTATCATAAGTAAAATTAAGGTATAGCTGTTAAGGTTGGAGAAAGCATGATACAAAGGATTAATATTGCTAATCACTACATTGCCTCAATAAATTATTAAGAAAATGACAACACAACAGAAAAAAGTAGGCAGATGATGTTGTCATAGGCTGTTCACCATTATCTGTTTTCCTTCCTTGTAAGAGAACAATGCTTTACTTTCCTGGTGAACTCAGACATGGCCATATGATTTGTTGGCCATGTCTGAGTCAGGTAGGCTAGATTAATCCATGCTGTCTGTATGGTCTGATTGTTTGTGTTCCCCCAAAATTTATATGTTAAAACATAATTCCCACTCCAGTCATGCTGGGAGGTGGTGCATCTGGGAGGTGATTAGGTCATGAGGGCAGACCTAATCTGTTTGTAACAAGCAGATTACAAGCAGAAACTTTAAGACTTGTTTTTTTGATTTGCAATGTTCAGTTTACTGTCTGCTACAGTAACCAATGAAATTCTGGTTAGTTGCTGATTCCAACCAACCCACGATTCAAATACACTATGAGTGAGAAATAAACCTTTGTTTTAAACCACTGAAGCATGGGAGATTAACACTGTCTTAGTATGTTTGAGCTGCTGTAACAAAAATACTATAGACTGAGTTATTTATATAGAACAGAAATTTATTGCTAAGAGTTCTGGAGGCTGGGAAATCCAAGATCAAGGCACAGATAGACTTGGTGTTTGGTAAGGACTTTATTTGGTTCTCATAGACAGTACCTTTTATGTGTCCTCATATGGCAGAAGGAACAAACAAGCTCCCTTGGGCCTCTTTTATAAGGTCACTAATCTCATTCATGAGAGTTCTGCCCTCATGAGCTAATCACCTCCCAGATGCACCACCTCCCAGCATGACTGGAGTGGGAATTATGTTTTAACATATAAATTTTGGGGGAACACAAACAATCAGACCATACAGACAGCATGGATTAATCTAGCCTACCTGACTCATACAGAAATCTGTACTAAAATATGGGTGCTGTTGCAACAAAATCTATAAAATGCATGGCATTGATTTAAAGGTTGTGTAGTGAGGAAACTGTCAGAAGCTAGAAGGTTGATAAAGACATACCAAGTGGTAGAGAAAGCTTCAGTAAATCTGTAATCTATAATCTAATCTACCTGAAAGGCAGATTATGCACATAACAAACATGTAGTTTTAGGGGAGAAGGTTGAGAAACAGAATATTAGTTGCATGTATTGGCAACTTTTGTCTACATTTCTCAAATTATTACAAAAGAGATGACCTTAGATAAGATAATTAGCTGGATTTTAAATATGAATGAGAGCGAATTGACAGTCTAGAAATTGTGGATCTACAGGCCTGGAAACAGTTTAAACTTCAAACAGTGTAAAATAAAATTGAGAAAGTTTTTAAGCAATAAAAGCAGATTTAATCTCAGACTTGCCTGCACCAAGGAAAAAACATACCTATTGTTAAAATCTTTAAAATATTTTAATCTATTATCTCAGTGAAAGTATCAAATTAAGGGCATAATGCTCATATCCATCATGAAAAACTTGCAATAGATTAAAATTCCTAGAGTAAGGTTCAACTAAGTGTGTGACACCCTTCATTTGGGGAAAACGGCTTATGAAAGAGAGAAAGGGTGTGGCTCTTTCATAGAAAACTGACGGACTCAAGCTATTCAAACTGAATTTGAGAGAGAGAGAGAGAGAAGGAGATCTAGAAAAGAGGTATAGATATGGTTATTAGCATATAGAGCTGACTAGAATGCAATTGATAACAAACTGACTTAAGTTTTTGAAAAAAATTATACTGCCAAGAGACCATGAGCCTGCACTAAATAATTTGTGACTGAGGCTTAAAATGATACTTGGGATGGCAACTTCTGGATGAAAAGGAAGAACCTCCTGGATAGTGGAGATAAGAGTCATATCCACAGAATGGGAGAAAATATTTGCTTTCTACACATCTGATAAAGGGCTGATAACAAGAATCTTTATAGAACTTAAGAAAATCAAGAAAAAAAAATGAAACAACCCCATCGATAAATGGGTAAAGGACATGAACAGAAACTTTCAAAATAAGACAGAATAATGGCCAGCAAACATACAAAAAAGTGCTCAACATCCCTAACCATTAGGGAAATGCAAATCAAAACCACAATGAGATATCACCTAACTCCAGTGAGATTGGCCTCTATCAAAAAGTCCCAAAATAACAAATGCTGGTGTGGATGTGGAGAGATTGGAACACTCTTACATTGCTGGTGGGACTGCCAATTAGTACATCCTGTGGAAAGTAATTTGGAGATACCTCAAAGAGCTAAAAATAGAAATACCATTTGATCTAGCAATCCCACTACTAGGCATCTGTCCAAAGGAAAAAAAAAGACATTCTATAATAAAGACATCTGTACTAGAATGTTTATAGCAGCACAATTCACAATGGCAAAGATGTGGAAACAACCCAAGTGCCATCAATACATGAGTGGATTAATAAAATGTGATGTATGTATACCATGGAATACTACTCAACTACAAAAAATGATGGTGATCTAACACCTCTTATATTATTCTGGATAGAGATTGAGCCATCCTTCGAAGTAAGGTATCACAGGGATGGAAAAACATGCATCACATGTACTTGCCATCAAACTGGTACTAACTGATCAACACTAAGGTGCTCACATGGTACTAATACTCAGTGGGTGCTGGTCAGGTTGGGGGATGGGGGGTAGAGGGGTTGGGGATGTAAACCCACAGCTAATGGAAACGGAGCACACTGTATGGGGGAAGGACACACTTGTAGCCCTGGCTTGAGCATGGCAAATGCATTTCATGTAACTAAAATGTTTATACCCCCATAATATCCTGAATTAAAAAAAATAAATTGAGGCACTATTAAAATGTTAGAGTTTTTTTAAAAAAGTGTCACAGGCAAACAATGAACAAGGAAGCTACTTAAAGTAAAAGCAACCAGGGCCTATTCCGAGGATAGTTCTCTAAGCCTGGAGCAGGGGCCTCTCCATCCATCTGCTCAATGAGATTTTATTGTTGTGACTTAGTCTCTGTTATGTCTGTATGTCTCTATTAACCTAAATAAATACAGAGATAGATAGATAGATATATAGATAGATAGGTTTATACTTTAGAAAAAGGAGAGCTTTATTTCTCATAAAGGGTACCAACCTGCTGGGTGACCATTCCAACAGGTTGAGAAGCAAAGCCCTGGCCAGAAGCCAGGCACACGTGCTTCAAAGAAGAGACAGAAGGCAACAGGATTTTATACTGAGCCGGGTGGTCAAATATACATAGTTAACAAGTTATAGGAGGAGTCATGAATATTTATGAAGGGAAATCATAGGCATGTAATTGCGCATTGTCTCTCCCATCCTGTTATGGCTGGGAACTCAGTTTTAAGGTGTTTCTCGGGTCCCCTTGACTCAGAGTGATCCATTCAGTTAGGAGAGGGCTTAGGGTTTTATTTTTAGTTCACATCTATTCTTCTGCTTTCTGAATGAGAGAGTTTAATGCAGTTTAATTTATGCCTATTTCACCATTGCGTGTTAGGAATGTTGATGTCTGATATAGAGACTATCATATATCACCCTGAGCTTTGAGATGTTTGACTTTGAGCTTGAAGCAATGATTGGTTGATAGTTAAGGTTTTCTAGACCGGGTAAAGTGTTTGACTTGTAAAGGGGTGGGAACCAGTATTTGTTAACTAGAGGGTTAGACTGCATTAAACCCTTGTTACTATTCCCTGATGTGCGGTTCCCCTTCCTTCAGGAGGCTCATACTTCCTAGCCTGTATGAAATAGTCACGAACACATGACCTACTTTGGCCAATGACATGTGAGCAAAAGTAACATATATCACTTCAAGAAGAAGAATTATGGGTCAGTATATGCCTTCCAAATTCTGTATTCCCTCTGCCATGACAACCGTCAATGTTGTGGCTACTAAATAGTGGCAGCTCTATCTGCTTGGGCCCCGGAGTGAGGGTGAGGAAGCTCTGCAACACAGCCCCTAGCTGACCTGTAATGAACATGTGCTATGAGTGAGAAACAAACTTTTGTCCTTATAGGCTACTGAGATTTTGGAAAGGGAGTGTTTGTGCGGCATAACCTAGGCTATTACAACTGGAAGGTGTCAATAAGTAATTGGGAGAAGATTAAAGTATAAATGTCTAGTAAACCTATGAAAAAAGATAACCAAGTAGAAGTGCCCAGGAAAGTGGCACATATAACTTGGAACTTGTTCTAGAGTACATTTAAAATACTCCTAGAATATAATTTTGGAATTGGGGACTTGTCAGGAGACTGGAGTTTCTGTTTAACCATATGGCAGACACAAGGTTACAATTAGGAAAAATATTCTAATTGTATCTTGGGCTCAAATGTACAACTTTGACCAGAATGACTGAATGATTGGGTGAATCATATTCACCCTGACATGTCTCTGCCAGAGTCTTCCTTTTAGTCCTCAAACTGATTCATCCATCTTTCTATTCATAGAAGACATTGCCCCACTCCCTAAGGGATACAACACTAAATCCCTTCTACTCAAAGTCTCTAGCTCAAAGTTCAAACTCTTAGGATTATATGGAGTTGTCTTTATATGGTACAGATGTGGTCTGTTTTTGTTTGGCAACTTGTGGGTTAAAAGGTGGATTATCTGCCCACACTCAAAACATACCTAATATATTATACAATGGGTAAATGCAATGAGAACTAGGACCAAATAACGGCAATAAATATTGTGGTGGTAGATTGTAGTATCTGTTCACAATTTTCCCTTTCCTTCCTATCCTTTACATTGGTTAACTATGGACAGAGTATATTTCTCCACCTTGCTGATTTTTGTTTTTTCCATGTGCTTTGTTTTGGCTAGTAAAATGTGAGCAGATGTAACTTACCACATGCCAGACAGAGTAGAGGCTTTAAATGTGCTTGTATGGGTTAGCTTCCACTCCAGTCCTCCTTGCCAGCACTTTAAGAGCATGCTCCTCGTAGCTGCTACTCCTTCACCCTAGATCCCAGAGTTAGACACCTTGAGCTGACCAAAATGCAGCCCATAGCCGGGAGCTGAACCCCCACTGAGCCACAGCTGATACGGGCTTCTGATATAGTTTTTTTTAACCACAGCAAAAAATTCCATTCCCATTTAGAAAGGAGAAGAATGGGAGACACAGAACAGCTACTGCTTGGGCACTAATAATTTTTAAATCTACCTGGGAAGATGCTATGCATGTGCCCTCCCTTTAAAATAGGAAGGTTCCTTGATTAAGCTCTGACTCTGCACTCTGAGGGAACTCCTTTATGTGTTGATCTCCATGGCTTATGGATCTACCCTCTGGGGAGCTGTTCCTTGTTCATTATTGTACTTGGCCACATCTGAAATCTATGTCGAGGAGCAAGCTCTCTTTAGGGGCTGCAGAGCCTTTGAAGTCTGCCTCCTAATCATGGAAGTTTGAAGGACCCAGATTTATTTTCTGTTCAGAATAGTCCAAGACACTTCAGTCTAGGCTTATGATTCCTTCAATAGTACAGTTGCTTCCAAATTTAGTCATATCTTTGCATCTAGTTAGTTTCGTGAGCCAGTACTACAGCCAAAAGTTTTTTTAGACATAGTTCTCAAATATCCTTTATTACTTTGCCTCTTTATCCCCTATCCCCATACCTTTCTCAGTTTATGGTTAAAACTATTTAGAACAAAACATGGAAAGGCCACCCCCTTAATTTGATCTCTGCCTAGAGTCACTTTGAGTTTTACTGGGCATTCGAGTCTTTGATCTTTTTTTATATTGTCTCTTATCATTCATGTTATGCAAGAAAATGGCTTTTCCAACTCTGCAAGGCCCCAGATTTCTGGGTCCTCTTTCATCCTCTCCTTTCTTCTCAGAAACCAACCACTTATTCCTTAGGTCGTCTTTCAAATACAGTATCTTGCTGAACAGAGTCAATAGATCCTAATACTTGCTACTAACACTTTATTTTCCACCCTCTTCCATTAATAACACCACCTGTGTAGCCTCACCATCTGCAATTAAATTAATGCACTGATAGTGTTACCAAATGTTTTGCCATTGAATTCAATATATCTGTAGTCTTTCCACCTGTTTGTTTGTTCTTGCCGTCAAGCTTCCTGACCACTAAGGTGATAGCACATATTTTTGTTATCGTGTCATCCCCATTTGTAGTACCAATTTCTTTATTAGGTGAAGTTAGGCTTTATAAAGAACCCCTGGGCAGCCATGACTACTATAGTGTCTGAAGAGACTTAAGTGAGAAGAACCATTTAGGAAGGGAATGTTCTTACACAGGTGAAAGTTAATCTAGGTCTTGCATATGGGTATTATGTTGAAAAATACATAAAACAGATTTCCCAATCAATTGTTTTCACATATTGCAATTGATACAATAGTGAGGTTTTGATCTCATCTGATAACCAAGATGAGCAAGGAACTTGGTAATGAATCACTGTGTGGACAGCATGTTACTTTTGGCATCGTAACAGACCAAATAGATTATGATTGACCAGAGTAACAGCTGAACACTTAATCTACTGCAATCTTGTCACTTCGGTCAGACAGTATAAAGGAAGCCAATGGAAACATCATTCTTTCTTTGTTCCAGTGTAAAGAATTCAGCAGTCAGCATGAGCTCCTCTGGTTAGAAATGCAGACACAGACACCTGGGGGTAAAGACTTGCTCACTTGCTGCCAGAATTCCCCTCAGGACCAATTGAGGGGCCCAGTGAAGTATATGATTATAGAGAGTACATATTACCACTCAGGTCATGGAGACCTATTAAATGTCACTTAATTTTGAGAGCAGAAAGTTACAGGGCAAATGCATTATGAAAAATGAATGTTTCCAATGACAAGGACTTTTTCTCAGTATCCATGAAGAGCCCAATAAGGGAACCATTCTTCCAAAAAGTAGAATACAGGCTCTCAGGATTAGGACTCCAATTTAAGGTATTCAGTTGCAAATGAGGAATTCATCATGTACCCAGAGAAAAATCACTCCAGATTTGTGTCATGTGGCTTTTATTTCAGGCACTACTGTTTGGAGCAAGTTAATCCTACTGAAATAATTTAGGGAACGTATTTATTCCTTTAGCACAAAGAAATGTGTCCGACTGTGTGTTTACTATGGGCTGTTTTACTTAAGTAATACCTACACAAGTCTGTGTGACCAAAAAATAAAGAAATAGAAAAGGAAAGAAGCAGAATTAAAAAGGAAAGAAATATCCCCAGCTTCAACAGAAAAAGTCTATGGTTTCTGTCACAGTTTGGGTTCCCTGGGAGGCAAACTCTGGAATGTAGAATTGTATGCAGAAAGTTTATTGGGAAGTGTTCTCAGGATCAACACCTGTGGGGGTGTGATGGAAGCAGGATTGAGCAGAAGTTACACTTGGTGCAGTTACAACAAAGGCTTCAAGAAACCCCCCCAGAGAATTCTGGAGCTGAAATATTCCTGTAGGGTGGTCCCAAATTGAGGTAAGGACCTGGACCATTATTGCTCCTCCTCTCCCATTCCAGTCACTTAGATGGGGGCTGTCCCAGAGAAGGAGTTGTGTTTTTGAGCGAGGTGTCTTTATCCAGCTGTAAGCAATCCCTGGGAATGGACTCAGCTGACAGAAATCAGTCACCAACACTCCCAACAGCTGAGGGAATGAGTACTTCATCCCGAAAGTGGGCAAGCTGGGTGGTGCATCAGTGTCCACTACAGTTCTGCATTGAGAAAATATACTACTAACAGCTGTGTGATTTATTGTGCACGTGTGCGTTGGTGGTTGGGGAGTAGGAGAGGTAGTAATGGAGAGGAAGGTTTATGGGGAAGGATTGGAGGCAGACATACAACTTTTTCCTCCTGTGAACTCAAATAATGTCAATCTCCTTATTGCTCAGCTTCTTTAACATCAGATAAGGCCTTAGATGTTATTTGATTAAAAAGTACCTAGCGGGATTCCCTGGACTTCAAAGCTGTGAGAAACCTTGAAGATCCCCTAGTACAAAGGTCCAGAGATGTTAAATGCCCAGTGTCAAAGTCAGACCAGGCTTTATATGCATACTTGATGGGTGAGGCATGACAGAAGTCATATGTGCCTCACACTGAAACATTGATTGCCATTTCAAAAGCCATCTCCTCCTCATTTTATCTTAAAAGTACTCCTGATTGTCTTCAAGAGCTGGGAGGAGGCAGTATGCTGAGCAGGGCTGGGATATGCCAGGCAACTGAGGCACCTGGCATATAAAACCTAAAGAGGCCCTCTCTCTGAAGATCATACAATGTGCACACTCAAAGGTTGTTGCAAAAGCAGAACCCTGAGAGTGTGAGTGCCTCCTTTTGTGACCTAGATGCCTCACCCTGTTCTGGCTCTAGTGCTGAGGGAATGGGCCTTTCTCCTGAAGGGACAAATCCCATTCTCCTTTAGCAGAGATTGGCTTAGGGTAAAGCATGAAACCCAGTGCTGGTGAATGAGATGTCTTAGTCTGTCTGTGCTGCTGTAACAAAATTCTTGAGACTGGCTAATTTATAAAGAACATAAATTTATTGCTCACAGTTCTGGAGGTGGGGAAGTCTAAGATCAAGGTGCCGGCAGGTTTGGTTGTTCTGTGAGGCCTGCTTTCTGCTTCCAAGATGGAGCCTGATTGCTGTGTCTTCTGGAGGCGAGCAATACTGTGTCTTAATGTGGTGGAAGGCAGAAGGGCAAGAAGGCCTAATGCTGCACGAAGACTCTTTTATAAGGACTTTAATCCCATTCACAAAGGAGGAGCCCTTAATTTAAGAGGTATTAATTACCTTTTAAAGACCCCACCTCTTAATACTATCAAATTGGCCATTACGTTTCAACACATGAATTTTGGAAAGGACACATTCAAATCATATAGCAGAAGACATCTGCTGTGGGACTCCTGGGAATGGTTTTCCATACTTATAAAGAGGAGACACTAAAGGAGAAATTTCGCTTTCTATCTTTGGACAGAGTTCTGTAAAGATGTGGTGCCTGGAACTGTTGCAGCCATCTTTCAGCCATGATGGACAAACTGGACGATGAATGCCAGATAGTGAAGAAGAAAGTCTGATTCCTTGATGTAGCATTGCTGAATGAATCAACCCTGGAACTGCCTGCCTCAAGACTTCTGGAAGGTAAGATAATAAATTTCTACTGGTAAGACATTTGTAATAAATTTTTCTGTTACTTACTGGCTAAATTAACCCAATTGTTCCAAGGGGGTCTTAGTTTCTAACACTCAAACACAGAAATTTGTCCTATCTCCTTGTAAGCACTTTGGTCCCCTTAGCACAACCCTCTGTCTCCATCAGAACTTCTCTATTATACTAATAAATACATTAACCTGGAAAGCATTAGAGTTTGACAGTAGTCTAAGTTGATAACAGTTTCCCCACTTATTAGGTATGGGACCTTCGGTTAGTGACTGCACAGTTCTAGGCCTCATTTTTCTCATTTGTAAGATGTAGTTAATACCAGTACTTAGAGGGTGGTTGTGAGGCATTTTGAGATAATATATGTAAAGTGCTTAACATAGTGTCTGGTACTTAATCATTCAGTAGATGTTATGAATTATTAGCCTTTAATAGCTATGAATCCCCTATCTGGGACATTTACTTATTAGAGGCATATAAAGGACCTTTGATATGTTTTGGTTACCAGGCATTCATTTACCTTATCAGGAAACATCCATTTCGGACTCTTCCCTTATTGGTCCATTTGGCTCAGGTAGCATGTCATCCCACAACTCCATTTGTAGAGCATAAGACTTAGGACTAAACCATCAACCATATCTCATTTGATTCATATGACTTTGACCACAGCGATTATTCGCATTTGGTCACACAATGAAGTAAATGCCAATGAGATGTGATGAGACTTTCTCTGGGACATTTGTGGAAGTTATTTTATTTCTGACTGATCTTAAATATAAGAAGATAGAGAATTTGGAGCTGTTGCCACCATTTTACTAACATATTGCTCCAGAGATTGGAACTAATAAAGCAGAAGGCAGAACCAAGAAACTGGGTCCCAATGACATCATTTGAAGCCCCAGCCAGGCTCTCAGCCTGCCCTTCTCCAGGACTCTGCAGTTATGTGACCAGTAAATTCTGCTTTCGCTTAAGCCAGTTTGGGCTAGTTTTCTTTCATTTATGACAAAACAGATCTAAACTCTCTTTAAAGAAAGCTTTCTTTTAAGCCAAAACTTTTCTAATTGTTGCTTTTGAGTTGATTGTAATGGGAACACCCTCTTGCATATGTGTCTCAAGGTATCCTACTCCCTACTTTTTGCTCCCTATTCCCCACAATGGCCAGTGCACACTTATATTATGAAGTGCTACAGAAACTGAAGGAACTGCTTAGTATATCTTCTCTGAGAAACTTCATCAAGTTTTTTGACCTATAATTTCCTTGGTTTCATTTCTAGCATATGGATAACCTGCTTCACAGAGATGTTGTCAGGATTAAAAGAGATCATGTATGTAAAGTACTATTCTTTTATGTTACTCTTGTCTTCTTCACTCCTGTATCTCAGGATGCCCAAAGGCACTCCAGGGAAGGCAGCACAGATTTTGTCCTATAGCAACACAGTTCCAAGGGACCAGGTCCTCATGTATTTGAGGCTCTTGCTCTTGAGCATACCTGGCAGAAGGAGTAGGAACATGGGATGTCTTCCAGGCAGCTCTTATGGAGCATAAAGAGCGAAAAAGCAGGGGCACAGATGTGAGTGAATAAAAAGAGCCTGGTATGAGCCTGGGAACATAGGGGAAGGTCCTGTAGGAATGTGAGAAGAAGAAGCAGTGTGCTGTCAGGGAAGGCTGAGAGCATGTGGAATAGCAGAGGGAAGTAAACAAGGAGTCCACCTCATGAGCAGAAGGTCACTAGGACTGGAATGAGAAAGGAAGGAAGAGGATGAAGTATTAGGTCATTAAATCTGAAATTTCCAATTTCAAATCCAAAGTTTAGTTTATTATATCTCAAACAAGAAGCAGTATAATTAATCAAAGTGTGCGCCTAAAATATTGACATAGTTTTGCCATCTTAACGGTAGCTTGCCTGTGCCAGCAGCAAAGAAGTCTGGAGAGCGAGTGGTGATGAAATCTCAAAAGGCATTTTCCACAGCTTGTTGAGAATTGAATATTTTTCTTTGCAAGAAGTGGTCCAAAGCCTGGAAGAAGTGGTAACTTGGTGCAAGGTCTGGTGAATGTGGTGGATGACAGAGAGTTTCCAAGTCCAGCTTCTGTAGTTTGAGCAGCGTTGTTTGTGTGACATGTGGTCTTGCAAGAGGGTTGGCCTCTCTGTTGACCAATATCAATCTCGGCTGCTTAATCACAAACATCCTCATCATTTAGTCCAGTTGGTTGCAATAGACATCTGCTGTAATTGATTGATCAGGTTTCAGGAATCTATAGTAGATAATACCAGCGCTGGACCACCAAACAGACACCAATAGCTCTTTGTGATGAATATTCAGCTTTGGACTGTGTTTTGGCACTTCATCTTTGTCCAGCCATTGTGCCAAATGCTTGCAACTGTGAAAAAGAATCCATTTTTTATTACATGTAACAAAATACAGTGTAGAAATGGTTTGCCTTTATGTCGTGACAGCAAAAAAAAAGGCAAGTTTTGAGGCAATTTCTCTTCTGATGCTCATTTAATTAATTTGGTACCCTTCTATCCAGCTCCTTTACCTTTACCATTTGTTTCAAATGGTCCACTATTGTTGTAATAGTAATGTCAAACCTTGCTGCTGATTCATGTGTAGGTTGAGATGGATTTGCTTCCACTACAGGTTTCAGCTTATCATTATCCACCATGGTCTCAGGCCACCCACATGGCTTATTTTCAAGATTAAAATCACCAGAATGGAATTTCTTAAACTGTCGATGTACTGCACATCCATTAGGCACATTCTTTCCAAATACTTCATTGATATTTTGAGCTGTCTGTGCTGCATTGGTTCCACAATGGAACTCATATTCAAAAATAACACAAATTTTTGACTTATCCATGGTTTCACAAAAAATTGAAGGATAATCACAAGTTAAAATGTTCATTTGAAAGAATGAAGGTGTATCTTCACACAGACACACATGAAAAAAATGTCAAAGTGAAGTGTCAGAGTTATCAACTGTCAAACTTAGTACTTAAGGAAATTGGACATTCTGTATTTAATAACCTAATACATGAAGGAGAGAGCAAGCACAGAGTAAAGGGTACCCATTCCTTCAACTGGTTCAACATTGCAGTCATTCCGCACAATCACCACTGTCTTGATGCTTGGTGGAAGGGAGAGGGACGAAGGAACTGCCCCTGAAGATACAGAACTGGGCCTGACAGGCAATTAGCATACACTCTTCTAATATCATGATAATTAGCAGTTATTTTTGTTTCTGTAATATTTTTCTGTTGGTTACATACTTCCATAGATTGTATCATTGGGTCTTTGCCACATCCCTGTGAAGGAAGCATGACAGGGATTATGATTTCTATTTTGCAAGTGAAGGAATGGAGGTTAGCCTTTTTCAAGGGTCGCATAGCTATTGTCTTCTGCTTTGGGATCTTAGTTCATCTTTCCTTCTGGTTTGTGAAACTGCCCTTCATTAAACTCCCATACATTCCACTCATTGCCTTAGTTTCAGTTATTCCTGAGTAGTGTACCTGACACCATTCTCCACTTCCCTCCAATGCATCTTCTTTTCCTGTGGCCAGAGCTCTTTATAATCATGCCATCCTTCTACTCAAAAACGTTGATGGTTTCCCATTGCCTACAGAATAAAGTCAAAACTGCAATGTAGCACTGAAGGTCTCCACTATTGGTAGTCCATTGACCTTTCCAAGTTATTTCAGGCAGACTTTGAATGCTGTGTTGCCTCCATTCCCCCAGCTCCATGCTCTAGCCATGAAGTATTAGCCAGTTCTTGAACATATCATGCCTGCCCTTTGGAACCTTTATACTTTGGAAATGTTTGTCTCATTGCCAGAAATATCACCCACCCTCTTCTTTGGCAAATATCCTACTTACCCATCTTAAAACTTTGCCCCTCTTGTATTTTCCTGGATAGAGCTGGAACCCATTCTACTAAGTGAAGTATCCCAAGAATGGAAAAACAAGCACCACGTGTGCTCACCATCAAATTGGTTTCACTGATCAACATGTAAGAGCACATATAGGGATAACATTAATCGGGTGTTGGGCAGATGGCGGGGGAGGGGATGGGTGTAGACATTCATAATGAGTGCGATGCGCACTGTCTGGGGTATGGACACGCTTGAAGCTCTGACTTGGGGCGGGGCAAGAGCAATATATGTAACCTAAACTTTTGTACCCCCATAATATGCTGAAATAAAAAAAAAACTTTGCCTCAACTGGAAACTTCCCACATGTCCATAGGCAGGCTCGGTTCTTTCTCTGAGAGCCCCACTCTTTTCATTTATACTCTAATCTAGCACTTTGTACCCCTTGTGTACAATTAATTATATGTTGGGATTTTTTTGTTTTTGCTTTTCACTGAACTGAGCTCCAGCAGGGCAAAAGCCATATTTGTTTCATCTTTGTTTCCTGCATGACTGGGAGAGAGCCTGGCACAAACAAAGCAGGTACTTAGTGGATACTGAATTCAATTCCATGCCCCTCTGAAGGCTACCCTGAATACTTGTAATAAGGTCCTTCAGTTCATTGGACACATTTAGTAACAGGAATGTTGGAAGGGGTATGCAAAATGACATTGAGGGTGGCCTTGTCCATCTCAATTAGTTTCTTGGGGATTCATCATGCTTTAAGTCCTACAAACAATGAGTTAGACACCTTCCTTGCCAGGTATGGCATTGAAGTGAACCATTTCACTGTATATCCACCCAAAGTAAAAGCACCTAAAATATAAAAAGTCTATTTTGGCCCTAGGTAAATGTTTCTCTATATTTGTTAGATGTGCAGTTCAAAAAAAAAAATCAGTTTTTTTTATTGATTGTTATTTAATGTTAGGAGTTCTTTTTAAAAATGGCAGCCTTTAGGCCTACTCTCTCATTCATTACTGCTTCCTGGCAAGGCCTAGAGCAAATGTGGAGGAAGCTGATGGTTGCCACAGGATGAACAGGCTAGACACACAGGTCGTCATGAAGAACAACTTGCCTTGGTCCTTGTAGGAACCAGGTCAAGGAGACTCTTGTGCTTGAAGTTTATAAAACCAAGCAGTTTCCTCATTGAAAGAGAGTAAAAAAAATATGATCCTTCCTACTACCACCAGACTAATTATCTGAGGGAAAATCTGAGAAAAAATGGTATGTGTGGATATAGGACATGAATTGGAGACCAGTTCCCGAGTACTCCTTAGAAGACTTTTCCAGGAATCACTGTAAAAAAAGAGCCCAGAAAGGCAGAAGTTTCTTGCTTCCCTTGGCTGTGAAGAGGAAGGTGATATGCTATCAGAGACTAAAAATTAGGTCTAGGAAAACCAGAGTAATGAGAATGAAATGGTGACCTGGTAGCCAGTAATATGATTTTACCCAGTAACTTTGCCCAGCAATAAACCCAACACAGTAGAAGCTTTAGTTTAACAAGAAGAAAGTCAGTTCCCTATTTCTCCTGCCTCAGATTGACAGCTTGGATAGGCTGTTGTCCATAGTGAAAATGATGAGGCTATCCCTCACAGGATCTGTTCTAACTGGGAAGGGATTTGTACCTAAACTAGTCTAGCAAGAAGCCGAATTTTTATCCTAAATGAAACAACACTGGGAAGACCATGGAAGACATCTCAGCCAAAGTGCAGTAGGCCCTCCATATCCACAGGTTCCACATCCATGGATCCAACCAACCGCAGATTGTAAATATTCAGAAAAAAAACCAATACAACAATAAAAATAATACAAGTAGAATAATACATTATAACTGTTTGCATAACATTTACATCATATTGGATATTATGCATAATCTAGTGATGATTTAAAGTACATGGAAGGGTGTGTGTAGGTCATATGCAGATAACTACACCACTGTATATTAGGAACTTGAGCATCCTCAGATTTTGGTATCCATGGAGGGGTCCTGGAACCAATAACCAATCCCCCATGGATACTGAGGGAGCACCAGCGCAAGCAGTTGCAAGTTATACGGATTAGAAGTAGGCAGAATGGTTCAGAACCAAGGCTGTGGACAGCAAAGGAGTACTGAAGTTCCTGTTCTATAATGCCTAGTGTGGTTGTGAAGACCAGGAATGGAAATCCGTATGCATTCTTTGCCAATTTTGATGCTATAGCCTTTTTGTCAGGAAATGAACCCTGGCCCCAAGGCAAGGGGTCTGAAATTTCATTGGTTTGAACAATTCTTCCATCTGAAAAATGTTTGGCCTTTGATTCTTGTTGGGTCAGGCTCAGGATGATTTTGACCAATTTGTAGTTTAATTCAGAAATCACTGGTGGTTAGTCTGAACTCAGAGGATCCTGCCTGCTGGGCTGTTCTTGTCTTTGTGGCCGGTTAATCAGAAAGCAGAAACATCTAGAATGCCAGGCCACACAGTAATGTTCACTTTAATGTAATCAACAAAATTGATAACAGGAAATTGGAGTTTCATTATAATGTTTTCCAGAATAACTGACAATCCACAGGAGCTTTCATGCTGGTTTCATAACATGCAATCTTTGTCAGAAGCAGCAGGTGGTATGCAGTTTAATACAAGCACTTTCCTTCTTAGCAAGCACTCTCTCCCTGCTGGAGTAATTCAGAGTTCAATTTAGCCTGACCACACCTGACCCAAGCTGGTACAATAGTTTTTGATCAGAACTTTTTTTTTTTTTTTTTTTTTTTGGCCATCAGCATGTAGGTAATTGGAATTATATGCAGTTTACTTTGCAGCCCTAAGTTATCTTTATCTTTCTCTGCTTTTATTTACCAATGTTCCCACTTCCTTGTTCAAGTATCAGAAAATCACATTGTGGCAAGTTAAAAAAAGCCTTCAAATAAATCATAAAATATAATGATCTGCAGTACAGTCAAGATATTAACATATTTGGAATGACTTGTCTATCTCTGCTTTTACACTAAGGACTAGACCAGCTGCATTTGAAACTTTTCTTTGTGTGCTATTTTTGGATTTTCTTATTCTTTTTCCACTCTGGAAAAATTTAAAGAGTTGAAGCACAATCTTATTTTCTTTGTTATTTTCATGTTGTCTTAAGAAAAAATGCTTCTCTCTGCAGGCTGGTGGTGTAAGGGCCTTGCCCTGGGAGTCTTCAGATTGGGTTATTTCTTAATTTCAGTTTTAACCCACAGTCTCCACAGCAGTGGCTCTCCCTCTTTCTATTACTCACAGATTTCTGCTATCCTGAGCACTCCTTTAAAGGGAGTAATGGCATAATTGAAGCTGAGTCTTAGTTTCCATATCTGAAAAGAAGAGGGTTAGATGGAAATCTCCAGGTTCCTGGGTCAGTGACACCAGCCCTAGTTTCTTAGCCAGACAGCAGCTTTTATTCCCTTTATGCATTACTGCTGTTTCCTAGCAGAAGTAATTAGGGATCTGTATTACTTAAAACACTGTATTTGTTCAGAGTATTATGGCAAGTTACTTCCTAAAACACCGAGAGAGACCCCATTTAAAAGCTTCAACGTCCATACTCAGGTATGTGTGTACTAACTTGCATAGTTTGCTTCTGCAGCCACTCCAGGAAAACACATTTTTTTCCAGAGGTCTCTTCAGTGATTTTTTTTCTCTGTCCCTTTGTGTTTTTACAAACTGTATTTCCCTTCCTACTTCGGCGTTTTCTGACCTGACTGCTTGAATCTATCACTGTTTCTTTGTTGTCTTCCTTGGGCATTTACCCAGCTTCCACTTTGGAATGTTTCCCCCTTTGATTGTCAGTGCCTTGTGCTGCTTTTTTGTTGCTGCTGTTTTGCTGCTGCTGCTGCTATTAAGAGCTGGGAGAAAAAAGTAGGTGAGTTGCTGAGTGATATGGCTGCCAACTGTTATTATTCCCAAAACAGTTTGTGTTTAATATTCTCCATTTATGACCAGTCTGTGATGATGGCTCAGGCACTGGGAGGTGTCCTGAGATGTACTATCAGTCTCTCTTCATCTTATCTCCATTATGTGGTTTTAAAGTCACTTTCTTCCTTTCTGTTTATATGACCATGGATTTTTGTGTCCACTACTCTCTACTGCATCTTCCACCAAGATGTTTTTTTTCCCCTTTTCACATTTTATTTCCATTATCAACCACTCTATAAGCCTCTCATAGAGACCTGTATTTGAAACCTAGCTTGCTTGCTTTTACTACCTGTGCAATCTTAGGCAAGTAGCTTTACCTCTGTGAGCCTGTGTCTATGTAAAGTATAGGTGATAATACTTTTGTCACATTGTTAATGTGAAGAATAAATGAAATATCTGTTAAAATGTCTAGCACAGTGCCTGACTCATGGTAGAGCTCAGTACATGTACATTCCCTTTCCTCCCCCTTCCTCCTCTCTCTCTTTATTTTACACTGCATAAACAACTACCATGGGTTGTTTTCAGAGTTCCATAAAATTTATTTTTTCCCTTTAGCTGAGAAGCTTTGTTTCAACAGGTTTTTCTGGAATACTTGAAAAGGGCTACTAAAGCCCCTTAGTGAAACTAGATTCCATTCCCAGATTGCAGTTTGTGTCACTGTTTTCTGTGAGCACCCATGGATCATACTGTGCAACCTGGTTTTTAGTGGCTTCCCTAAATAAACATGGTAAACATATATTAAATAATTAGCTCTAACACTTCTCCTATACTTTTAATTCCTTTTCTCTACTCCTCATATGCTGAAGTAAATGGTCATCGTTTCTCCTTCCACTCCTGCTTTTTCAAGCAAACACCATCTGCCACAGTGCTTACCCTGCCAACAAGTCACTCCAAATTTGGACTTCAGCACCTGGACCATTCAGCAACTTTAGTTCACAGTATTTCAAAGATGTTACAAAGTTTCACTTATTAATTTCTCTATTCTCTTTTCTTCCAGAGTCAGCTTCAGCTTCTGAGGAATCCTCTTTGCCTTCCTTTGCTAGCCGTCCGAGTTTTTGGCTATAGTCCTTATTCATGGGCTCAACTTTGCAGCAATAACCACCTTTCCATGCATGTAGAATTGTCCACATTTCTCATTATCTTTGTGGATTCATGGTGCCTCCTTTTTGCCTAGAAAAAAAATCAAACCTAATGAACTGTTCTGTGTTCTGTAATATAGGGAGTGCAACTCTTTATAATTCTGTGGTTATCTTATCCATCCCTAGTTCAAGAGGAGGATATGTTCTTCTTAATACATAATTGCTCAAATGATTCTAGTCCTACCTTTATAGTACTCACTCTTCTTTGGGGTTTCATTTTAATGCAGTTATGCCAGTTTTACATTATGAGGGAGCATCCCTGTACATCACAGAAGACAGTGCTCAGACACCTACTGGGCATGACTGATAGGAATACTGAGACTCAGAACCAGAAATTTCCTTTGAAATTTTCCAAGCCTGATCCTCTGTCTAAAGGAACAGTCTCATGTTGACAAGCGGTTGTCTCACCTCTAGAGATTTAGAAGTTGTTATCTCATGAGGATACTTTTGGCCTGTTCTAACTGGTGTAGAGTTAATTTGAATATTGGTCCAAAATCTACTTTCTTACAATTTTCACCAAGTGAGCTATGGTCCTAGTTCATCCCTTTTGAACCACATAGTTCTTTCCTACATTATAGTCCTGCAAATAGTTGAGGATATTAATATTTAGCCTGAATTGTTTCTTTTCCAAACAATCTCAGTTCTTCCATTATCAAAACTTTCATCCTCTTTACCATCCTGACCATTCATCTCTAGATGTAATCTAGCATGTCAACAAATGTGGCATTAAGAACAAAGTCAGAATATTAGGTAAGACCTGTTACTCACAAAATAGGGACTATTGTCTCACTTGTTCCTACATAATCTGCTGTTTCTGATATAAATTAAAATCATAATCACTACTCAGCAACATCATCATACTGTTGACTCATTCTGAGCTTGCAGAAAACAATAAATCCCTTTTTCAAAAAAGCTTTTGGTTAGTCAAATATCTTTAATCTTGGACTTAGGCAGTGCTGCTTCTTTTTTTATTTCATTTTGGTCCAAATACTGGGTTCACATATAACTACATTAACTTTCACCTGGCTGAATTTACCGCTCTGTCATTTTAGCCATTGAGATAATTTTGGGTCCTGTCTCTGTCATCTGCTTTTATGGGAATTCAAAAAGAGTAACCTTCGTAACTAGATTTCATTTTCTGAAACAAATACCATTTTTTGTATTTTTATTTGCATCATTATTACATTCTGTTCACAGTGTGTTGCCATTCATCATATTTTATTTAACTTTGGAAGTATGTTTAATGACTGCTTACACACATATGGGGTTTGGACTATATTTTGAAAGCTCGGTGCTTATCTCTGAAAGTAAAGTCAGTCCTCCACTTATGAACAACCTGCCACTATAGCCAAAACATGAAAGGAGAGGGTGGAAATGGCATTCATAAAATCATAATTGATTTCTTTTCACAAAGCAGATAAATGCGTCACCCAAACAGCTAATGTGCAAAGGAAGGATTTCAGATTCTGGAGCCAGATCCAATTAGTTTGAATTCTATCCTACTCATTCCCTGGTGGGTCACATTGGACCATTTTATTATCTTCCCTGTGACACTTCATCTAGAAAGTGGCCCTGGGTACTAGCTTTCAGGATGATGGAGAGGATTGTGTGAGATAATAAATGTAGAAGAGCCTGGCCAAAAATGCCTACCATATAGTTGGTGCTTAATATGCACTGCAAAATGAACAGACTCCATCTTGTCAAATTCATGGTTCCCTCATCACTTCTATCAAGCCTTGAGATTCCTCTCTGTGTTGTTGATATTTAAATCCCATCTACAATGTTACAATTTCTTCTGAAACATGATGATGAACACTTTTGCTGAAAGCCTTTCTCATTTACCCCCTATGTCCTGGACTACACGTAGAGTTCCATTTGAATTAAATAGAACAATACTCGACAAGAGCAGATGCTGGTGTAGAGTGCTTTTCCAACCTTCAGAGTTTTTAGCATATGGAGAGCCAATGTGAAAGTGAAGCCTGATCTGATCAGAAGGAAAGACTATTTGCTAGAGGGGATCCTGGTGAGCTTTGGCTTGAGAATTTCCTAACCCATTTCTTATCTCCCTAGTATACTTCAGAAAGGTGTCTTTGGAAGGGACGTAAGCAGAGGGTTTGCTCAGGTCAATGTCATTTGAAAAATGTTTTGCTTCTGTTCCTCATGACTCACTTGTGATTTCATCTGCTTTCAGCTGATTGAGGACAAAAGAGGAACCTCAGTGGCTGCTCTAAGTGTAAGCAATTACTCATGAACTTCATAAGGTCTTGGCCACTTCTTGACCCCCCAGTTTAGAATGTACAGTCTCTGTGCTTCTCAACTGCTCTACTTCATTGGGAACTCAGTGCAATGTATGGGTAAATTGTAAAGCCAGGAATCAATCAAGGATATCTATATTTAAACACTGATTGTCTTACCTCTGAGGCTCCATTTATCTGTTTGTAACATGGGGATAATCACGGTACGCACTTTTAAGGCTCACTATAATGATTAAAGTAATAATACAGTATCTGATATAGGATAAGTGCTCTAAAAATGTTAGCTGACATCTAATAAAATGTTATTATTGTACAAAGTTCCCTTGTCTGCTACAACTTACAGTTTTATTCCTCAAATAAAATACATGAGCCACACCAGGGAGATTGGTTAGTATGTCATTCAGTTATCCTTTTGTTTAAAATTCTCACTAATTCTTGCTCCCCTATGAGAAAATTAGGTCCAAAAGTAATAGAAGGAATATATTTAATTAATAAAGACTAAATTAGTATTAGTGTGTAAAGTAGGTGGGACTGGAGAGATGCTGAAGATAGAACTATTAGTACATTCGTTTTTTTGTTGATTTTAGAAGAGGCAGTGGGGATGGAAATGGGGATGAATATAAGAGTTTGGCTGTAGGAAGGACTGGGATAACTGATTGGATTGGGGGGATCCAAAATGAGTGTAAGTTTAAGCTCAGGTGATGAGGGCAGTAGACAGGCCAATAGGAGATATGTGATGCTCCATAAAAGGAACAGTTTCAGAGTTAAATCTGATGTATTTCATATTGGATAGATTGAATTTGATCACCAATGTACACATGCAGTACCCAAAGCCTGGGACTGAGCTGAGGCTGTGTGAGTACAGTGCTGCCATCTAGGAACACTGTGGAGAAAGGAGTGCAGAGGATGTCAGACTTAACCTTGAAGACCTACATTTGGGGGTGGACTGAGGATGCTGATGGAGCTAAAGATGGCAAATTGGTCAAAGAAATGAGTGGGTCTCTGAGGGTACTGCATCATGGCATCTAAGGGAAGCTCATGCAAAAGGAAGAATGGCAGATACTCAAGGGACTCGTGGACCAAGAAAGGAGAAGATGATTAGATTGAGTTACTGTGACATCGTTGGTGATGGAAGGGGGAAAAGAGAGAAACTGGCCATTGTATTAATAGAGCAATACACTTAACATAAAGGGCAAGTGTTTTATAATGGGAACAGTACTTTCTTAGCCTCAATTGCTTCCTGCTGTATAGGTTTGTTCTGTAGATTGAAAGTCTATGTAAAGCACATAGAAAAGTCCTTGGTTTTCTGTAGGCTATCAATAAATTTTCAGCATAGTTTTTCTTGAAGACGTAGGGCATGTATGTGACTAAATAGGATGTGGCTTTCAGACACCAGGCTGCAAAATGGACACCAAAGCTCCAAGAAAAGAACCTTTGTAGCATATGTGGCATGGGCAGCCGCTTCTATAGTGGGTGCATGTGACAGAGAGTGAGCCAGAATCCAATAAGTGACACTACCAGACACACTCCTGCACTGATACATACATAGACCACATACATGACTATTTTCTAGAGTAGCAGAGCTTTCCTAAGGCTCTGTGTGACCCAGGCCAATCACTTCTTCATTTGGTGACTGAAAATCCTAAAAATAAATATCAGACTCAAATTACAGATTCACCTTGTTCCAGCTATTCAAGTGGATTTCCTATATTGGGGTTATGACAGAGGGGTACAAAAGTTTTAATAAAATGTCTATGATTCACATTCATTCCAGTGTTGCTCTTCCCCCTTCAATCAGTATCTATTAATGAAAAAAGAAATAAAAAGATTCAGAAATCAGGACCTAAATTAGGAGAAGTTGTTGAACAGAAATCTATTGGTAAGTTTTAACTTAATTTTTGGTTTTTGATGCAGTAAATAATTAAATCCAAATCACACACTGTATCTTACTCAATAGGGAATATAATATTAGCAGTAATATGTGTAGATTTATAATTTATACCAATATTTTCAAATACATTACCTCATGTGTTCCTCACAGCAAATCCATGAGGTGATGTGATAGTAAGACACCCTTCATGACAGGAATCACTCACCTTGCACTGTTCCCAGCGTTTACATACATCAATCTATATAATTCTCATGACAATGCTCTGAGGTGTTGGTACTATTATTGTACTTTATTTTACAAATGAAGAAACTGGGGCACAGAGAATTCAGGCATCTTCCTAATGTCACTGAGCTAATGAGCGTTAGGGGCCAGGATTGGGCCCTAGCTGTTTTGCTTCAGAATCTGTGCTGCTCCATGTACTCTATGGCCTCTCTGAAGTAGTAACACTATGTATTCATAGGATTGCTATCAGAATAAAGGGCAAAATGGTGCTAAGGACAATGTCTGCCTTATGAACATGGAATTGAGGTATGTTTAGTGTGAGCACATTTCCTGCTGTTATTCCTGAGAGCAGGTAGGACCTTGCTTTTTGCAGATTCCAGAACTTGAGGCTTGGAGAATTTCATGCCTTGTTTGAGTTGCCACATTATTTATCCTTAAAAAGAATCTATAGTGAAATGCTTTCTTTGGAAGAAATAGTACACGCTAATTGCAGCTGATGAAAACATGCAAAGATGCATAAAGGAAAAGTTTATAATTTCCTCACCCACCTTACCTCCATTCCTACTCACTTGAAGTATACAGTTTGATACGTGACACCAATCTTTCCATAATCATTCTCTTTTTCAAGGAGAATACTGAAACACAAATGAATGCTCAAACATCTGCAGTGTTGGAAAGAGGTTTGGTTGTCACTGGACAGAATAGAAATAGGACCATTCTATGTAGATTTTTCTTGAACTCCTGTTCTAATTTAACAGCAGGTCATGGAGAATGTTTTGGGTCAGTAGATGATTGTGGTTTCATGTCTTAAAAAGTAATTCTTTAATCCATTTTTGAATGCATTTTCGGCTTTGTGTAAAGAGAGGCTCTAACAAGTTCTTTTTCCCAAATGTCTAAACTAGTCACCTTAAGTACTCTTGTTCCATTGCCTGTTAAGTTCTGGGCCAAGACCGCAAGGGATTCATTGTTATTGTCAAATAATTCCATTTGAAAGCCATTAAGGTATATTCTTTCCTTGCCTCCCCCCACCAGCTTTTCTTCTTAGTTGTCTTGTGGATGGCTTTAACATCTCCTTGTCGAACTGCCCCAAAAAGAGTTACATTGGGACTTCAAAAACATAATTTTGCAACTCAAAATAAATTTAAGAAAAATCAACATGTTTCTATTTTTTATGTTTCCCTTTTAGGAACATTCCTGAAATAAATATCCACTTATTCAAGTCTTCTTTCACATTCAACAGTAAATTTTAGTTGTCTTTTTTTAATATAATTCATGAACAGATTATTGCTAAGGACTTCGTTGTAGGAATTTTAGATTTTATCACTCTTACCAATTGTTTTATTTTCACTCTATTTTCTGATGGATTTTTTTTGCTTGTTTGCAAGTAAAATAGTGATTTTTATATGGCTTTTATATTTATTGCACTTAATATATGTTTGTATAACATTTACATTGTGGCATGTTATATGTTTTGGTAAATATTCTATCAAAACTTAATTGTTGGCCGGGCGCGGTGGCTCATGCCTGTAATCCTAGCACTCTGGGAGGCCGAGGCAGGTGGATCGCTCAAGGTCAGGAGTTCGAGACCAGCCTGAGCAAGAGCGAGACCCCGTCTCTACTAAAAATAGAAAGAAATTCTCTGGCCAACTAAAATATATATATACAAAAAATTAGCCGGGCATGGTGGCGCATGCCTGTAGTCCCAGCTACTCGGGAGGCTGAGGCAGGAGGATCACTTAAGCCCAGGAGTTTGAGGTTGCTGTGAGCTAGACTGATGCCACGGCACTCACTCTAGCCCGGGCAACAGAGTGAGACTCTGTCTCAAAAAAAAAAAAAAAAAACTTAATTGTATTTCTTCACTGCTATACCCTTGGGGCCTAAAACAGATAATGCTTTCTGTATATTTGATGGAATGTAGCATTAAAAACCCATCATTATCTTTAAGTGCTAGACATTGCCATAGAGAACAAGGAGACCCCTTGCTTTGATGACCTTTCCTTCCTGGACAGTGACCTGATTGTTTGGCTCTGTGTTGGCATCTGGACCTTCAGGTAAACGGTTTTTTTTTTTGTTTGTTTGTTTTTTGAGACAGAGTCTCACTCTGGTGCCCGGACTAGAGTGCCATGGCATCAGCCTAGCTCACAGCAACCTCACACTCCTGGGCTCAAGCAATCCTTCTGCCTCAGCCTCCCAAGTATCTGGGACAGCAGGCATGTGCCACCATGCCCGGCTAATTTTTCTATATATATTTTAGCTGTCCATATAATTTGTTTCTATTTTTAGTAGATACGGGGTCTCCTCTTGCTCAGGCTGTTCTCGAACTCCTGAGCTCAAACAATCCGCCCGCCTCGGCCTCCCAGAGTGCTAGGATTACAGGCATGAGCCACCGCGCCCGGCCAGGTAAACGGTTTGATAGGACTTTGCTGCCAGCTGGCCCAGATTTGCCCTGGCAGCCACATGGAAGCCTCACTCTTAGGAACGTTTTGTTTGACTGTTTGGCAATGTAACCACAGGGGTTAAATCCAGCTAGTTAGCAGGTTTACTCATAGCCCACATCCTGATGGTTCTGGAGATTCCAAATAGGAAGTCTAGATATCATCAGTGAATGTATTTTGTGAGATATGGCATTGAAATGATAACCATCCTTTGTGTACTGAATTATGGTTTCCTGGCTTCCTCATTTGATCCATGCTGTACCTCACTGAATTAATGTAATAATTGCATCTGCTTCAAATGTTTGCCATGAAAATGAAATGAGGAAAGTCCTCATATAATCAATCATCTGATGCTGTGCCATTCCCCCAGAGGACAGAGGTAACTGATCTCCATCTCATAGGGCTTGGCTGCAACTCTTGCTTAAACCACTGTTGTACTTTGCACGATAAAGAGAAACATTCTTTCCTCACTTAAAACTACTTTGTGTTAATCCCTGTCAACATTTTGATGGTTTTAGAGTTCTAAAAGTAAGCTGTTTAAATCATCCTACTGCATCATTTGGTTGCATGGCATGTAAAGTGACAATGCACTGTGATATTTCCCCAGCATTTCCTTCATTAATAGGGTTCAGTTGACCTGACTTGTCAGTGTGTGAGCCCAGACCTCACTGGGCTACTTATTCTGACTGAAAATGCCAATTAGTACCTGGTGTGGTAAGTATCTTTTATTAGTCTCACCTTCTGAGATTTTGTCAGCGTATGTACCCAGGTATATGTCTGGATGAATCTAAGACCACTTTGTCAAATCCAGGGAAAAAACCCAACTCAGTGAGGATTTTTAAAATGCATTTATCACAAAATTTAAATTAAATTTAGAAAATAAGTCTCATTACAAGTATCAAATGTTCTCTCTGAGTAATGTGAGTATATATCTCTTTATTCTAGTCCTCTTTCATATGCCTTAGGAAATGTTTCTGGTTTCCCTTTATACATTTAGAACAATTCTTGATATGGTTGTTCTTGTGCATTTATTTTTTTTTCCTTTCAAGAATGACTTTTTCTATGATATATCTCTTTACCTAATTTGTTTCTACCTACTTGATTCTCAGTAGTTTTCATAATTTTACTTTGTTTTCTTAGATAAAAATATCCTCTATTCATTTGCATAGCATCATTAAATCGGGTGAATACAATACATTTAATAATGAAAAAGATTAAAAAAACACACCGACCACATCCTCATACACACGTCATACACATGGCCGTATTTCATCAGTCAGGGAGTATCCTTTCTGGGGGTGCTCCCTCCCCAAGTGAAACCCCAAATGCCCTGGAGAGCCTTTGGTTAAATAGTGAATGCCAATACTGCTAGCAGAAGTTCAAATTGCAGGAATTAAAGAAGGGTTGTTCTCCGCACTCACTCACATAGTGGAAGGTGTTTGGACTTTCCCTTAGCAAAGCAACATGTTATTGGGGAATGTGGGCTGTAGAATTGGAATCACGTCTTGGTAACGTAACCCCCTGGCATGCTGATTAATTCGCAGTGTATCAAAGTATTTTTAGGTGGGTTCACTTTTGACTTGTGTGAGAACTTAGTAAAGGAGGTGGAGTAATTATTAAATCTGGTGCATGGGCTGTCATTAAGATTTGAGGAGAGAATCCATATGTAGTCACAGCACAGTGTCTGACCTCACTATTGCAGTTGTTCTTACTGGCAGATAGCACTTTCTTCCTGAATATTTGAAAATGTAAATTTGGAGAACTTAAGGGTAGTAAAGCAAATAAAAGACATGCCTTTTTTGATGTTTCAGAAATAAAATGGTTTGATTAGAGGAGTTACACGTGCTCAAATGAGTGGAGAAAGAGAGCAAAGATACTTCAAGAGAGGGGGAGGTATCTCTGGAGCCCCTGCTCCTGGCCCCCTCTCACGCATCCTTAAGGTGTCCATTGTGGGCAGTCCTGAGACCAGGCTGACACTGATCAGATAAATAGATATAAAGCCAGTAAGTATTCCATATACACACTCACCCACCCTCCTCCAAATATGCCCCTCAGGGCATGCTTACCCACACTTCTCCATATTTCAACTCAGGTGGAGACCCCTCTGTCTATACCAATGCACAGGTAATCTTTGAAATTTGTTTCCTTTTAAAAACAGCAGGCATGCTATATATTTTAACTTTTCTAATTTTTTCTTAGTATATGCCGTGGAATATTCCTGATCAATAGACTTATGTTGTAATACATTTTAAAATTTAACATTTTAACCCATCTAAAAATTATTGAGTATAAATTGAGAAGTGCTGATTTAACAGTTTAATTTTTCTGCAAATATCTAATTTTCCCAACAGCATTTGATCTTAGTATAGTACTTGTTTCAACTCTGCCCATTCTTGAGCCAAAAACCCATAGAGTTTTAATTTGGTAGTTTTATAATTCCATTTTAGTATCCAGTATGAGAAGAATCTCATTACTCTTTAATTTCATGAATGAATGAATTGTCAAAACCTGAACTGACAACATGTGACTTTATTTTAAACTAAATACAATCTAGTCCCATCTCAAGTGCTCAATAGCCCCAAGTGGCTAGGGGCCTCCATATTGAGCAGCTTGAATGTCATTACAGAAATCTCTCTTGGACTTCACTGCCCCAAAGTGTCACACTCTGAGATTTTTAATGCAGTTTTCCTAAACTGCCAATGAGATGAAAACCAACATATTAACAATATAGGATCTTGCCATAAAGAAATGTGGATATATCCATTGGTACAAGCTTTTGTTTTATCCTTCAGCAGCATTTTATAGGTCTATTTATGAGGGTTCTACACAATTCTTGATAAATTGTTAGTTTTATTCAAAGAGCATGTGTTATCTAATTTTTAGAGATGGGAGCATTTGCGACTTATAGAAGTTGAGGGACTTAGAGCACACAAGTGAGTTAATACTTACTTTACTCTGTATTTTCATTGGCATTAAATTTATTTATGAAAGTAGACTTGCTCATGCTAACTGGTGAAATGCAAAGATGTGCAAGCAGAAATCAAATGTCTCCCCTGGAAGGGCTCTCCACTGTCATCCCCTGCAAACCCAGCTGTTAAAGCCCCTGCCTGGTCTTGGGCAGCCTCCCTCAATCCTGGCTACATGCAGTTCAGACTTCTTCCTCAGCCCACTTGAGGTTCTGGCCAGCTCTGCTGTTGCTCTACAACTTCCCCTGGTCACTTAGGACCCTGTGAACCTCTTTCCAGGGGGAGGTTATTTTTATGCTTAATGACTAAAAGTCCAAATCCTGATCCTGTGCAGAACTTGTTTGGATTTTTTTTTAAACCTTTTCTTCTTTAATTTTTTTTTTATTTCATGAAATTATGGAGGTACAAACATTTTGGTTACATGTTATGACTTTGCCATATCCCAACCATGATTTGAGATGTGTCCTTTCCGCCCCCAACAATGCTGAGACAGAGTCTTGCTCTGTTACCCAGGCTGGAGTGCAGTGGCACAATTATAGCTCAGTGCAGCCTTGAACTCGTGGGTTTAAGCAATCCTCCTGCCTCAGCGTCCTGAGTAGCTGGGATTACAGGTGTATGACAACATGTCTGGCTAATTTTTAAAATCGTAATCGAGATGGGGTCTTGTTATGTTGCCCAGGCAGGTCTTGATCTCCTGGCCTCAAGTGATCCCCCCATCTTGGCCTCCCAAAGTTCTGGGATTACAGATGTGAGCCACCACACCCAGCCTGGATATTTTAAAAATAAGTTTTTGCAGTTTTTTGGAGAATTTTGGTGAGATGGAAGGATTAACTTGTTCCTCTGAGACTCACCCACAAATATGCAATTTGCCCACTGTCATATGAACTCTTGCTTCTCATCCCTTGGTGTGTGTCAATACCAAAGTCTTCCTGATGCCATTTGCAATACTATCATTTTACAACACAATTTTCCCTGGCAAGTGTCCCATATTACTCCTCTTTTGTGGGTAGTTCCATAATTTTTTTTTACTAAATAATTTTTGCAGATGTGTTTTAATATTGTTTGGTCCAATAATTGTTTTAAATTTAATGACTCTAACCCTAGCATTTAATTCAAGAGCAATTGCTAGTAGAAGCAATGGAGTCATGTCAGGCATGAGCAGGGCCCGTGTGCATTATTTGACCACTGCTTTTAAACCCTTCTGCCAGTTCTGATGTTTTCTTCATTCATGTTCTAGACAGATCTGAATTGGCTTATTACTAAAATGTTTACCATCTTCTCTTTCTGTTTTGAAGGAGTATTTTAAAATGCTCATTGTTTATAGAGTGCTCATGTTTGCCTTTTTTCTGTCTGCCTACATTGCTGTATATTTTGAGTTCTTAGATTTTCAGTTGATGCACTTGAGTTTTCAGCAAGAAGATTTTATCCTTTGTGTGGGATGCATTGAAATATTTCAACTGTATAAACCGTATCTTCACACACAAGAAGGGCTACCTGTTGCCAACAGAGAGAAGGTCACATTGAAGTCTTGCTTGGGGCTGAGCCCCTGAGTCATACCATTCCAATCCTCTCTTGAGACTTGGGTGCACATCTCTGTTAAGATCACAGAGACTTTCCATCACATGGTTGCTATTGGGTGGGTCCCTCCTTTTGGCTCCTCCAGGGTGGCCCAGAACCCAAAGGCACCTGTGAAAATATTTATCAGAAAAAAAGAATTGTGGTTGAACACTGGGGTTGAAGTTTAGCCTCTAAGGGGCTTATCCATTTTACTCAAATCTTTGTAGGTAGGTAGCTCCTAATTAAGAGAAAGCATATGTAACATTTTTCGTTAGATCTAGAAATAAGACTATAAACTGTTTTCCTATTTGTTGTCTCACGTTGTCCTCACAATGGAAATAAGAGAAATAATAATAGAATACA
>CM052457.1:77479136-77512958 GCA_028533085.1 Varecia variegata
TCTGATATAGATACAGGAATATATTGTGCTTTATTATTCAATTTACATATTTTTCTGGAATACCCTGTGGCTCTCTGTACCCATAGAGACCATTTGTTTACAGTGCAAGCATTGAAGACATTGCAAACACAGGTAGGAGGAAGGTAATGGTTGCAGATGACAGACTTTCTTGATCTTGTTCATCAAAGATTTCAAATTATAAAACAGGGTTTTATCATCTTATTTCATTGCTTTAATTCAGAATCATTATTGCATAGAAATGGTGAGGGTAGATATCCTCATCTGGTTTCTGATCTTAGGAGTCAAGCATTAAAACTTTCACAATTAATTCTTTTGTTAGCTGTAGGTTTTCATAGGTGACCTTCAATCAATTGAGGATGTACTCTATTATGCTTAGTTTGCTATTATTTTTCAGGTACGGATATTAGATTTAGTCAGATGTTTCTCTGCATCTATTGAGATAATCACCATTTTTTTTTTTAAATTTCAATCTGTCAATATGGGAAATTGCCAGGCTGTGCCTGGGTTCCTACTCTCAGTAGTGGAGCTAGTATTCTCTCTTTGAATAGTTGACTGGACGATGGATATACTCTTCTCATTTGTTACCCCTCTCTGTCATGAATCTTTGTCGTGTGTTGACCAGTGTACAGTGTCTGGAAAAGATTTTTTCTCCTGTATAGTTATTCTAGTTTTTTATGTTGTTTTAGACAGCAGGTAAATTTGGTCCCTGTTCCTCCATCTGATCTGGAATCAGTCATATCCAATGACCAAATGTTAAGACCCTGGAAATCCTGAGACATGAAGAGGCTAACATTTACTCTAATGTCTCACAGCAAGTGAATTTTTTAAATAAAATACATTGCTGTATTGATTATTAATAAAATTGTTAGTAATTCACTTGTGAATAAGGCAGTTTATAATGAGATGTTTAATAATCTCTCACTACATGTGATCTGATATTTTCCTGGGTATATTTTAAGTATATACACACTTAGCATATTATTTGATTTGGCTAGAAATGTATGTCAACCTTTGTTCAGATTCTAGTAATTGTGGTTTTGTACTTCATTTTTTACATGAGTATTGGAACAAATGCTGCCCATTATTGTGCTACTTGTGTGTTCTCCAGAATGTGCCATGGATATTGTTGCTAAGATTGTGTGTGTGTGTGTGTGTCTGTGTGTGTATCCATATATCCATATACCTATACATAGGGAATACACTGGAGGCTTCCTGGTTGCAAACAATAAAGATTCCTGGTTTTACATCCAATATTAGAGTTTATATTACAGATTATTTTAGCTCCTGTTCTTTTCCCTTAAACTTGTCATTACTGTTTTAAATAATATCAAACTGTATTACTGATTGTGTTATAGAATGATTACATATTTTGATATATGATCACATATCTTGAGATATACTATTGCCAGTGTTCCTAATTTGTCACATTTGTTTGAGGATAAGATAGGTTGTTCTCTCTAAGTTAGCACTGTATGTGTGTATTAATTCAAGGCATTAGGTAACAAAACATTGTTTTGGAGCTACTAGAGCCACTTTGTTGCCAGTTAATTGGGCTTTGGTCATCATCTGCACATTGTAAAACTGAAAAATATTAATCCCTAAATGTGGGCAACATCATCATAATCAGAAAATGGCAAAGGACTGCTTCTGTTCTGAGAAGAGTGCCATCTTACGAATTTGGAAGGACTTTGATGCCAACTCCTAGATTGTCCTGTCATGTATCTGAAACAGCAAAATTGTTTTGTTTAAATAAATATGTTTGAGTAGTGATGGTGAATTGTAACTAACAGAATTACTGAAAATCTTTTATCTAGTAGATAGTTAAGTAGCGTGTAAATAGGAAGTGAGCATGTCACATTTTTTTTCCTTTTTTAGATTTGCCATATTATGTCCCATAACAAAATACCCTTGCTTATCTGCTGCTTTTTGGGATCCAAAAGTATCTTCACATACATCCTCATTAATCCTCACAACAAATCCAGGTCAGTGAGTTAATAAAAGTTTCAGTAACACAGGTTTGTCATGATGGTCAAATAAGGAAGTCTACATAAAAACCGCAAGTCCATTGCCTAATGTGTAATAGTAAGGAAATATACTAACTTCCTATTTATTATTACTACTTCTTTATTCTTCCTCTTCTTGGTTTTCTTCATGTCTTTCCCCTATTTCCCCTACACTTCTTCCTCTGCCTCCTCCACTTTCTCTTCCTCTCCTCCTCATTTTCCTCCTCATCTTTTTTTTTCTTTTTTTCCTCTTCTTTTCAGCAGTATTAATACTAAGTCATACTACCATCACTACAAGTAGTTTTATGTCTCTCCTTAATATCAAACATGGGAACAAGTTAATTATCACCTTATAGTGATATCCTGGAATCTTTGGGACACGTAAGACTAAATGGTTTTCTTCTTAGTAAACTACTTTTTGAAGTTATTCCTGTTGACTGTAAAGAAGATAGGAATGCATGTGGGGTTTAATTAAATATTGTCAATAAGAATTCCGTTTGCAGCCCTGAGGCATTATTGCTACCATTTGAACCATGGTAGTCATAATTTAACCTCAGTCTCCAGATATGGACAATGGACCAATGTTGGTTAATTCCAACAGATAGAGAGGATTTCTCAAAGTGTATGTAGCTCATACTCTAACATCAATACCTAGTAGACTATATTAATAGCATAGAATGTTTGTGTTTGTCAAGTAAGATATGTACCTTTTTCATAAGTGTCTGGAAAGAATATGGTAAGTATATGTTTACAGTTTTATCCGTTTATTCCATTTTGCTCTATTCTTATTTTTTTGGCTTTTGCTACTGATTATGGCTTATTTACAAAAAAAAAAAAAAACATGATTTGTGCATATTACCTTTTACTCACCACCTTACTTCTGACACTACTCATTATTTTTGAGATCATTCTAATTGTATGATTGCACCTATAGGATTTTGAAATCATTTTCAGTAAAGCATTATACTACTTAATGCATCTTGTAAGGGCTTTAAGTCTTTAGCAATCCTGAAGTCTCTTCTTGTGAGTGTTCATATTTCAGAGAACTGAGTTCTATCATCATGATTTATTAGGGTTTTACCTCATGTAGCCTTGCCAGGTTTTATTTCTGAAGTTTTACCATCTAAAGAACTTTGGGTATGAAAATAAAATGGCAATTGTAGTTCTTATTATGAATCTCTGTCTAAATGTAAATATTTATCTATCCTTAGACCAACATCTCCCTCACTCCCCTTCCTTCCTAACCACCCCAGCCTTTGGTAACCACCATTCCACCCTATACTTCTATGAGATCAACTTTTTAAGATTCCACATATGAATTAGATCATGTTGTATTTGTCTTTCTGTGCTTAGCTTATTTCACTTAACATAATTTCTTCCAGGTTCATCTATGTTGTTGAAATGACAGGATTTCCATCTTCTGATGGCTGAATAGTATTCCATTGTTCAAGAGACCTTTTGTATAGCATGGTAAGTGTAGTTAAGTGTTGTATTCTTGAAAAATGCTAAGAGAGTGGATGTTAAATATTCTCACCAGAAAAATGATAACTATGTGAGGTAATACATTTGTTAATTAACTAGATTTAAACATTCCAACACTTCAAAACATCATGTCATACAGGACAAATACATAGAATTTTATATGTCGATTTAAAATTATATACCCCTGTAATATGCTGAAATAAAATTAAAAAAAAATAAAATTATATAAATTTGAAAAAAATACTGAAATAGCTTATTACTTCACGATAATTAGGAAAGTAGTTTTCAAACAGAAATTCACCCTGTCATCTTTAAATGGTATTTCGTAAGTGGGAGATATTATTTTTTGTTTGATACAGTATCAGTGGTCCTTAAAACCATTCTCAGGCTCAGCGCTTCACTGAAAGGATTCATAAGATGTTATATTCATAGTTATAGTTTATTGCAATGAAAAGGATGCAGATTAAAATCAGCAAAGGGAAAAGGGTCATAGGGTGAATTCCAGGAGCAAATAAGCATAAAATTCCAGGTATCCCCTCCCAGTGGAGTCTCATGCAATATGCTTAATTCTTCCAGGAACAGTGTGTGACATTTGTGAAATGTTGTCAATAAGAGGAGCCTACTGGAGCTTTGGTGTCTATAGTTTTTATTGGAATTCAGTCATATAGGCACGCGGTGCCTATGTGATGGAGCTCAGCTACTCAAACTTCAGACTGTTCACCATAAATTACATTGTTAGCTTAAACTATCTGGTCATACTAGTCCAGTGTTTCCAAAAGCTTCAGGCATCTGAAAACACTCTTACAGGCAGGACATTCTAAAGGCTCAGAGGTAAGCTCTGCCAAGGGCCAGTACTGAAAACAGGCTTTTTTTTTAGGCATATGCAGGGCTTGAGCAAATTAGGCCTACTGAATTATGCCGTTCTTGCATGAAATCTTTCATAGGTTTTACATTTTTAAATCTTTATTTTCTAAATGTCTCTTCATTTGATTCTTATGACAAATCTGATCTGTAAAGTGTTTTTTTACTATATATTTGTTGTGTCAAACGTGGAAAACCACATGAAAGTCTAAGCTGTTTTATTGACTTAGGTATTTAATAATTATACAAATTTTCCTTTTTATTGTTCTCACCACTACCAGTATAACCACTGCTCTAAGTCTGAATATCACTACCACTACTTTTACTGTTAATAGACGAGCATGTTCAGTATCACTCCCAGGCTGTGGTGGTGGTTTGTTTTTCATATGCATATTATAATATATTCTGTTTATTTTTATTAAATTTACTTATTTGCTAGAACACTCCATGGATATGGATTCCAAGATAGATGATTTTTCTAGAATTCAAGAATTCAAGTAACCGCAGACACATGAAAGGAGGAAGTTAGCAGTTAGCTAGTGATATAATTTTGCCCATCCCATATTCAAACTGCACACAGAATGAATGAACATATCAAGGTACAGCCACAGCATTATTTTTGATATAATCTAGAATAAATTTATATATATACATACATGAAAATATATATGTAAAAACAAAATAAGCCATATCAAACTTTGATATTCTCCTATTAGTAATATTAATGTGACTGATTTCACAAGCAGGACATGTACCAGCACCTTAAAATTACTGCTGTACTTAGTGCATGGAAAAATGAATAAGACGTGGTTCTATCCTCCAGGTGCTCACAGTCTGTTGATTGAAAACACTGATGTTAATGCTGATACAAGCTAGAACACATTCGGGGATATGCTAAACCTACACATAAAACCTAGTGGGAGAATGAGAGGTGAATTTTGACCTTATGCATCTGAGAAAGTCTCTTGGAGGAGCTAAGGTTTTACTTGGACTTGGTGAATGAATGGGACCGTGAAAGGAATACATAGGACGTGTTCTGCTTCCCAGCATGACTGCTTTGCTCTCTAGATTGCACTAAAAGCACCTCTGAATTTGAGGGACATAGAAATGTTTGTATAGGAGGGAGCACCATGCTAGGGCATCAGGCAGGGTTGGTTCAGAGAGACAGGATATAAGATATCCAGGTTTCTCTAGGTTTTTCAGATGATATCTCCTTGGGATTGGATGGGAGTTACAGATTTTGAGGAGGAATACTTTCAGGAATAAATATTGCACAGGTGGTTGGTGTTTCACTTGTCAGGTGGTTCTTGGAGATTAACAGTAAGTAGGGTGTGGGAGACCAAATAATTCCTTAAGAGTTTACATACATGGCTTTGTGTTGAAAGACACTGCACCTTAGGTCTTTTTAGTAAGTAACAGTGAATCAAATGAATGTAGTGGAACAAAATAGTAAAAGTGTGCACCCCATGGGTGGGGATCATGAAAGCTTTGGAAGAATTCAATATAAATCTGAATAGATTACATTATAGGTAATATAACTACAACTCTATATAAATATAACTTTATAAATGTATATGCCTATAACTGTGCCTAAAACAATACTCATAACCAATCACAACTCCATCTAGCCATAAGTAACCTCAACTATAAACAACCATAAAATACCAATTATAACTAGTTAGTAGTCATAGGCAGTAACAGCAAATAGTAGCCACTACCAGGCACTGACTAGGTAGTAGTCATGACTAGTTACCACAACTAGCTAGTAGCCACAGGTAATAAACTAGTTAGCAGTCATAGGTATGCCTAACCATAAACATAAGTAGTACCTATAATTAGTATTATCAACTAAATTAACACAACTAACAAACTGAGCATAACTATCTAACCATAGCTCTAATAGTAACTGCAGCTAACTATGGAAGTTATAATCATAACCATATTAGAAGCACAAATACTATTTTGGGAATGCTGGAATATCAATAGAATGTGTAGGTTCTGCTGTGGAGTTTATGTGTTAATACTTTAGGAGGGGCTGCTTCCATGAGGCTTGCTGCCTAAGTAAACTACACAATATGTAGTCAGCTTCAATTTCATGATTGGTTCAGAGCTGGGAATTACAATTGCCTAGTAACAGATGGGACTGGAGCAGGGAAAGTGACTGCTGGTTCTAAGAATGGGGTCTGGCGAGAGGGTACAAAATGAAAAACACTGACTTGTGAAGTGCATGAGTCTAATCACTGTAAAGGATGGGATTGAGAACGTATTTTCCAGCCCAGGAAGGAGAAAAGAACATATATGTAATTGAGAGTGGATTGTTGAAAGAGGGTTTTTTTAAAGCTAATAATGGATGGAAAGGGTAGGGTAAGAGCAAAGAATTGATTACATGTAGCATTGCTTTACTCTGCATAGAGCCACTTTAGATTGCATTGGGTTTTCCCTACCCCCGAGCTAGTTAAGCTTACAACAGAAATGGCTGATGGCATTCTAATCAAGCTGGAGCAGAGATGATCAAAGGAACTGCCTGCTGTTCAACTGGGCCAAAGTGAGTGGTTCCCATTCAAAGCTTATAGTGGAGGGCTGATCTTGATAAGTCCTCTGGAGAAGTTTCTCTGGATATGTGGGAAGTCAGACAGCTGACCACTTACATTACCCCTACTCTTGCTCTGTACCTATTTTCTTCTGCAACAAGCTCTCACCCATGGTTGGCAGACAGGCTTAGTAATGGGATAAAGTCATCATCCCATAATTAGAATGAGCTTGTAGCAAAAAACTTACATTTGGTTATAAATATAACAAAACATGTTAAACTTACATACTGAAGATTCCACAAATGATAATATAATAACGAAATAAAGGAAGTTCTAAATAAGTGGAGAAACATATCATGTATTGTCATGGATTGGAAGTCTCAATACAGAAAAGATACCAATTCTCCCCATTTGAAATGTAGGCTTAACCCAATTTGTCTCAAAATTCCAGCAAGGTAGGGGTGTGTGTATCTATCTATCTATCTATCTATCTATATATAATCATTCTCACATTTATATGGAAATTCAAAAGAGCTAAAATAGCTAAAATAATTTTGAGAAAATAAAATAGGAGGAATAGGTCTACTTGATTTAAAGATATATAGCTACAGTACTCAAGACTGTGTGATATTGGTAGAAAGTCACAGATCAATTTAAGAGAACAGAGAACCCAGAAATCGACCTACAAAAACATGCCCAACTGGTATACAAACAATTGTATGAAAGTAATTCAATGAATAGACAGTCTTTTCAACAAATGATGCTGGAGCAACTGAACATCCATAGGCTAAAAAATAATCCTTTACCTGTCTGAAACTTTATACAAAACTTAACTCAAAATGGATAATGATCTTAAAACTATAAAACTTTTAGAAAAAAAAACATAGTGCATATGTGGGGATTGGGATATATGGGAACTCTGTACCTTATGCTCAATTTTGCCCTGAACTTAGAAGTTGCTCTAAAATATAAAGTTTACCTAAAAAACATAGAGAATATTCAGTATCTACAGCTAGTCGAATAGTTCTTAAACTTGATGCTAAAAGTACCATCAAAAGAAGGAAAAATGGATAAATTTGACCTTATCAAAATTAAAAATTTATATTAAAAACCTAGACTTCACCACTGTGCTAATCAGTCATGTAACAAAAAAACCCACTTTTACCTCCTAAATCTATTTAAATAATAAAAAAGAAAATAAATGTAAAAATATATTTTAAAAAATTAAAAATTTCAGACTTTGTTACATTATGTATCTTGAGTGCAATGGCATCATCATGGTCCACTGCAGCCTCAAACTCCTGGGCTCAAGCAATCCTCCTGCCTTATTCTCCTGAGTGGCTGAGACTACAAGTACATGCAACTATGCCTGGCTAATTTTTTCTACTGTTTTTAGTAGAGATGGGGTCTTGCTCTTGCTCAGGCTGGTCTCGAACTCCTGAGCTCAGGGGATCCTCCCACCTTAGCCTCCCAGAGTGCTAGGATTACAGTGCATCTTGACTATGAATAACATTGTCCTGGTTATAATTGCATCCTGGAGTTTTGCAACATGTTACCATTGGGGAAAGTTAATTAAAAATACATCAACTCCATAATTTTGAACTCAGCATCTCTATTTTACCCATTATTATGCTGTTGCAATGATTGTAATATTTATTCCTTTTTATTTCTGAGTAGTATTGCAAAATATAGGTGTGCAATTATATTGAGTGAAAAAAAGCCTTTCTCCAAAGGTTGCATATTACATGATTCTATTTCTATAACTCTTGAAATGACAAATTATACAAATGGAGAACAGATTAGTGTTTGCCAAGGTTTACTGAAGGTCTGAGGGCAGGTTGAAAGTGGACAGGACCTTAAAAAGGCAATGTTCTTTCTCAAATTTCTTTGAATGTAAACTCTAGTTTTCTGACTGTGAAGCAGCTGTGAATGACTTTGAGCAAAATCATCAGTATCATTAAAAATAAAACTTGCTCATCTCCTGATATATGTACATCAAGAGTTATGTGAGAGGATGGGGCAGGAGGATTTCTTGAGCCCAGGAATGTGAGGCTGCAGTGAGCTATGATTGTGCCACTGCACTCCTGCTTGGGTGACAGAGGGAGACCCCATCTCTATAAAATAAAATGATTTATGTAAACCATTTTTCCCTTGAGATTGTTAAGCTCTATTTTTCATAGATGTAGAAAATATATGATAAGTGCATTCCTAGCAGTGTTTCATATTTCTTTTTCTTTTTGATTATAATTTTATTCACATTGCATTGCTGACTGATTAGTGCTGATGAACAGGTAATATATATTTATATGTTTCTTGCCTACCCCAATTCACTGTCAGTTGTCACTATATTTTAGATCATTGTAGTTTAAGAATCTTACCAGTTTTATGAATCAGATTTATATAAAGACTCATAATATGTTATCTCTTTATTAGCTGGTTTAAAATGCAATTCCAACAAAAGGGGGGTGGCACTTTGGTTTTATCCTTATGGTCTCCTAAGTACTTTTCCACTTTTCTTTTAGAAGGCTTAGTATTTATTCCAATCTGGCCCATAACATCTTGAGTTGAAGGACTTTGCTTCCAAAACATTATTTGTTGCCGTTGTCTCTTCCTTAATTACTAGCATGAGGAGACATTTTAATATATAAAAATATAATTTAATATTTGGGGTTAGTGCCATTTATGAGACAGAATTCCTGAAAGAACCTATTTCTTGGTAGTGAGGTCAGGAGTATGTGAACAGAAATTTAACATGTTACAATCAGGTAAGTTTTGGCACATATAAAATCTAATCTTAGGATGATAAAATTTTTTTTGTTTCTGTGTTGCTTATCAGGTCCCAAATATTCTGTTACGTTATCTTATTTATTCCTCATAATAAATTAAGAGTATTGAATTATTAAAACCTTGTTCATTTCTGTTTTGTTTTGTGTTGTGTTTTAATGTTTGTGTGTGTGTGTGTGTGCAAGTCTATTGAGGAAATCTACATAAGATCCAAAATATGTCGCCGACCAGGTAAGCAATCATTTATAAAATGATCTGTGTTACCATAATCACTGCTTACATAATTATAACTCCTACTAGTGCTACTTTACTTCTAATATTATTATAGTACTAAAAATAACTTTTCAAGTATTGCTTTTAACAAGTGGAAAATCCTTCGTCTTTTAAAGGATAAACAACTTGATAATGGTCCGCTGCAAGTGGGCTTGAAATTATAGTATATGTATTTTAGTAAATGTTTTAAATTCTTCTCACATCTGGTAAAATTAGGCAATATTTTCCAATGAGATATTTAACCATATATAGGAATATTCTTCTCCATATATCTTTTTTTTGTTTTTACCTACCTGGTACTTCTCATACAGTTTTGTTGGTAATGTGCCAAGAAAGTAATATGGACACTGTTCAATTTTAATATCCAGGTTTGTTTATTTCTCATATGAAATTAAAAAATGATATGAGCATTATAATGTATTAGTCAATTCTCCAAAACACTCCAAATATATCCATAAAAATATAAAAATATATTTACTTCGTTGCAATTCAAGACTTACAGCTTATTGGAACACATTAGAGAGGGAGGAATTTAGTGTTTGCAAATGAGGATCTTTGATTTTGTCACAAATTAAATTTATACAATGGATTTCTATCAGTTTACTCACTGTATTGAATTCAGCATCATGATTTTAGCCTTTACCATTCTGTTGTAGTGATTTAATTACATGTTGATCATATATTTTGTTCCTAGGATTGGCATTGCTAGTTATTATTGTATCTCCCCTTTTTATTTTCATTGTTTATTGACAAATTATAATTGTATTTATTTATTGGATCCAAAGTGGTATTATGATTTTTTAATATAATATGGAATGATTAAATTTAAGCTAATTGGAATTAACTAGCTTAGGACTTCAGTTGGAAAATAAATCTCACCTCTATAAGTGTTTTCATTATTTTTCAGATGATTCTAAATTGATGGTTTTACATAAACATTTGTGAATTAGTTTCTATTCCTTTAGTTCTTTGTTTAAATTTGTTTTTAAATTTACATTATTTAAATTTAATATTCTGAGTATATAGTATTGAGTTTTGGCACGTGAACAGAATTGTTTAAACACCACCAAACTCAAGCTACAGAATAGTTCCATCACCTTGAATAATATCCTTGTTCTGCCCTTTTGTAGTCCAGTCCTCCTTCCCTGGCACCCTCTTAGTTCTTCTGTTTTATAGTTTTGCACAGAATGCCATACAAATAAGGTCAATACATCTATCTTGCCTCATGTTCTTTTAATTGCTGAGTGAGAATTCACTAGATGGATGTAACACATTTCTCTGTTTAGTAGTTGAAGGCCAATTGGGAGGTTTTACATTTTGGAGAACAGAGAATAAGCCTAATAAAAATATTTTCTTACATCTTTTTGTACATCTTTTAGTGTGAACACAGATTCTCTTTTCTTTTGGTCAGGTACCTAGGAGTGGGAAGGCTTGGTCATATGTAAAGTGTATGTTTATAAGAAACTGCCAAACCCCTTGACACAGCAGCTGTACCATTTTGTATTTCTACCAACAGCATATGAGAGTTCCATTTCCTCTGCATCCTTTCTAGCAATTTTATTGTCATCTGGATGTTTTGTGTTTATTTTGTTTTGTTTTTCATATAGGTCCTTCTAATAACTGGATAGTGCCAAATCATTGTGGCTTAATTTGTATTAAGTTAAACTCCTACTTCACACCATACACATAATTCAAAATGGATCAAAGACCTAAATGTAAAAGCTAATAGTATTAGGTTCTTATAAGAAAATGTAGGTGTAAATTTTTGCAGTCTTGAATTAGATAATGGTTTCTTAACTGTGAAACCTAAAGCACAAACAACAAAAGAAAAAGTAGATAAATTAGACATCATCAAAATCAAAAACTTTTATGCATCAAATGAAACTTATAAAGAAAATGAAAAGACAATGCAAAGAATGGGAGAAAATATTTGCAAACCATATATACGATAGAATATTTGTATTTAGAATATATAATGAACACATTCATCTCAATGATTAAAAGAAAAACACCCCAATTTTAAAATGAGACAGGATCTGAATAGTTATTCCAAGAACATATACAAATGGCCAATAACCACAAGAGAAGATGTTCAGCATATTAGCCAACAGGGAAATGCAAATCAAAACCACAATGAGATACCACTTTACACCTACTGGGATCCCTTTAATTAATAAGACACAGATTAAATAAGTATCAGCTAGGATGTGGAGAAATTGGAACCCTTGTAAATTGCTGCTGGGAATGTACACTCATGTAGCCATTTTGAAAAACAGTCTGGCAGTTTTTCAGAGGGTTAAGCATTGGGTTACCATATGACACTGTGATCTGGCTCTTAGGTATACTCCTAGGTTTATACCTATGAAAACTGAAAACGTGTCCACACAAAAACTCGTAAATGAATGTAGACAGCATCTATCTTCATAATAGCCAAAACTGAAAACAAACCACATATCCATCAATTGATGAGTAGATAACAAGATGTAATGTATGGAATATGGAGTACTGATATATGATACAACATTGGATGAACTTTGAAAACATTATGCTAAGTAAAAGAAGCCCAACAGAAAAGACTGTGTATTGTATGATTCCAATGTATGGAATATGGAGTACTGATACATGATACAACATTGGATGAACTTTGAAAACATTATGCTAAGTAAAAGAAGCCCAACAGAAAAGACTGTGTATTGTATGATTCCATTTTTATAAAATACCATAGGGTGAATCTTTAGAGACAAAGTACGTAAGTGGTTACCTCAGGCTGGGGGTTGGGAGAGGTGGGAGTAATAATGGGTGCTGTGGTGCTTTCTTTGTGGAAGATGAAGATGTGCTAATATTAGATTATAATCTGATCATTGTAATCATCACAATCTAATACTAGATTATAATCTGATATTATTGTAATTTTGTAATATGGATTCTATATAACTATAATTCTAGATTCTAATCTAATATTATATTCTAATAATATTTTAATCTAGTATTAGATTATGATGATGGTTGAGCCACTCTGTGAATGTACTAAAAAACATTGAATGGCATATTTTAAATGGGCAAATTGCATGGTATGTAAATTATCTATCACTAAAGCTCTCTTTTGAAAAAATCAGTATCACCTTGTCAACTGTCAGTGAATGTAATCTGCATGTTTTTTTATTATGTAATTTCAATTAATAGCTTTCTGAAAAATCAGTATCCTTAGAAAAATAGACCTTGATTATCTCCTCATGAGTTTATATGACTAGTTATATAATCCATTTTGTTCCCTCAGGTCTGTTATGATCTGGTCTTGGTAGATGTCAAGAAAGTGTATGATGAGTACATTACTAGCAATTTTATATTTTCCTTTGTCCGATTATATTCTATTCTCTTCATCTTTGCTGATTGAATAATTCTGGGGAACATGTAACCTATCTATTTATATATGATTTCTTTTGTTGTCCTGACTCATTTTGGTATCACTTTCTCAGATGACCTTGAAAATATTGTTGCGTGAGTTCAGGATGACCTGGACATGAATGACTTTGATTAAAAGTTGATAAGGACATGCTATAGGGTATATTTATTCTTCCAGTGTGGTTAATTGAGGAGTGATTCAGTAATTTCCTTTGGGTATATGTATTTATCAAGAACATTGTGATGTTCTTTTGATAGCTGTTTGAACAATATATGGTTAGCTTACTTCTACGTTCTTTTCTTTTTTGAGAGGATTCTTATTTTCATAGTATTTACTAATGGTTAATGCTGATACTTTGTGATGATATTTAGTATGATATTTTTCTTTCGTTTCCTTCCACCCTTACCTATATAGTGGTTTTATTTTTATTTTTTCCCACACCACCCATATTTATTTTTATTTTTTTGATGTCACAAGTAATTTTTCTTCTTTAGATATGCCATTTATGTCATAATAATATCTTTGCTGCTTTGTTGTATTTGAGGATGCAAAAGTATCTTCATGTGTTTGCTCATTAATCCTCACAACAAATCCATGTCGGTGAGTGTGTGAAAGATTCAGTGTCATGGTTTTGTTGTGAGGATGTATGGGAAAATCAACATAAAAGTCCCAAGTGCATTACTGTTGTGTAAGTAAGCATTTCAGAAATATAAACTATTTTTGATGCTTTTGTCCTTTTATTTCTGGCTATCTTTATTTTTCATATGACTTATGAAATAAGAAAATGAAATATAATGAGATATATAATAGTCTCTCACTGCATGTCAGCTGGTATATTTGACACTTGTTTCCTGCATGGTAAACAGCCTGTTCTCTTTTGTGAGTTAAACAGCCTAAGGGAAATGACAGAATTAAATAATGGGAGAACTGGTTCAAAATAAGGATTCTTTTCCAGAGGTTTGCCCTTACAGCTATTATAGACCTGAAATAGTCCCAGAGAATGGGCATATTTCTTCTCTGCTGTGTGTCATTCATTATATTTACTTTGGTGAAGAAAGCAGGTGAATCTTTGCTACATTTGTGTCAAACTTTGTAGAGGAATGGTAGGTGAAGTGTCACATGGGTATTGAAAATTTCAGGTGGGAATGAGAATAAGGTTCCAGTCATGACCAGAAGAACTAGTTTAGGGTCAGTTATGTCCTCATGTACTATCTCAAAACTTTCCTCGGGTTCAGATGGGTTCAGGAAAATTCACAGTACAAGAGACCTGTAGTGGAATTCATCAAGTAGGAGTTAAAAGTTTAATTTCCTTTCAAGGGTTAGGGGAAGAAATTAAATTTCTGTCCTCTCCATCTCTGATATATCTCTGCTTCTCTTCATAAAATTTTTGGTGTGTTGTTAAGGTTTCTCTATATATTTGGACTGAAGGCATTTGTAAAGAGAAGGATGTGGTTGGTGTGCTGGAGGCATTTTTTTGTTAAAGTTCGGGGAAAATCACATCATTTTAAATGTAAATGATACTTATGTAAAAATATCATTTCCTACAAGTTAGAGAAAATATACTTTCTAAAGAAGAAAAGGAAACAGGACGAAGCTGATGCTCTCTAGATCCTGACAATCATCCAGGTAAACATAGAGCAGGTGAGAGGATCCTAACTAAGAGAAGGATGCAAGTTAGAGGGCAAGGGAATGGGCATTGCCTACACCTTATGAGTAAATAAATGTAGGATTCAGGCATCATGGTGGACTGAGGAGAGTGATGAAAGCTGCTGGGGTGATGGTGGGGGATGGGTCCACATCTCCTCACTGAGCCATGCTGTGTGCGGTGCCCTATCCAGGAAGGTACCAGTTACTTAAACTAGATGTACCTGGTTCCTCTCTCGATGGAGTAAGGCTCACCAAAAGCAACATTTGTGGTGCCCTTCAGACTGGTGATGAGATGGAGCTGCAGACACCTTGAGCTGCCTTAACTGATCCTGGGAGATTCTATGTGGCCAATTGGACCTCAGGCATCCTCAAGGTGAATTCAATGGTCCAGTGCTAGTAACATGAATGCATATGTGTTAGAGAAGGTAAAGATAGAGGAGATAAAGGTGCTTCCTAATAGAAGAAGAGAAAACAGGAATGAGCTGGTTCACTCCTGGTCCTGGCAATCATCCTGGTAAATATAGAGCAGAGGAGGGGATCCACACTGACAGAGGAATGCAAGTTGGAGGACAGTGGGATGGAGACTCTCTAGGACTTACAAATAAAAAACTTCAGGGTTCAGGTGTCATGCTGGGCTGAGGCAAGTGATGAAGGTTGTAGGGAATGATGTTGGCATGTGGGGCAGCACCTTCACGTTCAGCCATGATGTGTGCAGTGCCCGACTCAGAGAGGTACCAGTCACTTACACTATGTGTAACTGGTTCCTGTCTGGGCAGAGCAAGGCTCACGGACTCTGTCTGTTTTGACCTTTGCACTGGAGATGGGGTAGAGCTGCAAGGACTGTGAGCTGCCTGCCTTGATCCCAGGAGATCCTAGGTAGCCACCTGGGCCTCAAACATCCTCAACGTGATTTCAGTGGTCCAGTCCTGACAGCATGAAGACGTACAGGTTAGAGAAGATGGAGAAGATAAAGATACTTCCAAATAGAAGACAAAATGGGAACAAGGTGGTTCTGTCCTGGTCCAGACAATCATCCAAATAAACATGGAGCAGGTGAGGGGATCCTCACTGAGGAAGGGATGCAAGTTGGAGGGCAGTGGGCCAGGCACTCTCTAGGACTTAAGAATAAATAGTTCGGGTTCAGGCATCATGCTGTGCTGAGGAGAGTGATGAAAGCTGCTGGGGATGACGGTGGGGGATGGGGAGGGAAGCACCTCCACATTGAGTTATGCTGTGTGCGGTGCCCTATCCTGGAAGGTTCCAGTTACTTAAAGTAGGTGTACCTGGTTCCTCTCTGGATTGAGTAAGGCTCACCAAAAGCAACATTTGTGGTGCCCTTCAGACTGGTGATGAGATGGAGCTGCAGACACCTTGAGCTGCCTTCCCTGATCCTGGGAGATTCTACGTGGCCAATTGGACCTCAGGCATCCTCAAGGTGAATTAAATGGTCCAGTGCTAGTAACATGAATGCATATGTGTTAGAGAAGGTAAAGATAGAGGAGATAAAGGTGCTTCCTAATAGAAGAAGAGAAAACAGGAATGAGCTGGTTCACTCCTGGTCCTGACAATCATCCTGGTAAATTTAGAGCAGGTGAGGGGACCCTCATTGAGAGAGGAATGCAAGTTAGAGGACAGTGGGGTGGAGAATCTCTGGAACTTACAAATAAAAAACTTCAAGGTTCAGGTTCTTATGGTCGGAGATGGGAGAAATGACCACCTTAAGACCAAATTGAGCCAAATTAAGAGTCTTTATTAGCTGGCCAGCGTCTACTCTCTGGAACTCCAAAGGTGGCGGCACAGAGAACAGCCTTGAGCCTTTGAAGCAGAAAGCTTTTATTGCGGGTGAAAAAATCATTGGGGCAGAGCAAGCATGATTACAGGGGCAAAAAGCAGCATTACATCACTCTCATGTCCTGGTGCAACAGGATCCAGGCAGTTTAGGGCTTGGTCATGCAGCTCATGGGTGTTGTATTCCCACACTTGGGGCACTTGTCTTTAACAAGCAGTTTTACAGAAGTGAGATAGCAGGTTAATGATTTTTTGGTGAGAAACTCACACTCTGACATTACCCATTGGTTTTTAGGGGGAATGAAATCATTGATTCTTCGTTATTAGTATCATAGATATGTGGATAGTGAGTTTGGAAGATTATAAAGCTGACAGCCTGAATTATTTGTTTAATATAGGAAGTCAGGGGGTTTATATTGTAGGGGCTAAAAAGCAGTGCCAGCAGAATGGAAATAATTGGTCTTGCTATAGTTGATAAAATCGTTGTCATCTATGGGGAACAGGAAAATAAATTTTTATGTCAATTATTGTGTGTTAACAACAGATTTAAAATATTTTATTATAAAATACTCCTGTAGATTTTTTTATTAATAAAAATATAAGTGTCAAATCTTATTACAGGGCCTATAATATAGTAAAAAACATTAATTATTATGTTATTTAGACTTTGTAAGATTGATTACTCAATTTTAGCAAATGAGAAATAGGAAATGTGTAGAGGTTTTAAAGTTTACATGCTAGGGACGACAAGTGCGTTTTAAACTTAAACATTACAGTAAGTTTTAGGCTCTGGAAAGATAGTGTTGAACTATTGTGCATCTTATCAAGATCCTGAAATATTTTTTAAACCTATAACTCATAACATTTTTTAAAATAGTCAGCTTTTTATTTTATTTTTTTTTTTTGCTTTAGTGGACACATTATTTTGTAATTTAAAAATATTTGTTTTATACATGTATTTTATATCCCTTTTTTCCTACTGCCTACAGCACTGCCAAATATATCAATATGTACTGTTAAAAATGATCTTATATACAATCTACTGCAACCTTTTCTTGGCTTTCTGTACCATCTTGTCTCCCACCTAAATGTCCCAAACAAATAAGGTGCTTGGTTTACGTCTAAGGATTTATCTTTTAAGTACGGAGTGGAATTTTGTGCTATGACAGTGTCATTTATTGTCCTTGTAAGCACTTACGTGCAGTTTACAGGCTTATGGGGGGGGTGCCTTTGGTATGTTTAAAGCAAGCAACTAGGAGGAACCAGAGTCGTCTTTGGAAAGTCTTATCTTTAGTGAGTCTTCAGTTGGCTGGACAATCCATTTTTCTGGGAGCTGATCTGAAGATGCCTTTTTAATCTGGGTGTGATGGATCCAGTGGTGCTTTCCGGCAACCTTTACGGCTGTTGGTGTGGTGAGGATTACTTGCAGGGGTCTAGTCCACCTTGCCTCTAAGGTAGCGGGGTGGAGTTTTTTTTGTTTTTTTTTTTTACCCATACGAGGTCTCCAGGCTTCACCTGAAACGAAGCTTTTTCAGAAGGAAGGTTAGTTGGTCCAGGATGAGCGGCCTTTTTAAGATCTCGGGTCTGCTGGGTAACAGACTGTAAAGCCTGTAATGACTTAAGGAGAGAATGGTTATTTAATTTAGCCAGTTTTTTTTAGTTTAGGAAAGAGTGGGGGTGGTCGAGCAAACATGAGCTCATATGGGGTTATGCCTTTAACATAAGGAGTTCATCTGGTTCTTAGCAGGGCAAAGGGGAGGAGGCTTATCCAGTCTTCACCAGTCTTAGCTTTAGTTTATTTAATGTTTTCTTTAAAGTTCTATTTATCTTTTTATCTGTCCTGCACTCTGAGGCCCATAAGCATAGTGTAATTTTTAATCTTTAATGTCCCAGTTAATAATTGAGTCGTTTGGGCGATGAACACCGGGCCATTGTCGGACCCCAGTGCAAGTGGGAGGCCAAATTGGGGAACAATCTCAGTAACTAGTTTTTTACAGCTATTTGTGCTGTCTTGACTTTGTAGGCAAAGCTTCTGCCCATCCAGAGAAAGTATCAATGAATACAAGCAATTACCGGTATCTGTACTTGCCTGGATTTACTCAAGTGCAGACGTGGCACCTTGCTGATGCTTGCCGGGCTTGGTGGTGTAGCCGAGGAATATCCAACCTCCTGAATCAGTTTTAGTCTTTAGGGATTTTCTTATTTTATTTATTTATTTTTTTTTTTGGTGTAGTTTGGAGAGTTTGGCAAGAGCCGTTTTGGCAGAGCAGGGAGAATTAGGAGAGGCCCCACTGGTTTTTGCGTGACTTCCCTTGCTGTCTCGTCGGTGAAAGCATCGCCTCTCACCACTGGGCAGTCAGTCCTCGCTCTTGGTAAAATGCCCCATGTACATGTGCCGTTGCAAAGGCTCTCCCCTGTCTTAGGGCCTGGGTCAGGGCTATGAGTTCAGCCTTTTGGGTTGAGGTTCCATGTCCAGGAGCCTGTGCCCAGATAACCCGGTCAGCAGTCATGACAGCCGTCCCTGCATCCCTGACTCCCTCTGAGATGTGGCAGGATTGAGGGAGGGTGTTTTCAGGACGTGCATCCTGTGGGGGGGTCTAGCAACAGCACCTGATACTGGGTTATGCAGGAGTTTGAAAGCCACCTCTCAGGGGAACCTTTTAGCAAGGCTTCTACGGAGCATGGGGCTATAGCATGCAAGTCCTGCCTCAAGGTTAGTTCAGGGGCTTCTTTAACCAGGATGGCAGTTTCGGCAATGGCTTGCAGGCAGTTTGGCCAGCCTGATGCCACAGAGTCCAGTCTTTTAGATAAGTAAGCCACTGGTCTTTTCCAGGGTCCCAGTGTCTGGGTTAATACTCCCTTTACTATGCCCTTGTTCTCAGCAACATATAATTGGAAAGGTTTATTTAGATTAGGCAAAGCCAATGCAGGAGCGTTTGTGAGGGCTTGTTTGAGAGTCTCAAAAGCATGGGTTTCAGTTTCAGTCCAGACTAGAGTTTCTTCTTTTTAGAAAGGGGGCCCTTCGGCTTGTTGGAGAACGGAGTATGTTGCTTTCGTGTCCACCTAAAACTCTAAAGTTTTCCCTCGACATTTAAAGTTACCTTGGGCTCCCGGGGGCTTATTGGGATGGAGCCTCAGCCCCGTCAGTCTGTGTCTTCTCTAAGGACCGGCGTGGGCTTGGTTTTCTCATGCTTTTTGTGGGGACACTTATTCTTCCAGTGACCATGTTCTTTGTACACTGGTCACGGCCTAAGGGGGCCTTTTTTCTTTTAGTATCCCTATCTGGTCTTTTAGGCCTCTTGCCTTTCTCAGTTTTATATTTTTCCTCCTCCACCATAGCAGATACGAGAATTTTGGCCATCCCCTTAGATTGTGCAGTCCCAGGGTCCTCTGTGTTGTTGTAGATCTTCTGGGTAATTTTTACTAGTTCAGACAGCATTTTACTCTTAAATCCCTCTAATCTCTGCAGCTTTTTCTAATATCTAGGGCCTACTGGGTAGCAAATGCAATGTTAATGGCACGTCTATTCTCTGGTGTCTCTGGGTCTATGGGAGTATACAGGTGGTAAGCTTTAAAAAGGTGTTTTAGGAACATCCTTGGGGACTCGTTAGGTCCCTGTATTACCTGTATTACCCTGTATTACCTTGGGGACTCGTTAGGTCCCTGTATTACCTTGGACGGATTGGTCGGCCGGATTGGTCAGCATTTTAGCCGCAGCCCATATGCCTCCTAGCAGAGTCTGGCAATACCAGTCGATTGAGAACCTCCTTACCTTGTTCCTCATTTGGGTCCCAGTCCAGGCGCGTGGCAGGGAAGACAAACTCTACTCAGACTGGGTCAGTCGTGGGTTGCCCATCCGGGCCAGGAATGGTTTTGATCGCCTCCCTGCTCACCTGCTCGTGCTCTTCAGAAGTGAAGAGGGTTTGGAGGAGCTGATGGCAGTCTTCCCAAGTTGGCTGGTGAGTATAAAAGACAGTCTCCAGGAGAGAAATTAGTCCCTGAGGCTTCTCAGAAAAAGAGGGGTTTTGGTTTTTCCAGTTACACAAGTCACTAGTTGAGAAGGGGACATAAACCATGATCGGAGGGCGGTCAGGTCCCGGCGGGGAAGGGACCTGTCTCAGAGGAAGGATTGGCGCCCCTGAAGAGTTGGACCCCAGCGAGGGGGGATCTGGGGAAGGGTTACAGTGTGAGCCACTTCGGGTGTGCTTAGGGCTGAAGGGCTCACGGTCTCTCCTAGGAGCCGGATGGGGGGGAGGGCAGTGGGATATGGCAGGGGCCCCAGTAGTAGGGGATCCTCTGGCTGGTCAACTAGAACGGGGCTCAGTTTTTCTTTCTCACATCTAGGGCTGGGTTTTCCCTTAACGGGGGCCCAGTCAAGAGAACTGATTTTCTTTTTGAAGCCTTGTTCTTGTGGGGTTTAAGACAAGACTGTAACCACTTAGGGTTGTCTACTAAGATGTCATTCCAGATCTGTATATAAGGGATTTGATCTGCATGTCCTGGATTTTCAAAAATTATGGCCTGCATCCTGTTGGCAAGGGTAACTTGGACACTGCCCTCCGGGGGCCATCCAACACCAAATGTGGGCCACTCTCATTCATAAAATTTCTGTAAGTCAAAGGTGTTAACTGAAAAGCCGTAGGGCCTGGCCCGATGCTTAAAGTCCTGGAAATTTCTCAAGAAGCATTCAAGAGGAGAGCAAGTAACACAGGACTGAGATTGGCCTATGATGAAAAGCCTAAATATTACAAGATTCAGGCAACGGTCAGAATGGGGGAGCAACACCACAACCAGAAAAGGAAACCTACTGCAGTCCAGTATACAACCACTAATAACAGCCTTCTTCCTGGCCCCTAGTCCTCTGGGGCCACTGAGTAAAGTCTGATATCCAGTAATAATAGAGTCAACCCAAACAGGCCAACATCAATGTAAGAAGCTGACTCAGTCATTCAGTTCAGGGTGACCTGGGCAGTCTGTCTCAAAGGCATTTTTTTTTAATACACAGTCTACATTTACCACAAAACTATGTTGGCGACAAAACACAGAGACGCAGACTTGACACCACAGGCCACACATGAACGTAGAGTACGGAGGACGGGACAATTGGCCAATGATGATGGTGTGCATAAATTGGGCTTCCCACTGCCACTGCCTTGGCCATACCCAAGAAGGGTGGTGGCGGCATAGGCTGCCTACCCTTCTCCTGGTTTCGATAATGAGGGCCTCGGGCCCGCTGACACCAGAGACAGTATAAAGGGCAACGACAGTCAGGGAGCTGCCAATTTGGCTAGACCGGTGCAGTTGGATTAATTGTATGCCTTCCCAACTCCACAGTCGACTCTAAATCCTATTCAAAAGAATCAAAAAGAAAACCAGAACCAGAATTTCTGCTGAGTGGCCCTGGGGTCTCACCCCTCTCAGGTGCCTTCCACTCTCTGGAAAAAGAAAACCAGAAAACCAGAACCAGAATTTCTGCCAACTGGCCCCAGTCTTACCCCTCTCAGGTGCCTTCCACTCTCTGGAAAAAGAAAACCAGAAAACAAGAACCAGAATTTCTGCCGAGTGGCCCCAGTCTCACCCCTCTCGGGTGCCTTCCACTCTTTGGAAATAAAACCAGAGGTTCCAGGTGACGTCTCAACTCTTGGAACCGTATCCTGCGAGTCAAACTGCGTCCACCCGCCTCGGGCTTCCCAGGAGTATCCACCTGGGCCCAAAGATAAAAGGAGAAACACAGAGATTCGTGGGAGGTAAGCCGTTAAGCACCTCTCCCTACAGAACCTTGCAAGGCAAGAAAACCACTTCTTACTAGGGCGCCCCAGGAGGCAAGCTATCTCAGCACCTCCCCCTCACATAGAAAAGAGAGAATAGACCAAAGACTTACCGGTTTCAGACAACTTCAAAATAATTTGCAAGTTTGAAGGTATTGGTGGCTGGGCCTTTGTCAGGTCTCTGGCCAGGGCTGAGAAAAACTTTCTCTGAGGACTCCCCGGGGTGAAAGACTCTACACCACCACCAGCCCCCAGACACCAGTGGTCACCAGGTGCCTGGTATCAGGGCAGATCTCCCTGGGAACTCCAAATGTTATGGTCCCAGACACGAGAAATGATTACCTAAAGACCGAATTGAGCCAAATCAGGAGTCTCTATTCGCTGGCCAGCGACTACGCTCTGGAACGCCAAAGGCCGCAGCACAGAGACTAGCCTTCAGCCTTTGAAGCAGAAAGCTTTTATCGCAGGTGAAAAATCAATGGGGAAGGCCGGGCGTGGTGGCTCACGCCTGTAATCCTAGCACTCTGGGAGGCCGAGGCGGGCGGATTGTTTGAGCTCAGGAGTTCGAGACCAGCCTGAGTAAGAGCGAGACCCCGTCTCTAATAAAAATAGAAAGAAATTATATGGACAGCTAAAAATGTATATAGAAAAATTATCTAGGCATGGTGGCACATGCCTGTAGTCCCAGCTACTCGGGAGGCTGAGGCAGGAGGATTGCTTGAGCGCAGGAGTTTGAGGTTGCTGTGAGCTAGACTGATGACAGGGCACTCACTCTAGCCCGGGCAACATAGTGAGACTCTGTCTCAAAAAAAAAAAAATCATTGGGGAAGAGCAAGCATGATTACAGGGCCAAAGAGCAGCATTCCATCACTCTCATGTCCTGGTGCAACAGGATCTGGGCAGTTTAGAGCTTGGTCATGCAGAACATGGGTGTTGTATTCCCACACCTGGGGAACTGTATTTTTTTTTATATTTTTTAATTCTTATTTCAGCATATTGTGGGGATACAAAAGTTTAGGTAACGTATATTGCCATTGCCACACCAAGCCCCCAAGTCAGAGCTTCAAACATGTCAATCCCCTAGACACTGGCCATCACACTCATTAAGTATGTATGCACCCATCCACTCCGCCATGCACATCTGCCTGACACCGAATCAATGTTATTCCTAAATGTGCTCACAGATTTAGAGAAGCGAGATAGCAGGTTAATGATTTCTACGCGAAAAACTAGAACTCTGACACAGGTGTCATGCTGGACTGAGGCAAGTGATGAAGGCTGTAGGGAATGATGGTGGCATATGGGGCAGCACCTTCACATTCACCCATGATGTGTGCAGTGCCCGACTCAGAGAGGTACCAGTCACTGACACTATGTGTAACTGGTTCCTGTCTGGGCAGAGCAAGGCTCACGGAGTCTGTCGGTGGGAATCTTTGCACTGGCGATGGGGTGGAGCTGCAAGGACTGTGAGCTGCCTGCCTTGATCCCAGGAGATTCTAGGTAGCCACCTGGGCCTCAAACATCCTCTACATGATTTAACTGGTCCAGTCCTAACAGCATGAACACATACAAGTTACAGAAGATGCAGAAGATAAAGATACTTCCAAATAGAAGACAAAATGGGAACAAGCTGGAACTATCCTGGTCCGGACAATCATCCAAATGAACATAGAGCAGGTGAGGGGATCCTCACTGAAGAAGGGATGCCAGTTGGAGGGCAGTGGGCCAGGCACTCTCTAGGATAAAGAATAAATAGGTCAGGTTCAGAGATCATGCTGTGCTGACGAGTAGGATGAAATTGGCAGGGGGTTTCGGGGGGGATGGGGAAGCACCTCCACATTGAGTCATGCTGTGTGCAGTGCCCTGTCTAGGAAGGTGCCACTTAACTTGAACTAGGTATACTTGGTTCCTCTCTACATGGAGTAAGGCTCACCAAAAGCAACATTTGTTTTACCTTTCAGACTGGTGTAGAAATGCAGCTGAAGACACCTTGAGCTGACTGCCCTTATCCTGGGAGATTGTACCTGGCCAATTGGAACTCATGCATCCTTAAGTTGAATTGAATGGTCCAGTGCTAGTAACATGAATGCATATGTGTTAGAGAAGGTAAAGATAGAGGAGATAAAGGTGCTTCCTAATAGAAGAAGAGAAAACAGGAATGAGCTGGTTCACTCCTGGTCCTGACAATCATCCTGGTAAATATAGAGCAGTTGAGGGGATCCTCACTGAGAGAGGAATTCAAGTTGGAGGACAGCGGGGTGGAGATTCTCTAGAATTTACAAATTAAAAAGTTCAGGGTTCAGGTGTCATGCTGGGCTGAGCCAAATGATGAAGGCTGCAGGGAATGATGGTGACATGTGGAGCAGGACCTTCACATTCAGCCAAGATGTGTGCAGTGCCCTACTCAGAGAGGTGCCAGTCACTTAGACTACATGTAACAGGTTCCTCTCTGGGCAGAGCAAGGCTCACGGAGTCTGTCGGTGGTGACCTTTGGACTGGTGATGGGGTGGAGCTGCAAGGACTGTGAGCTGCCAGCCTTGATCCCAGGAGATTCTAGGTAGCAACCTGATTTTCAAACATCCTCTCCATGATTTCAGGGGTCCAGTCCTGACAGCATGAAGATGTACAGGTTAGAGAAGATGGAGAAGATAATTATACTTTCAAATAGAAAACAAAATGGTAACAATCTGGTTCTGTCCTAGTCCGGACAATCATCCAAATAAACATAGAGCAGGTGAGGGATTCCTCATTGAGGAAATGATGCAAGTTGGAGGGCAGTGGGCCAGGCACTCTATAGGATTAAGAATAAATAGGTCGGCTTCAGGCATCATGCTGTGCTGAGGACAGTGATAAAATCTGCTGGGGGTGTCGGGCGGCATGGGGAAGCACCTTTACATTGAGTCATGCTGTGTACGGTCTCCTACCCAAGAAGGTTCCAGTTATTTAAACGAGGTGTACCTGGTTCCTCTCTAGATGGAGGAAGGGTCCCCAAAAGCAACATTGTGGTGGCTTTCAGACTGGTGAAGAAATGGAGCTGAAGACACCTTGAACTACATTCCCTGATCCTGGGAGATTCTATGTCGCCAATTGGACCTCACGCATCCTCATGATGAATTCAGTGTTCCAGTACTAGTAACATGAACTCATATGCATTCCAGAAGGTAAAGATAGAGCAGGTAAAGGTGCTTCCTAATAGAAGAAGGAAAACCAGACTGAGCTTGTTCACTCCTGGTCCTGGCAATCCTATTAAATAGAGAGCAGGTGAGGGGATCCTCACTGAGAGAGGATTGCAAGTTGGAGGGCAGCGGGCTGGAGATTCCCTAGAATGTACAAATAAATAACTTCAGGGTTCAGGTGTCATGCTGGGCTGAGGCAAGTAATGAAGGCTGTAGGGAATGATGGTGGCATGCGGGGCAGCACCTTCACATTCAGCCATGATGTGCGCTGTGCCCTACTCAGAGAGGTGCCAGTCACTTAGCCTATGTGTAAGAGGTTCCTCTCTGGGTAGAGCAAGGCTCACAGAGTCTGTCGGTGGTGACCTTTGGACTGGTGATGGGGTGGAGCCGCAAGAACTGTGAGCTGCCTGCTTTGATCCCAGGAGATTCTAGGTTGCCACCTGGGCCTCTCAAACATACTCTACGTGATTTCAGGGGTCCAGTCCTGACAGCATGAAGATGTACAGGTTAGAGAAGATGGAGAAGATAAAGATACTTCCAAATAGAAGACATAATGGGAACAAGTCGGTTCTATCCTGGTCCAGACAATAATCCAAATAAACATACAGCAGGTGAGGGGATCCTTACTGAGGAAGGGATGCAAGTTGGAGGGCAGTGAGCCAGGCACTCTCTAGGATTAAGAATAAATAAGTGGGGTTCAGGCATCATGCTGTGCTGAGGAGAGTGATGATATCTGCTGCGAGTGTGGAGGGGCATGGGGAAGCACCTCCATATTGACTCATGCTGTGTGCGATCCCCTACCCAGGAAGGCTCCAGTTACTTAAACTAGGTGTACCTGGTTGCTCTCTAGATGGAGTAAGTCTCTCCAAACCAACACACGTGGCGGCCATCAGACTGGTGATGAGATGGAGCTGCAGACGCCTTGAGTTAAACTTCCCTGATCCTGGGAGATTCTACATGGCCAATTGGAGCTCAGGCAACCTCAAGGTGAATTCAATGGTCCAGTGCTAACACATGAACACATATGTGTAAGAGAAGTAAAGATGGAGGGGATACAGGTGCTTCCTAATAGCAGAAGAGAAAACAGGAATGTGCTGGTTCAATCCTGTTCCTGGCAATCATCCTGGTAAATATAGGGCAGAGGAGTGGATCCTCACTGAGAGTGGAATGCAAGTTCCCACACAGTGGTATGGAGATTATCTGGAACATACAAATAGAAAACTTGAGGGTTCAGGTGACATTCTGGGCTGAGGGAAGTGATTAAGGCTGTAGGGAATGATGCTGGCATGTGGGGCAGCATCTTCACTTTCAGGCATGATGTGTGCAGTGCCCTACTCAGAGAGGTACCATTCACGTAGACTATGTGTCACTGGTTCCTGTCTGGGCAGAGCAAGGCTCAAGGACTCTGTCGGTGGTGACCCTTGGACTGGTGATGGGGTGGAGCAGCAAGGACTGTGAGCTGCCTGCCTTGATCCCAGGAGATCCTAGGTAGCAACCGGAGCATCAAACTTACTCTATGTGATTTCAGTGGTCCAGTCCTGACAGCATGAAGACGTACAGGTGAGAGACGATGGAGAAGATAAAAATAATTCCAAATGGAAGACAAAATGAGAACAAGGTGGTTCTATGCTCGTCCGGACAATCATCCAAATTATCGTAGAGCAGGTGAGGGGATCCTCACTGAGGAAGGGACGCAAGTTGGAGGGCAATGGGCCAGGCACTCTCTAGGATAAAGAATAAGTAGGTCGGGTTCAGGCATCATGCTGTGCTGAGGAGAGTGATGAAAGCTACTGGGGGTGTTGGGAGGATGTGTAAGCACCTCCTTATTGAGTTATGCTGTGTGCGGTGCCCTATCCAGGAAGGTTCCAGGAACTTAAACTAGGTGTACGTGGTTCCTCTCTAGATGGAGTAGGCCCCACCAAAAGCAACATTTATGCTGGCCTTCACACTGGTGCCGAAATAGAACTGCAAGTACCTTCAGCTGCCTTTCCTGATCCTGTGAGATTCTACGTGGCCAATTGGACCCCAGACATCCTCAAGGTGAATTGAAGGGTCTAGTGCTAGTAACATGAATGCATCTGTGTTACAGAATGTAAAGATCAGGAGATAAAGGTGCTTCCTAATAGAACAAGAGAAAACAGGAATGAGCTGGTTCACTCCTGGTCCTGGCAATCAACCTGGAAAATATAAAGCAGAGGAGGGGATCCTCAATGAGAGAGGAATGCAAGTTGGAGGACAGCGGGGTGGAGACTCTCTAGAATTTACAAATAAAAAACTGCAGGGTTCAGGTGTCATACTGGGCTGAGGAAAGTGATGAAGGCTGTAGGGAATGATGGTGGCATGCGGGGCAGCACCTTCACGGTCAGCCATGATGTGTGCAGTGCCCTACTCAGAGAGATGCCAGTCACTTACACTATGTGTAACAGGTTCTTCTCTGGGTAGAGCAAGGCTCACGCAGTCTGTCATTGGTGACCTTTGGACTGATGATGGGGTGGAGCTGCAAGGACTGTGAGCTGCCTGCCTTGATCCCAGGGATCCTAGGTAGCCACCTGGGCCTCAAACGTCCTCAACGTGATTTCAGTGGTCCAGGCTTGACAGCATGAACATGTACAGGTTAGAGAAGATGCAGAAAGTAAAGAGAATTTCAAATAGAAGTCAAAATGGGAGGAAGGTGGTTCTATGCTGGCCCGGACAATCATCCAAATAAACAGAGCAGTTGAGGGGATCCTCACTGAGGAAGGGATGCATGTTGGAGGGCAATGGGCCAGGCACTCTCTAGGACTTAAGAATAAATAGGTCCGGTTTCAGGCATCATGCTGTGCTGAGGAGAGTGATGAATGCTGCTCAGGTTGATGGTGTTGTTTGGGGAAGCACCTCCATATTAAATCATGCTGTGTGCGGTCCCCACCCCAGTTAGGCTCCAGTTACTTAAACTAGGTGTACCTGGTTGCTCTCTAGATGGAGTAAGTCTCTCCAAACCAACACACGTGGTGGCTTTCAGACTGGTGATGAGATGGAGCTGCAGACACCTTGAGTTACCCTCCCTGATCCTGGGAGATTCTACATGGCCAATTGGACCTCAGGCAACCTTAAGGTGAAGTCAATGGTCCAGTGCTAGTAACATGAACTCATGTGTTAGAGAAGGTAAAGATAGAGGCGATAAAGGTGCTTCCCAATAGAAGAAGAGAAAACAAGAATGAGCTGGTAGACTCCTGGTCCAGGCAATCATCCTGGTAAATATAAAGCAGCTGAGGTGATTCTCAGTGAAGAAAGGATGCAAGCTGGAGGTCAGTGTGCCAGGCACTGTCTAGGACTTAAGAATAAATAGGTCCAGTTTCCGGCATCATGCTGTGCTGAGGGAAGTGATGGAAGTTTCTCAGGTTGACAGTGTTGCTTGAGGAAGAAACTCCACAATGAGTTATGATGTTTTCGGTGCCCTATCCAATAAGGTGCCAGGTACTTAAACTAGGTGTACCTGGTTCCTCTCTGGATTGAGTAAGGCTCACCGAAAGCAACATTTGTGGTAGCCTTCAGACTGGTGAAGAGATGGAGCTGCAGACAGCTTGAGTTACCTTCCCTGATCCTGGGAGATTCTACGTGGTCAATTGGAACTCAGGCATCCTCAAGGTGAATTCAATGGTCCAGTGCTAGTAACATGAACGCATATGTGTTAGAGAAGGTAAAGATAGAGGGTGTAAAGGTGCTTCCTAATAGAAGAAGAGAAAACAGGGATGAGCTGGTTCACTCCTGGTCCAGGCAAACATCCTGGTAAATATAGCTCAGGTGAGAAGATCATCACTGAGAGAGGAATGCTATTTGGAGGAGGGTGGGGTGGAGATTCTCTAGCATTTACAAATAAAAAACTTCAGGATTCAGGTGTCATGCTGGGCTGAGGCAATTGATGAAAGCTGTCGGGAATGATGGTGGTTTTTGGGGCAGCACCTTCACATTCAGCCATGATGTGTGCAGTGCCCTAGTCCGAGAGGTGGCAGTCACATAGACTATGTGTAACTAGTTCCTGTCTGGGTAGAGCAAGGCTCATGGACTCTGTCTGTTTTTACCTTTGGACTGGTGATGGGGCGTAGCTACAAGGACTTTGAGCTCCCTGCCTTGATCCCAGGAGATCCTAGGTGGCAACCTGGGCCTCAAAAATCCTCACTGTGATTTCAGGGGTCCAGTCCTGACATCATGAAGAGTACAGGTTAGAGAACATGAAGAAGATAAAGGTACTTCCAAGTAGAAGAAAAACTGGGAACAAGCTGGTTCTATCCTGGTGTGGACAATCATCCAAATAAACATAAAGCAGGGGAGGGGATCCTCACTGAGGAAGGGATGCAAGTTGGAGGGCAATGGGCCAGGCACTCTCAAGGATTAAGAATAAATACTTTGGGTTGAGGCATCATGCAGTGCTCAGGAGAGTGATGAAATCTGATGGGAGTTTCAGGGGAATGTGGAAGCACCTCCACATTGAGTTATGCTGTGTGCAGTGCCCTGTCCCGGAAGGTGCCAGTTACTTAAACTAGATGTAACTGGTTCCTCTCTGGATGGAGTAATGCCCATGAAACACAACATTTGTGGTGACCTTCAGACTGGTGAAGAGATGGAACTGCAGATACCTTGAGTTACCTTCCCTGATCCCTGGGAGATTCTATGTGGCCAATTGGACCTCAGGCATCCTCTAGGTGAATTCAATGGTCCAGTGCTAGTAACATGAATACATATGTGTTAGAGAAGATAAAGATAGAGGGAATAAAGGTGCTTCCTAATAGAAGAGAAAACAGGAATGAGCTGGTTCACACCGGGTCCTGGGAATCACCCTGGCTATTATAGAGCAGAGGAGGGGATCCTCACTGAGAGAGGAATGCAAGTTCGCAGACAGTGGTGTGGAGATTATCTGGAACATACAAATAAATAACTTGAGGGTTCAGGTGCCATTCTTGGCTGACGAAAGTTATTAAGGGTGTAGGGAATGATGGTGACATGTGGGGCAGCACCTTCACATTCAGGCATGATGTGTGCAGTTCCCTACTCAGAGAGTTACCATTCACGTAGACTATGTGTAACTGGTTCCTGTCTGGGAAGAGAAAGGCTCACGGACTCTGTAGGTGGTGACCTTTGTACTGCAGTTGGGGTGGAGCCCCAAGGACTGTGAGCTGCCTGCCTTGATCCCAGGAGATCCTAGGTAGCAACCTGTGCATCAAACTTCCTCTATGTGATTTCAGTGGTCCAGTCCTGACAGCATGAAGACGTACAGGTGAGAGAAGACGGAGAAGATAAAAATACTTCCAAATAGAAGACAAAATGAGAACAAGGTGGTTATATGCTGGTCCGGGCAATCATCCGAATTATCGTTGAGCAGGTGAGGGGATCCTCACTGAGGAAGGGATTCAAGTTGGAGGGCAATGGGCCAGGCACTCTCTAGGATATAGTGTACGTAGGTCGGGTTCAGGCATCATGCTGTGCTGAGGAGAGTGATGAAAGCTACTGGGGGTGTTTTGTGTGATGGGGAAGCACCTACTTTTGAGTTATGCTGTGTGTGGTGCCCTATCCCAGAAGGTTCCAGGTACTTAAACTAGGTGTGCCTGGTTCCTCTCTGGATGGAGTAGGGCTCACCAAGGCAACATTTGTGGTGGCCTTCAGACTGGTGGTGAAATAGAGCTGCAGGATTCAGCTCTCTTCCCTGATGCTGGCAGAGTCTACGTGGCCAATTGGACCTCAGGCATCCTCAAGGTGAATTGAAGGGTCTAGTGCTAGTAACATGAATGCATATGTGTTACCCAAAATAAAGATCAGGAGATAAAGGTTCTTCCTAATAGAACAAGAGAAAACAGTAATGAGCTGTTTGACTCCTGGTCCTGGAAATCACCATGGTAAATATAAAGCAGAGGAGGGGATCCTCACTGAAAGGGGAATGCCAGTTGGAGGACAGCAGGATGGAGATTCTCTAGAATTTCCGAATAAAAAACTGCAGGGTTCAGGTGTCATGCTGGGCTAAGACAAGTGATGAAGGTTGTAGGGAATGATGGTGGCATGTGGGGCAGCACCTTCACGTTAAGCCATGATGTGTGCAGTGCCCTACTCAGAGAGGTGCCAGTCACTTAGACTATGTGTAACAGGTTCTTCTCTGGGTAGAGCAAGGCTCACAGAGTCTGTCGGTGGTGACGTTTGGACTGGTGATGGGGTGGAGCTGCAAGGACTGTGAGCTGCCGGCCTAGATCCCAGGAGATCCTAGGTAGCAACCAGGGCCTCAAACATCCTCTACGTGATATCAGTGGTCCAGTCCTGACAGCATGATCACGTGCAGGTGAGAGAAGATGCAGAAGGTAAAGATACTTCCAAATAGAAGACAAAATGGGAGCAAGGTGGTTCTATCCTGGCCCGGACAATCATCCAAATAAACATAGAGCAGGTGAGGGGATCCTCACTGAGGAAGGGATGCATGTTGGAGGGCAGTGGGCCAGGCACTCTCTAGGACTTAAGAATTAATAGGTCCGGTTTCAGGCATCATGCTGTGCTGAGGAGAGTGATGAATGCTGCTCAGGTTGATGGTGTTGTTTGGGGAAGCACCTCCAAATTGACTCATGCTGTGTGCCGGCCCCTACCCAGAAAGGCTCCAGTAACTTAAACTAGGTGTACCTGGTTGCTCTCTAGGTGGATTAAGTCTCTCCAAACCAACACACGTGGTGGCCTTCAGACTGGTGATGAGATGGAGCTGCAGACACCTTGAGTTATCCTCCCTGATCCTGGGAGATTCTACGTGGGCGATTGGACCTCAGGCATCCTCAAGGTGAATTCAGTGGTCCAGTGCTAGTAACATGAATACATATGTGTTAGAGAAGATAAAGATAGAGGGGATAAAGGTGCTTCCTAATAGAAGAGAAAACAGGAATGAGCTGGTTCACACCAGGTCCTGGGAATCACCCGGGCTATTATAGAGCAGAGGAGGGGATCCTCACTGAGAGAGGAATGCAAGTTCGCAGAAAGTGGTGTGGAGATTATCTGGAACATACAAATAAATAACTTGAGGGTTCAGGTGCCATTCTGGGCTGAGGGAAGTTATTAAGGCTGTAGGGAATGATGGTGACATGTGGGGCAGCACCTTCACATTCAGGCATGATGTGTGCAGAGCCCTATTCAGAGAGGTACCATTCACGTAGACTATGTGTAACTGGTTCCTGTCTGGGCAGAGCAAAGCTCACGGACTCTGTAGGTGGTGACCTTTGGACTGGAGATGGGGTGGAGCCGCAAGGACTGTGAGCTGCCTGCCTTGATCCCAGGAGATCCTAGGGAGCAACCAGGGCATCAGACTTCCTCTATGTGATTTCAGTGGTCCAGTCCTGACAGCATGAAGACGTACAGGTGAGAGAAGATGGAGATGATAACAATGCTTCCAAATAGAAGACAAAATGACAACAAGGTGGTTATATGCTGGTCCGGACAATTATCCAAATTATCGTTGAGCAGGTGAGGGCATCCTCACTGAGGAAGGGATTCAAGTTGGAGGGCAAAGGGCCAGGCACTCTTTAGGATAAAGTATAAGTAGGTTGGGTTCAGGCATCATGCTGTGCTGAGGAGAGTGATGAAAGCTACTGGGGGTGTTTTGTGTGATGGGGAAGCACCTACTTTTGAGTTATGCTGTGTGCGGTGCCCTATCCCGGAAGGTTCCAGGTACTTAAACTAGGTGTACCTGGTACCTCTCTGGATGGAGTAGGGCTCACCAAGGCAACATTTGTGGTGGCCTTCAGACTGGTGGTGAAATAGAGCTGCAGGCTTCAGCTCTCTTCCCTGATGCTGGCAGAGTCTACGTGGCCAATTGGACCTCAGGCATCCTCAAGGTGAATTGAAGGGTCTAGTGCTAGTAACATGAATGCATATGTGTTACCCAAAGTAAAGATCAGGAGATAAAGGTTCTTCCTAATACAACAAGAGAATATAGGAATGAGCTGTGTGACTCCTGGTCCTGGCAATCACCCTGGTAAATATAAAGCAGAGGAGAGGATCCTCACTGAAAGGGGAATGCCAGTTGGAGGACAGCAGGATGGAGATTCTCTAGAATTTCCGAATAAAAAACTGCAGGGTTCAGGT
>CM052457.1:77513458-77540595 GCA_028533085.1 Varecia variegata
GGGTGGAGATTCTCTAGAATTTACAAATAAAAAACTTCAGTGTTCAGGTGTCATGCTGGGCTGAGGCAAGTGATGAATGCTGTAGGGAATGATGGTTGCATGCAGTGCAGCACCTTCACATTCAGCCATGATGTCTGCAGTGCCCTACTCAGAGAGGTGCCAGTCACTTACCCTATGTGTAACAGGTTCCTCTCCAGGTAGAGCAAGGCTCACAGAGTCTGTGAGTGGTGACCTTTGGACTGGTGATGGGCTGGAGCTGCAAGGACTGTGAGCTGCCAGCCTTGATCCCAGGAGATCCTAGGTAGCAACCAGGTCCTCAAACATCCTCTACCTGATATCAGTGGTCCAGTCCTGACATCATGATCACGTGCAGGTTAGAGAAGATGGAGAAGATAAAGATACTTCCAAATAGAAGACAAAATAAGAACAAGGTGGTTCTATCCTGGTCGGGACAATCATGCAAATGAACATAGAGGAGGTAGGGGCATCCTCACTGAGGAAGGGATGCAAGTTGGAGGGCAGTGGGCCAGGCACTCTCTAGGCCATGAGAATAAATAGGTCGGGTTTCAGGTATCATGCTGTTCTCAGAGGGTGATGAAAGCCGCTCAGGTTGACCTTATGGTTTGGGGAAGCACCTCCATATGGGCTCATGCTGTCTTCAGTGCCCTATCTGGGAAGCTGCCAGGTACTTAAACTAGGTGTACCTGGTTCCTCTCTAGATAGAGTAAGGCTCACCGAAAGCAAAATTTGTGTTGGCTTTCAGACTGGTGTAGAACAGGAGCTGAAGACACCTTCAACTACATTCCCTGATCCTGGGAGATTCTACGTGGCCAATTGGACCTCACGCATCCTCATGGTGAATTCAATGTTCCAGTAATAGTAACATGGACCCATATGCGTTATAGAAGGTAAAAATAGAGGAGATAAAGGTCAACCCTAATGGAAGAAGAGAAAACCAGACTGAGCTGGTTTGCTCCTGGTCCTGGAAATCATCCTGGTAAATATAGAGCAGGTGAGGGGATCCTCACTGAGGAAGGGATGCAAGTTGGAGGGCAGTGGGCCAGGTGCTCTCTAGGATTAAGAATAAATAAGTGGGGTTCAGGCATCATGCTGTGCTGAGGAGAGCTTTGAAATCTGCTGGGGGTGTCGAGGGGCATGAGGAAGCACCTCCACATTGTGTCATGCTGTGTGCAGTGCTCTGTCTAGGAAGGTTCCAATTACTTAAACTAGGTGTACCTAGTTCCTCTCTAAATGGAGGAAGGGTCCCCAAAAGCAAGATTTGTGGTGGCTTTCAGACTGGTGAAGAAATGGAGCTGAAGACACCTTGAACTACATTCCCTGATCCTGGGAGATTCTACATGGCCAATTGGACCTCACACATCCTCATGGTGAATTCAAAGTTCCCGTACTAGTAACATGAACGCATATGCGTTCAAGAAGGGAAAGATAGAGGAGATAAAGGTGCTTCCTAATAGAAGAAAGAAAACCAGACTGAGCTTGTTCAGTCCTGGTCCAGGCAATCCTCCTATTAAATATAGAGCAGGTGAGGGGATCCTCACTGAGAGAGGAATGCAAGTTGGAGGGCAGTGGGGTGGAGATTCCCTAGAATGTACAAATAAAAAACTGCAGGGTTCAGGTGTCATGCTGTGCTGAGGCAAGTGATGAAGCCTGTAGGGAATGACGGTGGCATGAGGGGCAACACTTTCACATTCAGCCATGATGTGTGCAGTGCCCTACTCAGAGAGGTGCCAGTCACATAGACTATGTGTAACAGGTTCCTCTCTGGGTAGAGCAAGGCTCACGGAGTCTGTCGCTGGTGACGTTTGGACTGGGGATGGGGTGGAGCAGCAAGGACTGTGAGCTGCCTGCCTTCATCCCAGGAGATCCTAGGTAGCAACCAGGGCCTCAGACTTCCTGTATGTGATTTCAGTGGTCCAGTCCTGACAGCATGAAGACATACAGGTTAGCAAATATAGAGAAGATAAAAATAATTCCAAATAGAAGACAAAATGAGAACAAGGTGGTTCTATCCTGGTCCGGACAATCATCCAAATTATCATAGAGCAGGTGAGGGGATCCTCATTGAGGAAGGGATGCAAGTTAGAGGGCAATGGGCCAGGCACTCCCTAGGATAAAGAATAAAAAGGTTGGTTTCAGGCATCATGCTGTGCTTACAAGAGTGATAAAGTTACTGGGGGTGTTGGGTAAGCACCTCAGTATTCAGTTATGCTGTGTGCAGTGCCCTATCCAGGAAGGTTCCAGGTACTTAAACTGGGTGTCCCTGGTTCCTCTCTGGATGGAGTAGGGCTCAACAAAGGCAACATTTGTGGTGGCCTTCAGACTGGTGCTTAAAGAGAGCTGCAGATACCTTCAGGTGCCTTCCCTGATCCTGGGAGATTCTACGTGGCCAATTGGACCTCAGGCATCGTCAAGGTGAATTCAAGGTTCTAGTGCTAGTAACATGCATGCATATGTGTTATAGAAGGTAAAGATCAGGAGATAAAGGTGATTCCTAATAGAACAAGAAGAAACAGGAATGAGCTGGTTGACTCCTTGTCCTTGCAATCACCCTGATAAATATAAAGCAGAGGAAGGGATCCTCACTGAGAGGAATCCAAGTTGGAGGACAGCAGGGTGGAGATTCTCTAGAATTTACAAATAAAAAACTTCAGGGTTCGGGTGTCATGCTGGGCTGAGGCAAGTGATGAAGGCCATAGGGAATGACGGGAGCATGTGGGGCAGCACCTTCATTCAGCCATGATGTGTGCAGTGCCCTACTCAGAGAGGTGTGTGTCACTTAGACTATGTGTAACAGGTTCCTCTCTGGGTAGAGCAAGGCTCACGGAGTCTGTCAGTGGTGACCTTTGGCTTGGTGATGGGTTGGAACTGCAGGGACTGTTAGCTGCCTGCCTTGAACCCAGGAGATTCTAGGTAGCAACCTGATTTTCAAACATCCTCTCCATGATTTCAGGGGTCCAGTCCTGACAGCATGAAGATGTACAGGTTAGAGAAGATGGAGAAGATAAAGATACTTCCAAATAGAAGACATAATGGGAACAAGCCGGTTCTATCCTGGTCCGGACAATAGTCCAAATAAACATAGAGCAGGTGAGGGGATCCTCACTGAGGAAGGGATGCATGTTGGAGAGCAGTGGGCCCGGTACTCTCTAGGACTTAAGAATAAATATGTCCGGTTTCAGGCATTATGCTGTGCTGAGGAGAGTGATGAATGCTGCTCAGATTGATGGTGTTGTTTGGGGAAGCACCTCCATATTGACTCATGCTGTGTGCGGTCCCCTACCCAGGAAGGCTCCGGTTACTTAAACTAGGTGTACCTGGTTGTTCTCTAGATGGAGTAAGTCTCTCCAAACCAACACATGTGGTGCCCTTCAGACTGGTGATGAGATGGAGCTGCAGACAACTTCAGTTACCTTCCCTGATCCTGGGAGATTCTACATGCCAATTGGTCCTCAGGCAACCTCAAGGTGAATTCAGTGGTCCAGTGCTAGTAACATGAACTCATATGTGTAAGAGAATTAAAGATAGAGGGCATAAAGGTGCTTGCTAATAGAAGCGAAAACAGGAATGAACTGGTTCACTCCTGGTCCTGGCAATCATCCTGGTAAATATAGAGCAGAGGAGGGGATTCTCACTGAGAGAGGACTGCAAGTTCTCAGACAGTGGTGTGCAGATTATCTGGAACATACACATAAAAAACTTGAGAGTTCAGTTGTTATTCTGGGCTGAGGGAAGTGATTAAGGCTGTAGGGAATGATGCTGGCATGAGGGGCAGCACCTTCATATTCAGGCATGATTTGTGCAGTGCCCTACTCAGAGAGCTGCCAGTCACTTAGACTAGGTGTAACAGGTTCCTCTCTGGGTAGAGCAAGGCTCACGCAGTCTGTTGGTGGTGACCTTTGGACTGGTGATGGGGTGGAGCTGCAAGGAATGTGAGCTGCCTGCCTTTATCCCAGGGATCCTTCGTAGCCACCTGGGCCTCAAACGTCTTCAACGTGATTTCAGTGGTCCGGTCTTGACAGCATGAACACGTACAGGTTAGAGAAGATGCAGAAGGTAAACATCCATCCAAATAGAAGACAAAATGAGACCAAGGTGGTTCTATCCTGGCCCGGACAATCATCCAAATAAACATAGAGGAGGTGAGAGGATCCTCACTGAGGAAGGGATGCATGTTGGAGGGCAGTGGGCCAGGCACTCTCTAGGACTTAAGAATAAATATGTCTGGTTTCAGGCATTATGCTGTGCTGAGGAGAGTGATGAATGCTGCTCAGATTGATGGTGTTGTTTGGGGAAGCACCTCCATATTGACTCATGCTGTGTGCGGTCCCCTACCCAGGAAGGCTCCGGTTACTTAAACTGGGTGTACCTGGTTGTTCTCTAGATGGAGTAAGTCTCTCAAAACCAAGACACGTGGTACCCTTCATACTGGTGATGAGATGGAGCTTCAGACAACTTCTGTTACCTTCCCTGATCCTGGGAGATTCTGCATGGCCAGTTGGTCCTCATGTAAACTCAAGGTGAATTCAATGGTCCAGTGCTAGTAACATGAACTCATATGTGTAAGAGAACTAAAGATAGAGGGGATAAAGGTGCTTCCTAATAGAAGAAGAGGAAACAGGAATGAACTGGTTGACTCCTGGTCCTGGCCATCATCCTGGTAAATATAGAGCAGCTGAGGTGATTCTCACTGAGGAAGGGATGCAAGTTGGAGGGCAATGGGCCAGGCACTCTCTAGGATAAAGAATAAATAGGTCGGGTTCAGGCATCATGCTGTTCCGAGTAGAGTGATGAAAGCTACTGGGGGTGTTGAGGGGATGGGGAAGCACCTCCATATTGAGTTATGTTGTGTGCGGTGCCCTATCCAGGAAGGTACCAGGTACTTAAACTAGGTGTACCTGGTTCCTCTCTGGATGGAGTAGGGCTCACCAAGGCAACATTTGTGGTGGCCTTCAGGCTGGTGCTGAAATAGTGCTGCAGTTACCTTCAGCTGCCTTCCCTGATCCTGGGAAATTCTTCGCGGCCAATTGGACCTCAGGCATCCTCAAGGTGAATTCAATGGTCCAGTGCTAGTAACATGAACTCATATGTGTTAGAGAAGGTAAAGATAGAAGGGATAAAGGTGCTTCCTAATAGAAGAAGAGGAAACAGGAATGAACTGGTTGAATCCTGGTGCTGGCCATCATCCTGGTAAATATAGAGCAGCTGAGGTGATTCTCACTGAGGAAGGGATGCAAGTTGGAGGGCAATGGGCCAGGCACTCTCTAGGATAAAGAATAAATAGGTCGGGTTCAGGCATCATGCTGTGCCGAGTAGAGTGATGAAAGCTACTGGGGGTGTTGAGGGGATGGGGAAGCACCTCCGTATTGAGTTATGTTGTGTGCGGTGCCCTATCCAGGAAGGTACCAGGTACTTAAACTAGGTGTACCTGGTTCCTCTCTGGATGGAGTAGGGCTCACCAAGGCAACATTTGTGGTGGCCTTCAGACTGGTGCTGAAATAGTGCTGCAGGTACCTTCAGCTGCCTTCCCTGATCCTGGGAAATTCTACGTGGCCAATTGGACCTCAGGCATCCTCAGGGTGAATTGAAGGGTCTAGTGCTAGTACCATGAATGCATATGTGTTACAGAAGGTGAAGATCAAGAGTTAAAGGTGCTTCCAAATAGAAGAAGAAAACACAGGACGAGCTGTTTGACTCCTGGTCCTGGCAATCACCCTGGTAAATATAAAGCAGAGGAGGGGATCCTCACTGAGAGAGGAATCCAAGTTGGAGGACAGCAGGGTGGGGATTCTCTAGAATTTACAGATAAAATCTTTCGGGGTTCAGGTGTCACGCTGGGCTGAGGCAAGTGATGAAGGCTGTAGGGAATGATGGTGGCATGTGGGGCAGCACCTTCACATTCAGCCATGATGTGTGCAGTGCCCTACTCAGAGAGGTGCCAGTCACTTAGACTAGGTGTAACAGGTTCCTCTCTGGGTAGAGCAAGGCTCACGCAGTCTGTCGGTGGTGACCTTTGGACTGGTGATGGGGTGGAGTTACAAGGACTGTGAGCTTCCAGCCTTGATCCCAGGAGATCCTAGGTAGCAACCTGGGCCTCAAACATCCTCTACATGATTTCAGTGGTCCAGTCCTGACAGCATGATCACGTACAGGTTGGAGAAGATGGAGAAGATAAAGATACTTCCAAATAGAAGACAAAATGAGAGCAAGGCGGTTCTATCCTGGTTGGTACAATCATCCAAATAAACATAGAGCAGATGGGGGCATCCTCACTTAGGAAGGGATGCAAGTTGGAGGGCAGTGGGCCAGGCACTCTCTAGGATTAAGAATAAATATGTCCGGTTCAGGAATCATGCTGTGCTGAGGGGAGTGTTGAAATCTGCTGGGGGTGTTGAGGGGCATGGGGAAGCAGCTCCACATTGAATCATGCTGTGTGCAGTGCCCTGTCTGGGAAGGTTCCAGTTACTTAAACTAGGTGTACCTGGTTCCTCTCTAGATGGAGTAAAGGTCCCCAAAAGCAACATTTTTGTGGCTTTCAGACTGGTGAAGAAATGTAGCTGAAGTCACCTTGAACTACATTCCCTGATCCTGGGAGATTCTACATGGCCAATTGGACCTCACGCATCCTCATGGTGAATTCAGAGTTCCCGTACTAGTAACATGAACGCATATGCGTTAGAGAAGGTAAAGATAGAGCAGATAAAGGTGCTTCCTAATAGAAGAAGAGAAAACAGGAATGAGCTTTTTCACTCCTGGTCCTGTCAATCCTCCTATTAAATATAGAGCAGGTGAGGAGATCCTCACTGAGAGAGGAATGCAAGTTGGAGGAAAGTGGGGTGGAGATTGTCTATGACTTACAAATAAATAACGTCAGGGTTCAGGTGTCATGCTGGGCTGAGGCAAGTGATGAAGGCTGTAGGGAATGAAGGTGCATGTGGGGCAGCACCTTCACATTCAGCCATGATGTGTGCACTGCCCTGCTCAGAGAGGAACCCGTCAGGTAGACTACGTGTAACTAGTTCCTGTCTGGGTGAAGCAAGGCCCACGTAGTCTTTCAGTGGTGACCTTTGCAGTGGTGATGGGGTGGAGCTGCAAGGACTGTGAGCTGCCTGCCTTGATCCCAGGAGATCCTAGGTAGCCACCTGGGCCTCAAACATCCTCTACGTGAATTCAGTGGTCTAGTCGTGACAGCATGAAGACGTACAGGTTAGAGAAGATGGAGAAGATAAAAACAATTCCAAATAGAAGAGAAAATGGGAGCAAGGTTGTTCTATCCTGATCTGGACAATCATCCACATAAACATAGAGCAGGTGAGGGGATCCTCATTGAGGAAGGGATGCATGTTGGAGGGCAGTGGGCCTGGCACTCTCTAGGACTTAGGAATAAATAGGTCTTGTTTCAGGCATCATGCTGTGCTAAGGGGAGTGATGAAAACTGCTTATGTTGAAGGTGTTGGATGCGGAAGCACCTCCACATTGAGCCATGCTGTCTGTTGTGCACTGTCCTGGAAAGTTCTAGTTACTTAAGCTAGGTGTATATGGTTCCTCTATGGATGGAGTAAGGCTCACCAAAAGCTACATTTGTAGTGGCCTTCAGACTGGTGAAGAGATGGAGCTGCAGACACCTTGAGCTGCCTTCCCTGATCCTGGGAGATTCTACGTGTCCAATTGGACCTCAGGCATCCTTAAGGTGAATTCAGTCATTTACTTGCTGGTAACTTGAACGAATATTTGTTAGAGAAGGTAAAGATAGAGGAGATAAAGGTGCTTCCTAATAGAAGAAGAGAAAACTGGAATGAGCTGCTTCACTCCTGGTCCTGGCAGTCATCCTGGTAAAGATAGAGTAGGTGTGGGGATCCTCACTGAGAGAGGAATGCAAGCTAGAGGACAGTGGGGTGGAGATTCTCTAAGACTTAGAAATGAATACTTCATGGTTCAGGTGTCATGCTGGGCTGAGGCAAGTGATGAAGTCTGTAGGGAATGATGGTGGCTTGTGCGGCATGACCTTCACATTCAGCCATGTGTGTAGTGCCCTACTCAGAAAGATGCCATTCACTTATACTACGTGTAACTGGTTCCTGTCTGGGTAGAATAAGGCTCACCAAGTCTGTCTGTTGTGACTTTTGGACTGGTGATGATGTGGAACTGCAATCATCCTTCAATTGCCTTTGTTCAGTGCAGGAGGGCCTTGGCAGCCACCTAGACCTCAGGTATCCTCAAGACATTTGTGCTTTAACTATGGTCAGTGGACCATTGTGGTTAATCCCAACTGATAAAGGATTCCTTATTAAACATCTTGCCTCACTTCTAAGAATAGAATAAGATGAACTATTTAGGTTTTATATTTCGCAGGAAAAATTTGTTCCTTCAAAGCTATGTGGAAGGCATGTTGTAAATTTATGTCTACGCAGTGCGATTGGAGAGGTTTATTAAGAATGTTTTTTATTTATAGTCATTGTACTTTCTGACCTATTGTTTGTGGACAGCGACCTTACTAATTTTTGCTTGTGTTTTTTTTTTTAATCTTCCTTCTTGACAATAATTCTTATAGTTGTGTGTTTACACCTGTAAGTTTATTTTATTCTGACAATTGAATTCTAAAATAATGATTTGAAAAGTTTGCTGTGAGCTCTTTCTGAAGCACTAGTTTCTAGAGAAATTTGAAGATGAGAAAAGAATAATTTTTCTGAAGTTAAGCATTTCTGAAAGCATTACTTCTTAGCAGTGAGTTAAGTAAAGTATAAATAGGAATTCATCCTGTCATTTTTAAATATATTTGGTAGGTATATTGTACCAATATGATTGCATTTGCATTTTTCTGAATTTTCAGTTTCCAAATTCATTTTTACTTGCCACTTCATTTAATCATCATAACAAATTTGAGATACACAGTTATTAATACACTTGCACATGTTTTTTGTGATAGTCAAATGTGAAAATCTACCCTAAATACCAATGTAATTAGCTCCCAATTTAGCAGTTAATCAACAAGTATGTTTTATTATTATTACTGCTGCTACTACCTACTGCCAGCATTGAAGCTTCTGCTATTATCACTAATACTAGTATTAATACTACTAGTAATATGTTTGTTGACTCAAAGAACACTTTAAATTGATTACCTTTAATAAGATGGTATTCTTGGTAATTATCATGGTTACAGGACTTGGCTGTAGCACAAAGGATGTAAGTTTGTTAAGAAATATATTGCTGTGCTGATGTTTATGGATATTTTAAAATTCTCAACAAATTGAGTAAAGTGAGAAAATACTTTTAATAATAATATCCCACAGGAATCATTCTCATCTAGAACACATTTTTAACCAATTTAACAATACTGATGTTTTACACATAGCTATATTTGTCATGTGATAAGAAATATATAGAGATCTGTATTCAGTTGTAATTTACAGAGTGTGGTTGTTCATTTTTTTTCATATACTTACTGACATATACGTACATATATATTTTCTTTATAATTTTCAATTTTTTCTGTGTAACAGTCATCTATATCCATGCCTAGATAGACATGTTTGTTTTTCATTCAATTCAACTATTGAAGTCTAAGGAAACACATTGTGAACGGTAGTGGTTAATGGCTGAAAATGATACTCTCTCCCTCTTTCTCTCTGTCTACATATATTTATATTTATATATATTTTTATATATATTTATTTTGTCCAGCCACAATTTCAAATTACACCTGAGGATTTTATCAGCTCATTCTGTTGCTTTGAACTCATCTCTTCATCATACATGATGATATTGTTTTGAATCATTGCTTTTTATGTTGATCATATAGTAAGGTTCCTGGTGCTGCCAAAACTCATTATTATGTCGTTTTTTAAGGTCACTCTTTTTGTGTTTCACTATGTTAGGCCTGCATGTAATGTTGTAAATTCAAGGTTGTAAAAAAAAGCAACATTCTCTTTGTATCGCTTGCAACAGCATTGCTTCCAGTTGATATGGTTGGGTATCCTACCCACCTAGAAGCCAGACACATGGAAAATTATAGCATGAATGAAATTAGTTTTCATTTAAGTTCAGTGTTTCTTTGATTGTTTGTGAGGAATTTGCTTCTACAGTGGTGGAAATAAATGGTATGATAAAATAGCCACTAATGTGTTTGTCACTATTTAGTTTCCAAAAATACTTAGCGTATATCTGTTTACCCATTTTAACATCAATTCTGTCATATATAATTAATAGCAATTTTATACAATTAGGTATGTTGAAGATGAATTTAATCCCTGAATTTGATCTAAATATCCAAATTGGCAGGTAATTTTGCAATAAGTCAGTATTCAAAATTGTCATTATTAATGTTTAATAATTGTGGCTATACTAATATTAAAATTTATAATCATTTTAAGACAGGTAGGAAGCATTGCTGAGAGTGTGATTAAGAGACTTCATCATGACCTCAAAGAAAGTGAAGGTTGGATTTTAATGTATAAAAATTTTTAATTGTAAATTTTGTTTTACCTCAATAACCAGTGAATGTAAGGATATGTACAGATAGATTTCTATATTCCATATATTTTTTCCATATATATTTTAACAGAATTCACTCCATGGTACTTTAATATTAAAATCCAATTTCTCCTTTTATTTTTTTATGTTATTAATTGTTATGGGTACATAATAGTTGTATATCTTTATAGGGTACATATGATGTTTTGATACAGGCTTACAATGTGAATTTAGCAAATCAAGGTAATTGGGTTATCCATTGCCTCAGGCATTTATCATTTCTTTTTGTTAGAAACATTCCAATTCCACTCTTTTTAGTTAATTTAAAGTATACCCTAACTCAATTTCCCCTTTTAAATAAACATATACTGTGATGGTTTTGTATGTGTCAACTTGGATAGGCTGTGGCATCCAGTTTTGATCAAACACCGGGCTTCTTGTTGTGAAGACGTATTTTAGGTAAGATTAACATTTAAATCAGTAGACCGAGTAAAGCAGATTACCCTCGGTAATGTGAGTGGGCCTCATTTAATCAATTAACAGCCTTAAGAGAAAAAGACAGATCCCCCAAGAAAGAAGCAGTTCTGCCTCCAGGTTGCCTTTGAACTTGAGTTACAACATCAAGTCTTCCCTATCTCTAGCCTGCTGGCCTTCCCTGTAGAATTTGGCTTTGCCATCCCCCACAATTGCGTGCGCCAATTCCTTAGAATAATTTCCCTCCTCCTTTCCCTCACTGCTTCTCCTTCCTTTCCTCCTCCCTCCCTCCCTCCCTCTCCCTCTCCCTCTCCACACATACCCCTGATTGGCTCTGTTTCACTGGAGAACCCTGACGAATATATACACTGTTACCATAGGAAAAGTTGATATGTTTCTGTGAGTATGTGTAAACACCTGCATTTTTCAACAAATAGGAACATTCACTGAGCTCTGTGTAATATGGCCAATCTGTGAATGTGAAAGGATTGCTATCCTTCTACAGCAAATGCTTTTTCTAGTTTGTTTTAAAATTTAAATATTTAGTGAGGTCTACTTTATGGTTAGTGACATAAACTAAGGATGTAATTTTTTAAACCATTTACATGTTTTCCCATATACCATAGCAGTAGAGAATTATTTTCTAGCAAAGTCTCTTGAGTTATTTGGGCAATAACTCCATGTCTTAGTCCATTTGTGTTACTATAACAAAATACCATAGACTTTTATTAACAACAGATATTTATTTCTCACAGTTCTGGAGTCTATGAAGTCCAAGATCAAGACACCAGCAGATTCATTGTCTGGCGAGGGCCCGTCTTCTCACTATAACCTCACATAGCAGAAGGGGCAAGGCAGCACTCTGGGGCTTCTTTTATAAGGGCACTAATAAATACTGTTCATGGGGGCTTCACCCTCAATGACCTAATAACTTCCTAACAGCCCCACCTCTTAATATCATCACATTGGTTATTAGGTTTCAATACATGAATTGTGGGGAGACACAAACATTCAGACCATAGCACTTCATGTGTTAATTCTCCAACCTATAGCACTACATGTGTTGATTTTCTAACTTTGCATGATCCTCTGTATTCTTCCTGATTGAGGATTTTACTTGATAATCTAATTCATTTATATTTGAGCATTAGCAAATAGCATCACTTTATCACATTTCCCTGAATGTAACACTTACGTTTCTGACTTTATTTTAGCAATGAGAGAATTTGGGCAAAATGAAAATTTTTACAAATTAGAAGTTGCTCATCTCCTGATGTGGGTACATGCCATACAGTTTTTGTTTTCTTCAGGAAAGTCATGTTGTGTTCTTCATATATATGTAGAACAGGTCTTAGAAATTTATTCCTAGCACTTTCTTTTCATGCTAATTAAATTCTTACCACCATCATCTTTGCTGACTGATTATTGGTAGTGGGCGGGTAACATGTCTAATTTTGCCAACTTCTCCTTCAGCTCTCATCATTTTTAAAGCTCATTTGAGTTGCATAATTACATTTAAAAGTTTTATTAGTTAGAATTAAATAAACCTTCCAAACACATTGGCTTGTTAGAAACTGCTTTATTATGTGTAAAATAGGTGAGTAGTACCTTAGTTGTTTTTTTTTATTTTGAAAGTTTTGCTTTTATTAATGAATGCTTTACCTAAATTGTGGAGATATAAACAAGTAAATTCAAAATTACTTAATTTTGAAAAAAATGGTAAAGTAGACATCACTGGCTAAAAATTGAATCACTGATACTTTCTTATTAATATAACAGCATTTCATGAATGAATTACATCCTCCTACATCTTTTTCAGGCTTTCTTTTATACTGTAGGCTCACTTTTATTCTGAGAACTTGGTGGTGACATTTGGAGATTTTAAGAACTTTGCTTTCTGTACATCCTGTGTCACCACCATGTCTTCCTGAGTCACTGCCGACTGGAGACATTTTGGTATGGCTATAATATTTTGAGTTATTTTTATCTAGTGAGAGGAATTCCTGAAAGAAGTAAGGTAAGGAGTTTTGCAAATAGGAAATCACCATGTCCTAATTAAATGGGTTTTGGGATAATACAGATCTAATCTGGTAATGATAAAGTTGTTTTTGCTTCTCTGTTGCTTTGCAGGTTCCAGAAGTATTTTCACATGCTACCTTTTTTACTCATGACAAATGAAGGATGTAGAGTTATTAAAGTTTATTAACTTCTGGGTTGTTATGAATGTCTACCCACAGGAATGTTCCAAGTATCTTACCCACATTTGGTGTAATCATTCACCAAATGATGCTTGTTACTATTATAACTACTCTACTAATATAACCATAAGAAGTACTACTATGAATAACTTCATAATTACTGCTATGATGAAGTTCCATTTTTACCTTATAAAAAGTAGGAAATTTTTGGATGTTTAATGCTAAACAACTTGCTCCACCCTTAAGTTAACTTTTAATAAAAACATATCTTGATTTTTAGTGAAAATGTTCAATTCCCATTGAAAATGAGACTGTATCATTAATGATTAATTTAGTATTTTTATAAATATTCTCCTCCATTATCTCTTTTTATCCACCTGTAACTATCTGGATATTATTTTACAGCAGTATTTGCCACATTCCACCTAGATGCCAGGCAAGCTTAAGGACTTAGGCATTAAAGACAAGTAATGGAATAATGAGGGTTATCCATCACTACCAAGAAAGACTTTGCCTACTCTACATTGTGTGGCTTTGTATATTAAGCCTGAATAGAAAATAACTGTCATTAACATAAATATATATGCTTTCAGTGAAAATGGATGGTGTGATTATATAGACGTTTAAGTGTCTTGGTCACTTTTTAGATCACAAAATCATTTTGTATGATTCTTTAAAGCTCATAAAAATTCTATGATGTGAATTAAATAACAGGATTATATAAATCTATAGTTGATCCTTGAGCAATACAGGTATGAACTGCATGAGTCCACTTACATGCACATTTTCTTCTGCCTCTGCCACCCCTGAGGCAGCAAAACCAACCCCTCCTCTTCCTTCTTCTCAGCCTACTCAATATGAAGATAATGAGGATGAAGACCTTCATGATGACCTACTTCCTCTTAACGGATATTAAATATATTTTCTCTTTTTATGATTTTCTTAATAACAGTTTATTTTCTTTAGTTTACCTTATTGTAAGAATACAGTATATAATACATATATAAAATATGTGTTAATCGACTGTTTATGTTATTGGTAAGGAATATGATCAACAGTAGGTACTAGTAGTTTAGGGAGAATGAAAAGTTACATAATAGATTTTCAACTATGTGGGGGGTCAGCACTGACTTCTGCTTTGTTCATGAGCCAACTATATATTGCTTTTAGTACTAAATAGTCCATGAATTCACTTTAAGGACTCTACCTAAAAGATTAATAAGCATCAAGTTGATGTTAATATTATATGTTAATTGATAACTATTATTTATATTAGCATCAAAAATTTTAATCATTGTTTTAATGATTGCAACCATCATTAGATGTAGAGTTTATTGTTCATGATCCAAGAGAAAATGAGTGATATACATTCATTTTCATACCTTGAAAGAATGATTTTTTTGTTTTCGTTTTTTAAATGATAGGTGTATTGCTATCTTACTGTCTCTACTGAACCTAGACAACCTGTAGGGAAACCTTATACATTTAACATCCTTTGATAACTGAATGTGAACTTCTTAGTACATTAATACTCTAAAATACTTTACATCTTTGAATGAGAATGTACTACACTGTTATTTAATATAAAAGAAACTAGCCGGGTGCAGTGGCTCACGCCTGTAATCCTAGAACTCTGGGAGGCCGAGGCGGGTGGATCGCTCGAGGTCAGGAGTTCGAGACCAGCCTGAGCAAGAGCGAGACCCCGTCTCTGCTAAAAATAGAAAGAAATTATCTGGCCAACTAAAATATATATAGAAAAAATTAGCCGGGCATGGTGGCGCATGCCTGTAGTCCCAGCTACCCAGGAGGCTGAGGCAGGAGGATTGCTTAAGCCCAGGAGTTTGAGGTTGCTGTGAGCTAGGCTGATGCCAGGGCACTCACTCTAGCCCGGGCAACAGAGCGAGACTCTGTCTCAAAAAAAAAAAAAAAAAAGAAAAAGAAACTAAAATGTGGTTTGTGGTATCCATGTATGTTTGATTTTTCTAAAAGTATTATCCTATGTACATTTTCTAATATGGTTCAATCTATGCACATGAAGTCATAGATACTCACCTAGATGAAATTATATATTGGTTTCATATTATATATAAAATTCAAATTTCTAATCCATGTGGAATATATTTGCTTTTGTGGTAGGAAATGAGTGAGCAAAATTTTAAAGTAATTGATACATACTTCATAGGCTATCAGTTCTGTTCAAATCTTTTCCATGTGAGTTCTTAAGCCATTAGTGCATTTTAATAATTACTATGACTTTTGACAGTCCTATCAAGAAGAGAGGGAGGCAAATCATGTACCTTACACATTTTTTTAATCTGTGGATTTCTTGAATGATCCTCCATTTTTTCTTCTTTCTTTTCTATCCTATTATTTCATATTATGTTGAGTGATTACAATAATCTTTTCACGCAAGGAAACATTCATAATTATTGCAATTATTTTCACTTTCCAGGAACTAACAGAGTGCATCATGGGGATGGGTTAATTTTTGCTGCATGAGAGGAATTTTTTTGAATTTATCTGTTACCCAGTACTTATTTTGCACAGAACATTTTTACCCACACATTTCTCATCATTGTTTTGGTTAATAAGAGTTTTAATGCTTGCAGTGTAACTAAATCATATATTTTGGTATATGTATTTCTTTTGTCATAATTCTTTTTTGTTTATTTTATTTTATTTTTTTAATTTCAGCATATTATGGTGGTACAAATGTTTAGGTTACGTATATTGCCCTTGCCCCACCGGAGTCAGAGCTTCAAGCGTGTCCATCCCCCAGACGGTGCACACTGCACCCATTACATGTTTATATCCCCATCTCCTCTCCTTCCCACTCCCATCTGCCCCACACTCGATGAATGTTATTACTATATGTGTGCACTTAAGTGTTGGTCAGTTAATACTAATTTGATGGTGAGTACATGTGGTGCTTGTTTTTCCATTCTTGGGATACTTCACTTAGTAGAATGGGGTCCAGCTCTATCCAGGATAATACAAGAGGTGCTATATCACCATTATTTTTTGTGGCTGAGTAAAACTCCATGATATAATTCTTTGTCTCCTTTTGGAGGTTAATTTAGGTAGGTCTCACTAGGTTATAACTGCATGGGGTTCTCGCATCAAAGTTATCAGGGTAACAAAACCGGGGCATTTCGTACAGATTCATAAAGTTAAGTGGTTTTGGCTCCCACTCCCAGGAGTGTTTATTTTCCAAAGGTAATTATTATTATGTTGCTAAATGTAATGACTTTTCAAAGATGAATATGGCTGAATAATGAATATCTGAGTACAGAATCATTATATTATATTATAAATGAATTTCCCTTGATTGGTATAGAAATGAATTTTGGGATATAGATTTATATGTTTGTTACATTTCAGAAGTATTTTACACAGATTGCCTCATTCCAACCTCAAAAAAATCTTTTGTATAAACTATCTACTGCTACATAATGAATGACCACAAACTTCACTTCAAAGAACCTCTATCAGCTCAGTTACTGTGGGAAGAATCCACATATGACTGACCTGGGTTTTCTACTTCAGAGATTTTTAGGAGGTTGCAACCCAGGTGATAAGCAAGGCTGAAGTCTCATCTGAAGGCTAGACTTAGAAAAGATCTACTTTCAATTTCCATTCCTTAAGGGCTATTCAAATGATGGCCTCAGTTTTCAGGTGGCTGTTGACCAGAACCCACACTCAGTTTGTTCCGACCTGGGTTCCTCCAAGTTGGCAGCTTGCTTTAATCAAAGCCTACAAGCAAGAAGGCAAAATGGAGAGTCTGCTATCAAGACATAAGTGATAGTTGTTTGTATCCTAATCATGGAAGTGACATTCCTCTCAGTGTTGTCATATTCAATTGGTTAAAAGCAAATTATTCAAGAAGAGGGGTATACAAGTTCTGGAATATAAGGAGGCTATGATAACTGGGAACAATCTTGGAATTTTGTCTAAAACAATATAAAATTAATCATCTTTATATATTATTGGGGAGATAGGATTAAATAAAATAATCTACTATGGGTTGTTAAACACTCCATCTTGAAAGGTTATTGAGCATTAAATAAATGTTAATCATTAATATTGAAGATATAGAATACTCTTGTAAGGGAAGGAAATATTAGTGATTGTTGAAGAAATTCTTTATTAAGTTTCCTTAAAAAAAGAGGGGCATAAATTTGTTTCTATTTTTGAGGAAATATCTTCTTAATTTTTAAAAATAACCTGCTGATATCCTAATGTTGAAAAATGTTTTTATGTTCAAACAAACATATTAACATTTTTATAAAAGAAGATAAAAGGTTTATGTGTGTGTATGTACAAACATGTTTTGAACATAGGGACATATTATATGTTTATATATATCTATAGGTACATACATATAAACACTCACATATATATATAGATACATATAGGTATATAGCATGATGTGCATTTGTTTCTCTGTGCGTGTGGGTGTGTGTCTGTGTGTGTTTCCTAAAAATTACATCATACTGTGCTCATTCTTGGATCTAGTACACTCTGTGAACAGTTCGACATGGATATATATGCAGGACAAACTCTTTAATCAACATATTAATAAAATCAATATGCACATGAGTGTGTGGCAAAAAGAGGATTTAAGTGGTGTTTTTTTTTTTTTTTTGCATAAGTGAATACAGAATTTGCCATATGGCGCGTAGGCTTTCAATTATTTACTACTCATATCTGAGTTATTGAGCCACAACCTTATTGTGTTCATTTTAAAAATATCATTTAATATCTGGTATTCCAAATTCTGCTTCCTTCTCCTGTAAGAGAATTTCTTGAAATATCTTATCTTTTCTATTTAACATTTAACATTAGCATCCCACTCTGAATTTTTTCAGAAGATCTTGAAGGTTTTGATTATAGAATGACAATGACTGCTTTGGGAAAATCAGGTATTCAGTTCTGTTTTCTTTCCTTAGGAATGTTCTGTTCTTCCCTTCATTGATTTCTATACAACATATGCTAATTTTATTACTGCTGCCATTATGTTTTGGTTTTTTTTTTTTGCCTTTTTTATTTCAGAATATCACGGGGGTACAAATGTTTAGGTTACATATATTGCCTTTGCCCCACCTGAGTCAAGAGTTACAAGTGTGCCCATCACCCAGACCCTTATTTAGACTTATTTATTCTACTTTCTTTAATAAATTATTATTGCTAATACAAAGGGATGATTCTGATTTTCCCATCTTCTCTCACTACCTCTTTATAAGTTTTCATTTTTCAAATGATCATAGTTCAATGATTACTTCTTTTCGCTTTAGGATTTGCCATATTCAATAAAGCTGTATACTGCACCATCACCATTGTTAAGCCCCAAGAGGCCTGTTTCACTATGAGGACTGAGTCCTCAACCCTGAGTTTGGATCAGGGGTCAGCTCATCCCCTCATTCACGTAAAGTGCTAGAATCTGGGCAACTTTTGGTTTAAGAAAAGACTACTCAGTCATGACAACTGATGGGAGGTATACAAGGGAATTAGGAAGTTTGACTTTTTCTGGGCAATAAGAGGGTAATAAATAAAAATGTTTTGATATATATAAAATCTTTGCATCATAATTTTTTTTTACTTTGTTTTATACTTTTGAAAGTATTTTCATATATTGATATCTTTACTCTTCATGACAAATCTGGCATCTAAAATTAATAAAGTATTTGAACTCAGGTTTGTTATGAAGGATGGATGAGGAAATCTGCAGAAGAACCCTTATAAATACATTTTGTACTAAGTAAGAAATTACTAAGCAAATGCTATATATTATTATTTTTGTAATTACTTTTATTATAACTTTTGCTACTATTGTTATTCCTGTTATTAATTCTTGTAAATCACCTTCTATTATCACATTTCCGTAGTTGGAAAAAAGTGAGATTTTCATGGGCTACATGATTTTCCAATGTTCTGCAGCAAATGATGTTATAATAAGTATATTTTATTAACTTTTAAAAATAGTAATTTTCCACCTCAAATAGTGAAATGAAGCACTGATATTTGTAATGAGTAAGGTAATGTCATTGACTATGCATTTGTCCCTCTGCATGACATTTAAGCATTGATTTCTACCTGTTGGATATATAATTAAACATTATTTGTCATGTGTGCATAAACGTATGTAGGCACATGTTCAATTGGAGTTTTCAAGGGTGTGGTTTTAGATACATTTATACATATGATTTGAATTTAAAATAGCTATTATTATACATGATCTTTACTTAGGAACACTCCATGAATAGCCATGAATTGATAGATATTTATATGTAAATTTTAAGGCTTGAAATCATAAAAGAATGTATTATGTGAAAGGATTGATGGTTGCATATGGAATATTTCTTAAATTTTCCTTCCAATATGAAATTGTACACAACTGACCTTTAATTATTTCCATTGAACTCATTGACACATTGTGTGTCAATACCACAGTGTAATATACAGTGCATATATTTTGTGCATGCTACTGCCAATTGTTTAAATTCAAGTTCATTTTTGTGGTAAATGTATTCACATGCAGATGTAGGGAATAATACAGAGAAATCCCTTGTACTTTTATCCATTTTGATATTAATTCTAACATCTTGGAAAACAATAGTCCAATGTCGCAACCAGGAATTGACAAGTACAGTCCATATCCATGTAACAAAACCTCCCAACCTACCCCTTTTTTAGTTTACAATGTCCTTTATAACTTTTTGTGCCTATGTGCACCCATCGTTTAGCTCCTACTTATTAGTGAGAATATGTGGTGTTTGTTTTTCTATTCTTGAGTTACATCATTTAGGATAACAGTCTCCAGTTCCATCCAAGTTACTGTGAATGACATCACTTCATTCCTTTTATGGCTGAGTAATACTCCACAGTATATACATACCACTTTTTCTTTATCCAACCATATATTGATGGGCACGTAGGTTGATTTCATATCTTTGCAATTGTGAATTGTGCACTGATAAACATTTGAGTGCTTGTGTATTTTTGATAGAATAATTTCGTTTCCTTTGAGTAGATACCCAGTAGTGGGATTTCTGGAACTAATGATAGGTCTATGTTTAGCTCTTTGAGGAATGCACATACTTTTTTCCATAGAGGTTATACTAATTTGCAGTTCCACCAACAGTGTAAAGCATACCTTTTTCTCTGCATCCACACCAGCAGCTGTTGTTTTTGACTTTCTAATAATGGCCATTCTGACAGGGGTAAAGTGATATCTCATTATGGTTTTCATTTTCATTTCCCTAATGGTTAGAAATGTTGAGCACTTTTTATATGTTTGCTGGCCATTCTGTCTTCTTTTGAAAAGTTTTGTTCATGTCCTTTGCCCAATTTTAATGGGGTGGTTTGATTTTCTCTTGCTGATTTTCCTGAGTTGCATATAGATTCTAGTTATAAGACCTTTATTGGATGTGTAGCATGAGAATATTTTCTCCCATTCTGTAGGTTGTCTATTCTCTCTAATGATAATTTCCATGGCTGTACAGAAGCTTTTTAATTTGATCAGGTCCCATTTATTTATTATTGTTGCTGCTGTGATTGCATTGGGCATTTTCTTCATAAATTCTTTGTCTAGGGTGATGTCTATAAGAGTTTTTCCAACATTCTCTTCTAGAATTCTTAAGGTTTCATGCCTTAGGTTTAAGTCTGTTATCCAGTGTGAGTTGATTTTTGTGAGGTGAGAGGTGGGGATCCAGTTTCAATCTTCTGTATGAGGTTATCCAATTTTCCCAGCACCATTTGTTGGATAGAGATTATTTTCCCCAATGTATATTTTTGTCTGCTTTGTCAAAGATTAAATGGAAATATGATGATGGTTTTATATCTGGGTTCTCAGTCCTGTTCCAAAAGTCTGTGTCTCTGTTCTTGTGCCAGTATCATGCTGTTCTGGTTACTATAGCCTTGTAGTAAAGCTTGAAGTCTGGTAGACTGATGGCCTCCCAATTTGTTCCTTTTGCTTAAGATTGCTTTGGCTACTCAAGGTCTTCTCTGGTTCCATACAAAGCATAGAATTATTTTTTCTAGATCTATAGAGAATGACGATGGTATTTTGATAGGGATTATATTAATTCTGTAGATCACTTTAGGTAGTATGGACATTTTAACAATATTGATTTTGCCATTCCATGAACATGGTAGGGTCTTCCATCTTTTTACATCTTCTAAAATTTCTTTTCTCAGCATTTCATAGTTCTCCCTACATAAGTCTCTCATCTCCTTCATTAAATATATTCCTAAATAGTTAATTTTCTGTGATGCTATTGTGAAAGGTGTTGTGTCTTTGATTTGATTTTTGGCTTAACTGTTATTGGTGTGTATGAATGCCACTGATTTGTGTGCATTGATTTTGTATCTTGAGACTTTACTGAATTCATTTATCAATTCCAGGAGTCTCTTGGTCTAGTCCTTGGGATTTTCTAGATATAATACCATATCATCATCAAAGAGTGAGAGTTTGACCTCTTCTGTCCCCACTTAGACACCCTCAATTCCCCTCTCTTGTCTTATTGCTCTGGCAAGGACTTCCAGCACTATGTTGAATAGAAATAGAGATAGTGGGCAACCTTGTCTGGTTCCAGTTCTAAGTGGAAATGCTTTCAATTTTTCCCCATTCAGTATGATATTGGCTGTGGTTTTATTGGATATGGCTTTAATAATTTTAAGGTATGTCCCATCTATGCCTATTTTGTTAAGAGTTTTTATTATAAAAGTGTGCTGGATTTTGTCAAATGTTTTTTCTGTGTCTATTGGGAGAATCATATAGCATTTGCTCTTTCTTTAATTTATGTGGTTAATTGCAATTTTAGATTTACATATTTTGAAAAATCCTTGCATCTCTGGGATAAAGCCTACCTGGTCATGATAAATTATTTTTTGATGTGCTGTTGGATTTGGTTCGCTAAGGTTTTGTTGAGGATTTTGTGTCTATAATCATGAGGGATATTGGTCTGTAGTTTTCTTTTTTTTTGGTTGTGTCCTTTCCTGGCTTTGGTATCAAGGTGATACTGGTTTCATAGATTGAGTTGGGGAGGATACCATCCTTCTCATTGTTATGGAGTAATTTCTGCAGTGTAGGTATGAGTTCTTCTTTGTAAGTTTGGTAAAATTCAGGTGTGAACCCATCTGGTCCAGAAGTTTTTTGTTGCAATATTTTTGATTGCTGCTTCAATTTCTGTGCTTAATATTGGTCTGTTCAGGAATTCTATTTGTTCTTGATTGAACCTAGGGAGGTTGTGTGTTTCTCAGAATTTGTCCATTTCCTCCACATTTTCTAGTTTTGGGGTATATAGATTTTTATAGTATTCAAAGATGATGTTTTGTATTTCCATGATGTGTGTAGTGACCTCTCCTTTTTCATTTCTAATTGAGCTTATTAGAGTCATTTCCTTTTTAGTTTTTTTTTCAATCTAGCAAGAGAACTGTCAATTTTATCTTTTTGAAAAACCAACTTTTGGTTTTATTAATCTTCTGTATAGTTCTTTTGTTCTTGATTGCATTTAGTTCTACTCTGATCTTAGTTATTTCTTTTTTTCTGCTAGGTTTAGGACTGATTTGCTCTTTCTTTTCCAGTTCCTAGAGATGGTTTATTAGTTTGTTAATTTGTGAACTTCCTGTCTTTTGGATGTGAGCGTTTAATGCTATTAGTTTTCCTCTCAGGAATGCTTTTTCTGTATCCCACAGATTTTGATAACTTGTGTTCCCATTATCATTTAGCTTGAAGAATATTTTGATTCCGTCTGGATCTCCTTTTTGATGCTATAGTCATTGACCAATAGATTGTCTAACTTTCAAGACTTTGTGAAGTGGTGAGTGTTTCTGTTGGAATTGATCTCTAATTTTATACCACTGTGGTCTGAGAAGATACATGGTATAATTTCTATATTTTTAAATTTGTTGAGATCTGATTTGTGGCCTAGGATGTGACCGATTTTAGATAAAGTTCCATGAGCTGTTTAGAAGAATGTATATTCAGTTTTATTTGGGTGGAATGTTTTGTATATGTCTGTTAGACTGATTTGTTCTAGATCTCTGTTTAAATCCATTGTTTCTTTGCTTATTTTCTGCTTGGAGAATCTATCCAGTTTGATCAGTGGGGTGTTGAACTCCCAAGCTAGTATGGCATTACTGTTTATCATGTTATTTAGGTCAAACAGGGTTTGCTTTTTTATGTATCTGGGCAATCTTGTGTTGGGTGCATAAATATTAAGAATGGTTAAATCTTCTTTTTGGATTTCTTCCCTCCACCATTATATAGTGACCATCTTTGTTTCTATTTACTTTGCTGTTTTAATGTTATCTGATATAAGAATAACTACCCCAGCTTTCTTTTGTTTTTCATTTGCCTGGAAGTTTGTTTTCCAACCCTTCACCTTGAGTCTGAAAGTGTCTTTGTGGGTTAGATGCGTTTCCTGGAGACAGCAGATACTTGGCTTGTTTTTTTAATCCACTCAGCCAGTCTGTGTCTCTTCAGTGGACAATTCAAGCCATTCACATTTATTGAGAGAATTTATGTGTGCAGTAAATTTCTGGTCATACTGTTGGGTAAATTCTTATTGTTTTGTTTTACCTCTTGAGCCATTGTTGAATCAGGATTGTGGACTTTAACTCTTGAGTGATTTTTCTTTGGTGAGTGTCTATTGTGCTGTTCAGTGTATAATTCAGGTCTGAGTATTTCCTGCAGGGCTGGTCTTGTCTTCACAAATTCCATCAGTGATTGCTTGTCTGGGAATGTCTTTATTTCTCCCTCATATAAAAAGATGGGTGTATACCTACATGATGAGTGTGATGTGCACTGTCTGGGGAATGGACATGCTTGAAGCTCAGACTTGGGGGGATGGGAGGGGCATGGGCAATATATTAAACCAGAACTTTTGTACCCCCATAATAAGCTGAAATTTAAAAAAAGCTTAGTTTTGTTGGGTAAATAATTCTAAGTTGGCCATTATTCTGTTTTATAAGGTTGAGGATTGGTCCCCAGTTCCTTCTGGCTTGTAAGGTTTCAGTTGAGAAGTCTGCAGTTAGTCTGATAGGTTTTCTTAGTAGGTTATCTGCTCTTTTCATTTTAGTGCTCAAAGGATTGCCTCTTTCGTGTTTACTTTAGGAAGCCTAATAACTATGTGACATGGTGATTGCCTTTTGACATTGAGACTCACAGGAGTTCTCTATGTTTCTTATACCTGGGTATCTAGATTTCTGGCCTGGCCAGGTAAGTTTACTCCATTATTCCAAGAAAAAGATTTTCCAAGCATTGTGTATTTTCTTCTTCTCTCTCCGAGATGCCTATAATTCTTATGCTTGGTTTCCTTACATAATCCCACATTTCTTGTATGTTTTTTCATGTCTCTTGCTTCTGTGTTCTTTCCCTTCATCTGATTTGTTTATCACATAGGCATTATTTTCAAGCTCTGAGATTCTTTCCTCTGAGTGATCCACACTATTCTTAAGGCTTTCCACTGTATTTTGTAGTTCCTTGAATGGCTCTTTCATTTCCAGTATTTCTGTTTGGTTCTTTCATAGAACTTTAATTTCTTTAGGGAATTTTTCATTCATTTCCTATATTGTTCTTGTGGCTTCTTTGTGTTGGGTTTCTATTTTCTCTTCAATTCTATCGAGTTTTCTTACACTCCATATTTGTAATTCTTCCTCTGTCATTTTAATCATTTTGTCTAAGTTGGTGTCCATTGTTGAGGGTCTAATGATTTCTTTTGGGTGTGATTTTTCTCTGTGGTTTCTCATGTTTCCTGTGTTCTTTCTCATCAGGCTACTTGGTCAAGAACTGGAGATGCTAGGACTGCTTTATGACCCTATCTCCAAGTCCCTAAGGGTTCCTTGACAGTGCTGGGGAGAGGCACGCTGGCCCTGCATTGCCTTAGGGGTATTTTAGTAAGTTGGGTTACCTCTGACCTGTTGTCTTCACCTCTTGCCAATGGATACTAGTGGAGTGTGATCCCCCAGCTTAAGCTCCCAGCTGGTGGATTGCACTTGTGGGTGTGACTCCATTGCCCTCTGATATCTTGAGATGGAAGGCACTGTGTTAAGCTATGGGGTTACCCTCTTTGTTGTTGATTGTAGTTTGCATGGAGGAGCCATTTATCAAAGTAGTCTGTTGTTTCTGTGGTAGGCTCTGTTCCCCTGGATGGGGTATATGAATGCCCTGGTCATTGGGAGGGGACTTGCCACTCCCGAGGGTTATTTGGTCTCTGTTTCCCCTCAAGGTGGGGGTAATGGCAGGCAAGATAGATCGCAGCTGGTGCCAGTAAGCCTGGGGGTGTGTGCTTCTGTGGTTGCTTGATCTGCCGCTAGGGGGAAGCCACTAATATGTTGTTCAGGGCTCTTTCATCACACTTGGAAGGCTGTTCCTGATGGGAGGGGTTAATTGGTGCAATTGTTGAGTCTCTGGCCAGGTTTTTCCTTCCCTATCCTCAAACCCCAATGCTGGCGGCCACCCAGACCCAGAGAGCAAGCCCTGGGGTTATGTTCTTACTAGATGACCTAAGCTGGTCTGGCAGGCCACATCAACAGGCCGCCAACTATTTTTCACCACCAAAGCCCCACCAGTTCACTCCAATTACACAGAAAATGGCTTTTCTCACTTTTTCCCATGTCCAAGGGCAGAGCCCACCATGCCTGGCATGAAAGTCCCGCTGTGTGCTGCATTGTCTCCGTGCTGGGGACCCCCAAAATGGCAGCCACCCACCCCTGGAGAAGTAGCATTGGGGGTGAGCACTCAAGATTTGCCTGGTGACACTGGCCCAGTGAGCGGAATCAACAGGTTGCTATTTTTCAGCACCAAAGTCCTGCAGATTCATGCCAGCTGCACAGAGAAAGGGGCTTTTCTCACTTCTTCCCAGCTCCAAAGGTGGAGTCCACTGTGCCTGATGCTAAAGTCCCCAGGCTGTGGTAGCAGTGTTGCCTGAAAGCACCATGTGCTGCAGCATCTCCAGTCTGGGAACCTCTGTGATGGCGGCGGCCCACTCCTGGAGAACTAGCATTGTGGGCGACCACTCAGGAGTTGTCAGATGTGGTCCAGCAAGCTGAATCAACAGACTGCCAGCTATCACCTCTGCCTCACAGTCCCGCAGTTTCCTGTCTGCTTAGCTGAGAGTCTTGCTCTTTTTGTCCCACCCTGAACTAGCTGAATCATCAGCAGTTCCCAGGGGCAGAGCCCCCTTTTCAGCATTCACCTCCTGTGCTCTGGTCCCGCTGACCACCATAGGTGAGGTGCCTGTGTACAGACTCCCTTGCGTGGTTGTGATCATGGGAAGTAACCACTCATATCAGTTCCTCCCCAGCCTAGTGCAGTCTCAGTAGAGCACTGGAGAGTTCAAAATGATTCCTGCTACTTTCTCCTCTCCACAGATCCTGTCCTCCCATGCCACAACTTTGCACCGACTTCAGACGTATCCCTCTCTGAGTAGGTGTGGAGGTCTGTGGAGGAGGCAGGAATCCTCCTGTGGGTCAGATCGCACTGTGCTGGCTGGCCAGGTGGGCGCCCCCCTCCCGTAACTCCATTCCCTACTGTGTATCTCGCACTCTCCAATCTTTACGAACATATCTCCAGTTCATTTTTTTTTTTTCCCTCCAGTGCTGTGTGTCCCACACTGTTTCTCTGCAGATTCACAGTGCTGTTCTTGGCAGGGAGTGATCCACTCAGGTGTAGTTGTCCAAGTTCTTCACCTCCTTCTGTGGGAGCAGTGAGCCAAGAGGCCACAACTAATGTGCCATCTGTCATTTTTAGAGTGTAGTGTTTTTTCATCTTTTGTTCTTTTGTTAAATTTTTTAGTATTTTATTCTTTTTCATATTCTTGTAAATAGAGTCTTTTAAAATTGAATTTTCTGATTGTTCATTGCTAGTGTATAGAAATAAAATGGCTTTTTGTATATTGATCTTCTATCCTGTAATTTTGCTAAATGCATTTATTCTGATAGCTTTTTATTTAATTCCTTAAGATTTTTTTT
>CM052457.1:77541095-77566912 GCA_028533085.1 Varecia variegata
GAATGACTTTTGTTCTTCTGGGTAGATGCCCAATAATGGGATTGCTGGATCGTATGGAAGGTCTACTTGAATCTGTTTAAGGAATCTCCATATTGCTTTCCACAGAGGTTGTACTAGTTTACAGTCCCACCAAGTTTATTGTTTTCTTGTAGAGGACTTGAATAATTCCTAATAAGCATAATTCTAGATTTTCAAATTTCATTCTGTGTATTGCAAATTCTTACTAAATCTGCATATCTTTCCAAAAATTAATGGTTGTATAATATTGAAAACGTATTGATTTTTCTAGGTTTATTTTCTGTCTGCCCAACTTGTTTAAGACTCATATTTATTTTTGAGGAGCAGGAAAAGTTCGTGGGCTACAATGCTTAATAATAACATTCATGTGTTTGCACTGAAAAATTAGATTTAGTCCTCACCTTACACTGTCTCAACAGATACTCATTAAAACCAAACAGAATAATAGCCTTGATTTGCATCTAGGGTCAGCTCCCCACCCCTCATGCATACTGCCTGCTAGAACTGTACTCTGGAATCTGGGTCCTCAGTTAAGCCACTAAGATGGGGATTTTTGCTAGCTTCTCCAGATTTTCATAGTCAGACACCTGAAACCAAAACTCATGAGAGATATTTAGGGGTCCAGCCACCCTGACCTCTTTCCTGTTCCTTGGGAACCCCAGTAAAGTTTTCCTCAGGCCTTTGCAATGACTATTTCTTCTTCCTGAATAATCTTCCTCCCAGCTATCAGTTGGATTAACTCCTTAAACTCTTAAAAATCTTTGGTCCAATGTCACCTACTCAATCAAGCCAACCCCAACCTCCCTATTTAATTCAGTATTCTGATCCCTGACTTTCTGCTCTCCCAAGCCCCCACCCTGCTTTACCCTTTTCTTTATTTCATTTAACATTCTAGAACAGTTTATGATTTACTCATTATGTTTTCTCTAGAGTGAATAATCATCCAGGTCTGCCTTGAAGTAAGGGGTTTCCCAGGTTGTGGGACATTTCAGTTTTAAAACCAGGAAAGTCCCGTGCAAACTGCGATGAGTTGCCCAACTTGTTTCTTTGTCTTTCTCCTTCCAGCAGAATGAAACCTTCACAACTACAGAGATCCCTGTTTTCAATGATTTATCCTACACATCAACAACAGTGCCTCACACATGGGCAGTTAATAAATTTTTGCGGAAGGAAGGAATAAAGAATAAGAATTACTCATAGTGCTTATATCTTGGTAGCTAGACATGTAGGTCCTAAATGGGCCTGCTTTATGATATTTTGGGGTGAAAGAATCAAATTTATTAATAATATAATTACGATTCTAAGTCACTTTTTAGTGCACAAACATATTATTTCCCCCATATTCTGCCTCATTTAGTCCTAATGGCAGTCCTGCAGCATAGAATGAATAATAATATCTATGGCATCAGATGTTCATGAGGGTAAAAAGAGGTCATTCCCATAAAGGCATTTCCACACTCCATGACACTCAAGTAAGCATTCAGTGAATGTTTTTAACTTCATTATGATTGCCATCATTATTGTTCCTTTTATTATGACTGAGATAGGCATTGCCTTCTTTCTTAGAATGAGAAATTTGAATCTTAGAGAAGATTGGCACCTTGTTTAAACTCACAAAGCAAATGAGTGGCTGATACTAACATTTTTAAAGATTTTCTTTTTCAAGTTGTTCAATACAAAGGCAGTTTTCTCTTATTGCAGCCAAGGAAAGATTTTTAAGATGCAATATGAAAAATAATTCACAACTGACTCCATCCTACATTCCAAATCAATTTTATTCAACATGTTTATTGTAATCAGTATTAATAGTCTGATACATCTCCCTGCATCTACCTAGGCAGGTAAGTTTTTGTTGTTGTTAGCACAAAAATTGATATCATAGTTGATACGTTACTTTCAAGTTTCTTTTGTTTCTTTTTAAATTTTTTTTTATTTCAGCATATTACAGGTGTACAAATATTTAGGTTACATATATTGCCTTTGCCCCACCCGAGTCAGAGCTTCAAGTGTGTCCATCCCCCAGATGGTGCACATCGTACCCATTAGGTGTGTGTATACTCATCCCCTCCTCCCCATCCCATCTTTTGTTTCTTAACAGTACAACAAAGCCATTCATGTAAGTTAACAGGGCTCTATTCTGTCATATTTTTAAATTCAGCTTTGCAACCCATGAAACATGCATCTGAGTGCCTTGTATAAGCCTCAACTGAAAAAAGAAAAAAAACAACAAGCAAAAATAAAAAGTGTAATTTTTCTCAATACCATGTTGACTTTCTGGCCAAAGATTAAACTAGAAATATAAACAGAAAAAGAAAATGTAATTTTAACCCATTTTCCCAGCCTTCCCACACTTCAGAAATGGTACAGTTGCCCAGCACCATTAATCTATCCATTTTGCTTTAGTATTATCTTTTTAAAATTAATATTCCAATGCTACACTTTTAATTAATGAACCATTTAATATCTACCTTCTATAATATGACCTATTAGGGATGCACAGCTACAATTTATGCTATGTTTCACGTTTCTATTAACACCCTATTTGGCTTTTTAAGTTATTTGCTATAACATGGAAATATTTTTTGATCAAATGAACATTTGATACTGACTCATCTGTCTCAGGTCGCGTGCATGTGTGTGTGTGTGTGTGTGTGTGTGAGAGAGAGAGAGAGAGAGAGATCTCCTCCAAAGCTACCCTTTAAATCCCTTAGTCAAGTTTTTTTTTTTTCATATATTTGGCCTGAACAAGGCTTCACAAGTGTATAGCTGAGTGATTTTTTTTCTTGGTATTGTGAATTAGTTTTAAATTGGATTATTTTTCTGGAATGTTGGTATAAAATGAAAACAGTGATTTTTCTTTCTCTCTTAGTACTCAACTTACTAAAATATTTAACAAGGCTCAATATTTTGAGGTCTTGATTTTCATGTCATTAAGGAACATAAAAGTTATTCATGTGTTTGCATTGCAAAATTAAAATTAAGTGTCATTTCACGTTGTCTAAGTAGGCAAATCCTATACATTATGCACAAATGTAAGAGGCTTCATAAATGGGATTTAGCAGATTTGTGAATCCTGTAAAATAAAAAAAAATGTTGCATGTTCATAAATACATTTTTCAGGATACATGGACCATAGATTTCATCAGATCCTTGGTACATCTATAAATCTAAAAAGGATATATATATATATGTATGTATATATATATGTATATATATATACACACATATATATGTATACATATATGTTTTGTGTTTTAAATATATGCTTATTTTATCTTTTAAAGTATAGATTTTTAACCTATTTATTACAGATTTTAAGGAAATAAAACTTGATAATTTTCTCCAAAATAGCTAATAATGTACATCACAGATCTTTAGGAATCAATTCTGTGTCATTGATAACTTCATTACCTCCTTTGAGTTATTCCTCAAATATACCCATCCTAAGGGGCCTATGAGCCTTCCTGCCCAACATCCTCTCACAAATTCTGTTCTCTTTATTTTGATTGAGTCTAGTTTTTCACACCACACTTACCTTCTAACCTAATTTATCTTTTACTTATTTGGATGTTTTTGTTTGTTAACTGTCTCTCCTCTCCACCCGCTCATAAGGTGCCTTCTTATAAGGTGGAGCATAAGGTCCAAGAGAAAGGTATTCTATTCTGTTTGTTCACAAATAATACCCTGTGTGCAAACTATATGGTGCCTGGCACACAGTGGATGCTCATTAAACAGTTGCTGTAAAAATAAAGAGCAGTCTAACAATATAGGCAAACGTAGCCTAGTGATAAAGATTGTCAATACTCACATCTTGGTTAATGGGCACATGAATTATAAATAAGATTGCTACACATTAATTTCTAAATTTTTCATAGGCATTGAATCAATTGTCATGATAATATAATTTTTATGCTTCTAGGTAGCATTCTAATTTATGGAAGTATTTCTCATAAATTGAGTAAGGATTCAATCCTAACAACAATCATATGAGATGAAATTAATGATCATATCTGACTCATAGGCTTATTATAATATACACAAAAGTATTTCCACACTCCTAGACCTGGGAATGTTAGTGATTTCATTATCTTATTACTGCTATCATTACTACCAAAAGCAGTAATTCCTTCTTGATTCTAGATGGGAAGTATGTGTTTGGAGAGAATTATATATCTAAGCACACAAAGCAAGTGAGTGGCTCATGTTTTCTTTCATTTTTTTAAAAAATGGATATTCTCTGTCAATATTGTTAATATTAAAAGTAGTCCTTTCACAATTTACCTAAGGAAGGAATTTAGAGATATAAAAATGACAAATTTAATAACCTACCCCAACAACTAATTTGCTCTGTACTTTTTCCATTATCTGTATTAAACTTATGGTCCATCTTCCTCCATGAAAGAAAAAAGAAAATAACTCATATGCACACATAGAAAACTCTGTAGTGTTCCCTTGATTTTTATTGATTTTACAAGAACAGGGTCATTTTATTTAAATTATATTAATATTATCCCACATTTTTTTCTGAAAATTAGTTTTCTTCTTGGGCATATTTTCTTGGACATTCCTCCAGGTCATCATATACTTTATTTTTTTATTGCTTTATGTTTCAAAATTCAACTCTCAAACACAAATGGAATTCATTAGATAATAGAATTTAAAAAATCCAATATGCCTTTGGGGTCTTCTTCATAAATTCTTTGCCTAGGCCAATGTCTATGAGAGTTTTTCCAACGTTTTCTTCTAGAATTCTAATAGTTTCACAGCTTAGGTTTAAGTCTGTTACCTACTGTGAGTTGATTTTTGTGAGAGGTGAAAGTTGTGGGTCCTGTTTCAGTCTTCTCCATGTGACTATCCAGTTTTCCCAGCACCATTTATTGAATAAGGATTCTTTTCCCCAGTGTATGTTTTTGTCTGCTTTGTCAAAGATTCAATGGCTATATGAGGATGGTTTTATATCTGGGTTCTCAGTTCTGTTCCACTGGTCAATGTCTCTGTTTTTGTGCCAATATGAAGCTGATTTAATTACTATAGCCTTGCAGTATAGTTTGAAGTCTGGTAAATTGATTCCTCCCATTTTGTTCTTATTGCTTAAAATTGCATTTGAAAAACGGGGTCTCCTCTGGTTCCACACAAAGTGTAAAATTATTTTTTCTATATCTGTGAAAAATTATGTTGGTAATTTAATAGGGATTGCATTGAATCTGTAGATCACATTGGGTAGTATAGACATTTTAACAATGTTGATTCTGCCGACCCACGAGCATGCTATGGTTTTCCACCTGTTTATGTCCTCTGCTATTTCCTTCCTCAGTGTTTCATAGTTCTCCAAGTAGAGGTCTTTTACCTCCTTAGTTAAATATATTCCTAGGTACTTTATTTTCTTTGTCGCTATTGTGAAGGGTACTGAGTATTTTATTTGGTTCTCAGTTTGAAAATCACAGCAACAACAAAAATAAATGGGACTTGATCAAATTAAAAAGCTTCTGCACAGCCAAAGAAACTGTCATGAGAGAAAATAGACAACCTACATAATGGGAGAAAATTTTCGCATGCTACACATGCAATAAAGGACTGATAACTAGAATCTATTTAGAACTCAGGAAAAGCAAGAAAAAATCAAACAACCCTATCAAAAAGTGGGCAAAGGACATGAATAGAAATATTTCAAAAGAAGACAGAATATTGGCCAACAAACATATCGAGAAATGGCCAACATCTCTAATCATCAGGGAAATGCAAATTAAGACCACAATGAGATATCATTTAAGTCCAGTGAGAATGGCCTTTATCAAAAAGTCCCAAAACAATAAATGTTGGTGTGGATGTGGAGAGATAGGAACACTCATACACTGCTGGTGGGACTGCAAACTAGTGCAACCTCTGTGGAAAGCAATATGGAGATACCTTAAACAGATACAAGTAGACCTACCATTTGATCCAGCAATCCCATTATTGGGCATTTACCCCAAAGAACAAAAGACATTCTATAAAAAAGACATCTGCACTCGAATGTTTATAGCAGAACAATTCACAATTGCAAAGATGTGGAAACAATGCAAGTGCCCATCAATAACATGAGTAGATTAATAAAATGTGGTATATGTATACCATGGGGTACTACACAGCTATAAGAAATGATGGTGATATCACACCTCTTGTATTTTCTTGGATAGAGCTGAAACCCATTCTACCAAGTGAAGTATCCCAAGGATGGAAAAATAAGCACCACATGTACTCACCATCAAATTGGTTTCACTGATCATCACCTAAGAGCACATTTAGGAATAAGATTAATTGGGTGTCGGGCAGATGGCGGGGGAGGGGATGGGTGTATACATACATAATGAGTGTGATGCACACCGTCTAGGGGATGAACACACTTGAAGCTATGATTTTGGGGGGGCAGGGGCAATATATGTACCCTAAGCTTTTGTACCCCCATAATATGCTGAAATAATAAAAAATCACTTATTGGGTACAATGTATACTAGGTGGGTGGTGGATATACTAAAAGCCCTGACTTCAATACTATACAATTCATCCATGTATCAAAAAACCACTTGTACCCCCTAAATCTATTGAAGTGGAAAAAAAATCCAATATGACTGATGTCCTAATAAGTAGAGGTAAATTTTGATACAGACACAAAGGGAAGACAGCTATGTGAAGATGGAGGCAGAGGATGGAGTTCTGCTGCCACAAGCCAAAGGATATCTGCACTGCCAGAAGCAGGAAGGGGCATGGAAAGATCATTCTCTAGAGGCTTCTGAGAGAGCATGGCGCAGCTAAAACCTTGATATGGGGTTTGTAGCCTCCAGAACTGTGAGACAATAAATTTCTGTTTTTTTAAGCCACCCAAGTCTGTTTGTACTTTATAATGGCAGCACTCTGAAACTGATACACTGGCCTTCACTGTTTTCCTTAGGTGGTTAATTCTCACTGATACTGTTTATTCTTGCAAGGCAGAGTTTTAACAGCTATTTGTCCAATTACTAAAAACTTCCCATGGGAATTTTAATCTGATTACCTTATAAATATAAATGAAATTGAGAAAATTCAACATATTCACAGTATCAAGTTCATATTCAGGAGATGGATATATATCTATTATTTAAACACTTCTTTTATATTATAAAATACAGCTTTGTGTTTACCTAATTATAGGTACTGAAATTTTCTTGATAGAGGTACTCTTAGTTGCTTACATTTCTTTCTTGTTGTATTTTTATTTATTTTTTTTTACTTTCTACTTCTTTATTTCTGTAATATAAGGAGTATATTGATATTTTTCAAGTTATATTTTTAGCCCATTATTATAATTATATATATATTCTGTATTCTCAAGGTTTCTCATTTGACTATTTTACCTTATATGTATATAATATCTTTTATTGTTTGGATATATTATATTATCACACCGAAGACTGGCACCACATCATGCAAAGCATGCCAAGCAGCACAAGCCAGTCAGTAGCTTTTCCCATGGGGCTCAGGATAATTGAGTTCCATTCGGAAATCTGAGTTCTCAGGAAATGTGATTGGAGGAACTTTCATACCAACTGTTCCAGAGCTCACCAGGTGGTTACATGAAAACCCAACTAACTAGAAAACTTTTGGTTTAAAGAAAGGCGATTTAGAAATTAAATTTCAGCCTAGCTACTAAGCAGACTTCCTCACTATCTATACAGCCTTGGGTGTGTGCACATGCATACGTAAGTGTGAATATATTCATATTCTAATTTAAAATACAAAATAGAATTCTTAATTGTGCAGTGTTATATGAAAAAATATTGTGTATTGTCATTCATTATATGTCTATAGAAATATGTTGGCACCTTTGATTCTTGAGACAAACTTACAAGTTAGGAATAATGGGAGAATCTCTTCCATAGGAATGGTTTGATGATTAAAAGACAAGTCCCATACAAGAGGACTGAGCACATTAGTTGACTGTCTGCTCTCAGTTAATCCTAGTTGTATTGATTTTATTATTATTACTACTAGTACTACTACCATTTTGGAGAACAGATACTATTTATATTGCTTGGGAAAGAAAGCTAGGAAAAGTAAACTGACTTCACAGACTATACAGATGACTTGAGTGACTTTCCATGTTTAAATAAACATATACACATAAATATATACTTAAATGGTGTTTGGAATTGTATTTTACAAAACTGGATCTTATGATATACATTCTGCAATTTGCTTTGCTCACATAGAAATATATTATAGATATCTATAGCATACCCTGGTTTTTATTCATGTCTTCTGAGAACCAGCATTTTAAACCATAAGGGATGAATTAAGTGTATGTTATGAGTTCTGTATTTTTATATTCTCCCTTTCTCTAATATCCAAATTGTCTAAACATCATTGGTGGTATGCGTTTGGTTCCTTAGATTATGGAAATTCACCAGAGAACATTCCATGGTATATTAATTATTATAGTTTAAAAATACAATTTAGACACTTCTCTCACAGTAGTCTTTCTTTTATTCCTTGAATACTTTCATCTCATTATTCTTTGAGATTACTATTAGCATTAGTTTGTTTATTTATTTATTTATTTTAATTCAGGATATTGTGGGGGTATAAACATTTTGGTTACCTGTAATACCTTTGCCTCACCCAAGCCAGGGCCACAAGCGTGCCCTTCCCCCATACAGTGCGCTCTGCTTCCATTAGCTGTGAGTTTATCCCCCCAACCCCCCACCTGACCGAACATGTGGTGCATGTTTTTCCATCCTTGTGATACCTCACTTCAAAGGATGGGCTCAAGCTCTATCCAGGGTAATATAAGAAGTGCTAGTTCACCATGTTTTTTATGGTTGAGTAGTATTCCATGGTATACATATACCACATTTTATTAATCCACTCATGTATTGATGGGCACTTGGGTTGTTTCCACATATTTGCAATTGTGAATTGTGCTGCTATAAACATTTGAGTGCAGATATCTTTTTTATAGAATGTCTTTTTTTCTTTTGGGTAGATGCCCAATAATGGGATTGCTGGATCAAATGGTAGGTCTACTTGTGTCTGTTTAAGGTATCTCCATATTGCTTTCCACAGAGATTGCACTAGTATGCAGTCCCACCAGCAGTGTAAGAGTGTTCCAGTCTCTCCACATCCACTCCAGCATTTGTTGTTTGGGGTCTTTTTGATAAAGGCCATTGTCACTGGAGTTAGGTGGTATCTCATTGTAGTTTTGACTTGCATTTCCCTAATGATTAGAGATGTTGAGCATTTTTGATATGTTTGTTGGCCATTATTCTGTCTTCTTTTGAGAAGTTTCTGTCTATGTCCTTTGCCCGTTTATTGATGGGATTCTTTGATTTTTTTTTTATGGGCTGCACAGAATCTTTTTAATTTGATCAGGTCTTATTTGTTTATTTTTGTTGCTGCTGTGATTGCTTTGGAGGTCTTCTTGTTGATTATTTGCCTAGTCTGATGTGAGTTGATTTTTGTAATGCGACTTCTATGTTGCAGACATGGAAACACCAGTCCACTCATGATGGATAACAGACTTAAACCTAAGGTGTGAAACCTTAAGATTCTTGTTATCGGCCCTTTATCAGATGTGTAGAAAGCAAATAATTTTTCCCATCATGCAGGTTGTCTGTTAACTCTAATGATAGTTGAGAGGTGGGGATCCAGTTTCAATCTTCCGCACTTGGCTATCTAGTTTTCCCAGCACCCTTTATTGAATAGAGATACAGATTCTTTTCCCCAATATATATTTTTGTCTGCTTTGTTGAAGATTAGATGACAATATGAGGATGTTTTTTTTTTTAGACCTGTGATATGATGTTGGGATTTTGATGGGGATTGCATAGAATCTGTAAATCACTTTGAGAAGTATGGGAATTTTAACAATGTTGATTCTACTAATCCAAGAGCATGATATGTTTTTCCATTTGTTTGTATCATCAGTGATTTCTTTCCTCTGTTTTGTAATTCTCTTTGTAGGTATCTTTCACCTCCTTGGTTAAGTATATTCCTAGGCATTTTATTTTCTTTGTAGCTATTGTGAATGGTATTGAGTCTTTGATTTGATTCTCAGCTTAAGTGTTGTTGGTATATAGGAATGCTACTGATTGTGTACATTGATTTTGTAATCTGAGATTTTGCTGAATTTATTTATCAATTCCAGGAGTCTTTTGGTGGAATCTTTGGGATTTTCTCCATACAAGATCATATTGTCAGCAAAAATTAATAGCTTGACCTCCTCTTTCCCGATTTGGATAACCTTAATTTCTTTCTCTTGCCTGATTGCTCTGACTAGTACTTGAGGACTATGTCGAATAGAAGAGGTGACAAAACAGAAGCTTTTCAAAAGAAGATAGACAAATGGCCAATAAACATAAAAAACTTGCTCAATATCACTAATCATCAGGGAAATGCAAATTAGAACCACAATGAGATATCACCTTACCCCAGTTAGAATGGCTTTTATTAAAAAGTCCAAAAACAATAGGTGCTAGCATAGATGCAGAGAGAAGGGAACACTTATATTCCATTGGCGGGGTTGCAAATTAGTATAACTCCTATAGAAAACAGTATGGAGATTTCTCAAAGTACTTAAAGTAGACCTACCATTTGATCCAGCAATCCCACTACTGGATATTCTCCCAAAGGAAAAGAAGACTTTTCATCAAAAAGACACATGTACTCAAATGTTTATTGCAGAACAATTCACAACTGCAAGGATATGGAATCAACTCAAGTGCCCATCAATTCATGAGTGGATTAACAAAATATGGTATATTTTTACTATGGAATACTACTCAGCCATGAAGAAGGGTGAATTAAGGCCTTTGCAACAATTTGGATGGAACTGGAGACCATTATCCTAAGTGAATTGTCTGAAGAATGGAAAAACAAACATGAAAGGTACTCACTACTAAATTGAAACAAACTAATGAGCACACATGTGTACAGAGGAAAGTAAAACTCAGTGGAAATCAAGCTGGGCAGGGGAGGAGGGGATGGGCAAAAACCTACCTAATGGGTACAGTAAGCACCATCTGGGTGATAGGCACACTTATAATCTTGACTCAAGCATTACAAAAGTTGTCCATGTAACCAAAAACATTTGATCCCTGTAATATTTTGAAATAAGAAAAGAAAAAGAATCTCATAGTTCAGAAATTAAATACATTAATTAATGTAGTACAAAAATCAGTGATCAGTAAATACTCTATACATCCAGAGTAAAGGAGTATCTAGTTTCTTTTTATAATACAACACAGGACCACATGCACTGATTTTTACTTTGCATCTCTGTTTCTCACCTAACAATTATGTGTCATGCCTCTAAGATGTTCCATTGATTCAAGTTCTATATTTGGACACACTTGCCAATGGTAAATGTACTTGGGTACACTGGGTAATGTAGGATTTCAATAATTTTTTCCATCAAATATTAAGTTACCTTTTCATCACATTTGTTCCAAGAAAAACTCTCTCAATTCTGGTCCCCATATATATTGTCTTAGTCATTGTGCCTGCAGAATACATTTAGTCTCTAGTACAGCAAATATGTGTCATTCCTCTTTATTTTTACAGATTCTTTTGAAATTCTCTCCTAATCAATAATTTTACAAATATCATCACTTTCTCAAATTATGCTAAATTGTTCATTGAGATTAAATTTCATTATGATAAAAAATGAATTGTAAGACTTTCACATCTGATCAAATTTGAGTCTTCCTTTTCAGGATCAGATCATATGCTTACAACTTTTTATTCAATCTGGTTTTCTGTATGTAGCCCGTTTTAAGTCTTCTAAAGTTTATTTCAATGTACTATATATATTTTTTCCTGTCTGTTGCATATTGAGAATACAATTGCCATTTTGTCTTTTTATTTCCTGTTGAGATTTTGTAATCCCCCAATCTTTGCCATTTCCAGAATTCCCTTGGCTATGCTTGTTCATAGTATGTTCTCTTTATATATATATATATATATATATATATATATATATATATATATATACACACACACATATATATCTATATATATTTAAAATTTATGAATGACAAATATAAAATCACAAGTAATAGATGTCACTGCTTTTTATTTTATTTTTTAATTTTTAATTATTGTGAATACACAATGATTGTATATTTTAATAGGGTACATGTGCTGTCTTGAAACAGGTATGCAATATGAATCAAATTAGGATAATTGAGGTATCCATCACCTCAGATATTTATCATTTCTTTGAGTTCAGAACATTCCAATTCCACTCTTTTAGTATTTTAAAATATACTCTAATTTATTATTGTTTATAGTTACTTTGTTGTGCTATCAAATACTGTTCATTCCATCTTTCTAACTATATTTTTGCACCCATTAACCATCCACAATTTATCCTCCCCCCTCACCATCCTAGGCTCTGGGAACCATTAGTCCACTCTTTGTCTGCATAATATCAATTTTTTTCTAATATTTAACTCCCACATATGAGTGAGAACATGTGAGATTTGTCTTTGTGTGCTTGGCTTATCTCACTTAACATAACGTTCTCCAATTCCATCCACGTAGTTGCAAATGGCAGGATTTCATTCTTCTGTGTGGTTACATAATATTCCATTGTGCATATATACCACAAATTCTTTTTCCATTCATCCACTGATGTACACTTAGGTTGATTCCAAATCTTGGCTAATGTGAATAGTGCTGCAATAATTAGGGGAGTGCAGATAACTTTTCAATATACTTAATTCTCTTCTTTTGGATATATATCCAGCAGTGGGATTGCTGGGTCATATTGTAGTTCTTATTTTTAGTTTTTTGAGGAACCTCCACACTGTTCTCCATAAGGGTTGGATAAATTTATATTCCCACCAACAGTGTACAAATGTTTTCCTTTCTCCACATCCTCACCAGCATACATATTGCCTGACTTATTTATAAAGGCCATTTTAACTGGGATGTTAAGATACCTCATTGTAGTTTTGATTTCCATTTCTTTGATGACTAATGATGTTGAGAAATTTTCATATACCTGTGGGCAATTAGTATTAGGACGGTTCAAAAGTAATTATGGGTTTACCATTGTTGAGATTTACCATTTGGTATTGGAATACATTCTTAAATAAATGTGGTTATGTCATACATCACTTTAATGCACATGTCTCGCTTTATATTTTTTTTGCTAATGACTTATTACTTCCTGTTTATTTTATATTTATTATAGACTATGGAAATGATGTTAGACAAAAAGCAAATTCAAGTGAATTTTTTTTTATTTCAGCATATAATGGGGGTACAAGTATTTAGGTTACATATATTGCCTTTGCCCTCCCCGACTCAGAGCATCAAGAATGTCCATCCCCCAGACAGTGTGCACTTCACCCACTAAGTGTGAATGTACCCATCCCCTCCTCCCCCCTCCCACCTGCCTGACACCTGATGAATGTTACTATTATATGTGCACATAAGTGTTGATCAGTTAATACCAATTTGATGGTGAGTATATGTGGTGCTTGTTTTTCCATTCTTGGGGTACTTAGTAGAACGGGTTCCAGCTCTGTCCAAGATAATATAAGAGGTGCTATATCACCATTGTTTTTTGTGGCTGAGTAGAACTCAATGGTATACATATACCACAATTTATTAATCCACTAGTGTATTTATGGGTACTTGGGTTGTTTCCACATCTTTGCCATTGTGAATTGTGAATTGTGCTGCTTTAAACATTCTAATGCAGATGTCTTTTTTATAGAATGTCTTTTTTTTTTTCCTTTTGGGTAGACACCCATTGATGGGATTGCTGGATCAAATGGTAGTTCTACTTGTATCTCTTTGAGTTATCTCCATATTAATTTCCGCAGTGGTTGTACTAGTTTGCAGTCCCACCAGAGATTTTCTTATTCGAGTTCAAAATGGGTTGTAAGGCAGCAGAGACAACTCACAACATCAACAACGCATTTGGTCAAGGAAATGGTAATGGACATACAGTGCAATGGTGGTTCAAAAGTTTTGCAAAGGAGACAATACCCTTGAAGATCAGGAGTGCAGTGGCTGGCCATCAGAAATTGGCAACAATCAATTGAGAGCAAACATAAAAGCTGATCCTCTTACAGCTACATGAGAAGTAGGCAAAGAACTCAACATCAACCATTCTATGGTCACTCAGCATTTGAAGTAAATTGGAAAGGTGAAAAAGCTCAATAAGTGTGTGCCTCATGAGCTGACCAAAAATCAAAAAAAATCATCATTTTGAAGTGTTGTCTTATTTTATGCAAAAATAAACCATTTCTTGATTGGATTGTGACATACAATGAAAAGTGGATTTTATACGACAACCAGAGATGACCAGCTGAGTGGTTGGACTGAGAAGAAGCTCCAAAGAACTTCCCACACAAAACTTGCACCAAAAAATGTCATGGTCACTGTTTGGCAGTCTGCTGCTGGTCTGATCCACTAGAGCTTTCTGAATCCTGATGATATTACAGCTGAGAATTATGCTCAGCAAATCTATGAGATGCACTGAAAATTGCAATGCTTACAGTCAGCATTGGTCAACAGAAAGGGCCCAATTCTTCTCCATGACAACACCTGACCATACATCGTACAAACAACACTTCAGAAGTTGAACGAATTAGGCTGTGAAGTTTTGCCTCATCCACCATACTCACCTGATCTCTCACCAAACCACTACCACTTCTTCAAGCACCCTGACAACTTTTTGCAGCAAAAAGGCTTCCACAACCAGCAGAATACAGAAAACGTTCTCCAAGAGTTCATCAAATCCTGAAGCATGGGTTTTTATGCTACAGGAATAAACAAACATTTCTCATTGGCAAAAATGTGTTGATTGTAATGGTTCCTATTTTGATTAATAATAATGTGTTTTAACCTAGTTATAATGACTTAAAATTCATGGCCTGATACTGCAATTACTTTTGCACCAATCTAATATGCCTTCTTTTGAGAAATGTTATTCAGATCCTTTGCCCATTTTTTAATAAGATTATTTTTTTTTTCTTATTGACTTGTTGGAGCACCACATATATACTAGTTATTAATTCCTTGTGTCAGATGGATAGTTTGCAAATATTTTCTCCCATTCAATGGGTTGTCTCTAGTTTTTATCAACTGTTTCCTTTGTTTTGTAGAAGATTTTTAGCCTGATGTGATTTCATTTCTCCAATTTTTCTTTGGTTGCTGTGCTTTGGGGGTATGACTCACGAATTCTTTGCCCTAACCAATGTCCTGAAGCATTTCCCCAATGTTTTTTTTTTTTTTTTTTTTTTTGAGTAGTTTCATAGTTTCAGGTCTTAGATTTAAGTCTATGATCCACTTTGATTTGATTTTTGTATAGTGCAAGATATAAGGATATATTAAATAGTTTCATTCTTCTGCATGTGAATATCCAGTTGTCCCAGCAACATTTGTTGAACATACTGTCCTTTCCCCACTGTATGTTTCTGGCAACTTTGTTGAAGAAAAGTTCACTGTAGATGTGTGGATTTATTTCTGGGTACTCTATTCTGTTTCATTGGTCTATATGTCTGTTTTCATGTTAGTACCATGCTGTTTTGGTTATTACAACTCTGTAGTATAATTTGGGCATTGAAGAATTAGGTTACTTATTTTAATTTTTGCAGTCTGGCCTTGTTTGAACCCATTCTTCTTGAGAAAGCATTACAGATATTCAAAGGGAATTGAATTTTATGCTCTCTTTGGTCAATGCAATTGTATCAGCACTGGGGATGCCCCAAGCCCAGTAATACTATGATTCTTGCAGACACCTGGTAGTACCTACAACCTTGGTGGACTTGGGTAAAATATGGAAGAATTTCTTGTTTTACCAGGCATAGTCTTTCACTGTCTTCCCTCATTCTCTGTGCTAGGCTGCTGGAGTTGGAGGAGGAGTGACATGGGCACTCTTGCATGGCCATGAGAGCCAGGCCACACCTGAAGCCAGCCCAGTCTCATCCAAAGCCTGTGGTGACTGTTGCCTGGCTACCTCTGATGTTTATTCAAAGCCCAAGGGCTCTTTAGTCAGCAGGTGGTGAATCCTGCCAGGATTGTTTTTTTCCCTTCAGGGCAGCCTGCTTCCTTCTAGCCCAGGGTAGGTCCAGAAGTGCCATCCAAAGGCTAATGCCTGGACTCAGGGACTTCGGGAGTCTGCTTGGTACTTAATTTTACTGTGGCTGAGCTGGTACCCAAGTTGCAAAACAAAGTCCAGTGAATTCTTCCTTTTCCTTTACCCAAGTGGAAGGAGTCTCTCTCTCTCCTCTCCCCCACACTGCCGGTAGTTGAGGGAGGGGAGACATAGGCACTGGCTTGGCTGACCCTGCTGGTGTCTCACTGGGTCACATGCACCCCAACTCCACTGGTTTCGAGCCAGCACAGCTGTAGGAATTGCCTGAGGACTGCAGCCTTCCTGGCCTTACTGCCCTATGAATTTAGTCTATGCCCCAGGCTGCTTTTTGTCAGCTGTTGGTGGAGCTAGGCAGAACTCTGGTTTCAGGGCAGAGGATTTCCTTCTTGCCAGACTGGTCTAAATGCTCCCTCCGTGAGAACCAGGGGAATTCTGCCCTGTGCTGTGTTCCCCTGTGCCAAGGCAGCCCTCAGTTTCAGTGCAAAGTCCTACAATTACTTCACTCTCCCCCGCCCCACAGGCAGATTTTCTCTACACTCAGCATGCTGTTGAAGCACGGCTGGGTGTTGGGGGAGGGTTGGTGTAGGCAATGCAAGATTGTCTTTTCTGCCATCTTCAGGGACTCTTTCCTTGATACAATGTGAAAACAAGATAGTATGATCACTCACCTGATTTTTTCGTTCTTCTGAAGATGCTTGCTTGCTTGAAGAGTTGTTGAATTTGATGTTTGTGTGGAGGGATGATCACTGGAGGTTTTTATTTGGCCATCTTTCTCTGCTCCCTCCCATGAAAATTAAATGTCACTTGCTTTTTAAAATTAATTATTCATCATGAAAGCAAGCTATTATTTATTAGGTCTCTCTTCTGTCTGTGCACTTTACTAAATATCTTACAATTATCATCTTTCAGAGGTAATTTTCTTGAGTTATCTAGGTTAGTAAAAGCAATGACAGAGTTCATGCATTGTAGAATTAAAACCAAACCCCATTATGTATCATCATCATAATAATCATTGTTTGCTACAAAAAGCATACACACCAAATCATACTATCTCTTGCTTTTGGCTTGATTTTCTCTGCTCAATTCCCTACTCCCTCTTTCTGTCTATATGACTTTAGCTGTGGAATTTGAGCCCTCAGTTTCATCATTTGGAGAGATTTTGCTGCCAGCTCCTGCAGGGATGCCCATGCTTCCTTTTGAAACCTAAACTCACCAGAGGCCTTTTAGTATCAAGAATAGCAATTTAACAATAGGGATTAAAGTAAACTAATTAGAATGGTTAGTAAAACTCATATCCTGCTAGGTAGGAGTATAGGTTGTTATAGGAAAGCAACATGTTATCTGAAAGTTTGTTCCGTTGGAAAAGAAATTGAATATTGCATAAAGATAGCCACATATGTTTCTATGTTGATTCTCAACTTAAAAATGAATGAAACAGGAATAATGCTAAAGTTGCTGTCTTAGGTCTCTAAGGATAAATTGAGATAATTCATCTGGAAGTACTTAGAACTTTACCTGAGAGGTGTTTCATAAATATAAAAAAGTATAGTCATTACTATTACTAGTAAGCACAATTATTATTTGAATGGGAAATTAGAGACTGAGAGAGATTATGTGAGTTGTTGAAAATCACACAAGTATCTGAACTTCTCTTTCCTTATACGTAATTATTCTCTTGACTGTTTTTAATGAAAATAACATTGTATCATCTTAGCCTAAGTAGTTGATGGATGCCAAGAATGAAAATGAAAAAAAGTAATGAATGTATCCCTTAGTAGCTCCATTCTATAACATTTCCTTAACCACAGCTAACAGCCTGGTAAATTCCATTCCATAACATTTTTCATTCTCATGAACATGCATATTTAATTGTTAGCTTTATAACATCTTTTTAAATCTAGTCTTTTGTAACTTTAAAGTGTGCATTGATTTTCTGATGGATTATTGCTGATATATCAGAAATATATTAATTTTTTAGATTTGGATGATTTTATTTTAATTATATTAAACTTATTTTCTGTGTGTACTTAGTTCTGTGCAATTTTATATGTGTAGAAGCATGAGCCACCACCACAGTCAAGATATAGATCAGTTCTTTCATAACAAAGATCCTTAATGCTACCACCTCCCTTCCTTCATCCCCTCTGTAACTCCTAGAAACCACTTATCTGTTGTCCATTTGTATAATTTTGTCATTTCAGGAATATTTACTTAGTAGAATTATATCATATGTAATCTTTTGAAATTGGCTTTTTCACATAGCACAATTAATTCTCTTGCTACCCATACAAGTTGTTGAATGTATCCATAATTCATTACTTTAAAAAAATAGTTTTAATTGATAAGGCATACATCTATCATGTAAAGTATGATGTTTTGAAATATATATATACATTGTGGAATGGCTAAATCAAGCTATATAACATATGCTTAACATCACATACTTATTATTTCTGGTGAGAATTAAAATCTACTTAGCGATTTTGAAGAGTATAGTATATTGTTATTATGTTAACTGTGGTCACCATGCTGTGCAATAGATCTCTTGAACTTATTCCTCCTAACTGAAATTTTATATCCTTTGATCAACATCTCCCCAGACACCCCAGCTCCTGGTAATCACCATTCTACTCTCTATTTCTGAGTTCAGTTTTTTATAATTACACATATAAGTGAGAACATGTGGTATTTGCCTCTTTGTGCCTGGCTTAATAAGTTTAACATAATGTCCTCCAGGTTCACACATGTTGTGGCAAATGACAGGATTTCCTTCTTTTTTAAGGCCGAATAGTATTCTACTGTGTATATATATACCACACTTTCTTTAGCCATTCATCTGTTGATGGACACTTAGGTTTATTCCATTGTGAATAATGCTTCAGTAAACATGGTGTTGTCCCAGGTTTATTGACAATAATACAGCACAGCAGAAATATTCAAATAGCTTCCTGTGGTGTTTTGAAATTCATCTCAACTGTTGGCTAGTGATCTACCTGCAGGTTGGACAGACTGTGAAAGTCCAAAATCTTTAGCATTCCCTTAGCGTCAGGATCTACTTCAGTTATCTCCTGGTCCAGAGACTGAGACCTCAGGAGCATAATTATCTCTCCTTTCCTCCTCTTCCTCCTATAGCATGATGGAAATACCTTTAACGAGGACTCTCTGAATGCACTTCTCCAGATACTTAACATAGCCTACTATCGTGTGGAGCTATTTGCTGGGAATAATGGTGATGTCCTTGTACATGTGCTTGTTCATGTTGAAGTCGTTGCCTAGGTGGCTGTAGTACTTCTAAATGATAACTGGACCACCTTCCTTACAGTTTTGGTAAAAATGGTGGCCTGTGTTGGCAGTTCCTTAGTAAAAGAGCTGCTGCAGTGAATATGAGAGTACAGATATATCTTGGACATACTGATTTCATTTCCTGTGGATACATACCCAACAGTGAGATTACTAAATCATATGGTAGTTCTATATTTAACTTTTTGAAGAATCTCCATACTGTTTCCCATAATGGCTGTACTAATTTACATTCACACCAACAGTGTACAAGGGTTCCTTTTCCCTCACATCCTTACCAACACTTGATATCTTTTGTCTTTTTTATAATAGCCATACTAATAGGTATGAGGTCATAGTTCATTGTGGTTTTAATTTGCATTTTTCTCATGATTAGTGATATTGAACCTTTTTTCATTTACCTCTGGGACACATGGATGGCTTCTTTTGAGAAATGTCTATTTAGGTTTTTGCTCATTTTTAAATAGCTTTATTTGTTTTCTTGATATTGAATGCTTTGAATTACTTATGTATTTTGAATATTAACCCTTTATCAGATGTATGGTTTACAAATATTTTCTCTCTTCACTCTTTAACAGAGTAGTCACCTCTCTTCCCATATATATGGAAGGAAAATGTTGACAGTGGGGAATATGTAACAGAGGGAATAGCCTGAAAAAAAATGGAAAAAATATTTTCTGTCTCTTTAAAACTTCTCCCACTCTTTTTGGGAACTGTATCCCTGAAGCAGGAGAAGGTCTTTGGTTCTTTTTATTATGGGAGATAGCTCAGCCATCCCAGGTCTGTGCCATGCACCCAGTTGGGCCCAGGTGGGCGGAAGTCACAGGCTTTGTCTTCAGCAGAGATGGGACAGTGAAAATCATTAACACAGTAGCCTAAAACTGAGGGCCCTCCCTTTAAAATCTCAGTATTTCAACATATGTGCAGGAAATTTGGATTTTGAGATGACAGAGTCTGCCATTTTGCCTCCTGTGCTGGCAAAATAATAAACTTACCTTTCCTTCTCCTCAAACAACTTGTTCTTATTCTTCTGATGTGACCTCGAGGACAAGTGCAGAGCTTTCAATAACAATTCTGTTGATTGTTTCCTTTGCTGTGCAGAAGCGTTTTAGTTTAATGTAATTCCATTTGTCCATCTTCACGTTTGTTGCCTGTGCTTTTGGGGTCATAGCCAAAAAATCACTGCCCAGATAGATAAATGTCTAGAAGCTTTTTCCCTCTGTTTTCTTCTAGTAGTTTTAGTTTCAAGTCTTACCTTTAGTTCTTTTTTTGGGGGGGATTACTATTTCAGAATATTATGGGGGTACGAATGTTTTGGTCACATGAATTGCTTTTGTGCAGTTTGAGTCAAAGTTATAAGTGTGTCCATCACCCAGATAGTGTACATTGTACCCGTTAGGTGTAAATTTACTCATCCCCTCTTCCCCCTCCCACCTGCTTGCTTTCCACTGGATTCTACGACCATAGGTGCACATGAGTACTGATCAATTAGTTTCAATATAGTAGTGAGTACATGTGGTGTTTGTCTTTTCCATTCTTGCAATACTATACATATATATATATATATATATATACACACACACACACACACATACACACACACATACAGAACCAGCTTTATACACACACATGCACACACACACATATGCATTTATGCATTGCTGGGAATTTTATAGGAATTTTATTAAACCAATATACCTGTAGAATTGACATTATCTATGTTGAATCTTCCAATCCATTAACATGGTTTTCTCTCCATCTGCAAATAGGGGCAGTTCTATTACTTCCATTCCAATTTTGTGTGGACTTTTGCTCCTTGCATTATTGTGCTGGCTAGAATTTCCAGTACTATGTTAAATAAGAGTAGTGAAAGTAAATATTCTTTCCATATTCCTGATATTAGAGTGAACATAGTCAATCTTTTAGCTTTAAGTATGATTTTAGCTGCAGTTTTTTTAGATGGACTTTATTTTTATTGGAAAAAACTCTGTATTCCTAGTTTTCTGAGAGTTTTTACATGAATGGGTGTTGGATATTGTCAAATGAATTTTGCATCAATTGATATTATAATATAAATTGTATCATTTTATCAGTCATATCAATTATATTATTAATATCGTAGAGTACACTGATGGATTTTCTAACATTGAGCCAGCTTTGCATAGATGGAATAAACCCTATTTGCTCATGATATAATTTTTTTATATTTTGTTCAATTCTATTTGCAAATGTTTTTTTGAGGATTATTGCCTCTAAGTTTATGAGAGATATTGGTTTTAATTAAGTGTTAGGTTTTTTTTTTTGTTTGTTTTTGGACTCTTAGTATCATTTTTATAACAGAGTACTAGGTTCATAGAATGAGTTGGGAAGTGCCCTCATCTCTTATATTTTTTGAAAGAGACTATGTAAATTGATGTTAATTCTTTTTTAAATGATTGGTAGAAATTTTTAGTGAAAATATCTGGCCTTGGAGATTTCTTTTTCAAAATCTTTTTAGCTACAAATTCAATTTCTCTAATGGTTATAAGGGCATTTAGATTACCTATTTCATCTTGGTGAAGTTTTGGTAGTTTGTGCTTTTTGATGATTTGGTTCATTTCTTCTAAGTTGTCACATTTATGAGTATAAACTTGTTCATATTATTATCTTATTATCTTGTTATTGGCGACAAGATCCATACTGATGTTCCTTGTTTTATTCCTAATATTAGCGAATTGCATCTTCTCTCTTTTTATTTTTGCCAGTGCAACTAAAGGTTTGTCAACCAAATTGATTTCTCATACAATCAGCTTTTTTCAGTTTCAGAATATTACGGGGGTACAAATGCTTTGGTTATATATATTGCCTTTGCACTGACCAAGTTGGAGCTATTATACAAGTGTGCCCAATCCCCAGACATCACGTATCATACCCATTAGGTGTGAATTTATCTATCCCCCTTTCCCCCTTCCCACCTGCCCCACCCAGCTTTTTTTTCATTGATTTTCTCTATTACTTTCCTATTTTAAATTTCCTTGATAATCTATTCCTATCTTTATTATTTCCTTCCTTCTTCTTTTATATTTTTTTTAATTTCAGCATATTATGGGGATACAAATGTTTAGGTTATGTATATTGCCTTTGCCCCACCCAGTCAGAGGTTCAAGCATGTCCATCCCCCAGACTGTGCACACCACACCCCTTAGGTGTGTATATACCCATCCCCTCCCACTCCCATCTTCCCGACACTCGATGAATGTTATTACTATACATGCACTTAAGTGTTGATCAGTTAATTCCAATTTGATGATGAGTACATGTGGTGCTTGTTTTTCCACTCTTGGGATACTTCACTTAGTAGGATGGGTTCCAGCTCTATCCAAGATAATACAAGAGGTACTATATCACCATTGTTTTTTGTGGCTGAGTAGAACTCCATGGTATACATATACCATATTTTATTAATCCACTCATGTATTGATGGACACTTGGGTTGTTTCTACATCTTTGCAATTGTGAATTGTGCTGCTATGAACATTCTAGTGCAAATGTCGTTTTTATAGAATGTCTTTTTTCCTTTTGGGTAGACACCCAGTAATGGGATTGCTGGATCGAATGGTAGATCTACTTTTAGTTCTTTGAGGTATCTCCACACTACTTTCCTAGAGGTTGTACTAGTTTGCAGTCCCACCAGCAGTGTATAAGTGTTCCTATCTCTCTGCATCCACACTAACTAATATTTTTTGTTTGGGAACTTTTTGATAAAAGCCATTCTCACTGGAGTTAAGTGATAGGTCATTGTGGTTTTGATTTGCATTTCCCTGGTCATTAGAGATGTTGAGCATTTTTTCATGTTTGTTAACCATTAGTCTATCCTCTTTGGAAAAGCTTCTGTTCATGTCCTTTGCCCACTTTTTAATGGGGTTGTTTGATTTTTTCTTTCTCATTTTCCTGAGTTCTTTATAGATTCTAGTTACAGTCGTTTGTCAGATGTATAGCATGCAAATATTTTCTTCCATTCTGTAGGTTGTCTATTCACTCTGATTGTTTCCTTAGCTGTGCAGAAGCTTTTTAATTTGATCATGTCCCATTTATTTATTTTTGTTGTTGCTGTGATTGCTTTTGGGGTCTTCTTCATAAATTCTTTGCCTAGGCTGCTGTCTTGAAGAGTTTTTCCAACATTTTCTCCTAGAATTCTTATGGTTTCATGCCTTAGGTTTAAGTCTGTTATCCATCATAGTTGATTTTTGTGAGAGGTGAGAGGTGTGGATCTTGTTTGAGTCTTCTATGTGTGGCTACCCAATTTTCCCAGCACTATTTATTGAATAGAGATTCTTTCCCCCAGGGTATGTTTTTGTCTGCATTGTCAAACATCAGATAGTAATAAGTGGATGGTTTTATATCTAGGTTCTCTGTTGTGTTCTATTGGTCCATGTCTTTGTTCTTGATCCAGTACCATGCTGTTTTGGTTACTATGGCATTGTAGCATAGCTTGAAGTCTGGTAAATTGATGCCTCCCAATTTGTTCTTTTGCTTAAGGTTGCTTTATATTAATATTTTTATGCCATTTAGGAAAGCTTTTAATTTTAAATATTTTGGTTTTGCCCATTATTGGACCAGCTCTCATAATTTAATGTTTTATTCACTAATCTCTCCATTCTCACCTACTTCTATCTTAATGCTAAAAATGTCATCACTGTGTTGCATACTCCGGTGCATAATGTTCTCGGTCAAATAAATGCATACTGACCTCCCTGTTAGAGACAGGCACTATTTTAATGCAAAAAAAAGGCATGATATATAGTTTCTAAAATTGGCCTTTCTCACATAACTGTGTTGCACAGATCTCCCAGAGTTTTAAGATTTTATGTTTTAAAATTTGAGCTTTCAACTCACATGAAATACATGTTTGTATGGTGTGAAGTAAAAATGCAAGATATTTCTTTGCACATAGGAATTTTCCAACATCAAACACTCTCTGTCACTATTTGAGCCAATTCCACAATGTTTTTAAATGTGTAGATTTCTAATTTCATTTAGTGTATGGTGAATATTTTTTATTACTCTCTTTAAAGAAACTTTTAAAAATCAGGAATATTTTTTTCTTTTATATGAGTCTTCAAATCAAATTCTCAAATTCCCTCAAGAATTTAAATTTGAATTTTAAATTTAATTTCCTTACCTTTGTGGACATGTATACTTTATCCTATTTGATTATCATCAGTATATGTTTATAACATTTAATCTTTCTTTTATATCTAGGATATGAGCATATCTTAACCAAGAAAGCAAGGTCAAAAAAGACCTTCATAATATGATTTCTAGGTATATTTTAATTTTTTTTGTTGTGAATGTATTTGTTAACCATTATATTTCATAGCCAATGATTACTTGTGAATTTACTGATTCTTGTGTATTTTGTTTTTGTCAGTCTTTCTTTATGAACTGTCTTCCTGATTTCCATAGATTGGAAATTCTTGAATTTTCTAAATAATCACATCATCTATGTTTATTACCTAACACGTTGAAAGCAATAGAAAGACTATATTGCTACAATCAGCTAGTAATATAATTAGCTGATAAGGAAAGGCAGACAGCCACCCTTGAGTTTGGCTCTCTGCTTCTTTGCCCTTTGTGCCTCACTCTTTGTTTTAATTCTTCCTCTTTCCATCTCTGCCCCGGGAACTGAGTCCTTAAGTTGTCAGTTTAAAGATACTATGCTGCTAATTCAAGAAGAGTGACTGTGCTGTGAGGGAATTTCAAATTCAGCAATGACTTCTGAGAATAAAGGATGCTATTTAATACTGGAATGTTAGACCTAGCTAGTAAGCAGAATTATTAATATTAGGCTGTTGTATTCCAAATAGGAAGCTACCATTTCATCTGTGTATATATTGTGTTAGACATCGAGTGAAATGTCATGACAATTAAGCCTCATCTGTTCATATGTCATTTTACATTGCGTAAAAGTATTTCCACATATGTAGCCTCATTTGTGTCTCATGAGAAATCTTTAAGTGGGAAATAAAAATATTACCTATTTCACGAGATAATAATAAGGATTTTGCAATGAATAAACACTCAGCCGATATTCCATTAATATTATAATCATCTTTGGCCGGGCGCGGTGGCTCACGCCTGTAATCCTAGCACTTGGGAGGCCGAGGCGGGCGGATTGTTTGAGCTCAGGAGTTTGAGACCAGCCTGAGCAAGAGCGAGACCCCGTCTCTACTAAAAATAGAAAAAGATGATCTGGCCAACTAAAAATATATATAGAAAAAATTAGCCGGGCATGGTGGCGCATGCCTGTAGTCCCAGCTACTCGGGAGGCTGAGGCAGTAGGATCGCTTGAGCCCAGGAGTTTGAGGTTGCTGTGAGCTAGGCTGATGCCACG
>CM052457.1:77567412-77629640 GCA_028533085.1 Varecia variegata
ACACAAACATATCTTGACTATTAGGAGTCTTGTAAACAGCTATGTGGTTTCAAAGGTGAAAGGTTCCCAGGCTTATAGAAACCAAATGCTAAAATTATTTTCCTGTCTGCTTACCTTCTACCTGAGGTTAGAGCGCCTTAGGTAGGTAGTATGGTGATCAGGCTCTCCATGTTTATTTAGCATAACTTAGACTGAACCTCCCCTGTTCAACATCTGGATACAGGAGAGGCTGTCCGTAGCTGTGATTTGTGAATGGCTGTATCCACCAAGGTGTTTCTCACACATAAGCCTAATGCCTCACTCTATTCAATTTTCTCTTCAAGTTATCACGCTTGAGACATATTTAGAATCCTGGAACATGAGAGCCAGAAACAGCCTTTGAGATCAACTGGTCCAACCTCCTCATTTTACACTCTCAACTGATAACTTCATTTCAATTTGTCACCAACATCGCTTCTGGCACAATTAGGGCTGCTAACACTGGGAAATGGGAACCGTTCCTCTTCCCCACGTTCTCAGAAAGGCCAAGGTCACAGCCACCCCTCCCCCAGGCAGCCTCACACACAGTTTTGACTGTTTCCTTTCTGCTGCTGTGTGAAGCAGCTTATAAAGCAACAGCCCTTTGTTGCTGAGGGTAGAACAATACCCTGGCCTCCCAGCAGTTGAGAGATTTATAAGAGCTGAAAGAAGGTCAAAAGGTAAATTACCTTGTGACTTGTATGTAATCAACATCTTCTAGCTTGCTACAGGATGAGGCTGATTACATGGAAGGCAAAGGTGGAGACAAAGGAGCATAAATAATCAAAGAAAATGAAGCTTGAACAGGTTATGGTCCTCGTCTTTTTTTTTTTTTTTTTTTAGTCTTTACACAGGGTTCTGATAAATCTTTTTTGTAATAGCATTTAGGAAGAACAAATCTTAAAGATTCTGCCCTGATTTACCTAAAAGTAGGAATAAGAAATTACTTGTTAATGTGTGGGATTTTTTATTTTTAAGAGTCAAGAAAGAATATGCTCATAAATTGGAAAAATGGTCAAATCAAAAGGTGTTTGAGGAGTCACTTTCATTTGGAGGAATCAGTGGAGGCTTCAGGGAAAGAGGTAGAACATTCGCGTTTCTTTCTCCTCTTCCCTGTTTCAGTCTTTATTGTTTCCTTTCAGGGACATGATAATATTTAGGTACAACTGGCATAAGCATATAAGCATATCTTCTCTCTCTCTCTCTCTCTCTCTTTCTCGCTCTCATCCATGCATATAAATCTCAAGTGCCCATTACATCCTGGGAACTTTGTGTCCTAGTTAACACAGCACTCAGCACGCTGTACTTCAAGTACCCACTAGGTGACAGTAAGCTCTATGAGAACAGAAACCCTGTGCGTTTTATTTACCAGTGTGTGCCCAGCACCATGTATAGTGCCCAACATAGAGGAGGTGCCCAACAAATATCAGTTGAATGAATTAATGATTATGGCACCAGTTCTTCGGAGAGCTGCATGGTTATGATTTCAAACCCAACTGAGAAGAATGTATTCTTAGGCAGCGTTGTCCCACACACAGACACCCTGACTTTTACAATGGTCACCACCTTGTTTGCTTCATCCATGCAGGATTCCAGTGTTTACCAAGGGGTAGGTACTTGAGTATTGGTTTAAGGGCATAATAAATACATTATAGAAATCATTTAACAAAGCACTCATATTAGACCTACATGTTTTAGGAAATCCCCTTTCTATATAAAATGTATAAGTCCTTTTAAGTAACAACAAAATTGAGAAAAAAATCAAATATAAGTTTTAACTAAATTATAATTCTCTGCTTGAATTTCCATATATTGCCACGTTTAAGACATGACTGACATCCCAATTATATTGACCTTCCCCTAAAAATAATTTCAGGTTTACAATAAATACACATGTTGCAGAGTTTCCATATTCCATGTAGCATTTATATGCTCATTAAGCCACCACATACATGTCCATATTAAGGAATAAAGACTCAGGCAGGGCAAAGGCAATATATGTAACCTAAACATTTGTACCCCCATAATATTGTGAAATAAAAAATAAATAGATAAATGATACAAACTAATGTTCATGATATGGAGGAAGTGTTAGCACATTCATTAAATAGGGCATTTGCAAATGTTTCTGATGAAAGTACAGGCCTTTTTTTGAAGCAAGATGTTTGTCTATTGATACAAAAGCTTTCAGTGCATATGAAGAAGTGAAAATATCTATGCTTTTCATAGGTACTCTGGAATTCCACACAGGCAAGGATATGGATTTAATAAATGATTTTTTATGTTGAGACTTTTATTAATTATACAAAGCTTTAGCTAAATGTATGTCAGCATTCTGCATGATAGAAACATACAAGATTCTAGAAGGATTTGACCTCTCTTTTTTCTCATCTTGAAAAGGTAACTTATAGTATGTTCTCTAATTACTTACCTCCCTTTCCTTTAGGAATACCATACCCCTATTTTCAGCTGCTCCAGCTCCTGTTCTGACTTTTAAATTATTCTTCCCACCTCTGGTTTCTCCCCACCCTAGTCTGCTATCCAAGGCACCAAAATGATTTTCTAAATATAGATTTGATCATGTTATTGCCCAGTTCAAACTCACATTGCCTTCAATCTCCTTAGTATGGCATTTGAGGCCCTTCCCGATTTGCCTTATCAGTCTCATTTTTACCTCTCTTCCCTTACACTCTATGTTGTAGTTACATCAGATATCTCACCATGACTAGAACATGTCATGCACTTGCACAGGTCTGTGTTTTTATATCTGCTGTTAGCTTTTCCACCTTTTGAAGCTAACATAGTTCTACTCATCCTTCTAGGTCCAGCTCTAGTGCAACTTTTGCTAGTTCTTCCTGCCCAGACTGAGTTAGTGGCTGCCTGCTTTCTATTCTCAATGCACTCTGTATATTCTTCTTTCATGGCATTTACAACTCTGCATTAGCATTTGCTTTATGCATGACTTTCTATACCACTTGCTTGTGAACTCCTTGAGGATTAGAACCAGAGTTTTGCATAGTGTTTAATAATAAATGTTTGTTACATGAATGAATGAATGAGTTAATGAGTTAATTATTTCCTCCTGCAATGGACATTAGTCAGCATTCAAAACAGTCCTTTTCCATTTGGAAATATCTTTATTTCCATATAGTATAATGAGGCCTCTTAAGTTTACCAGAGGTCTGGGAAAAGTAAATGTAATAAATGGTAAAGTATTTTTAAGTAAGCACGTATAGGCATTAGCTTAAACCTTTTAAAGACAGACGTTACACTCCAGAAAACATTATGAATAAGAAGGTTGAAAAAAACAGTTTGTTGCATAATAGCTAGGAGTGAAAAGTTCTTTTCTTTATCCCTGGGAACAATAAGGTGATAACCCATATTTCAATCCCCTTCCCCCACCTGCTCTTGCCAGTGCTTACCATAAGAAAAAAAATCAAATTCTTTCATCTAGACTTCTGGTCTTCTCTAAAAGGCAAAAAGGAATATATTGTAATATTAATTGTTCTTGAATTTCATAATTTTATGAAGATCAGGTGAAATTTACAAATGTCTTGGTGTGGGTAGCATGATTTAAAAACAAAGTTGCTGGCTGTAGGTAAAAATTATTTGTTCAATTTACAAAACTGGAAATTTCTTCATCCAAAATTTAATTCACAAATTTGCTTTAGTATTATTCAAATCATGGCACAATTTTTAAAGTAAGCTATAGAATTGTGTATTTTAAAATCACAAGTGTTCTTAGGACCATTTTTATCCAATGTAGATGACAGATTTGGGGAGATATTAATGTCATTGCTACTTATGGAAAAAATACCTTTGGTTATAATATAAGATATCTTATGTTTTTAAAAAGCCACACAGCATTTTTTTAATCTACCAGTTCTAGGGCTAACTAAAAATAAAGGTAAAAAATTCTTCATTTGCCTATTTAAGAATTAAGTCAGAGAGACCTATGTACTTATTTACCAGATTAGCTCTTAAAGTTTATTTCAATAATCATTACTTGGATTGATGGTTTGTAGCAATCATGAATGGAATTCAATAGCATTAAAGTTATTAAAAACCACAAAATAAAAAAAAATAATGCCAGAAGTTTTATAAGTCACAAGCCAGCTCTCTACTATGATTCAGCAAATTTCAGCATTCGAATCTAAATCAGATTCAAAGCTTCCTGAATCTGTAGCCATCTGACCAGTCCCAGAGCTCAATGAGAGGTTTCTGGTGCTTGAATCCTCCCTTCCATGCTTGAGAAAGTAAAGCAGGCAGCCCAGTGGCAGAGCCTGCCACTCCTCCAGGCTCAAGGCCTCTGCACTACTTGGCACTATTGGATTTTGTCAGACTAAGGAATCAATGAGCAATGTACTGAGTGATTTTATTTAAAAAAATGAATGTAAGCCCCAAGCACTGAGCCCAACATACAGTCTGAACTTCCTAGGTCATACCAATGCTTACACAGCCCTTCAATAACTTATGTGTTTTCAGGTCAGAAAGACCAAATACATCAATCAAAGGCAATGTTGTCTCTGTGACTCGTTCATTTGCATTCTAAGTAAAATTCACGGTTTGTAAGTCAGATATAAACAGAAGACTGATATGTGGTCCAGCGGCTCAGGGTTCCAAACACACCAGGCTTCAAAGGCAGCTGTGAGGTTTGCCTATGAGCTACTCCTATGTGCCTGACAAATGCTTGATAGAAATTTTTGCATGGGCGTCGGGGGAGTCTTTGCTTCACTATTTAAGGAGTTTTGCTATGAATAACTACGAAAACTTATCCAGGTGCCATTTAATAGAAATTCTCAAAGCCTTCTGAAACAATTTCATTTGCAATGAAGCAATAGAATGTAATCAAAATATCCAATCCTGTGAATCAGGATTTCATCATTTCCACCCCTGCTCTAATTTACTGTGTCAACTTTTCCAAGTTCCCTTCCCCTCAAAATGCTTCTCTTTTTTTATGTTCTTAAATGGGAAAAAACCCTCTGCTTCCTTATCTTTCCTTTCTTTTTAAGTGTATTCTGATGAGTACAATCTGGCCTCACTGGAAGTTCTTCTTGCGGCCACAGCTTAGGTGACGGAAGTAAAAAGAGTTTTAAAAAGTACACGATTTCTTTCATACAAAGCTTCCTCAAATCATACACAGCCATTTTTTACCTGCCCTACAAAAACCAAATTGCTGTTCTCACATTGCAAAATCATCTGACTGCTCTCACCAGCTCCACACTGTTGAGATAACAACAGGCTGTGCACAGAACAGAAACACTGCATCCTCCCCTCCCCCCACTGCTGCTTTAGCACTGGATGCTTTTATTTTTCTTAAATGTACACACACAGGCACATTCTGAGTTAGCCAAAAAGATGTGTAAAATGTAAGTTAAAAGTGGCTAAAAGGAGAAGCAAGCACACTTTCATTTAATTCAAGAGCTCATCTAAGAGGACAATGTAATGAGACATATGAAGTCAGAAAAACAAGAGGATGTGGAGTCTTCATAAAGTAGTGCTCCTATTAGAAACAGATCTGCCTTAGGCAAGAGGAATTTGTGGCAAGTTAATTGAGTCATGGATGTCCTAGACCCAGAATGAGTTAAATAATTTGTGAGGCCCCTTGCAAAATAAAAATGTAGGGTCCCGTGTTCAAAAGTTATTAATAGTTTCAAGAACCATCAGAGCATTAAACCAAGTATGGGACACTTCTAAGCTTGAGTCCCTGTGCAACTTTACAAGTTGCATGTCCATGAAGTCAGCCCTGCACATATCTAAGACCCAGATGGCCTATGTGAATCTCTGATAAGCCTGAAATTCCTCTCCAGATGACCTCAGATTCCTCCTTTCATAAACAGACCCCTTCAAGTTTCTCTCCCTTAAAGAATCCATGAAGAAAACAATCATTTTTTTCCTTTACCCATTTTGCTTTATGCTTTTTCCTTAGAGAATGTGAATATTATCATGCTAAGAATCTGATGGTAAAAGATGGATATTACTAAATATGACTCTCTAAAAGATAAATCTGACTCAATTCAATAGCAAAAAACAAAAACCCAAATAATTTGATTAAAAAATGGGCAAAAGACCTGAATAGACATTTCTCAAAAAAAGACATACAAATGGCCAACAAAAAATGCTCACTATCACTAATCATCAGGGAACTACAAATCAAAACCACAATGAGCTATCACCTTACCCCAGTTAGAATGGCTATTATCAAAGACAGAAAACAACAGATGTTGGTAAGGATATGGAAATAGGAGAATGCTTATACACTGTTGGTGGGAATGTAAATTAGTACATCCACTATGGAAAACAGTATGGAGGTTCCTCAAAAAACTGAAAATAAAACCACCATATGATCCAGCAATCCCATTATTGGGTATATATCCAAAAGAAATTAAATCAGTATGTTGGGGACATATTTGTACCTCCATGTTTATGGCAGTGATATTCACAATAGTCAAGACATGGAATCAACCTAAGTGTTCATTTACAGATGAATGGATTAAGAGAATGTGGTATATATACACCATGGAATACTATTCAGCCATAAAAAGAAGGCAATCCCATCATTTGTGGCAACATGGATGAACCTGAAGGACATTTTGTTAAGTGAAAAAAGCCAGGCACAGAAAGACAGATACTGCATGATCTCACATATATGTGGAATCTAAAAGAGTTGATTTCATAGAAGTAGAGAATAGAATAGTGGTTACCAGGGTCTGGGGAGGGGGAGGGGAAGAGAGGACCAGGAAAAGTTGGTCATGAGTACAAAGTTGCAGTTAGACAGGAAGAATAAATTCTGGCTCTATTATGTAGTAGGGTGACTATAGCTAATAACAATGCAATGTATATTTCAAGATAGAGGATTTTGAATGTTATGACCAAAAATAAATGATTAACGATTAAAGTGATGGATATGCTAATTATTCTGATTTGATTATTATACAAAGTTTACATGGTATACATGTTGAGACACTGTACCCATAAATATGTACCATTATTATGTCTCCATTATAAATAAAAAGAGAAAAAGAAGAAAAAGACAGAGAGACAGAAAGACAGAAAGAGAGAGAGAGAAAGAAAGAAAGAAGAAAGAAAGAAAGAAAATAAGAAAGTACAGCTATTGAAAAGCAATAGGTATGTTTATACCTGATATGGAAAGATCTTTGAAATATAATGTTAAATTAAAAGAGAAATATGCAAACAACAAAAACAGGAAAGATTAATGTGTACTCCCGGCTTGTGGACAGCCTGTGATTGAACACAGGAGCAGGGACTCTTGGTTTCCTCTTCTCTCCATTTCCCTAATCACAGGGGTTCACTTTCTTAACCCTGCATCACCATAGCAACATCCTGGACCTCAGTCTCCTGTCTACCCAAATTCTCAGATCACTCTTTCTTTCTGCTAGATGATGCATTGCTTCTCTGTTTTTCCAGTGGGACCCAGTGATAGAATAGACAGGACATGTGTTGAAAGTCAGTCAGAACTGGTTTCAAATTATACCTTTACCACTTTTTGTTTTGTATAACAAATATATTTTATGTTTCAATATTAAGTCATTGTTTCTCATAACTGCTCTGTGAGGTAAATATGATCAACTTGTTTTAGATGAGGGAACTGAGGCCCAGAAAAATTAAGTGACTTGCTCAAGGTCACACAGCTGGTGAGTGGCAGAACTGGGTGTCAAACCTTAGCATACTGGCTCCAGAGTGCCTGCTTTTGAACACTTCTCTATGCTGACTCTTCCTGAACTATTTGTTCTCTCCCTGTAGTCACTGGATCACTGGAACAAACACTAAAACCCCTTAAACCTTGGTTTCCTCATTGTAACACAAATATAACAATCTCAAGTGGTGATTACAAGGAATAACACTAGAAATGCATGTGAAATACTTTATAAGGCCCCATATAAATATTAATAGTTCTATAATTTTTGTTTTGCCTGTAGAACCTTCCATTATTTATGTAATCAAGTCCAAATTTCTTATTCTGGCTTTCAGAACCATCAAAAGGTAAATTCAGCCAGCCATGCCATTCTCTTAACTATTCTATGAGTGCTTATTTATGTCTTTACATTTTCAAGCTTGCTGATTCCCTAAGCATTTCTCCAATCCAGGACTCTTTGTGTCCTGCCTGCTCCAAGCTGCCTTCTCAGATAATCCCAGTCTAGTCTGTATTGATCTTTTTCTTTTCTGATCCTGACCTCCCATATCCCTTTCAAGAATAAATAGCTCATCTTGCCAATTTGGTTATAAATTCCTTGAGGGCAGGCACCATGTCTTATTTCAAGTGTATCTGTTGTGTCTCTCCAACATACAGGAGGTTCTTGAGGCAAATTCAGTGGCTACCAAGTTTTCTACTTTCCCCCAGCGTCTCGCCCCAGGGCTGGGCACACACTCAGTCTGCAGGAACACTTGTGGATTTGTTTTAGATGTGCACAGCATCTGTTCGAGTGTTCAGCACACAGTGAACACTCCATAAATTGTATTTTTAGAGACAATCTGTTACCACATAAGGACTACCAGAAATTACTCATACTCTTTGTGTAAGTGGATTTATACAATTATAATATTTAAGAGCTGAAATAAGGACGAGGGAAAGAAAATCATAAGGCTTTTTGTAAATCCAAAAGGATCATTAGAACTCCTAGTCCAAATGTGTTCAACTGGTGTGTCACAGACCAGGTGTAAAATTTGTTGAAAATAATTTGTTATTAATGATAATGTGTCAAGTTTGAGAATAATTTACTGTTTTCAATGAATTAAAGTTGATTCCAGTTTTCTCCAGTAATGAGCTCATTTTTATTCAACTGTTTTCTTGTGTGAGAAGGCTAAGTCTACTTTCTTTCTCAGATGAGAAAACTGAGGCTCATAAAAGGGAAAGACCTGTTCCAATGTCATACAGAGAGCTAGCAGAAGCATAGAGGCTAAATTGTAGGTCTCCTTGTCCTCTGTTGAATGGTCCTCCCACTGTCCTCAGATCCTACTCAGTCAGCAAATAAGAAAGAATCAGTGTGATTTAAGAAGAAAGCAAAACAGAACCCAGTAAATTTTAAATCTTACACACCTAGTGAAAATATTTGTCTCCTGGTCAGGGATCAAGGTTTGGGAAAGGTTTCTCTTGGAGAGGCAAGGCAAGAGGAGTTTATGAAACTCCCTATTTCCTTCTGCTCTGTTATAAATCATTCAAGAAAGTATATATTTACCCCTTTCTTCCTAAGACTTTACCTTATCTTTGTACAAATATCCATCTTTTTATATTTGCTTTTGCTCTAGAGAGAAACTCAGAAAGTCCTATTGAAAAACAAACTACATCAACACAGAAATTTTAGTTTGTAAGAGCAGAAGAATCAGCTTATTATTAAAACTTCAGAACATTTCAGCCATTTGCACAGTATAACTGAACAACTTTTCTGATGAATTTGCACAAGAGAATGTGAATAAATGCAGTTCAAAACTAATGAGATTTCTCCGACAAACCCTTCCCCCAATTTACCCAGATTATTGTTTAAAATGCACTTGCCTTTCAGAGATCAACTTAGTAAATAAATATATTTTTTCCCAAACTTTCAAGTTAAACATTTGAAATGTAATCATACTATAAGTCTTTAGTATCCCAATGGCCTCTTTCTAAATTTATTTTTTTAAGATGGTAGTTTAGACAAAGATAACCTACATTTACTTTTTCATAATATTCTATAACATGACAAAAGAAAACACACAGCAAAGTGTTGCTGGATTTTCCTTTCATTCACTAATGCTTTTAATAAGCCCCTCAGAAATCTCTAGAAAACAGAGAAACTTTTTGAATGGAAGCTTTTTCTTCTTTTCCACTCTTGAAAAAGATCATGACAGCTAAATATTAAAATATTGAGTGATTTATTTGTTTCAAGTTAAAATCTATTTGACCAGATAGAGACACTTTGGCCAAGAAATAAAACTATGGCTGAAGTTTATGATCAGGAAGAGGCCAAACACCACTTGTCTGCTAAGAGCTTTGCTCATTAGAATGCATCATTGAATTTCTGAAGCTCAACTGAGTTGTCCAAGGGTTTATCAGTCTCCCTGATGATAAGCAACTTGGCATTGCTGGCTAAAACGGTGGGGTGATGAAACACTACATGGGAAAATACTATTTTCCATGAAATGTGATAATGTGGTCTTCCTAGATTGACTCATAGTTTAATTTGCTTAATTATCACACAGAATAACTAAATTCATTCATCAAAAAATACAATACCCTTGAAAAACAGATAAATGGAAAACTCATCACTTTCACCCCCCCAAAAAAGCAGCAGGATGTTGTGATTTACAAATAAGTAAGAAAAATGGTTTATACTTTTTAAACTCAAGTTTATGAATAGAAAGTAACCTAAGACAAAAGGACAAATGGAGTCCTGTAGAAATAAAATCAGAGTAGGGCTATATCCAAAGTAGACAACTGAAAAGAGAAGAGGTTTAAGAGATTTTCAGGCTTAAATAATAATTGTCTCAATGCCCTGCTTTCTTTTGTGGGTAGCATCCAGTCCCAAAGTAGCCTGGAATCATAGAGCACTAAAGTTGGATGTGTCCATGGAGTTCATCCAGTCTTCCCCGATAGGAAAGGTGAACTCCAATGAGAGCCTTGAGTTGTCTTCACAGCTTTATAGCCACACTAAGATCAGAACCTCAGATCCTAAGACTCTTCACTGTGAAATACCACTTGTAGGTTCTTATTTTGTATAAATTGGACTTTATGAAACAACCTTATTCTAACCAAAATATGATTTAATATGGTCTTGAACCCAAAGAATTTCTCTTCTATCTGGAAGACTTAAGAAACAAACCAATCAAATACACAGAGCCAGAGGAAGAACCAAATGATAAGCCCCGGAAGAATTCATCATTCAAGTTTATCAAGGAGTGCATTTTCTCTCAATTTATAATGTCCCAATTCCAAAAGCCAATAACACGGCAATCTCACAGCTCAGCAGTAAAGCTACTTTTAACTGTAGAATGAGATCATCGGGTTCGATGGACATACCCAAGTATCACTTAAAATCGAGCCTGACTGCATGTAATAAACTTTAGATCTTGTTTGTGTGTTACTATACTTCCCTGTCATTTTCATGGTGTGTGTGTGTGTGTGTGTGTGTGTGTGTGTTTGTCTGTGTCTTTGTGTGTGCCTGTGTGCTTGTGTTTCTCATAAGTTCTGAAAATATTTGAACTAAATATTCAAGACTTCCTGGAACAGCTAAAAAAAAACCCATTGTAATTATGCTTTAAACTTAGATCCTCCAGTTTTTAACCATTTCTTCAGTATTCCTATGAGAACCAGAGCTTAATTTATTCATTAAGAAAATACTTATTGGAGAGTTGGGTATTATGCTCCAAAACACTATGTTAGATGTGAACGATATGAAAGTAAAAGAGGCTTGAAAAGTGAGGGACTTGGCCAAGGATTACCCAAAGGAGAGTCCATTCACCAATCCTGTCTGCCTGACAGTCACTTTGTCAGTTGAAAGGTACCTTAGGTTGTATGTTGTATCCCGCATTCTGTCAGGATCAAAATGTCCCAAAATGCTGAGTAACAGTGTGACAGATAACTAGCCCAAATGTTCTTTTTTATGGTAAATGTTGATAGCAACCATAAAATAATATCTTAAAGTATAATTAACAAAAATGATGCATAGCTAATTATAAAGCAGTTGCCCAGGCAAACACTGATCAGGTACATTTTCAGCCCCCATCCAGGAATGACAAAACCTATTTTGATGTTTTTTTGCCAGTATAAACAGACACATTATGAACTTAATATTTTATATGACATGTTTCAGAATGGAGAGCTGTACATTACTTTTATTCCCATTTCATTTCAACTGATTTTTTTAAAGGATCTAATGATCTGGTGTACTACCACCAGTTCTCATACTTCAATAAAACACTTTAAAATGTGGCTGTTCAAATTGTTTCAGCTACCCTATGAAAGCTGTATGAATAAACTGAATAGATTATGGATTTATTACCAATCTTAAGAGAGGATAATTTGTTCTAAGTCTTCATGTACACCACAGGAACCACAATTCCTTTGTTATGTTATACATTTGTGATTGGGCATACCTGGCAGATATAGTCTAATGTTAAATCAATGCAAATAGCCAAAGAAGTCACTTTGCTATAATATCACCATAATCACAGGAACAGACGAACCCCTCCCTTTTCTCTCTCTTGTTATTTGTTCTAACTCTAGTCTTTGTGAATATAGTTATAGCATTTCTTTTAATGAACTCATAATTTCTATCCGTTGGATTTGTGAGTCAGTCTGTGTCTTATAAGATATAAATTTATTAGATCACTTGTCATATTAGAATTTTATAATAAAAAACAATTGGTTTTGGTGTGGATGTATGTGTGTGTGGTGGGGATAGTGGAGATTCAGTAAACATTTCAATTCTTAGATTACTTGAATTATTTTTGTTCTTTACTTGTAAGTTTTTAAGTCTGATACTAATGGATATTCATGGAAAAGTATTAATATGTGTTTTTAAAAAGCATTTTACCTCAAACATGTAAACTACAATCATATAACGAATCAAAACTTTAATTTGTAAACATGCCAAAGCAAAAAGGACCGTTCCCACAATATTTTGTTATTAATTCCTCTTCAGATTTTAAAGAATGTTTCTAACTAATTTAAAGATTTATTTTTAGAGAATATTTATTTATTAACCGAAAGCTAACTACAGCATAAAATAACTGTGTAAACCGTTTATCCAATAAAATACAATATCATTTGATCACATTTCCAATATTGCATTTTGCCTATTAACAGCCCAAAATATGACATTTATTGTTTGGAAAAAAAATGTCACTATTTGCCACAGAAGTCTATTTACACAAGAGCTTGTTTCATTTTCCATTTATTCCAATAACTTGAGAACAATTATTTGCAGCTAAATCTAACAGTATTTTTACAAGTACTTTCAATCTAAAATACTGCTAAAAAATTCCAATACACATGCAATTCAATATGTTTACATAATAACATATATTTATTATGAAACCTGTGACTCTAAGAACTTTATAGAATATGAATACAGGAGTCACGCTACCCTCTACTGAAACATAGCCACATCTGAGATAAGAGACACTGCTGAGCAGAAGAGTCCTGTGTTCAATCGAGTTAAAATGGGTTGACTACTCAGACTGTTCAGGAACGCTACTGTGCCATCATAGAATCACTTGATAGCTCAATTCACACCAAACTGCAACAGACTTTCAAGCATGAGACCTTGGCAACCAACAAACTTGTAGCACAAGCAGCCTTGGCAGAACACACTTATTATGCAGGTGGGCTCTGTGTTAAGCAAAGCTGATATTGAAAATCCAAATATACAAAACAGATAAATTAGAGAATGATTATTTGTATTATAAAAAGAGTTTTCTGCTTTAGAAAATGATTCAGAAGTTTCCTCTAAATGGCAGCTCCCCTGATGTGTTTAAAATACAATTTGGTTTATGAAACATCAATTTACATGTGACTTTTTACACAACCATTGTGAAGCAAAATATACCTATATACAATCCTTAATTTTCCCTATCAGTATTAAGGTAAGTGTCTTATCATTGTATTGGTAAAAGACACTTAAGCCAAAATATTATCTCTTAAGTCACTTAAATATGAAGTAAATATTGTCTCTAAAACATGGATATTCCAGAAAATTTAAGTACATTTGTGATTTTCGTATTTATAATCTTGGTAGTCATCTTTACAAAGTAGATCTTTAGATAGCACAAGTATATGGCTATCTTTAGGCCATAATACTAGGTCTTATTCTGCAGAAACTGTTTTATTTTATTTTATTTCGGTGGTTTTATTCCTTTTAGCTGTGTAACTCCAAAGAGATGATAGTAGTGGTTACACTGTAGCTAGACTATTTATGATAGTTCAGTTTTATACTTCACTGCACAGAATTACCTTTAAAAACTTAACCTCTTACATGGCATTACTGTTTCACTGTTTACTCTGGGTGATTGTCATTCAGGTAAGGTTCTCCTTTATCAGCACTAAGTGCCTTGCCAGGGTGAGGGTGGGTAGTATGGGGTAGGGTGGGGATGTGGGGAGTTGGGGGGGGGAGGGAAAGATAGAGATCCTGCCCACTGTATCTCTGCTCCCTCAGCACACAGGCTAGAGCCTGGTATTTAGGAAGCAAGCACTCAATAACTATTTACTGAATGAATGAATGAATGAATGAAGAAATGAATGGATTAGGTGAATTGTCTGGAAGGCTTTCTTCACTCTAATCCAGTATGTTTCTGGAATGTGTACAATAAAAATGAATTTTCAAAGTCTAAAAAATCATAGAACCTCTCTCTCACTCTTTTTGTACTGTTTATAAAATTCATAAAATATTGAGCCCTTGGAAAATATTGATGACTTGGAAACATTTATAAACATTAAGTCACCTTAGAGGTCAGAGGAGAAAGAAGAGGAAATTGAAGGGTCATTTCCTTACTCACCAACTGCTAGAGAGAACTAACAAGGCACACAGGTTGACGAAAGTCCAGAACCAAATTAGACTCTTGGCAATTGTGTCCAGACTGAGAAGTGGTACTTTTGAGAGTTTCAATACAAACTTAGCCACAGGTATATTCGGAAACAGTGAAAGCAACTAATTAAGAGCTAGAATAGAAGGGAATTACCATTTTCCATTTGTAGGGCATTCTGTAGGCTAGAAACATTTTGCTGTGATGATGCTCATACCCCTTACAAGCAGCATGTGAAATAAAAGTGAAACAACAAAATCTAGCTGTAGAAGATAAAAATAAAAATCCTAAAATAAAATATGTTTGAAAGTGCTTGAGCAGATAAAGGAAAATAGAATGTAGTCAGTGGGGATGCTAATAAGTTAATAGAACTTAACATGCTTATGATTGCATTAGAAAATAAAGCTTCAAAGTATATGGTGTATTGTGCTTTTAAATAAAATAGTGTAGACTACATTCAAATGATTTCATCTGAAAACCTAATGTGAATAAAATACAAATCTAAGAAGCATGAGAATATGGAATCAAACTATAATTATTAGGCAAAAGAGTTTATGGATTTGAGTTCTTCCAGGAGGCCTCTTTAAAATCCATGCAACTAAATGAATATTAAGGTATCTCTCTTTAAGCTTAATGAGTTAAATTTGCTATGGACATTTTACGGGAGTGACTTTACTTTCAAAAGAACAAGAACAAACATTGAAGTGAAATCACTACATTAATATCTCTAGTCATACAGTTTAAGCCTGAAGACTAGCTTAAGAGAATATATATGCTCATTTGCCTTCATAATCACTTCCCAAAATACCTAGCTCTGTATCTGTATTTATCTGCACCAAATGAGCGCAGCCAAAAGAAGATTTTTGAAACTCTTTTATATATAAATGTTTCACTCAAAGACAAAGTGGTTTCCAGGAGCCATCTCCAAGTTCTACTAGCATTATATTCTAGCTCCTCTTCAGTGAAAAGTAAAATCTCTGTACATTAACTTTCTTGTTCATAATTTCACCATTTTCAACTTTGATCTAATGGATTGAAATAAGAATTATGATCTCTAATCAAAGAATAAACATGTTAGGTTGCCACTGTAGATATTCAGAGATTTTAGATTGTTAAAGGGATTGTTTTTCCTGAATATACTTTATGCGCGCGTGCACACACACACACACACACACACACACACAATTATCTTCTATTGTTTTTTAAAAAAACAACTATTTTGCACCAGTAATTATTAATCCAAATAATTTGGATTTAAGCTATTTCTAATTGAAAACCTATCACATGAATTGTTTATAGTGATAGACAATTAACTATTAGTCATTTTAAAGCTTTAAAAGTAAGTTATCAGGATCCACTTTAATCTCCACATGATAATAAAGGATTATTATGTGCAGTAACCTATTTATGAAAAGGAAACAGTGTGCTTCTTTCAGACGCCATCACTTGCTTTAATAAGGAATTCAAAAGCTGGACTACTTTATATGCAGATCACCATCCCAGTTGCATAAGGATTTACAATAGACAAAACAAAACTATTTTTTGTTGTAAAGAAGGGCTGTTTGTTTAAATCACACAATAACGTTTGCATCTAAAAATTATCTACAGGCTAATAAGGCTTCATAAATGTTATATAGACTTGGTTAGTTAAAATCATTTTAATGTTAAGACCAAAATGAAAGGCTTGCTCAAGCTGACAAGGAAAAATTCAAGTAACACACGTCTAAAGAAGGCAGAAGGAAAAAGATGCTTATTATCTTGGTTTAAGTAACTACTAACTGATTTGGAGATGCAAATAGTACATGATTTGATAGCACCCCATTAATGCTTCAATTAAACTCCAAAGGAAAATGCTGCTTTGTCAGAAAATGTGAAAATTGAGAAGGATTCTGAGTCTAACCTTCTATCCTAAAAGAAATAGAAAATAATATACACATTTTTATCTCCATTGCCTCGAATTTGCAGAGAACTTACTTGGGAAGTTTTAATTTTACCTTTGAAGTCTTCCTTCAAGGTATTGAATAGCTCATATGTCTTTATTAAATGAGGTGTGTGGCGGCCTCTACTGGTGTGTGTTAATAGAAAATGTTTCAATAGGCAGAAAAAATACTAATTTCAATTAAAAAGTTAGAAATACAGACTCTTTCATTTAAATATATAAAAATATCTAATTTAATGAAGAAAAAACATATATTACAAGTTGTGTAATGTACTCTTAATTAGGAAAATAATCTAAAACACTGACCATGTTAGTGTAAAATAATGATTTACGGAAGGGCATTAATTGTTCAATTCACTCTGATATTGGGTTAAATATACTTTATTAATGAATTATTAATCCCAGCTGAGGCAGCTTATTACCTCTAGTCCATTGTTAAATCCCTTTAGTTGACTTAAATAAAATCACATAGAACAAACCCAGAGGAAAGGAAATATTTTACAGTTAAGTCTACAAAGTCCTATAACTAGAATCATTTGATGACAGGCTGGTTTTTATAACTCAAGCAAACTGTACGCTGACTTAATATAGCTGAAACATCAATCTATTTACAGTGTTTTCAATTTCAAAAATACAACACATTAAAATATGTTCAATTTATCAAAGCTAAAAGCAACATTTAAGTAATGTACTTAAAGTGCGAAGGCACTTTAACACAAAGAAGTGATGCCAAGTGGCTATACTTGGTAACTGAGTATGGAAATACCATATATCATTATTTACAAAAGAAGTTACAGTCCCAAAGGGTCTTTGGGGATCTTCTACAAAATACACTAAATATCCATTTTCATTTGAAAAGTTTGCTTATTCTTTCCTAATTCACTATAATCTCCTCTTTCCACTACCACACTGCAAAAACAAGATGGTTTTGAAACAAAACCATAAACAAAATATATGAAAAATGCATTGTAGAAACATTCATGTTCACTGATGATTCTTGAGAAGAGAAAGAAAAAAAAAACAGTAGGGGAGGAGAGCAAGAGAGAAATAATTTAAAGGAAAACTTGCAAAAGCAATATCATTGCTTCACCCCATCTCCCAAATATTTCCAGAGTCCCCTGTTAATGCTGGGAAAGGGAGAACACAAACAAACACAAAAGCAAATGCAGTGTTGCCTACAGTTTGGAGCAGCATCCTTAGATGCCATAGGGTTGTAAATGATTTCCCTTCACAGCTGACTGATTGCAGTTTGTTTTTCCAGAACTTCGAGGTAGTCTGGTTCTGACTGCGGCTTAGCTTGCAGTAAAGGGTGGTCAGGTTTTGACTGCCCCACAAAGCATTTCCTGGGAGTTCCATACAAAACGGTTTTATTGATTCTGTCTTGGTTTTGGCGTCGAGATTCATATGAGGGGGCGAACTGCCTTTTAGGTAAGGTACAAAAGTTATAGTGGACTAGGCCTGCACTGGGGAGTTCCTTGACTCGCTCAGCAATATTTTGATACAGCAGCTCGGGCTCTCTTGGTGTGGCCTGCTTTTCTAGCAACTCAGTGGCACTTATTGTGTATGCAAGTGTGGCTGGCTCTTCTTTTTTCTCTTCCAAGTTGCCATAGCTAAACTCTTGCAGGTTTCGGTAATAGGCTACTGGGTCCCCTTCCTTCTGCATGTAGATAGGGTTTTGGCACATTTGACCCACAGGTGGGGGGATATAGTTATAGACGTGGCCATCTGTTTTATCATGAGTCTCCGTATTGTAAGACCCATACTGTAACTGAAAGGAACTTACGTCTAGGTTGTTGGCACTCCTGGGAACACTTGGCACTCCCTTACGGCGTTTAAGGACAAAGACGAATAAACCAGCGCCAAAACAGACAGATAAGATGAAAACAACAAGCAATCCTAAAATTAAGACAGAAAGTGGAACTTCAGTGTGTAGTTCAGGATAGGAACTAGGAGACACACTAAGTGACCGAGGTGTGTCTGTATTGTGATTCATTGACAAGATGGTCCCATCTGACAAGTTTGGACTATCTGGACAAATAGCATCCCTCCCCAGGAACTTCAGTATCTCCCCTGCGTGCTTAGCAGGAGACTCACAAGTCACTTCATTGATGATGACAGGGGAATTGGCATGTTCTGTCCAGTCCTTTAGCCCCATGATGTCACAGGTACAGTCCCATGGGTTCTCTTGCAGATCTATCTGGATAAAAGCTGGAAGCTGATCCAGAACTCCTTTCACAGGCAGGTGAGAAAAATGGTTGTTTCTCAGATTCAGCCTGGTGAGGGCTGTGCCCCCAAATATATTATCAGGTAAAGACCGCAGTAGATTGTTATTCAGAAACAGTAGCTGTAGGTTAATCAAAGCATCAAAGGTCAGCGGCTTAATTTCCTTAATGACATTATACTCTAAATAGAGATATTGCAAGCTCTGCAGTCCATCAAACATAGAAGGATACAGCACTTCAAGGTAATTGCCATTCAGATAAAGTCTACGTAAACTGGTCAGGTTTGTGAAGGCACCTTCCTGAATGACTGCAATCCTATTGTTTCCTAAATGCAACAAATCCAAAGAACTGTATTCTAAGAGGTCGTTCTTATAGACAGTTTGAAGATAGTTCCCTGTTAGGTAAAGTTTCTTTGGACTGGTAGGTTTGGGCTGCAGGTCAGAGATATTAGTGAACTTCCTTTCTTGGCAGTTCACGTTTAGACCATTGTCTGAGCTCTGAGAGGTGCAGACACAGCTACTGGGGCAGGTGAGGGGCACAGGGGACTTGGTCTGATACACCATGATCGGTCCAAAGCTCTGCCTGTCCTTTGACACAGTTACTCGGGGAGTTGGACGATTTCTCATTTTAGGAGGCCGGCTGGCTTTTGGGGCCCTTGTTGGGTTGAGAGCAGGATTCATTGTAGGTGACAGCCTTTGGACATGTGTGTCAGCATGGCTGCCCCTCTGACTGGAATCACTGGCACTTTTTCTGGGACAGAGGTCTTGCCTGGTCAGTTGGGTCACATCTTTCCCATGCAACCTAAAGGGAGTTTCACAGACAATTTCTCCCACAAAAACAGTTATGGTGTCCAGCCAAGCTTTGAGAGGAAGTAAGTCACAAGTGCAATTCCATGGGTTTTCCTCCAGCTGAATCTCCATGATTCCTCCGATATGTTCAAGAACACCAGCAAAAGGCATTACTTTCAGCCTGTTCCCCCTCAGGTCTAAGTGGGTCAGTAAGACAAAGCGAAACACATTGCTGGGCAGGGACAGAAGAAGGTTGTCATTTAGGATGAGCACTTTGAGCTTATTAAGTTTGCTGAATGCCCCTGCCTCAATGGCACTGATATAATTATAGTCGGCCTGGAGGTACTCCAGGCTCTCCAGGCCCAGGAAGGTGTCCTCCCTCAATACCTCGAGCTTGTTGTTGTTAAGGTGCAGTCTCTTGAGAGTTTTCAAGCCGCTGAATGCCCCCGTTCGGATCTCTTGTAGCCCGTTGTTACCTAGGTGAAGAGTCACTGCGTTGGAGTAATTGACAAATTCGTTTGGGTATAGTTTTGTCAAGAGGTTTCCATTGAGAAAAAGTTGATAGATTCGATACTGGGGGGGCTGAAGCAGGCTGACAGTTGTAAATCCTTTGTTTTCACAGTTAATATTCAGCACGTTTTCCTTCTCTTCACACAGGCAGCGGATCTTGCAAATGTCTTTGGCAGTTTTACGACTCTCTGCCTGTAAGATCCCAGCCACGGTTAACACACTGAGGAACCAAACGCTGCTCAGCATCTTTAGGCACCTTTGGTGTCAGCTCAGGTACCTACAGGCAAACCTTGGGGGGGAGGAGGAAACGGGATATGGGGAAGAAAGAAACAAGGAAGCCTGATTAAAATGGCAAAGCAAAGAGGCAGAGTGGAAGGGAAGGAGAATGAGGGGGTGGGCAACAGGACAGATGAAATCACTGCGTTTTTCAAAGCAGTTTCTTCTCTCCTCTCTCTACCCTCCCCCCAACCCCAGCCCACCCACACGCGCGTCCCACACACAGGCTTGCACCTGATTTCCCGGCGGGTAGCAGCTAGCCGCGGAGTCATTAGTAACCGAGTTGTCCTACTAAATCCAGCCCATCTCCTCCTCCCCTGGGGTATCTCGAAGAGACCTCTCGGGCGTCTCGCCCGTCTTGGGCTCGCAGCAGAAATTGCTTTACTTTTTTTAAAAACTGCGCAAAAATGGGGTGGGAAAATTGGGAATCAGGGGGCTGGCTGCGGGACTGGGGATGACAAAGACAATGGGGGATGGGGGTACTCACACATCAGGAGAAGACGGGACCCCTCTCCTCTGCAGTCCACCAGGAGTTTAGCATCTTCAGGAAGAGAGGGAGAACAGGGTAAAAGAAGATGCCGCTTCCAGGGGGGATGCCCTGCTTTTTGTTGGTTGATTTAATTTGGTTGGGGGGGGGGGCGCAGAAATAAAACATCCGGCAGGCGGCAGGAGAAGATGAGGAGGGTTGGAGCGGAGGAAAGCTGAGCCACCAGGGACTCGGGGTGCGATAGCTTAGGGAGGTCAGGGAGCCGGCCGGCTCGGTCGGCTGGCGGCCGCGACGGTGGAGCCTGGGCGCGCGTTTCCAATCCCGTGGCGGCGACAGCAGTGCGTCTAGCAGTTTGAATTTGAGAGGCTTTGCAGGCTCCCCGGGAGAGGGCTAGGGTGACGTCACGGGGGAGGGGGCAGGCAGAGGATCGAGAGCGCGCGGTGGGGGAGGGTGGGGTAGATGCTTCCCTTCCCTGCCAGTGGCTTTGCAAAGCTCAATTCTCGGCTGCGTCAGTTGATTCTGAACTACTCCACTTCCAACCTGGCTGGCAGCTGGAGAAGCTCCTGCAGAGGGGTTTCTCAAGGAGGGGATCCGCTAAGGGGCTGGCACCACCCTCACTCCTGGGCCCCTCTGAGTGGTCGCTTCCCCTCATAACCTCCCTCACCTACACACTGCGTATGGAACAGTGACCTGGCCATTCCAGGGTGGTCTTATCCCAGATTCCCAAGCAGTGGTCCTAACCGTCTCATGAAGAGGTGTGGGAGTGTGGGGTGTGCGTTTGTGTGTGGTGTCTCTTTGCTACAGGATTGGTGCCTGTATGCCAGCTCCTAGCTCGAATGTTCTCTGTGCAGAGAGTGGGGTGTGTGTGTGCATGCACCAGTGTGTCTGTGTAGGAGGGTGAGGAGTTCTCTTGGGGGATTTATACATACAGAGCTTTGTTTCAGTGCTGAGAGAATTACTTTCTGGGTGGTGACCGGCCAAACAGATATTTGCCTGGACTCTGAAAGCCAGCTCAACTTTAGCTTATAGATTGAGATAAACAAAAACAAAACCCTTCTCCCCCTGAGGTTTATACTTAGTCAGATAATGAGGTTTAAACATGTACTTTTTGCCTGGAGGAAGGAGAAGAGAAGTGGGTGTCAGAAAAGCACTGCCAGGCTGAGCCTCAGCTGGGAGTAGGAGCCCAGGGAAGGGTGGTTGAGCCCTCCAGGCTGCAGAGGCAGAGGAGCTGGAGAACAGAGACAGGCACTGTCAATACCGGGAAAAGGAACTCTGGCCAGAGACCCAGCTTGCCTGGGTTCTGGGCTGGCTTTGTCGCCAGGTACGTCACTAGTTTCTGGGTCTTCCTTTCTCCATTTGCAAAAGGAGGTAGACTGTGTGGACCCTCTCAGCTCTGACATTCAATTTTGGTTCAAATAAGATTTTTAGTGCATTACTAAATGGCCAGGTGTTGGATTTTTGCCTTCATTGTCTCTTTTCTCCTTAATTATCTTACAACCCCCCTGGACCCAGGAATCTCCCAGTTTGGGGTACATTTGCAGGTGTGAATATTGTTTTCTGTTGCCTATAAGGGCTTCTCTCTGGTGGGAAGGGGGAAATGAGTTAGGAAAAGTAGGGTATGAAATAAAGTAGGAAAAGGAAATGTTCAAACGATGTGCCTGTCCCACAAAACACTTCAGTTTGCTTTCCCTTCAGTTCAGACCTGCTGCAGAGACAGTCAACACAGGGTCCACTGTCTGGCCAAATGTGGAATAGACAACCACATAGGAAAAATGAGCCATTTGGGAACAGAAAGCCCCCTGCTTCTCCCCTCCTCCTTCCTTGTTAAGCCCTGGTCCTAGGATGGATGGTTCAGTTTATACAAGCTCCTTCCTCCCCAAGAAGGGTTGGGGTAGTTTATAAACTCAGACACTAAGGCAACCTGTGGCATGGCGATCTCCTGTGCATTTTTCTCAGGCTTTCTCCCTCCAACCTCCATACCTTCTCCTTCCAAGAAAAGCCATGGACCAGACATCAGAACTCCTCTTTGCCCCAGTAATTCTTGCTTGGCTTTTAGCAAGATCATTTCCTTCTCAAGCCTTAAGTTGTCCTTCTCTATGTCATAGGGCAACTCTGAGATGAGGGGTTCTGGGGGGAGGGCAGCCCTATGAATGGCCTTCTACTCTCTATTGCAATTACTTCGTTAGATGCAAGCAGTCTGATGCAATGTGAGCACAATTAGGCTTCCTATCCTACCAAAGGGTGCATTTGTTTCCACATATTTCCAAATATTAAAAGTACATAGTTCCTAGAGAGATAAGGTTTATTCATTCAATCATTCATTCAACAAACATTTATTAATTAGGTTAATTTTTTCATTGATGTAGAAGCCAATGTGAGAGCTGGACAAGACCTCAGAAATCAGGTTCATTTTACAGATGAGGACATTCTTCAACCAGAGAAAGTGGTGACTCGCTTAAGCTCAAGAAACAATTAGAAACAGAACCCAGGGATTCTGAGTACCCCTCCAGTAGCTTTCCCAAAAGCCCACTACTACTTAATATGAATTAGGGAAGCACCATCTACCTAAATTTATATAGTGGTGGGGGTGTTTTATCTAAATGTGTTCTTTTTCAAAATTGTGTTTGAAAGTGGAATATTAGTTTTAGTTCTCAAATACAGTAATTTCCTTCAAGATATCAATGGTGGTGTCAATACTCCTTGATAAGAGATTATTTTGCTAGGAATTTGAGAGGGCGGGAAAGTGGGGGGGGATTTGGGGGCTCTTGAAATTCTTGACACTTACAGAATCAAGGAAATATGTGATAAGCTAGCTGGGGGAAGTGACACCTGGAACCCTGAGATGGTGTGGCAGGTCTTCCTTTCATGATTAGCTTCTTACCCTGGTTGGCTGACCCTTCCACCTCTCCTTCATCTCCTGTCTGTCCCTGAACGTCCACAGCCGCTTTGTAAAACACAGTTATTAAAAACAAATCAGCTTCAAACCCGATAAGCACTTTAAGTAAGTTTCATTCGGCTGGGCATATTGGGAAGAACCGCTGCAGTACCCCTCTAGGGAGAGCGGGTTTTTGAGGTGATTCAGGATGAACTGGGAGCCGGAGCCCAAGGGAAGCAGAGGCGGACATTAAAATAGGGAAAGTCGCTGAGGCGAGGGAGGCTTAAACAAGGACTCCGTCGCCTCAATCTCACTTGTATCTAACCGAGAAGAGCCTGGCTCGGGTCGCCAAGGCTTCCCCAGGACGCGGTGGGTGCCGGCGAGCGTGAAGCCCACCTCCATCTCGGCCTGTCAGGCCACCAGGGGGTTAAGAGGAGTCCGGCAGGCCTGAGAGGGGACACTGCCAGCCCGCAGCCCACTTCTCTAAACACCCACCCGCAGCCGGATCAAATCCCATTTCTAAAGGACTCTTCCGGGAAACCTGGGGTCTCAGAGAGTCCCCAGTTGCCAGGAATGGAGCACTGGCAGCTAGCGCAGCCATCCCACACTCCCTCCGCCTAGCCGCTAGACTCCTGGTGCCCGGCGCACTGCCCCAAAGCCGCGACGGCCACTCGCTCCGCACTTGCCCCCGGGCTTGGGCACCGCGGGCTGGTTGTACTCCAAACGAGCGGTAGCTCGCACCGGGTGCTTGGGCCGCCCCTGGCAGTGTGGGCCACTGGGGCTGCGCGAAGCGCCGAGCCCGACCACGCCCGCGCGGACGGTCCCGGGGCAAGGAATCCCCAGTAGGGATGAAGGTTAGAGGGCGGCTGCCAGCGTTGGGTCCTCGGCAGATCGCGCCCAGCCTCTCTACGCCTGTTCCCCTCGCTAGGGGAAGCGTCAGGGAAAGGCAATGGGCTGAGGGAAGCCAGCTCTCCAGCCGCGCTCAGAACTTACCGAGCGAGCGCGCCGCCCGGATCTTCTCCCGGAGGCGCCCGCAGCATCTGCGACTTGGGGAGGCGCAGGAGTCCACACAGCCTCGGACTGGCGGGGTCTGGGAGCGAGGACTCGGCGGGGAGAGCAGGCGGCGCCCCCAGGACAGGCAGATCCCTTCTGAAGCGGCTCACCACGGGGCAATGCTTCTGGCAGGAAGGAGGGAGGGAGCGAAGAGGGAGGAGGGAAGTAGAGCGAGAGGGAGGAGAAGGGAAGGAGGAAGGGAGGGAGAGAGAGAGGGAGGGAGGGAGGGCGGCCCCTCTCCAGCACTTATCAATCACCCGGCAGATCAAATGTCCCCGCAGTGCACCCGGGAGGGGGATGTTCCAGCCCACAAAGGAGCTGCTGCTCCATTTCTTTAACAAGCGCCGCGGAGCGCTGCTCACGCCTCTGGGCCCCTCTCGCCTGGAACTCAGCCCAGCCCTTGCAGCTTCTACCGTCGGCTGCCGCTCGGACTCGGTCAAGTGAAATAAGGATGGCACTCGGTCTGTACCAAATCCGAGGGGAGAATAAGACCACTGGGTGGAAGTTACGGACAAGTGAAAGAGCAGCCAGCCGTCCGAGCTGGACACCCTCCGAGACGGCTGCCTCCCCTAACTAGTAAGCGCCCAATCACTGGAGTTCGCAGACAGATATTTAAGGACCTCCTACGAGGATGGTAAACAAGGAATTTCTATATAATATAGAGCTCAGCTAGACTTGTGCAAATGTGTTAACAAAAGCAAGCCCTTAGCAGCGTTCCAGTGCCCGGTTGTTCATTCTTTTTATTCTTAACATTTCGTGGGTCTACTAGAGCGTTCTTTTTGCCATCCTCCGTTCCTTTTTCTCCTTTCATCTTCCTCTTATTAGTAGTCCAGGTGGTTGTGATTCTATTAAAGGAAGGGCGCTCATGAAAGAGTCAGTGTACTTCAAAAGGGAGGTGCGGTTTTCTCCTAAAGCATTGCGGTTCCCCTCAAGACTTGCTTTCTCTGGGCCTCTCCTCCACTCTCCCAGAGTATTCGAGATAAAGTTGCAGTTTTATTAGTTTATGTCAGGAGTAGGGAGTTCATTTGATGTCACCAAGATATTTCCCCCTAAATCCTGGAGGAGAGTAGCCTTAATTGAAGTCGTCACCGCCCCTTGTCCTTTTCATACCTGCTATAGGGTCTGTAAAACCCTAAATCCTTCAGAATATCCATAAGCTTGGCGGTGGAGAGCAGAAAAGGGAGGTGAGGAGAAGACTACAAAATCAGTGCAAAAATTACCTCCTCCGGCTAATGAATCTGCATTGGGATTTGTTTTCAAGGTTATTTCCCATACATCTAAACCAGGTTCTCACAGCACTGACTTCCACCTAATTCTTGTCCTTACCCTTGGGAATCTTTTGTGCTTCGTCCTTTTTTCTCTTCTTGGCTTTCTTTCATAATGATTTTCTAAGGAGACTATGCTGTCCCTTTAAAAAAGAAAACTATTGATACTGTTGTATTATAGACACGTACAGAGTTTACTTCAGTAATAGTCCAAAGAATTATAATCATATTTCTGTGGTTTTAAGGATCATTACTGTTCCTTTTACTTCATTCTTGAGAATGCCTTTCTGAAATTTTCTTACCATTCAATTTCAGAATAACATAGTTTTCACATATGCCCATGAGCAGGCTATTTACAGTTACATATTCAGAAACATTGCTCTTTTTAATATCCTTATTAGTGTAAGACATTCAATGTGCTCTTTGCTACAGACTATAGCAACAGCCTGGGCACATCATATTAGTACTAACTGAGGTCAATTAATGCTGTTCCCTCTCTGTCTTTACCTCGTTTCTGACTGTCATCTTTTCATGTAGTAATTTAATGGGTGCTATAAACAACTACAAAACACAGAGCCAAGAGGCCATTCAACTGCAGAAATAATGAGACAGTCATGCTGAAAAAAGGAGACAGTTTACTGTGAAAGGTGGTGTATCTGTCTCGTCTCTAGGCAAAGGGAACACACACAAAAGCAACTTGTATACAGATTAAATGAAGAACAGAGCGTCAATGATAAAAAACTAATATTTTATGTGGATCCAGTAGAAACATGTAATATATGGCATGCATATATTTTAATTAGCCTTGTAAGCAAGTCTAACATGCTTACCAGCCTTCAGAAAGCATTTAGCAGCCTGCCTTTCCACATGGGACCACACTGATAGTAAGATAAAATTAAAAGATAGACTTTTCTTTTTGTCAGCATAAAATTTTCAAGTAGGTGGGTAGCTATTTCGAAGGGTGCTCTGACTGCACAGACACAAAAAATGATGAGCAATACAAAACTTTCTATGAGGGTTGTTGCATAGATAATTACAGTAGGGGAGAGCTTGAAGTGTGTGAAAAATTTAAATATACCAATTTATTTGAAAGCTGCTTTATACTGACTTTTCTAAAATTTTCTGTGTTAGGGGAAATTTTTCAAATATAATTGACTACCAAAGACATTCATATTAATGTACTTCTGTTAATTAATAAAAATCACATTATTAATTCTTTCCTGTAGAAACATTGTAAAATGTATCCCTGTGTTTGTGTGCTGTTCTCTATTGTACATTCGTGTGACTAAAGGGCTTAGAGATCCCTAATTGCAATGCTAGTGGGAAAACAGAGAAATAAAATTAAATTTTGCCTGAGTTTTTATAATTTTGTTCTAAGATTAGAAGAAAACCAGAAATTTCATCTAGGATGAATGAAAAATGTGCGTATGTTCTATCTAGGATGATGCAAATGCTATTTAATGACTGTTTAGCACATAGACTACCTGAGGGTGTTGCTTCTCCAGCTTCTCCACATCTCTCTAGAACTAGCTATCTTTACAAAATAAAAAATAAGACAAAGTGGAAACCTCATGCAAAGTCAGTAATTCTAAGACAGATGTGCTGCATTTTCAGTGAATACTGTCCCTTTAGAACCAAAGGTTTCAAAGAAGAGTTCCATAGAACAAATTTCTAAATAAAGAAATGCAAGACTAAGAAGAGGACATGCCCTTAATACCAGTAATTATAGTTTGAAGGATATTGTAGACTTTGGTTCCTGATGCTATTGAAAGTATGGATATTTTTAAATTCAATTCAATTATTTTTATTATTTTGGCAGGGATTTTGGCTTGGTTGGCATAGTGCTGGGCCAGAACCCAGAGAAGTTTGCCTTTTAATCAAACACATAGCCAAGCCCTTGGAGCCCAATAGCCTGGATTCAAATCCCATCCTTACTACTTTCTCATAGTGGGACCAGAGCAGACACTGCACCTCTTTAAATTTCCCCGTGTGTAAAAATGGCTACTGGCACCTGCCACATGGAGTCAGTAAGGGCAGGATGTATACAGAGCTCGTGAATTGTGAGGTAGTACACATATGTACAGGGAAATCTTTAACTGAAGGATTCCTAAACTCACTTCTTAAAATAACTAGATTATACAAAACATTTTATAGTTGTTTTTGATGTTTCTCATGACAATCCTCACTAGGGCAATATAATTATCCAGACTTTACAAAAGTGGAAAATGAGACTCAGAAAATTCAAGTAACTTGCCTGTACTCAAACTCACACTGTTGGTTAGACAGTTGATTTTAGTGAGAAAGCAATATTTTAATTTAAGTTGGATAATAGAATCAGGATTAGAAAAATATTTATGATTCCAGTTGGGGCTACATAATGTCAAACATTCAAAAGAAAATTTCAAAAAATTCCATCTTTTTTTCCAAATGGTTGGACATATGTATATATCAGGGTTCAACATTGACTATATTGATATATTGGGCCAGATGATTATTTGTTGTGGCCCAGTGTCCTATGCAATGTAGGAAGATTAACAGTACCCTCAGAAGCATATATATGTGAAATATGTACATGTGTATAAATGCCTTACTTTTATTTAGCATTTGAGCAATTTGAGGGAACATAATGAACATTAAGACTTAGTAACAGAGCAAGAGAAAGATCCCAGGCTGCCTGATGGCCTGCTTTGTGATCCACTACTCTTTTCAGCCTGCCACCTCTTATGCTCCAAGTACTGTGAGTGGAGGCAGGAAATGCATACTGGTGCTGCTCCTCAGGAAGAAATATCTTTTACATCATGACCCAAGGCACTGTCATGGAGTGAAACGTGTTTTCTGAAACAATAGGACCCCCATCATAGCCTCACACTCTGAAATATTCTACAGTAGTTGATTTTACAATTGCTGGATGTGGTCCACTAAATTGATCTCAGGAGTGACTAAATAGATGGGGTATCTCACAGTTCAGATAACACTTGCACACTGGATTGGGCAGGGAAAAAAGGAAAATGGGACAGAAAATAGAAAGGGGGCAGTAGAGAAAGCGGGGAAGAATACAAATAGAGGGAAAAATGAAGTGCATGTGGTACAAAGTTATAGAAAAGCTTATGGCGCTCAACCAATTATATCAGGTGCCACTTATTGATGGCATCTGTTCCCTAATGGCTCTAGATATCCCCCCTTGTTGACTGAGTCCAATGATTTATCAGTAAGAACCATATTTAAGCTTACTGGACTTGAGAGTACATTTACATGGCAAAAGCCACAGATTTATAGATAAGGCTTAGGACAGCATTAGTAGGCATTTCATTCATCCTGACACATTCCATCCTATTAATCTCCCTGCTGCTGGAAGTTATATTTAGGTCTGGAGTTACAACCTAATGTGTTCAGGAGGAAACCAAATTTATTAGGTTTGACATTGTACTTTATTGGAATGGCATAATGCAGTTGAGCCTCTGTACTAAGTTCTGTTGATTTTATTTATGTATTTATGTTTGGCTAGTATAAATATATGGTAAAGTATGTGCCGTGGTAGAGAGTTTAATGCTGACTCTGCTGGAACATTCAAAACTGACTGCATGCAAGATGCCCAGTTGTAAAGAGTTACAGCTAGAAGAGCAGCTACTAAGGATTTGCATTAAGTATTTCTGATTTTTAAAAATGTCATCATTTGTGAGGAGAACTAGTCTATTAATATTAAAAAATGGCAAGGGTGACATACTCCAGATCTACTCCAAAGTAGTGATTTGCACAAAATCAAGTAGGGTTTAGAAATTGTGGGTTCAGAGAGGAGACAAGTAAAATCTAGAATGTAAATAAAATCATTTCCGAGTAATAGCTGGATGCAGCATTCAACCATCATTGCAAATCAATGAAGGGAGAATAGATTTTTTTTACCTTGAATCCTGATGACTTTTTTACTCAGATTTGATATCATTTATTTTCTTCCCTTCCATTTTTATTTTCCCAGGCAGTCTCCTAAGTGACATTATAATGACACTTGGCACACAACCCTATTCACTTGATTCTTGGAGGCGAGGTCACCTCAAAGTCAAATGTAATGGCCCCAGGATATATGTTAAGTAACTTTTGCATCTGCCTATGGTCTTACTGTATTCCTAGGCAAATTTTAAAAAAAGCTTCAAATTCTGAAATATACCTGAAGTTTTCTCAAAAAATAAGCTGAAGTGTATCTGGGGTGGAGAAACCATATGGAGTAATACTCTCGAAAGCATTGCTTTGGGGCAACCCCAGCAAACAATAACAATATTAGAGGTATAATCATCACCAGATTTTTCCTCCACCCTGGCCATCACCACAGCAACTTAAGTACAGTAGTGGGGTCAGTATCACTTTATTAATATTTTGAAAGGAGTATAAAGCAAGCTCATTTTTTGTTTGTTACACATCATTGCTTCAGAATAATGAATTCAGTATGCTGATCCTTTAGTTTTTTATATATAGATCTAGCTGTCACTGATCAGGAAATGGCACTATTTGAACTAGAAAACTGATTTGCTTTAATTTGACTATATTGAATTGTTTTATTTTAATGTGTTTTTCAATAGAAATACTAATGTGTAAGAAGATGTGCATATGACTACTAAATGATGAATGCTGGTTATTGTTCACAGCAAGGAAGGACAATCGTCAAATTAATTAACTGATGTTCTGCTTACAATTTTTAAGAATATACTCACTTAACGTAAGATAACTTTTATCTATTGAATACAAATAAACATTTCATAACAGTTTTGGCTAAGTCTAGGTCCCTGCTGTGAATTTCCAGTTGCTTGGAACTCATATATCACATGATTTACTCAAAGGTCTGAACAGATCTGCTATGATTTACATTGACAACATTAGGGTGTATTGGACTCCAATGAAATTATTAATTTTTGCATTCAACCCAAGCAGAAATAAAAGAGAAGATATAAAAAGAAATTATTAATTTGTTACCTTTGCTATGGCCATTAGCCAAATTCATTCTTGAGCTATAGTGGTGACATAGATCACAGGACACCTGGCTTCATCAAGTTGTGTTTCTCCACTGATTTTTAAGTAAGAGGTTTGGATAAATACTAATGGGCCTAGAATACTGATGGACCATAATACCTATATCAAATTAAATCATCCAACTTCTTGATCCATTTTAAGTATTAATATGCAATAGCATCTTAAATAATTAAAAAACCTACCATGATACATTAATGTAACAAATCATTCCATATAGGAAGATCTCAAAATATAGGGGAGTAGGGTAAGTGGTCTGCAATTAAACTTGGCAGGTTTACAAAGCTGCTTTCACACATGTTCAATTGTTATCTTTCATTGAAATATCAAAATAATAAGTCATCTTTAAGATTTTTCTACTTGCAAAATGTCAGTGATTATTTTGGGTATAGATGTTGACTAAAAACACTTTATAGCCTAAGAATTTGTGTTTTGTATATGTGCATATTTACCTTCCTTTCCTTCCTTCCTTCTTTCATTTAAAGTTGATTTGGAAATTCCTTCATTCACAATCACATGTTTTGTCAATGAAAACTATAAACTCCACAGGCAGCAGTCTATGTTCTAAGAAAATGATTACTTGAAATAGGCCCACATCACATAGAAAGATGCCACCATGATTGTTATTTTTACTGAATTTTCCATAGACTATTAGAGTGGTAGAGCAGGAAGGAGATTAAGATTTAGTATATCTTACTGTGTTGTTTATGTGCATCTCCAGCATCCACATTGCCCAGCCCTTTGTTAAACAGGCAGGCATCCGGGCCCCACTACAAACTCACTGAATGGAATTTTCTGGGGTAAAGTCTGGAAATGGTATTTTTGTAGGACTCTCAAGGGAAACTGATGCAAACTGCAAAGTCCATTCTAGTCTGACATCATTTTATAGATGGCAAACTAAGGCTCAGAGAGATGAAGTGACTTGTTCAGTCATACAGGCAAAATCAAGAAGCAAACTCAGGTCACCAACTGTAATGTAAATGCCTCTGTTTGGTTGTTTGATGTTTTCATAATTTAGTTTTAGAATTACACTTTTTCATTGATGTTCAGCATTAAAATTTAACACAGCACAATACACCCTGCTTATGAACCATGTTACAATAGGGTTGACAAAAGTGCCTTATTGATCAACCACATTAAGTGATATTTTATTTTCAAATTCTTTTGACTAAAAGTTTATTGTTATTTGTTTGTGCTTTGGGATAAACTATATAAAATGGAATAAAATGCTTGGTAAATACTTATTGAATTGAAAAATGAGCACAGATCTCAGTATTGAGTTTGAAAAGATTTACCTTATTATTGCCATATAGATGATAAAATGTCAAATTTAATGGAATCTGAAGTAGTTTACTTTTCATGTTATCAATTACTAGGTCTACTAAATAATTTTGAGAACATTGCAGGGTTACCAGGGTCCATAACAGATTTTTTTCCTTTTCATTTTTCTATTTGCCTTCATCATTTCAAAATTTTGAGTAGAGTTATATAAACCTTTCAGAATAGGCTTTAGAAGTATGGGGGCTGAGGACACTATAGTGAAGCTTTCTTGACCTATAAGTGTCAACTTCAAGAAAATTTCTGCTAGAAACTTTTGAAGATAAAATAGAATATCTAATTAACATTTAGAAGAAGAAGATATATATCCATTTCAAGTAAGCTGACCTGGATTTGAGCTGCAGGATCTCTTCATGACACATTCGTAACTCATTTTAATTGCTAATAGGTACTGTGTGTACACACCCTAGGCAGAATGGGACTTAACCTCTCAAACTTACAAAAGTGGATTAACTTAAAATTAAACAATATATTTTTGTGAAAAGATATTTAATTTGGCATAATCTAATACTGAACCAAATACATGTGATTGACAACTACCAATTATCCAAGGAAGTTGAAAGGACTAGTGACATTTTCATGCCTCATCTACATTATTATACTTATTTTCAAGGTGAATCAGGTGATTTCACTTGTATAAAATGCAGATAGTAAAAAGTGTGTGAGCTTTGGAATCAAATAGACCTGGGTTTGAATCCCAGCTCAACCATCTAACCAAGGATGTGAGTATGAGTATGGGCAAATTCTCTGAATCCTACTTTCCTCTTTTATAAAGTCTGGATGATAATACTAATATAGTGTGGAGTGTTGCAAGAGACATAGAAAATAGAAAATGTTTCATAATGTGCCTAACATTTAGTAGGTGAAGAGGCAAACCATGTTCTCCCAGTGTCCTTAGCTTGGTCCATAGGGAATACTATCCTTCTGGAACTAATAGGAAGAGAATGTTTCTCTCTCTCTCTCTCTCTCTCCCTCTCCCTTCCTTCCCCTAAGACAGAAATGACCTTGCTGGTGAGTTTGAGAGAAGAATCTTCACAAGCTTATCTTGGTACCTTTTGTGTTCTTTTTCTTTCAGGACCACCTACCCTCAGAATATGACGAGCACTGCTGAGACAGGATGGCTAAATTCAATTCAGAAATCTTCACTTGGAAAACTAATTATGACCATAGACCAAACCAAGTTATTGAATTCATAATTAACAATAATAAAGCTAGTATTTTGAGCTCCATCTATCTGATACTTGCATTTACTTCTCAATTAGGAATGAAACCACAGTGTACATAAGTAGTGAACACTATCACCCCAAATCCCCAACAGTAGGCATCAATAAATTACAGCTATTGTTATTATGGGAGCTTTTAACTGTACCTTGTGCTTTATGTGGTAATTGGATCTAATCAATGTACAAGATGTCTATAACTTCATAAACTCCTTATGGGATACTGCCATATACTCTAATTATTAATTAATTGGGACAAAAAATTGGCCATTAGTGTCTTTTATCTATGTGAGTAGCATAATCTGCTTCACAGTTTGTCAAAATTGAAATTACACTATGGAATACTACTCAACTACAAAAAAATAGTGGTGATCTAGCACCTCTTATATTATCCTGGATAGAGCTTGAGCCCATCCTTCGAAGTGAGGTATTACAAGAATGGAAAACCAAGCACCACGTGTACTTGTCATCAAATTGGTATTAACTGATCAACACTAAGGTGCTCACATAGTAGTAATATTCACTGGGTGCCAGTCAGGTGGGACGGGTGGAGGGGATAAACTCACAACTAATGGAGGTGGAGCACACTGTATGGGGGAAGGGCATGCTTGTAGCCCTGGTTTGGGCGAGGCAAATGCATTACATGTAACCAAAATGTTAGTACCCCCATAATATCCTGAAATTAAAAAAAAAATGAAATTACAACTTCAAATCAAAAAGAAATGCTAGATTTGCTGCCTCCTCAAGGTCAATTCTGCTTAGCCATACATTATGTGTATTCTTTTTAAGCTCACAAAATGTCTCATATATCAAAAGTGACTGGATTTACCAGTATTATGAAGTAATAATCTTCATCGTAGCAAAATCAATGCTCATATTGTAGCTTCACCTAGTGTGTGAGAATGTGGACTTCTGTGTGTGTGTGAATTGTCATTTATACTTTGTGATGTGAATATAGTCAGTGGAAGAACACAAGTGAGTGACTCCAAGGGAAAATATTAGCAGTAGGATCTTTACTCCTGGTCGAGCCACAAAGTTCTTTATAAATTTTTTGGAAATTAAAAGAATGAAAGAATGAAAAAGGAAAGAAAGAGAAATACAAAGCATATCACTTGTTACTATCATCCATATTAACTATGTTAAAAAGACCTGAAGTAAATATGTACATTATTTTTTTCTCTTTTTTTTTTTTATTTCAGCATATTACAGGGCTACACATGTTTAGGTTACATATATTTATTGCCTTTGCCCTACCCGAGTCAGAGCTTTAAGTGGGTCCATCCCACAGACTGTGCACACTGTATCCAGTAGATGTGAATATACACTTTCCTTCCTCTACCCCCACCTGCCTGACACCCGATGAATGTTACTACTATATGTGCACTTAAATGTTGATCAGTTAATACCAATTTGATGGTGAGTACATGTGTTGCTTGTTTTTCCATTCTTGTAGTACTTCACTTAGTAGAATGGAGTACAATACTATTAATACAGAAATAAACACATAAACATAAAGATGAAGTTGGATTTATATCCTATCCTCTTTCTTTCCATTCCTTTCACCTCACCCCAAAGGCAGACACGTTAATGTGCATAGTTATAGTATATTCTGCATACCTTTACATACATATATACCTATGGACAATATATAGGCTTGTTTTGTGAGGAAAATAATGTATGTATTATTATCCTTTTTTTTTTCTTTTATTTTTTTATTTCAGCATATTATGGGGGCACAGAAGTTTAGGTTACGTACATCGCCCTTACCCCCCTCCCTCCCGAGTCAGAACTTCAAGAGTGTCCATCACCCAGATGGTGCGCATCGTACTCATTATGAATGTATACACCCATCCCCTCCCCTCCCATCTGCCCGACACCCGATTAATGTTATTCCTAAATGTGCTCTTAGGTGACGATCAGTGAAACCAATTTGATGGTGAGTACATGTGGTGCTTGTTTTTCCATTCTTGGGATATTTCACTTAGCAGAAGGGGTTCCAGCTCTATCCAGGAAAATACAAGAGGTTCTATATCACCATTGTTTCTTATAGCTGAGTAGTACTCCATGATATACATATACCACATTTTATTAATCCACTCATGTATTGATGAGCACTTGGTTGTTTCCACATCTTCGAATTGTGAATTGTGTTGCTAGAAACATTCGAGTGTAGATGTCTTTTTTATAGAATGTCTTTTGTTCTTTTGGGTAGATGACCAGTGATGGGATTGCTGAATCAAATGGTGGGTCTACTCGTATCTGTTTAAGGTTTCTCCATGTTGCTTTCCACAGAGGTTGCACTAGTTTGCAGTCCCACCAGCAGTGTATGATTCTTCCTGTCTCTCCGCATCCACACCACCATTTATTGTTTTGGGACTTTCGATAAAGGCCTTTCTCACTAGAGATAAGTTATATCTCATTGTGGTTTTGATTCACATTTCCCTGATGATTAGCGATGTTGAACATTTTTTCATATGTTTGTTGGCCATTGTTCTGCCTTCTTTTGAACAGTTTCTGTTCATGTCCTTTGCCCACCTTTTGATAGGGTTGTTTGATTTTTTCTTGCTGATTTTCCTGAGTTCTAAATAGATTATAGTTATCAGCCCTTTATCCAATGTGTAGCATGTGAAAACTTTTTCCCATTCTGTAAGTTGCCTGTTTGCTCTCGTGACAGTTTCTTTAGCTGTGCAGAAGCTTTTTAATTTAATCAGGTCCCATTTATTTATTTTTGTTGTTGCTGTGATTGTCTTAGGGGTCTTCTTCATGAATTCTTTGCCTAGGCCAATGTCTATAAGAGTTTTTCCCACATTTTCTTCTAGAATTCTAATAGTTTCACACCTTAGGTTTAAGTCTGTTACCCACCGTGATTTGATTTTTGTGAGAGGTGAAAATTGTGGGTCCTATTTCAGTCTTCTACATGTGGCTGTCCAGTTTTCCCAGCACCATTTATTGAATAAGGATTCCTTTCCCCAGTGTATGTTTTTTCTGTTTTGTCAAATATTCGATGGCTATATGAGGATGGTTTTATATCTGGGTTCTCAGTTCTGTCCCACTGGTTGATGTCCCTGTTTTTGTGCTAATACCAAACTGATTTAATGACTATAGCCTTGTAGTATAGTTTGAAGTCTGGTAAATTAATACCTCCCATTTTGTTCTTATTGTCTAAAATTGCTTTTGCAAAACGGGGTCTTCTCTGGTTCTATACAAAGTGTAAAATTCTTTTTTTTATCTCTGTGAAAAATGATGTTGGTAATTTAATAGGGATTGCATTGAATCTGTAGATCACTTTGGGTAGTATAGACATTTTGACAATGTTGATTCTACCGACCCACGAGCATGGTCTGGTTTTCCACCTGTTTACGTGCTCTGCGATTTCCTTCCACAGTGTTTCATAGTTCTCCCTGTAGAGGTCTTTTACCTCCTTAATTAAATATATTACTAGGTACTTTATTTTCTTTGTTGCTATTGTGAAGTGTATTGAGTCTTTGATTGGGTTCTCAGTTTGACTGTTATTGGCGTATATGAATACCTCTGATTTGTTTGTATCCATTTTGTATTCTGAGACTTTACTGAATTCAGTTATCAATTCCAGGAGCCTCTTGGTTTAATCCTTGGAGTTTTCTATATATAATATCATATCCTCAGCAAAGAGTGAGAGTTTTATCTCTTCTGTCCCCATCTGTACACCCTTGATTCTGCTCTCTTGCTCAATTACTCTCGCAAGGTCTTCCAACACTATGTTGAATAGGAGTGGAGAAAGTGGACAAACTTTTCTGGTTCCAGTTCTAAGTGGGAATGCTTTCAATTTTTCCCCATTCAGTATGATGTTGGCTGTGGGTTTTTCATATATGGCTTGTATCATTTTTAGGAAGGCCCTTTCTATGCCTACTTTGTTAAGCATTTTTATTATAAAAGGGAGGTTGAATTTTGTCAAATGCTTTTTCTACGTCTATTGAGAGGATCATATGGTCTTTGTTTTGACTTCTATTTATGTGGTGAGTTACATTTATAGATTTGCATATGTTGAACCATCCCAGTATCTGTGGGATGAAGCCCAGTTGGTCGTGATGGATTATTTTCTTGATAAGCACCTGGGTTTGGTTTGCTAGGATTTTGTTGAGAATATTTGCATCTATATTCATAAGGGATATTGGTCTGTAGTTTTCTTTTTTTGTTGCATCCTTTCCTGGTTTTGGTGTCAGGGTTATGTTGGCTTCATAAAATGTGTTGGGGAGGATTCCATACTTCTTGATGTTGTAGAATATCTTCTGCAGGATAGGCACCAGTTCTTCTTTGTAGATGTGGTAAAATTTGGTTGTGAAACCATCTTGTCTGGGACTTTTCTTTTTGGGAAGATTTTTTATTCCTGTTTCAATTTCAGTTCTTGATATGGTCTATTCAGGAATTCTATTTCTTCCTGTTTGAGCCTAGTGAGGCTGTGACTTTCTGAAAATTTGTCCATTTCCTCCATATTTTCCAGTTTGTATGCATAAAATTTTTGTAGTATTCATACATGATGTCTTGTATCTCCATGGCATCAGTTGTAATTTCTCCTTTCATGTTCCTGATGGAGCTTATTAGAGATTTTTCTTTTCTGCTCTTAGTCTAGCCAAAGGCGTGTCAATTTTGTTTATCTTTCAAAGAACCAGCATTTTGTTTTATTAATCTTCCATATCATTTTCCTGTTGTCAATTTCAATTAGTTCTGATTTGATTTTATTAATTTCACTTCGTCTGCTGGGTTTGAGGTCAATCTGTTGTTTCTACAGCTCTTTGAGTCGATTCATTAGGTTGTCTATTTGTGATATTTCTGTCTTTTGGATATAGGTATTTATGGAAATAAACTTTCCTCTCAGGACTGCTGTAGCTGTGTCCCACAGATTTTGATAACTTGTGTCTCCTTTGTCATTTAGTTCAAAGAATCTTTTCATTTCCATCTTGATTTCCTCATTTATGATATAATCATTCAGGAGAAGATTGTTTAACTTCCACGATGTTGAGTAGAAATGAGAGTTTCTGTTAGGGTTGACTTCTACTTTTATTCCTCTGTGATCTGAGAAGATGCATGGTATAATTTCTATTTTTTAAAATATTTTAAGACATGCTTTGTGTCCTAGGATATGGTCAATCTTAGAGAATGTCCCATGAGCTGACGAGAAGAAAGTATATTCAGTAGATTTTTGATAGAATGTCCTGTAAATGTCTGTCAGGCCCATTTGTTCTAGAGTTCTGTTTAAGTCCATTATTTCTTTGTTTATTTTCTTTTTGGAGGATCTGTCCTGTGCTGTCACTGGGGTGTTGAAGTCTCCAGCTATTATGGTCTTGCTCTTTATCATTTGGTTCATATCAAGTAGGGTTTGCTTTATGTATCTGGGTGCACCTAAGTTGGATGCATACACATTTAGTATTCTTATGTCTTCTTGTTGAACTGTCCCCTTCACCATTATATAGTGACCATCTTTGTCTTTCATTACTTTTGTTGATTTAAAAGCTAAGTTATCTGAAATCACAACTGCCACACCAGCCTTCTTTTGGCTTCCGTTTGCTTGAAATATCGATTTCTACCCCTTTACCTTCAGTCTAAATGCATCCTTGCAGGTTATATGAGTTTCCTGAAGACAGCAGATACTTGGCTTATAATTTTTATCCACTGGGCCAGCCTATGTCTCTTGAGTGGGGAGTTCAAGCCATTCACATTTATTGAGAGAACTGATAGGTGGGGAAGATTTCTGTTCATCCTGTTGGGTAGAACTTCATTGCTTTGTTTTCTCTCTTTAGCCATTGTGGTACCTGGCCTTTGATCTTTAGCTTTTCAGTGGTTTTACATTCGTGAGTGTTTATTGTGTTAATCCGTGTGTAACTCTGTTTTGAGTACTTCTTGGAGGGCTGGTCTTGTCTTGGTGAATTCCCTCAGTCTTTGCTTATCTGAGAATGTCTTAATTTCTCCTTCGTATACAATACTTAGCTTTGCTGGGTACAAGATTCTAGTCTGGGCATTATTCTGTTTCAGAAGAGTGAGAATGGGGCCCCAGTCTCTTCTTGCTTGTAAGGTTTCAGTTGATAAATCTGGCGTTATTCAGATGGGCTTTCTTTTGTATGTTACTTGTTTCTTTTGCCTTACAGCTCGAAGAAGGGCCTCTTTAGTGGATATTTCGGTCAGTCTGATGACTGCATGACGTGGTGTCCTTTGGGCTTCTTTTACCTGTATATCTAGATTTTTGGCAAGGCCTAGGAAATTTTCCTCAATTATATCTTCAAATAGCATATTCAACCCCTTGGTATTATCTTCTTCACCCTCAGGAATGCCCATAACTCTCATGTTAGGGTTCTTCACATAATCCCACATTTCTTGCAGACTTTGGTCTTTTCTTTTATTTTTTTGCTCTATCTCTGTGACTGACTTATTTAATTGAAAGGTGTTATCTTCAATCTCTGAGATTCTTTCTTCTGTTTGATCTACCCTGTTCTTGAGGCTTTCCACTGTGTTTTGCAGTTCCCTGAATAAATTCTTCATTTCCAGGAGTTCAGTTTGATTTTTCTTTAATATATCAATTTCTTTAGTGATTTTTTCTTCCAAGTCCTGGATTTTTTTTGTGGTTTATTCGTGTTCATTACCCATTTTTTTCTTGCAAAGCATTGAGTTTTCTTATAATCCTTGTTTGGAATTCTTCTTCGGTCATTTTTGTGTTCTGAATTTGGTTAATTTCCAATGCTAGAGAGCTGGTGTTTCTCTTTGGGGGTGTGTTTTCCATTTGATTCTTCATACTTCCAGAGTTCTTTCACTGAATCCTTCCCATCTGGATCAGCCGCTGCTTCCCACCTTTCAGTTTTCATTTGGAAAGTAACACTCTGTGTGTAGGCTCTGTTCCTGTAGATGCTGAAGGAGCAGGCAGTTCGCAGCTGCTGCCTAACAGCCTGGATGTGTGTGCTTCCATAGTTGCTTGACCTGCCACTAGAGAGAGCCGCTAATATGTTATTCAGGGTTCATCTACCATAGTTGAGAGGCTGCTCCTGGTGGGAGGAGCTACTTGTGGAGCCTGTTTTGTCCTCTTGCCAGGGTTTTTGTTCCCTGATCATGGATCCCATTGTTGGCAGCTGACAGGAGGCAGAAGTCCAGTCCAGAGCATTGATCCTACCAGATGGTTAAACCTGTCTGAGGAGCAAAGTCACTGGGTTGTCAGCTTTTGATCTGCTCCAAGGCCCGGTGTAGTCATGCTAGTTGCAGAGACAGAGTGGCTTTTCTTTTCTCTCCCTACCTCCAGAGGTGGCGCCTACCACTTTTGGTGTGAAAGATGCTGTCTAGGGGGAGGGGGCAGTGCCACAGTCCACCCAGGACCCCAGCACCTGTAAGTCCCACTGGCGTTTGCCTCCCCTGCCCCAGCACCTGTAAATCTCATGAGCGTTAGCCTCCCACAACTAGGGAAGCACTCAGAGTTCACACATCAAACCAGGTCTGGCTAGTTGACGGTAGGTTGTGTAAGGGTGGAGCTTGTTATGAGAGTCCCCGGGTTGGGGGAAGGGAGCCACTCGACACAGTATCACACCACAGCTGCTGGGTTGTGGACCCCAAAAATGGCAACCACCCGCCTGCAGAGCACTAGCAATGGGGGTGACTGTTCAGGAGTTGGCAGGTGATGGGTCTGGGGGCTGAGTCATCATGATGCCCTCTTTTCACTTTTATGCCACACTCCCACAATCTTACGCCTGTCCAGCAGGAGCTCTTGCTCTTTCTGATCCACCCTGGGCGGGCCTATTAGCCCGCTGTGGTTTCCAGGTTAGAGTCCCCTATTTAGTGTTCACCTCCATCGATCTGGACCCTCTGAGTGGTAGAGGCAATTTATCTGCCTCCTAACTACCTCCAGCGGCAGCCCAGACCAGTCTCTCCCCTGCCTAGTGCAGTCCTGGCACAGAGCCTGGGGAGTTCAAAATGCTTCCCACTATTGTCTCCTCTCCACAGAACCCTACGTCTCCCACGCGGTGATATTGCACTGACTTCAGGCAGATCCCTGTCTGAGTGGGTGTGGAGGTCAGTGGGGAAGCAAGATGTTCTCCTGTGGGACTGATCCCACCTCACTCGCTGGCCAGGCGGGTGCAGCTGCCCCATGCTCTACTCTCTATTGTTTGTCTCACACGCTCCAGATTTCGTGATCTTATCTCCCGTTCACCTTATCTTTTTCCTGCTTTTTGTATCCCACGCTGATTCATCACTGATTCACAATGCTGTTCTTGCGGGGGAGTGATACACTCATGTGTAGCAGACCGAGATCTTCGCCTCCCTCTCTGTGCACAGGAATCCAGGAGGTTACCTCCACTCTGACATTTTTTCTCCTCCTCCTTCTATTATCCATTTTTAAGTTAATATTTTTTTAGATCTTTCAATGTTGACACATAGATATCGAATTCATTCAGCTTAACTACACATAGTAGTTACAATATAAATCTATCAAACTATATTGTCCAAGTCCCCCATTTATAGACATCTAAGATGTTTCCAATTTTCTCACCAATACAAACAAGCCAAATTCTTATAATAAACACCTTTTCTTGTCACCTTGTCTTCAGTGTTCTGAGTAGGTCCTCTTTTTTCTTCTATATTGCAGACTCCTGTTTTCTTTTTCCCCTTGGCATTTTAACACAATTTATAACATAGTATTTAGTTTTTATTCATTGTTTACTCCATTTTTAAATGGCTACCTCTCTCACTAGATTGGTCTGTATGAAAGAACTGTGTTTGTTGTTGCTGTATATCCAGTGACTGGCATATAGCATATACTCAATAAATACTTGTTAAGTAAATGAAAGAAATGAGAACAACAAATGGATGACTCTCTCCTTAAGATGAATTCTCTTCCAGGAATCTTCTTAGTACTTTACACAAATAGACTCTTGGAAAGCCTGCCCCACTGGTTAGCTAAAAATACCCAGACCCCTCTTATTCTCAGTGGTTAATGTGACTTAGGCTTAAGTTTGGATTTATGTTATGTGAGATATAATCTATCAAGAAACAAGACTATGTATGGTCATGTAATTTCCCTGAATCCCAGAGTCACTGGTAATGGAAGTGACTGTCATTCTTTGTGAATATAAAGTTGTTCTCAGAAGAAGATGAGCAAAACCTACCGTGCCAGATACTACATTACTAGTGTTCTCCATTGCTTGCTTAGTCAAAGAAACCCAATTTCTATTCCAGCACATTGTCTCCCCGAATAAAAACCATCATTCTCAAACCTTTTTGCAGCTAAGCATGGCCATGTGACTAAGTTCTGGCCAATGAGAGTGGAAGTGTCATTCAGGAGTTCTGGAAAGTCTCCTTAAAAGGGTAGATGAATGCCCTTATTCTGCTTTTCTTTGACCCTGTTGTACAGCCATCTTGGACTATAAAGACTAGAGCTACCCTCTAGGGTAGTGGAACAGATTCCTAGAAGGTGCTGGGGTCCCTAAGGATCATGTGGAATTATCATGCCAGTACTCAACTGCTTACCTCTGGATATTCTTCCTTAACGTGAGAATTAAACTTCTATATTCAGGTGACACTAATCCAGACAGATATATTCAGCTAAAGCAATGCCATCCTAGAAATCTTGCCTGTTAAGAATAAGTATCTATATACCCTGGCACAGATGCACAGATGCCACTTAATAGCTGTGTAAACCTGAACAACTAATCAACTAATTCTTGGGGCTTTTTTTTTCTTCTATAAAACTACAGAATAAACTCAAGACTGTATAAGTTCTTTGTCTGCTAAAGAATCTTGTGACCATAGCTAAGCACAATCACTATGGATTGTTGTTGAGATAGCATTAGGAAGAAATAAAGCCTGTCTTTACAGTTTGGCAAAAGTTCATTAATTGGATTCTTTTCTTTGATCATTTGAATGCAGGCTAGGCTGAGGTTTATCTTTGTACTATCTAAGAAAAATCCCTCAACAAATTTGCAAGGTAATTATTGGCTTACTTTAGAAACCAACTGCTTTCTAATTGAAAGTTGGCAGCTCCTATTTGCATAGAAACAGTTAATGTACTAATTTTAAATGATTTTTCAAAAATTCATTTACTGAAATAGTCTGGCAAGATCTTATTAATGTTACTCATATTATAGTAAGGTGGTCCAAGGCAGAACCTTAATATTTCTGATTCCTTGATGATTGGCAACAGGGATAAAACTACTTTTCAAAAATTGCAGGAAATTTGCTTCCTGAAGCTAGAAGAGTGTAAATGGGATTGTGCCTTTCTCTTTGTTCTGGAAGGGATTACTTGTGAGCCTTATTGACATGCAGAAGTATATGAAGTACTTATTCTTTGTCCTCTGATATTAGAGGTAATCTAAGTGCAAATAATTCAAATGGAATGCTAACTTATTCTAATAATACAGAAGTTTACTTTTGATAAGGGAGGTTGAAGGGGTGGGAATCCAAGCCCTTGCAGGTATCTAGGGATTTTCCATTTCCTCTGGCTTACCCAGGACAAAAGTTTAAGAGCCTTGGAACTTGGAAGAAAGATGATGGGAGAAGCAACCCTGGCAGCCGGTTGCAAGGGACCCTCCATATCGGGATGTGTTCTGTGGGTTTTGGAGGCAGTGATGTCTAATATAAGCTAAATTTTCATTTTATCAATTGTAATATTCTTACAAAATTTTCAAATTTCCAGCACAATGTGTTAAGCACCACAACCTGATTGCACACTGGTGTTAGCACTACTCTGGGGAGAGGAGGAAGGAAGTGTACTTCTGTATTCAGACAGAGGTTTTTGAGAACTGGGATGGCTTGACTTAACAGTAACGAGATGGACCAGAATCAGCAGTGATCCAGAGAAACTGGAAACAGCAGGATGGAGTCAAATGTCACAAGAAACAAGCAGTACAGATAAATTCATACTCCGCAGGAATCATTTCAAATACACAGGAGTGTGCTAAGATGAGGTCTTAAGTTATTTTATTTAGATATTTAAGAAAAATGATTCTTAGAATGACAGAAAACTTCAGGTAATAGGTTTCCGTGATAATACAACTGATTTCTGTTGAATGTCTATTCTAGTCCCGATGCAAGACACTTGATGTACATGACCTCAGATTATTGCTCATAACACACCTAAAAGGCAGCATTATCTTTATTACCAGATGAGAAAAATGCTTAGAACTACCTTACTTTCTTAATTGGCCATTTGTCTTATGCAATGTTCTTGTAATGAGAGTATATTTCTTTAACCTTTTTTCACCAGTTCATACTGGTCCTCCTTGCAATTAATATGAATTCGTGACATTTTGGTAGTCAGATTATGATACAATTTGCATGAATCGCTCATCAAGAGGGTTTGTTTCCAGGAAGAACATAGGATTATTTCTGTAAATCCAGAATATTTAAAAAATAATAATTATGTTAAAAATATGTAAGTGAAGAGTCTTTATAGCTTGTGGTTAAGCTAAACTTATTTTTTATAATTGTATTTCTTGTTTTGAATCATGCTACAAAAATAATGAACATATTGTGTTTAGTTTTCTAGTCTTAAATGACTAAAAGTCACTGGTATTTACTAATGAGCTTCATGATTCATATTTTATTGCCATATTCTAGAATAAGTAGAATGAGTGTTTGTTTCTAATACAGTATAACGTATGCCAACTTACTAAAGAAAAAGTGCAGCAAAAAGGCTGCATTAGTAATGGATAATAAAGTCAGAGAAAGTCTTAATGAGCAATATTTTAGTTGCTGAGTTTGCTGCTTAATTTTTTTTAGGACTTTACTGTTTTACTATAAAGTGTTTAATACTTCTTTTTTCTTCCTTAACCAACTTAATAGTAAAGGATTATATGCAGAAATGCACTCAAGTGTAAGTGGAAATGCCTGGCAGCAAAAGTCTATTGGCTTTTCTTAAATTAGGGAAAATATTTATAGCCATGCAAAAAACAGAGTTGGTTGATTACAAAAGAGAGTAGAGTGTGAGCTTAAGCAATCTCCTTGAGGAACATTTTTTTCACTTTTTCATGTGCACAGTGGCACAAAATTGAGCTAGTGACTTGTTATGATTTGTATGTATATATACAAATATATATAAGATGCTTTGTTATTTGAGCCTAGTAACACCTTAGTTGCATAAGACATGTATGGTATTAGCAATACTTCTGGTCATTGTTCTCTGCCTTCTCCATCTCTAATTCAAGGCCTTATACAAATGTTAAATATTTATTGAGTGTCTTTTAGATAAACTGATATGTGTTTGACATTATGAGAGATACAAAAAAGCACATGAGATATAGTCATTTCCATTAAGGACCATTCAATCTTGGAAAAAGAAAGTATACTCACCAATATTTAAATAATGGTTCAAGGCAGTATGCAATTAGATGCCAACATAATGTGACAGCCAATAAGTATTGTGTGGTTTCGAGTGATCCCAAAATATTTCATATGAGGAGGGGAGAATCTCTAGCTAGGGTTTAAAGAATAAATGGTTAGTACTTAGATGGGAAAAAGGATAGTAGAATCTGCTCATTTATTTGGCAAACATATAATGGTTATTATATACAGGGCACTCTTTTGAGTACTTCACAAATAGTAACTCATTTAAGGCTCACAACCACCCTGTGAGGCAGAACAAATTATTAGAAAACAGAGGCACAGAGAGGTGAAGGAACTTATAAAAAGTCATGAAGTTAAGTAGTGGAGCTAAGAGCTGGACCCAGATGGTCTGACTCTAGAAGTGCCCTGCCCAATCTGGAAGCCACTGGTGGCTATTTAAATTTAAATGTATAAAAATTAAATGAAACTAAAATTCAGTTTCTCAGCTGGATTAACCACATTTCAAGTGCTCAACAGCCACATGTGGCTAGTAGCTACCATTGTGGATAGCACAGATAAAGAATGTTTCCATCATTGCAGAAATTTCTGGTGGACAGTGCTGGCCTACTATCCATGTAGTTAAGCATTCCTCTATGCCATCTCTTCCTGAGGTAATGGTATGAGCAAGCATGTGGGGGATGACTACATATTTATGAGTCCTTGTGTAGGTAGATATCTTGGTCTAGAACAAAGAACAGAAGACAACTTTGCAAAACCAAGAAATGGAGGCTGGTCTTGAATGCCAGGCAAGAAACTAAACTTAATCCCTGTGTTAGTTTTCTACCACTGTGGAATAATCACATAATTAGGAACTTAACATGCACTTATTATCTCACAGTATATATGTCAGGAGTCCAGGCATGCTTAGCTGGGTCTTCTACCCAGGCTGCAAGCAAGGTGTCCGTCAGGGCTATGGACACATCTGAGGTTTGAGTTTCTCTTCCAAGCTTGTTGGTTGTTGGCAGAATTCAGTATCTTGAAGCTGTGGAACAGAGAGGCCCTCAGCATTTAGTCTTTTTGCAATTCCCTGTCACATGATCCTCTACACACAGAACTTGATAGTTTGCTTCTTCAAGGTCAACAGGAGAGTATCTCTTGCTGCTTCTCCTGTCTCTGAACTCTAGTCTCAGTTTTAAAGGTATCACCTGATTATGTCAGGCCCACCCAGAAAAGTCTCCCTTTCGATTAACTTAAAGTCAACTTAATAGGGACCTTAATTAATTACATCTGCAAAATCCCTTTACTGTTGCCTTGTAATAGTATATTCACATACTCATGTGAGTGAAATCCTATCATATTCACAAGTCTTGCACATACTTAAGGGGAAACGATTATACAGGATTTATATACCAAGGGGGTATTTTAAAATTTTGCTTGCCACAATTCTATACGTTTTAAGAAATGAATGGGTTTTTTGAGTAGGGCTGTTATCAGGTTAGGCTGTTATACTCTCTAGAGGCTGCTTATTTCCTCTTAGTTATTTGGCCTCCAATGAATATGTCAATTTAAAACCTTAATATTTTGGTCCAACCATCTTGTCTATTAATGCATAGTCCTAGCAGTAATATTTGTATGATGCCTTTTTCAATATAATTATGCTTAAAAGTCAAATAATCACTTTTTGGCATACATTTTTTACTTATAAAAGTAACATGCTTATTGCAAAAAAAAGGAAAATGATATAGAAGCTCATTGACCGTAAAATAAAATGTAAAATTTGCCTACTCCCTGTCAACCTCCCCTTTCTCACTCTCCAGAGGTGTATTCTTTCAGATTTTTCATTAAGTATATATAGACACACATACTCCATATATTTTACACTTATTTTCTGCAGTATTTCATGGATATATGTGTGTGTGTGTGTGTGTGTGTGTGAGAGTGTGTGTGTGTCTGTGTGTGTGGAGAGAGAGAGAGAGAGAGAGAGAGAGAGAAATCATAAATGTAAACATTGGAAGAGATAGTTCTAAAGGAAAAGCTATTATAAAGAATAAATCCTCAGATACAAGCCCTTATCTTATCTCTGCGATAAATTGTTGTTCAGTCTAACCCTGGTTTTAGCCTCCTTAGAACTAAGGAGAACCTATCTGTAAACTCACCTGAATTTTTAATCTTTGTTTTATGTCAAGAGCTATTTTCAGACCATAATCACAGCTCTGGTGCTTTAAAGCATTGAGGCAGTTCGATATGAAAAGGATTTGACTTTGTTCTTTCTAGGGAGACAGACAAAAAATGCCTACTTAAAATAATCAAATGGCAACAGAGTTGGCTTTTTCTAATCCCTGCTTTCTCCCTGGATTAGGAAGGATGAAGAAGAAATTGTTCAAGGAGAAGAGAAATATAACATCTCTCTGAAGTCTTCTGCCCATGGCTTTTTCGATACCTTTGGCCTGTTCCAGAGACAGTCCTGTCGCTGTTTCTAGCACCAACCCTGTTGCTTAGACAGGCAAGATTTAAGAAGTCTGAGCCAGACATTTTACTGTAAATCAGCTTTTATGCTGATACTAATATGATAACTGAATTCTAACAATTGGTTTCTTGCCTTGTTCCTTATTATTAAGGTAGCATTTGGGGACATTTTTGTGAGTACAAAGGGGTGCTATTAACAGCCAAGCTGGGACAGCAAGTGTAAAGCTGGGATGTCCTGTGTAAACTGGGCATAGGCTTGCTCTACTTATGATCAATTAATACCATTGAATGACAATAATTATACTTCATTTTGATTGATGGCTTACCAGGCACAGTAATAAGTACTTTACTTGCAGTGTTTCATTTAACCCTCACTTCCAACTACCCTATCTATCTGATAGGTATTATTATCATTCACTTTCTTATATAACATTAAAATTTTTTACAAAAACATTCATTTTTATATTTATAACCTTTTTACATGTATCTCTTTCTTTTACTGGTTCATTTTGAACTTTTTTTTTAAATTTCAGAATATTACAGTGGTACAAATGTTTTGGTTACATGCATTGCTTTTGTAATGCTTGAATTAAAGTTATAAGTGTGCCCATTACCAAGATAGTGTACATTGTACCCGTTAGGTATGATTTCACCCATCCCCACCTCCACCCTTCTAGCTGCGTTGATTTCCTTTGAGTTTTACTTCCATCTGTGCACATGAGTGCTAATTGGTTAGTACCAATTTAATAGTGAGTACATGTGGTTCTTTTTTTCCCATTCTTGTGATACTTTACTTAGGAGAATGGTCTCCAGTTCTATCCAGATTCTTGCAAAATGTATTAATTCCTTTTTTATAGTTGAGTAGTACTCCATGGTGCCCATATATCACATTTTATTAATCTACTCATGAATTGATGGTCACTTGGGTTGATTCCACTTCTTTGCAATTGTGAATTGTGCTGCAATAAACATTCTAGTGCAAGTGTCTTTTTGATAAAATGACTTTTCTTTTTCATTTAGGTAAATACCCAGTAGTGGGAATGCTGGATCAAATGGTAGGCCTACTTTTAGTTCTTTGAGGAATCTCCATACTATTTTCCAAAGAGGTTGCACTAGTTTGCAGTCCCAACAACAGTGTATAAGTGTTCATTTCTCTCCATATCCATGCCAGCATCTGTAGTATTGGGACTTTTTGATAAAAGCCATTCTCATTGGGGTAGGTAATATCTCATTGTGGTTTTTATTTAAAAATTTTAAAAATTTAATTTTTTATTTCAGAATATTATGGGGGTACAAATTTTTAGGTTACATATATTGTCTTTGTACCACCAGAGTCAGAGCTACACATGTACACATCCACTAGACAGTGCACACCTCACCAATTAGGTGTGAATATACACATCCCATCCACCCCATCCCACCTGCCCAAAACTCAATGAATGTTACTTACATGTGTGCACATAAGTGTTGATACATTAGTACCAATTTGATGGTCAGTATATGTGATGCTTGTTTATCCATTCTTGTGATACATGACTTTGGAGAATGGCCTCCAGCTCCATCCAGGATGATACAAGAGGTGTTACTTCACCATTGTTTTTTGTGGCTGAGTAGTACTCCATGGCATACATTTACCACATTTTATGAATCCACTCATGTATTGATGGGCACTTGCGTTGTTTCCACATCTGTGCAATTGTGAACTGTGCTGCGATAAACATTCAAGTGCAGATGTCTTTTTTATAGAATCTTTTTTTCTTTTATAGAGTCTTTTTTTCCTTAGGGTAGATGCTCAGTAGGGGGATTGCTGGATCAAATGGAAATTTTACTTTTAGTTCTTTGAGGTATCTCCATATTACTTTCCACAGAGGTTGTACTAGTGTAGAGTCCCACCAGCAGTGTATGAGTGTTCCTTTCTCTCTGAGTCCATGCCAACATTTATTGTTTGGGGACTTTTTGATGAAAGCCATTCCCACTGGAGTTATGTGATATCTCATTTTGGTATTGATTTGCATTTCCCTGATGATTACAGATGTTGAGAATTTTTTCATATGCTTCTTGGCCATACTTCTGTCTTCTTTTGAAAAGTTTCTGTTCATGTCCTTTGCATACTTTTTTATGGGGTTGTTTGATTTTTTTCTTGCTGATTTTCCTGAGTTCTATATAGATTCTAGTTATCAGCCCTTTATCAGATGTGTAACATGCGGATATTTTCTCCCATTCTGAAGGTTGTCTATTCACTCAGGTGATAGGTTCTTTGGCTGTGCAGAGGCTTTTTAATTTCATTGATCCCATTTATTTATTTTTGCTGTTGCTGTGATTAACTTTGGGGTCTTCTTCATAAATTCTTTGTCTAGGCCAATGTCTGTAAGAATCTTTCCTACGTTTTCTTCAAGAATTCCAATAGTTTCGCACCTAAGGTTTAAGTCTGTTATCCACTGTGATTTGATTTTTGTGAGAGGTGAAAGCTATGGGTCCTGTTTCAGTCTTCTACATGTGGCTATCCGGTTTTCCCAGCACCATTTATTGAATAAGGATTCTTTTCCCCAGTGTATATTTTTGTCTGTTTTGTCGAAGATCAGATGGCTATATGAGGATGGTTTTATATCTGGGTTCTCAGTCCTGTTCCATTGGTCTATGTCTCTGTTCCTGTGCCAGTACCATGCTGTTTTGGTTACTGTATTCTTGTAGTATAGCTTGAAGTCTGGTAGATTGATGCCTCCCAATTTTTTTCTTTTTGCTTAAAGTTGCTTTAGCTATATGGGGTGTTCTCTAGTTCTGTAGGAAGTACAGAATTATTTTTTCTATATCTGTGAAAAATGATGTTGGTTTTTTAATAAGGATTGCATTACATCTTTAGATCACTTTGGGTAGTATAGATAAGAAATAACTAAGATCAGAGCAGAAGTAAATGAAATCAATAACAAAAGAACTATGCAAAACATTAATGAAACAAAAAGCTGGTTCTTTTAAAAGATAAACAAAATTGACATGCCTCTTGCTAGATTAACCAGAGGCAGAAAAGAAAGGATTCTAATAAACTCAACCAGGAATGAAAAAGGAGCAATCACAACTGATACCACAGAAGTACAAAATATCATCTCTGAATACTACAAAGATCTCTATGCACATAAACTTGAAAATATGGAGAAAATGGACAAATTATTAGAAAATCACAGCCTCCCTAAATTCAATCAGGAAGAAATAGATCTCCTGAATAGACCAATATCAACTACCAAAATTGAAGCAGCAGTGAAAGAAAGTCCCTGAACAGATGGTTTCACACCCGAATTCTACCAGACTTACAAATAAGAACTGTTGCCTATCCTACAGAAATTAGTCCACAACATTGAGAAGGAAGGAATCCTCCCCAAAACATTTTACAAAGCCAACATCACCCTGATACCAAAACCTTGAAAGTAGTCAACAACAACAAAAAAGAAAAAGAAAAGAAAACACAGGCCAATATCCTTTATGAATATAGACAGAAAAATTCTCAATAGTATCCTAGCAAACTGAATTCAGCTACTCATCAAAAAAAAAAAAATCATCCATCACGACCAAGTGGGCTTCATCCCAGAGATGCAGGGATGGTTCAACATAGGCAAATCTATAAATGTAACTCACCACATAAATAAAAGTGAAAACAAAGACGATATGGTCCTCTCAACAGGCACAGAAAAAGCATTTGTCAAAATTCAGCACCCTTTTATGATTCGAATGCTTAACACAGCAGGCATAGATGGGACTTTCCTCAAAACAATAAAATCCATATATGACAAACCCACAGCCAACATCATACTGAAGAAGGAAAAAAATGAAAGCATTCCTAGGAAAAATTGAAAGCATTCCTGCTTAGAACTGTAACCAGACAAGGTTGCTTTCTATCACCACTTCTATTGAACATAGTGCTGGAATTCCTAGCCAGATCAATCAAACCAAAGAAGGAAATCAAGGACAGCCAAATGGGGGAAGAAGAAGTCTAACTATTGCTCTTTGCTGACAATATAATCTTATATCTAGAAATCCCCAAAAATTCTGCCAAGAGACTACCGAAATTGATAAATAAGTTCAACAAAATCTCAGGTTACAAAATCAATGTACACAAATCAGTAGCATTCATATATACTAACAACAATCAAACTGAACACCAAATCAAAGAACTTTCACTATAGCAACAAAGAAAATAAAATACCTAGGAATACATTTAACTAAGGAGGTGAAAGACCTCTACAAGGAGAAGTATGAAACACTAAGGAAGGAAATTACAAAGAACATAAACAGATGGAAAACCATAGCATGCTCATGGATAGACAAAATCAACATTGTTAAAATGTCTCATTGTGCTTCTGTGGTTTTGATTTGCATTTCTCTGATAATTAGTGACCTTGAGCATTTTTCATGTTTTTTGGGCATTAGTCTATCTTCTTTTGAAAAACTTCTCTTCATGTCTTTTGCTTTCTTCTTAATAGGGTTGTTTGATGTCTTCCTGCTGATTTGCTTGATTTCTTTGTAGAGTCTGGTTATCAGCCTTTATCAGATGTATAACATGTGAATATTTTCTCCCATTCTGTAGGTTGTCTGTTTGCTATGTTGATTGTTTCCTTGGCTGTGGAGAAACCTTTTAATTTAATCAAGGTCCATTTATTCATTTTTGTTGTTGCTCTGATTGCCCTTGGGGTCTTCTTCTTAAATTGTTTGCCTAGGCCAATATCTATAAGAGTTTTTCCGACATTTTCTTCTAGAATTCTTACAGTTTCATGTCCTATGTTTAAGTCTGTTATCAATCTTGAATTAATTTTTCTGAATGGTGAGAGATATGGATCCTGTTTCAGTCTTCAACATGTGGCTATCCAGTTTTCCCAGCACCATTTGTTGAATAGGGATTTTCCCAGCACCATTTGTTGAATAGGGATTCTTTTCCCTAGTGTACATGGTTGTCTGCTTTGTCAAAGATCAGATGGCAATATATAGACCATTGGAACAGAACAGAGAACGGAGATATAAAGCCATCCACATATTGCCATCTGATCTTTATCATTCACATTTGACACATTAGGAACCCAAGACATGGAAAGGTGAAGTCACCCACGTTCCCATGGCTAAGTTCCCATATTCAGAGACAAATTATAGGGGCTTGGAGAGGATTAATGGCTGTATTGTTAGCTTGACAACAAGAAGAGGTGGGCTGGAATGAGGAAATGAGTAATGATATGGATGAATTCTACAGGTGGTGTGGCAATACCTTCAGCTGGGATTTTTTTGGTGCATGGAGGGTTTCTTAAGGAGGCCAAGAGGGTATGGACTAATGGATTATTTTTGTTGCAGGGCTCAGTGATTCTTTTCTGTGTGGCAGCCTATTACTGTGGAGATGAGACCCACCCATCACCTTAGCCTCCCTTGAGATGTGAAGGTATTTAATCTGGAACATGTCAGGCCTACAGCACAGTGCAATGACAGGTAACTGAACTGTGTCAGTAGTACTCCAATGCCATCCTCCTCTACCTACAGAGCTTTTTAGGATCAAGAAAGGCCCAGTGATTTATGTCTGTTTAGATAGTCAGAATTTCAGGACCACTTATCCTCTTTATCCCTCACTTTAGCTCTAAAATCTGTCATCTTTTATTACCCTCTAGGCATTATTTGTGTAAACCTTATCTCCTCAAGAAGATGGTAAGCAGCTCAAGGGCAGGAACCATACCATTTTAGCATCTGTCCAAATGACTACTATAGTGCTTAGCACAGAAAAATACTCAACAAGACATATTTTTTTTTGTTTTTTGTATTAGTTTTAGAATGTAGCTGTAACTAATGGCTAAAAACTGGGTGGCTTAAAATAACACAAATTTACTATCCTACAAGAAGTCAGAAGTCTGAAATTGGTTTCATTAGGCTAAAATCAAGGTGTTGGTGGGCTTCCTTCCTTTTGAAGTTGATAGGACAGAATCCATTTCTTTGCCTTCTCCAGTTTCTAGGGTCTACCTGCATTTCTTAGTGCTTGGCACCTTCCTACATCTTTAAAGGCAACAATGGCTGATTCAGTTGTTCTCAAATTTAACCATTATAACTCTGATTCTGACATCACATCTCTTCTCCTGATTCTCACTCTCCTACTTATTAGGACCTTTGTGATTACATTGGACCCACCCAAATAATCCACAAAACAATAAAGTGCCAGGCCAATATCCTAATACCTAGTCTCTAGATAGCAGTTGGGGTTAGTTCAGACCCTTTCTAGCATCATATGGTCTAATCTTTTCCCTAGTGGAAAATGGAATCTTCTCAACAGCACCCTGACATCCCTATAATGAAAAGTTGATTTGTTTTTAGTTAAAGAATGAAGAGAGATACAAATTTGTAAATACTTAGGTAAATATATATGTCATTTCTTAATATTTTAATATAAGTTTTAACTTTAAAGTCATGAACGAGTGTGGCTTCATATTGTTTTATAGTGCTGAAAGTTTTGTGCTCATTAATGGGTTTTGTTAACATAAAGTAACGTTATTGGAAAATATGCATGAGATATAAAACTAGAATACTTAATATTCATACATGTTATACTTTCACATTTTGACTAAGAGGTCAAGGTAGGAAATAGCATTTGTGTTCTGCATAGCTGGTATTTCTAACCCTTTCCATTAGTATTAACATTAGCAATAAGTGAATGAAAATAAAAATTATCTGAAAATTGAAATGTTTCTACACTGAATTTGAGATTTTCATTTTCTAGAGTATTTATTATATAATTTCAGCTTTTATAATTTTGTTATTACCATGTAGCCATTGGCTAATGTACATACATTATACACATAGAAGGATTTGGCATGGGAGAATTGAAGTGGACTAGCAAATGGAGAATTACAAAAAATAAATACAAATTCTGGGAGATTCTTCCCTCTTCCTATTGAAGGGGCACCAGAGCTTTCTCCATGGCTACAGTGGGATGAAAACTGTTGCTTCACACCTATGTATGGTTAGCTCTGAGCCAGCTTCTGCATGTTTCAGTTAAAAAAATCCTTACAGTGCTTGTTTTTTCCAGCTCTTATCAAAACTCTTTCTGTGGCTATGTGTCTCCATAAGCACTGACCCATTATAGGCTAATGTTTGTCTTAGTTACATTGTTGGCAATGTAGTGTACACATCTTATACCATATCTAGAATGTTGTACCCACTCTAGTGTACCACACCATAACAATAACAGCAGCAGCAACATCAACAACAATAGTACATAACAATTATTGAGTTGTTATGTTCCAGTCAGTTATTGAGTATGTGCTAGTAACTGTTCTAAGTGATTTAAATATATTAGCTTATTTAATCCTCAAAACAAGAGTATATATCTCTCTTATGTTACTTTTCTTCCCAAAAGCCTCCAGCAGACTTCCCCTAAAAATCTCATTAGCCTGCATTATTAATATATCACTTGTCCATGCCTAAATAAATCATTTACCAAGAGGAATAAGAACAACTATTCTTGGCTTAGGGGCCAATCAAAGCTCATCATTCAAGCCTGGGGAAGGACATTGCAATTCAAAGTTGGGTGAACAAAACCTCGGTTGTGCTAGCAAGGGAGAAGGAACAGGTATTGCTATTGGATAAGAATCCAACAGTGTTTACCACAGTATCCTGGAGAAAGCCAATTTGGAGTCAGTTTGAAGACATCCTTCAAACACTAAATATTGAAGTGAAAATAAAATTCAATAAAATTTGTACCAGCTAAAAATAATGATCATTAACTAAAATGCTACAAAATTTCTGGGTATCTCTAATTAATTTCTTATTAATGCTTTGCAGTGTAACTCTCAGCAAGTTAACATTTGGCATTTCTTCTCTGAACATGACAACCTAGTAATAAGACCTTTTAATTCAGGAAACTGGAACTGTCATTCTGTACTCTGGCTTAATCCATCCCAGATTTGACAATTTGATCTGGTTTACTTACCCCATTACCAGGATCCAACGGGGCAGAGAGAAACATTTTAATAACCACTGAAAGTGTTTGGAAATCCCTTCAACTGTCCTATATAGGAGGTCGAAAGAGCCTGGTATCCATAGACATTATATGGGTAGCAATGTTTGTATGTCACTTCTTTTGCCCAGGTTTAGGGTACAATCTTCTCCCTTCCTTCATGTTTATAATCCCATTCGGTTAAGATTACAGCAATTTTTTCCCAATCGTCCCAGGTGTCTGAGACCACGACCAATTTGTACAACTGTAGGGATACCTGTGAAATTCAACAATCTTTTAGGCATCTTTTTCCCTCAGACAAGTAAATAAATATGCATGTTTTTCTATCTATAATTTTTATTGTAATTGAAATCTTACTCTATATAATTGTTTCCTGATTTTTCACCTAGCATTATTTTCAACTTGTAAATGTTAAATTTTCTGTACATCTTTTAGACTTTGTCTCTGATATGTGAGTCTCAACCTGGGGCCAATGCTGCATCTTCATTCCAGCTCCCTTGCCTGCCAATATTACCAGATTCCTCTTCCCCTATACATGGGTCCATCTCTCTTGCTCATAGGTGATCAATAAAGCACAATAATGTGTTTCTGTTCTTGGGAGTGACAATTGACAAGAACCACTTTGTACCAAATAGTGCAAACCCTTCTCTTTTGTTCCATATGGAAGCTATACACTTATTACAGCAACATTTGGTCATTCTACTTTGGAATCACCTTCCCAGCTATTCCCCTAGCAACATATGAAACTAATTTTATTATTTACCACTCAGATCTTGCTTTTCATTCGAAGAATAATGCCCAGGTTGATCATTCACTTTTTTCATTAGTCTTAGCTCCTAATGGCATTTAGATTTTCTGAAAATTTATCTTAAACAGATGAAGATCAACCAATGAGTGCTGAATATACTTTTGAATAAAGCATGAGGCATTGTCAACTGACTATTATGTTAAAAGGGTGCTAGGTATTGAAATTTATTCATTGTGAAAGGTCCATTTCAAATCCAGCCCCCATCCCACAGAACATTCCCTAATCATTGCTAAAAGTGATCTTTCCCTCTTTAGCCCTGTGGATTACTCATAAGGCACTTAATTATTAGTATGCAAATGTTTATGAAAAAGCAGGGCCAGCCATTGCCAGCTGACCTAAACATTCAGCTTGTTTGCTATTCAGCTCTCCACCTTTATGCTAAGCTGCAGCTGTAGAGGCAGAACTCACAGGAAATACACACACACACACACACACACACACACACACCAGCACTCCAGGAGCTATTTTATACAAGTGGATTTTATAAATAACCAAATGCTCTTCTTATCTATCAAATCTCAACACCCAAACTTCCCTGTATTCCCTGGAGAAGTGTACACTCCCTAGAGGAGAGCCGAGAGAGAGGAGAGAGAGGAGAGAAGAAAGCCTTCAGGTTTACTTCTTTGAGTCTTTAACCCTAAGCTGCCAGTGTTTGCAAGTGTCCTAACAGGTAACTCCTGATTACTGAATTCCTTATCTTAAAGAAAAATAAATTAGGATTGAGATTCCCTGTGTTGTACTTTATCTGCATTTCCAGAAATAAAATGTGCTTCAGGGAGAAAACAAAAAGGTCACTGGATCACATTCATTTTCAGGAATGGAAGATTGTAAGAGGAATTCTTGAGCACAGTGCTATTCAAACAAAATTTTGAGCAGGACTATTTTCTCCTTTGTATTATCACCTATTTAAAATGCACGTTTGAGATTTTTGATGGCAAAGATGGAGGAGGAGGAGAAGGGGGACTGCTAATCGAAAGATGATGAATAGTACTCAGGTTGTACACCATTTGATCCAGATGCATATGTCTATGTGTTTGTTATGGGTATGGATGTGTACCATGCAGTAACATATGGCAGACTCTCCAGGTTAAATCCTACCCTGGACATTTCTTAGTCTTGTTTTAGCTAGTTAAATAGCCCATAGTCTCTCCTGCCTACGGTAAACTTTCTTTAGCATCTTAATTCTAACAGTGCTTTTAAAACCACGCATCTCCTTTACTTGGCTTTCAAAGACTCCACTGACAAATAGTGCCCCAAACTGTCAAAAGACGGAAGATTTTACTCTGGATGGAGCTTTTATTGTTTTACTATTTGTTTTGTCTTTTTATTTATTTGTGTCCCTCAATGTTTCATATGAAGAGTCAGAGTTACCTCAAAATTTTCTACTCTCTTGGGCACTAATATCTATACCAAGAACCCTCTCCAGGCAAACAGACTAGCTCATTTGGAGAGGAGGTTCTCAGGACTCTGAAAGCCTGAGTCCTGGACACTAGCACATTGGGAAGAATGTTGAAGGAGATGGGAGAAATTGGCAGACTGGCTCAGCTATTCAAAATGCACTCTATTCCATGATGATCATCATTGTTGCTCCATAGCCCAGTCCTTCACTTGAGCTATTTGCTTAGAGCTTCTCTAGGGCCCCAGGATGGATCTCTTTTTCTCTTGGCTGTTTGAGCTAGGTTTTCTAATCTTATTTTCTCAATCCCATGTCATCTTCTTTCTACCATTTGGGATTTCTTTGAAATCTCTGGTCTACTACCCATTGCCTTTCTCATTTCTCTGGCACTACAAGAGCTTTCTCTCCCTTCACCCCAAAATACTGTCAATAGTTTCAATAGGACCTGGGCAGGGAAGACAAGTAAAGTGGTGTGCTCAGTTCACCTTTTAAAATTTGAAGCCCAGATTTCTTTTTACCTCTTTTTTAAATCATCTGTTAGTGGAAATATACCTCATGCCTTATCTTTTAGACAGAAAAGAAGTCAACCTTGTTACCTATTCTAGTTTAAAGAGCTTCCTAAGCACTTTGCACAAATTATCAGCTAACTTATCTGATTACATAATCATCATCTGAGCTAATGGCCTTTCAATCAACCTCTCTTAGAGCTCAGTGGGTACTCTGTGGGACTTCTTCCTTGTTCAACCCAAATACTGATTGTGTGGCTTTTTGTGGTGATATATGCTCCATCTTTTTTTGTGATATCCTTTCTATTATAAATATCATAACTATGGAGATAAGCTATAGTATTTAATATGAACACATGAATGTCATAGCATCATCAATTTTCCTACCATCGTTTCATTATATTGGTATGTGGAATACAGAGGTATGAAATATCCCTAGTTAATAAAGTCAATACAGAGATTTTAAAGGCAAATTTAAACTGAAATCTTTCATTAAAAAAGTACTCTTTTACCTCATAAATAGTGATTCTTTTTTTCATATATATATATATATATATACGCAGATAAAGACAGCCTGACTATCCCCTACTCTGCCTATGTCCAATAAAGGCTCTTTTTACAACATTCTATAAACTCATTTTCTTTCATTCTTTCTATTTCCCCATACTTCTTGGAGTGATTTAAGCTATGAGAACCCATGGAAATTTTTGAGTTACAAAATGTGACCCTACTAAATGTAAACAATAAATTGTAAAATATCAATAATTAATTAAAATGAATCAATAAGATATTCTCCACTTCGTGTAGTTACTTTGTTTTTTGCATAAGAGAGCTGTACATAAACAGGAAAATATTGTTTACTGTTCTTAAATACTTCTTACTTACTTTTCTCCCAGCTTTATTGAGGTATAATTGACAAAAAAAAATTGTATAAATTTCCAGTGTATGTTGTGATGTTTTGATATGTGTATATATTATGAAATGATTGCCACAATCAATCTAATTAACACATCCATCACCTCACATAGATACATTTTTTTGATAGTGAAAACATTTAAAATCTACTCTCTCATCAAATTTCAAGTATACAATGCATTATTATTAACTATAGTCACTATGCTGTTTATTAGATCTCCAGAACTTACTCATCCTGCATAACTGAAACTTTGTATCCTTTGATACAACAGTACCCAACATTTTGGCACCAGGGACAAGATTCATGGAAGACAAATTTTCCATGGACCAGAGGGGGGTGGGGATGGTTTCAGGATGATTCAAGCGCATTACATTTATTGTGCAATCAAACCTCTCTGCTAATGATAATCTGTATGTGCAGCTGCTCCCCAACGCTAGCATCACCACCTCAGCTCCACCTCAGATCATCAGGCATTAGATTCTCATAAGAAACATGCAACCTAGATCCCTCCTATGTGCAGTTTACAGCAGTGTTAGGGCTCCTATGAGAATCTAATGCCACTACTGATCTGACAGGAGGCAGAGCTTATGCAGTGATTTGAGTGATGGGGAGTGGCTGTAAATACAGACGAGGCTTCACTCAGTCGCGCAACACCACGTACAAAGCTCAGGGGTTGGGGACTTCAGCTTTGATCAACGTCTCCTCATTTCCCCCACTCCCCAGCCCCTGACAACCTCCATTCTAATCTGACTTTTTGAGTTCAACTTTAGATTCCACATATAAGCGATAGAATGCAGTATTTTTCTTTCTGTGTCTGGCTTATTTCACTTAGCACAATACATGTTGTGGAAAATAGCAGAATTTCCTTTTTTAATACTGAATAATATTCATACAGATATATAAATATACATACCATATTTTTATCAATTCATCTGTTGACAGACATTTAGGTTGATTCCATATCTTACTTATTGTGAAGAATGCTGCAATGAACCTGGGATTGCAGATATCTCTTCCATATACTAATTTCATATCCTTTGAATATATACCCAGTAGTGGGATTTCTGGATCATATGGTAGTTCTATTTTTAATTTTTTGAGGAAATTCCATACTGTTTCCCATAATGGCTGTACCAATTTACATTGCCACCAACAGAGTACAAGAGTCCCCTTTAATCCACATCTGTTAATTGTTTTCTTTGCTTTTTTAGTTGGATGTAATCCCATTTGTCTATTTCTGCTTTCATTACCTGTGGTTTGAGGGTCATACCCCCCCCAAAAAAAATATAAATATATATAATGGCCCAAACCAATGTCAAAAGCTTTTTTCATATCTTTTCTTCCAGCAGTTTCACAATTTCATATCTTATGTGTAAGTTTTTCACACATTTTGAGTTAATTTTTGCATATGGTGTGAGATAAAGGTCAAATTTCATTCTTATGCATGTGAATATCTGGTTTTCCCAGTACCATTTATTGAAGAGACTGGCCTTTCCTCAATTTGTGTTCTTGGCACCCTTATCAAAGATCAGTTGCTGTAAATATGTGGATTTATTTCCAGCCTGTCTATTCTGTCCCATTAGTCTATATGTCTATACACCAGTACCATTCTGTTTTCATTAATATAGCTTTGTAATATAGTTTGAAATCAGGACTAGTGATGCCTCCAACTTTGTCCTTCTCACTCAAGATTGTTTTGGCTGTTTGGAATATGTTGGGGTTCAATGTGAGGTTTAGGGTTGTTTTATATATTTCTGTGAAAAATGACATTGGAATTTTGATAGGGATTACATTGAATTTGTAGATCACTTTCATTAGTATAGACATGTTAACAATATTAATTATTCCAATCTATGAACATTGGTTTATTTCCATTTATTTGTGTCTTTGTTTTTTTTTTTTTTTTCTTTTTTGAGGTAGGAAAAAGGAGGGAAGAATTTATTTCAATTTGTCACATTTCAAATTCAAAATATTGCTCTTGTTAGCATACAGATTTTTTTTTATTTCAGCATATTATGGGGGTACAAATGTTTAGGTTATGTATATTGTCCTTGCCCCTCCTCCCCCCCTGAATCAGAGCTTCAAGTGTGTCCATCCCCTAGACGGTGCTCATCGCACTCATTATCTATGTATACACCCATCCCCTCCCTCACCACATCTGCCTGACACCGATTAATGTTATTCCTAAATGTGCTCTTAGGTGATGATCAGTGAAACCAATTTGATGGTGAGTACATGTGGTGCTTATTTTTCCATTCTTGGGATACTTCACTTAGTAGAATGGGTTCCAGCTCTATCCAGGAAAATACAAGAGGTGCTATATCACCATTGTTTCTTATAGCTGAGTAGTACTCCATGGTATACATA
>CM052457.1:77630140-77651086 GCA_028533085.1 Varecia variegata
TGATACCCTAAAATGTTAATCATGCAGACTACTGCCTATGTGTCAGGTACTGTACGAAGCAGTATTCACACATTATCTCTATACCTCACAGCACATCTTCATTATATGTATTATTGTCACCATTGTGCAGATGAGGAAATTGAAGCTCACAAATGTAAATCAACTTGTCTCAATGTCACCTAAGAGGTAAGTGATAGAACTGGGATTCAATCACAGATTCAATCACTTTTATACACTATACTATACATGCATTACCTCAGTGAATCCTCAATCCTCATACCATTTTATAAGGTAGAGATTATTATTAATCCCATTTTATAGTTAGAGAAACTAAAGCTCAAAGAGATTAAATGACTTTCCTAAGATCATATAGTTAGTGAGCGATAAAGCTGGATTTAATTTGTTTGTTGGCTCTAAAACCCACATACTTTCCCACTATGCTACACTGCTTTAAAATGTTCAAGTGAGAAATGTGAGCAAGATAATAGAATATTGTTCTCTTGGTATTGAGGCATATTGGTTTCATGGGAAAGGTCACAAGGCTGAGGGAGGTCGGAAGTCTAATCTGGGACTCATGCCAAGGTCTGAGTCCCATCTTGTTGGCACATTCTTAGACTGGGTATATATCAGTGTGTCACCACTGTGGGCTATAGCTCATGTTGACTGTTTAACTCCTTTTCTGTAGCCAAGTCTCAATGAAATTCTCTAGGATTCTTCTGGAATCCCTGTCCAGGCAGACACTAGTGACCTTCATGTTGCCTGGAATTTTCTTTTCTACCTCTTCACCTAGTTAATGCCTATTTATAATTCAAATATCAGTTTAAATTTTATTTCCTTAGATAATAACCTTCAGGCACTCCTAAAGAGATCAAGTCTCCCCAGTATGCCCCTTCATAGAGTAGTAACTTTTTTTGTAGCATTCTACATAATTGTAAAGAATTGATTGTATAATTCCCATTTTTACTTTCTCTTAGTAGGATATAAGCTTTGAGGGAGCAGAGGTTTTGTTTTGCTCACTCTTACATCTCCAGTGCCTAGTAACATGCCAAGGATGCAAGACACTCAATTAATACTTTTGTTTTTTAAATAAAAGAATGGAGGCATGGATGCAAATGTTGGATTCTTATGCAACCATGCCTGCCATCTCCTCTGTATTCAATTAGAACAATGTTTCCTAAACTTGCCTGATCATAAAAATCACCTGGAGTGATTGCAAAAAAAATGTTAATATAAATTTTCAAGCACAGAAGTCTGGGGGTGGTCCAGAAATCTCTGCTTTTTTTGTTTTGTTTTGTTTTGTTTTTTACCAACACACTAGGTGATTTTTGTGGCCAGGTAAATTTGAAAAATACTGATTTCAAGTATCTGTGTCTTTTTTGAGTACTGTTTGTCAATTGGGTCTGTAGCTTGATTAATCCTGTTTTTAAATCCAATACTTTAGTTATCTAAATGTCTTATATTGAAGAAGATGTTATGTAAAATGTTGAACTTGCAATTCTGATCATAGCACACACCCCACACATGCACACACACTGTGGCCTGCCATGGATCATCACTGATGACAGAATGATATCCAAAGTCCTTATCTTGATATTGAGAGATTTCTGGGATCTGACCCAAAGCTCCTTTCCTACTGCCCCTCTTCACATGCCCTCACATCATGTGTACCAAACCACTTGTTATTCCCATAAAATCCCCACAGTCTATTTTTTTTTTAATTTTAGTTGAGGTATTTCTCTATGTTAAAATGTCTTTTCTCCCTATTTCTGTGTACTTAAATAATACTTTTTAGATCCAGCTTAATGCCGCTTCCTCCATTCAGCCTTCTGTGGCTTCCCCTTCTTCTGACCTCTCCTCACATTGCATATCTCCGTCTTGTATGACTCTTATAATATTCAACTTGTATCATGTTTCTTTATGCCTCTAAGTTATCACTCCTTTTAGACTGTGAGATCCTTGAGGGCTAGATCCATATCCATTCCCAAGTAACTTTGGTTTCTTCTTAAGCACACACACAAGGTTTTGCCCCCATTAGGAACCAAGTATTCATTTAAGACATTTCCCCACCAGTTCTTCATCGCCATTAAGAAAGTAGAAACTTCCTTAAATATTTGGTTCCCTCCATCTCCAAACCTATCCAGGTCTTCATCCATCTTTTCCTTTTGTCTAGAAGAATAGGTATGCCTACTCCTTTCTAAGGTAAACTCCTCCAAAAACCACTTAAACATCTTGATGAATGAAAAAAATGAATTCATCAGGATAGGTTAAATCATTCTGTGGTAAAACAAAAGCAAAAATAAATCTCAGTGGCTTAATACATCAAAAGTTTATTTCTCATTCATGCTACATGCAAAATATGGCTCAGCAGGAGCTTCTGCTCCTCCTGGTCACTCCAGGTCCCAAGGTGATGGAGACTTCATCTCAATATGTTCTTCCCAGGTCGCTGTTGCAAGGAGAGGAAAACATAGTCAATTATGCCCTGATTCTCAAAGCTTCCACTTGGAAGTGACACACAGACACATCACTTCCACTACACCTTAGTTCCACTTACATTTTACTGGCCAAAGCAAGTCACATGGCCATACCTAATTTAAAAAAGAGGCAAGAAACTGTAATCTATCATTTACCTGAAAGGAAGTGAAAACTGGAATATTTATGAACACTGCTAATGATTACCAAAGTATATGGAAACAACACGTTTCAATGAAACTTTTCTTGCCTGACTTTTAGATACTCTTTCTATTTCTCTCCTGATTAAAGGTTACACATGCCTTTCCTTTCTTTGGCTCACTGAGAGGATGTATATATTTGAAAAAAGAATGGAGTCATCTATGGCCCTGTGTGGATGCAAGAAGGTATCATTACATTCTTAGATCATTAAAAAATCCAGAAAGTTTCTCACATTTAAGAGAACTGAGACAGTCGGGGCAGGAAAAGTTTGGAAAGTGTCAGAGTCTTTTATTTTAAAGGACACTTAATTACACTTAATAATTTGCAATTTAGTGCTTGATGTTCTATGAAGATAACATCTGCTTCCTTTTAAAGGTTCTGTAGGAAACAGCCCCAAAGATGCTTTTTGGAAGGAGATTTTAAAAAGCATCCACCTGTGCTGATAACTAACACTTTTGTTGTCCCTCACTGCATCCTGACTTGTTTTTGCATGTTTGATAATGTCACTTAAACTTTTGCCACATCACATATTTGTCTGCAAAAAGGAAATAATACTTGATTTCAAAGGAAAGGGGTAGGTAGTAAGCACAGTATTGGGGAAGAGAGCCTATATGGATGGTAGGCTTCAGTTTAATATATGATCTTAAAATTCATAAACTTAAAAAGTTATGCCTTTCAAAAAGGTGCTTGATATATAAGAAAAGGTACTCCTTTGAAATCAGAAAGACATCACTTTGAGTCCCAGCTCTGTTACTCCCTAGTCCTATAATCCTGGAAGAGGCAAAGCCATATCTGCCATATACCTCATGCCATAGTTGTGATAAGTAAATGAGAGAAAATATACAACTCACCTACCATGGTGATTGACTCATTATTAGATAGTCAAAAAAGGCAACTATTAAAATTAAAGAGCAGGCAAACTGATAGGATTATTTTAGAGGATTCAGCAGCTCCCAAAATGCCCTTTAGTGTGTATTTATTTATTTATTTATTTAAAATTATTTATTATTATTTAAAATTATTTATTGTGTATATTTAAGGTATTCAACATGATGTTTTGATATACAATATACCAGATAGAATGAAAAATAGTAAATAGAGCATGGTCTCACTTACATGTAGAATCTGGGAAAAAAAGTCAAATACACAGAGCTAGGGAGTAAATCAGTGTGCATTTATGTCAAATATTCTGGGCTAAAACATTCTACTTTCATAACTTTTAGTTACATTATGATGTTCACAAATATTTACTTTCTTACTTCTTTCAGAATTAATCATGGCTGGCTATATTGTTCTCTGAGTTAATAGAACATTGGCTTCCAAACTGGATGTTAACATCTTTCAGAGTTACATATAATAATAGAGGAACTTACTGTGCTGTTATCATTTAATGATTCAAAATTGGGACTCAGTCTTTACTGTGTTATTCATAATTAATGTGCAACAGTAGATTTGCAGTTGAAGTTATTAACTGTGTGAATTGTTATGGTGTCACAAATTACAGCTCTGCACATTGAATCATCTCTTATATTAAATATGAATAAAATGTAGATAGAAAGACACATTTATGTGATAAATTTGGCAGAAAAGCAAAGAATACTGATAAAAACAACCATCATGAAGATAGGGAATATTTCTCCTAAAGTGTCTTTTTTCTTAATATCTACCATTTTATTTCTATATCTTATCTACTACTTAAATAACGATAAACAGTATCAACAAATGTTTGCAGTAGCTGCTTTTGCATATGTTGCTTACTTAATCTGCATGGGCATCTAAAGTTTGAAATGGGTTAGTTTAAGATGTACTTTTAAATATTTGATTGAGAAAAGTTTAAATAGTAAAGTGAAGAAGAACTTGTGTTCCTGTAACATTAGAGCTGGGAGGGGCCTTTAAGATCATTTCCAATCCAATGTCTTCATCTGGCAAATTGGAGAAACTGCTATCCAGAGATATAAGATTTTTGCCCAAGGTCTCTTAACTGTTAGAGTCAGAAGCAGGATTAGAATTTAGCCACCGTGCTGCTGCCTCCTATGTTCACTTTCATTTTCAAAACAGGATTGCCAAATTGGAAACTACAATACCATATTCTCATGGAAGGACTCTAAACTATAGTGCTTTTGACCTTCTTGGGACAGAAAGTGTAAGATAGCTGTCATCTTCATTTTCTGTTTCTCTTTGAGAAGAATCCAAGGTGAGCATTCAGATTTTCCAAAGGGAACAGGTATACAGTGTTGTGCCAGAGAGGCAAGATTCCCCCAACTCTGACCCTCAACAGCAAGTATAATCTGTTAGGCATTGGCAGTAAAGTTAAAAATAGCAATCTATTAAGATAGGAAAGAGAGTATAGCCAGTTTATCCTTGCTGCTTCTTCCTTCACAAATATGTAAAACACATCTGATCTACATTTTTGTGGCTCAAGCTGGGACTTGATTTAAATTTAAACCGTTATTGTAGGGCTGGGCACGGTGGCTCACGCCTGTAATCCTAGCACTCTGGGAGGCCGAGGCGGGTGGATCGTTTGAGCTCAGGAGTTCAAGACCAGCCTGAGCAAGAGTGAGACCCCATCTCTACTAAAAATAGAAAGAAATTATATGGACAGCTAAAAATGTATATAGAAAAAATGAGCCGGGCATGGTGGCACATGCCTGTAGTCCCAGCTACTCGGGAGGCTGAGGCAGAAGGATTGCTTGAGCCCAGGAGTTTGAGGTTGCTGTGAGCTAGGCTGATGTTACCGCACTCTAGCCTGGGTCAACAGAGTGAGACTCTGTCTCAAAAATAAATAAATAAATAAATAAATAAAAAAAACATAAAAAAAAATAAACAATTATTGTGGTCATGTTTGACTCGAATTCCTGTGGTGGTAGGTGAAAACCAATAACAATGTGAACTCATAGGCATTTCCTGTCCTAAAATATACAAGGCTTTGTGAGCTGGAGTTCAATTCATATTTACAGCTGCATGTTCCATTGTTATTCTTAATAGAACTCATCACTCTCTGTCATGTCATTAAGAGATAAATGGCATTAAATACTAATAATATGAAACTTGGAAGCAGCCATCCAATGTATGTTATTAGCAAATACCCTTGCTTAAACAAATAAAACATAATAAAAATCAATATGGTTAGCTTCTGCTCACATTTAAAGAATTTTAAAAGATCAAATCTAAAAGAAAAAAAAAGAAATATGTTGGTGTGATTTAACCATGAGAGTGAAAAGGAAAACAATTTAATAAGTTTTATCAAGTACATGGATGATTCTTGGGGGAAAAGGTGACGAACACAATAGAAGTTTATCAGACATATGTATTTCTTGACAGCAAGGGTTATTCACTAGTGGAATGACTGGAGCACCTGACGTGTATGTTTTGCTCCCTATTTGTTCAGCCAAATATTTATAATAAACCAATTTCTCCTTTGAAAAAGATTGGTGAGTTCATCAATAATAAGAGATCTTTTATTTAGTAAAAATCCAGTGTAAAAGATCAGCAGAACATCAATATCAAGCCGTGCTGCTGTACTTCAAAGTAGTTTCATCTATAGAACAAAGACTTGGTGGCAAATATTGAAATAGGATTCTCCGAATATTGGGCTATGCAGAAGTAAGATACAGAGGAGGAGTGCCTATGCTTGCTTGCTGCAATGGCATTCTCCTTAGCATACCAGAGACCACGGCAAACCAAGGATGATCCATAGCTAAGTTAGAGAGGTGGAGGGGGCACCAAGTCTCCACTTCTATTAGTTATCACACTCTGAGACACATTCATGAAGTCATGCACAGTTGAAGCCTTGCATATCATTTCAGAAACATATGTCCACAATCTTTGGAAAGAAAATAAAAAGAACTAACATTGTGGAGGACTTGCATGTACCTGGTACTCTACTGGGATAATTCATATACATCAGATACACACATCAACCCTAGAAGGTAAGTATTACTATGATCCCCATTTTCCTTGTGGAAAAGCTGATGCAGAGAGAGGTCATGTAACTTTACTGAGCTGGTTAGACAGCAGCAGGGCTGAGATCTAAATTTAAATGTGAAACCTCCAGAGCCTGTGTTTTTCTCACTACTCTATGCTTCCTGTCTTATTATGTTTGCTTGAAAATAAATGTTTTTAACTAACCTCAAAAAGGCAAGCATTTAGTTGAACTGCCTCTGGTGAGTTTTAAAGATTTCTATATATGGTATTACAATTTTACCAAATTTCCTTGCTGGCATTCTTAGTATTCAGCTCCATAGTTGGGAACTATGGTATGTCCGTGATTAATTATTTTTATGCATTGGTGAATATTTTCAAAATTGAACTGTTTTAATAGCTAAATTCAGGCATGCCCATATGCATGCATGCACACATGCACATAGAACAGATCAAGGGACCTAAGGTTATTGCAGGAAACATCAATATTTATGCTTGGTAAAATGTATAGATAGAAATTTTTAATTAAGTGAGCAGAATAAAATATCAAAACTAAAATTGAATCTAAACGAGTTTGAATATTTAACAATCAATGGAGTTAATGTTATAGTTAACTGAAAGCTAGGGATAAAAATCCTCTCTGCTTCACTCTGTAACATTAACTCCATTGATTCTTCACCTCTTAGTCTCCTTTTCTACCTTATTGAGCCATATATTGTTGATTGTATTATTGTGCCAGTTAAGTTTTGGTTTGTGTCTTTAGGACACACATACTTATGACTTGTTAAAGCAAGTAAAAATCAGAAAAGCACAATTTGGTGACATTAGATGGGGCATTCTCACCACTGTTCATGTTTCTATTTCTTATTGCCTTGAATCTTTATTTCTTCTGCTTCCTGATTTTTGGCATTTGCTTAAGACTCAGCCTTCAAAATAACCTGGAATATAGACTTAGAATCTTTCCATAGCGCCCAGCCTCCTTTAAGTTGATTGGATCATTCCACACAAAGTCATGCTATTAGTAGATAAAAAGCTACCACTACCCAAATTTCATTTCTGAATAAACAGGAGTCCGAAGCAGGAGTCTAGGCTACTTGTCTGTATCTTGTTTTATTATGCTTTCTTAATTGTCATTCTTTGTACACCTTCTCATCTGGATTCCAGTTATTACTTGCTGCTTTCCACCTTGTCTTGGGGATAAGCAATGCAATATTTTATTTTATTGTAAATTAAGAAAATTATAATTGTATATATTTATGGGTTACAATGTGGTCTTATGATACATGTATGCAATGTTGAATGATTAAATCAAGCAAATTATCATATCTAGCACCTCAAATACTTATCTCTTTTTGTGGGGAGAACATTTTAAATACACTCCCTGCAATTTTCAGGAATATAATATATTATTGTTGTCTGTAGTCACCATGCTGTGCCATAGATCTCAAAAAACGTATTCTTCCTGTCTAAATGAAATGTATTATTTGACCAATATCTCCCCATTTCCTCCACCCCAGCCTCTGTTAACTACCATTCTTTCTCTGCTTTTATGGGTTCATTTGCTTTAGATTCCACATATAAGTGAAATCACATGGTATATGTCTTTCTGTGCCTGGCTTATTTCACTTAGCATGATGTTTTCCAGGTTTATCAATGTTGTTGCAAATGACAGAATTTCCTTCTTTCTTTTTTAAAGATGAATAGTATTCCATTGTGTGTGTGTGTGTGTGTATATATATATATATATATATATATATATATATATATATATACCACATTTTCTTTATCCATTCATTTGTTGATGGACAATTAGGTTGATTCCATATCTTGGCTATTGTGAAAAATGCTACAATAAACATGGAAGTGCAGATATCTCTTCAAAATACTGATTCCAAATCCTTTGGGTATATAACCAGTAGTGGGATTTCTAGATCATATGATATTTATATTTTTTGTCTTTTGAGGAATGTCCATAACATTTTCCATAATGGCTGTATTAATTTACATTCCTACCAATAGTGTACAAGGTTTCCTTTTTCTCTGCATCCTCACCAACACTTATCTTTTGTCTTTTTCATAATAGCCATTCTGACTGGTGTGAGGTAATATCTCATTGTGTTTTTAATTCAGGGATGTTGAACATTTCTTTGTCATATATCTGCTGGTCATTTGCCTGTCTTCTTTTGAGAAATGTCTATTTAGGTTCTTGGCTCATTTTATAATCAGGTTTTTTTTTTGTTTGTTTTGCTATTGAATTGTTTGAGTTCCTTATGTATTTTGGATACTAACTCCTTATCAGGTGTATGGTTTGCAAATACCTTCTCCCATTCTGTAGGTTTCCCTTTTCAGTATGTTAATTATTTTTCTTTGTATCCTGTGCTTTTGGGATCAACAAAACAAAACAAAACAAAAACAAAACAAACAAATAAAAAAAAAAAATCATTGCCCAGACCAATGTAATGAAGATTTTCCCCTATGTTTTTTTCTAGGAGTTTTACAGGTTACAGGTTCAGGTCTTACATTCACATCTTTAATCTACTTTGAGTTGATTTTGTATATGATGTGGGATAGGGATCCAATTTCATTCCCTGCATGTAGGTATCAAGTTTTCTCAACATGCTTTATTAAAGAGATTGCCCTTTTCCAATTTTGTGTTCTTGGTACCTTTGTTGAAAATCAATTGACTATAAATGTATGAGTTCATTTGTAGGCTCTCTATTCTGTTCATTGGTTGATGTTCCTATTTTTATATCAATGTCATATTGTTTCGATTGCTGTAACTTTGTAATATAGTTTGAAATCAGGTAGTGTAATGCTTTGTTTTATTTTATCAATATTGCTTTGACTATTTGGGGTCTTTTGTGATTCCATGTGGGCTTTAGGAATTTTTAAATAAATTTTCTGTGTAAAATTCTATTGGAATTTTGATAGGAATTGCATTTAACCTGTAGATCACTTTTGGTAGTTTGTATATTTTAACATATTAACTTTTCAAGTTCATGAACACAGAATATCTTTCCATTTATCTGAGTCTTCTTTAATTTCTTTCATTAATGTTTCATAGTTTTCAGTGTACAAATCTTTTATCTCTTGGTTAAAATTATTCCTAATTTTTTGTAGCTACCGTAAATGGAGTTGTATTTGTGATTGCTCTTTCAGATATTTTGTCATTAGTGTATAGAAATGCTATCAAAATTAGCCAGGTGTAGTGGTATGTGCCTGTAGTCCCGGCTATTCAGGAGGCTGAGGCAGGAGAATTGTTTTAGTGCAGGAGTTTGAGTTTGCAGTGAGCTGTGATGACACAATTGCACTCTAGCCCAAGTGACAGAGTGAGACTCTGTCTCAAAAAAAGCAAAAGCAAAACAAAACAAACAAATAAAAATCCTACTGATTTTTGTGTGATGACTTTGTATTTTGCAACTTTAGTGTATTTCATTTATCAGTTCCAATGTTTTTTTGGTGGATTATTTAGAGTTTTCTATATTAAAGAACATGGCATCTGCAAACAGAGACCATTCCACTTCTTTCTTTCCTATTTGGATGTTTTTCATTTCTTTCTCTTGTCTAAATAAGCAGTGCAATTTTGGATTCCTTTATCTGATGATGTCAAGCACTGTTTTAGAGCATGAATTTTAGTATTTGCTCCAGGAAGTCCTGGGCAAGCGGTACCTCATACTTTACTTAAAGTCCTGTTGGACTGACCAGCCAAGCTCTCCTTGAGACTGACCAGTCTATCTCCCATCTGAGAGAGGAAGTGGACAGGATCAATTGGGGTACCAATCACTGACCTCATCACTTGGATCATGGACTGTATGTATTATTTTGTTCTTGTTTACTGAAGTGACTTTGTGTATCTCATGTCCTCCAGGCACTCAGTGTAATCTTAGTCAACATAATTTTCATCACTTACCTCTATAGATGTAGAAAATACACATTAGTAACTATATCTCTAGGTCTCAATATATCCATATAAAGCTGTTTTATAAGAATAAACACTTCATATTTATTTACTTTCTCCTAAAAACAAAAGATTAGACAATTCTACGGACCCAAGGATGTGACTTAGCTACAGCAATGTGGCTACTATTGCACATTTCTAATGGGTCCAGATGCAGTTACCCAGGTACTAGGATAAGGACAAGGTAAAATTAATTAAATAAACCTTGCAGGAAATGTGTTATACTTGTTGGTAGCATTTTCTTTGTTTTCAGCTTAAAGGAAGTATCTAAACATTTTCTAGAGTAAGATTTTTCTTCTCTTGTTTTTTTATATTAATGCAATCTTAAATGTAAGCTGGAAATGTATAGAACTTAAAACTCACAGAAATTATATCCTTGGGTATTTCATTATTAAGCAGTAAGAAGATTAAAAAGGCTTAGCATCCATTACCTGATTAGACAGCAAATGGAAAAACAACATTACATCCAAATATAATGGTGATAACTGACATGTGTAGGCTGCTGGAGACCTTATTCACATGCCCTGTGATTATACCTTCATTATGCCGCACTGAAGATATGGCTCTCTAGGGCTTCATGATTCATAGGCTAAAGCTCAGCGTCACAGCAATATTACACAAGAAGGTGGAATGTGACGGGTGAAATTAGGCCAATTAAGCACATATAATTTTGGGACTAGTTAAATTTGTTCATACCAGATCGCTTGGTTACTATAAACCATATTTGCCTAGTTCATTTGATTATGATTTTACCTCATTAAATCTTATCCAAATGAGGGGAAGTTAGACTATGGACAGAAACATGCTGACATCATTATTTTAGTTATTACTGGTACTAGATTTAAGGGTTTGTCCATTAACCAAGCTATAAGTTTTACCCCCGCTCCCTGATCAGATATTACATACTTTGAAGCTAACATGGCATAGAGTATCCTCCTCTGGCTGGGCCATCCTTCCCGCCAGTCTTCACTGGCTCACTTCTACTCATCTTTTAAACTCAGGGAAAGCTTTCCTGTTCTGCTCCTTCCCTGCTGCACCTCCTGATGTCCAGGTTAGGTGACTCTCTTAGGTACACCTCTCTCCCAGCCTGTAAGAGACAGATTATCAGATTGCATCCTGAAGATCAGATACACAAATACGCAGAGATGTCATTTCGGATGACAGTGTGCTAACTTGAAAGGGATGTGTGACAACCAACAGTGGCTTAGTATGGTTCCCTTAGTCTCTCTTCATCCCACAGAGGTGCTCTGACCGATGGACCCAGATGTCAGTAGGTGGGTCCCATTGAGACTAAAGAGGCATCCACCAATTTTAAAAACTCTTTTTTTGTACTCTTTTCTGTTTGTTTTTGGTAAGTGGAACATTGCTGTTATTTATCTTAAACAATTAATCTTCAGTTTCTCACAATTCATCTGTATATACCATATTTAAATAACTTGTTTAGACCTTTGGGCAGCTGCTCACATGAGTACGTGGTCAAGGTTTACCTTTCACATGAATCTCCCTATATTGTATCTTACACATATTCACACACTGGTGTGTTTACTTGTTTATCATGTACACCTGACTGTATACTTCATGAGCACAGCCAAAGTGTTTTGTTCATCACTAAATCACTACCTAAAATGATGTCTGGAATGTTGTAAGTATTCAGTGTTATGAGTTGATCTGAAGCATAATAGTTAGCATTTATTGGATGCTTTTTGTATGTGGCATCATGATAGGCACTATCCCATACAGTTATGAGGTAGTTAGTATAATTGTTCTTATTTTACAGATTAGGAAACCAAGATCCATAGAGTTGAAAATGCCTAAGGTCACAGAGCAGGTAGGTAGCTGAGTGGGGATATGACCTAGGATGTTCTGACCTCAAAGCCCTTGACCTTAACTGTTATTAATAAAGCCTCTGATATCAGAATTCCCCCTCCAAGGAAAACAGAGACCTGGGGCACTGCATCAAGGCTTGAACCTGTTACCACAGGAGTCTTGCATGGGCTATCATTTGTCCCCAGACTGTAGTGTATGAAACCAGGAAGACGCTGTCTAAGAAACATTGCCCTATGGAGAAATGATGATAGAGATTGGCAGGTAGTCCCATTGAGTCAGCAATCTGAAGGGGCTAGGGAAGACAGAAACTCCAAACACAAGACCATGCCAAGGGAACTGACAAAGTGCAAGAAGTTTCCAAGTGAGGGTTGAAGCCAGAGTCTCAAGGGATTGTTGAACTGGAAAGAATAGCTGTGCCAGGGTGTGTTTTTGTAAGGATGCCAACCAGCTTAGACAGCTGAATAAGCATCCATCCATTCAGACAGTCTTTATTTATTGAAAACCTTCTCTTGGCCATTGAAGATACAGAGATAAGCAAGCCATAGCTCTTGGAACAAAAGAGGAGATACTACAACACTTGCACAGACTTCAGTGCACAATGTGTGCTCAAACTGCTCTGTATCCATGGCTGCCTAGCAATAATAGATGCTAATAGCAGGCTCTCCCACTGAGCACTTACTATGAGCTAAGCACTGTCCTAAGTGCTTTTCATACTTTAAAATAAATCCTCACAACAACTCCTTGAGGTAGGTATGACTAGTATCATTATACTACAGATGAGGAAATAGTGGCAGAGAGAATTTAGGGGACCTGCCCAAGATCACAAAGCTAGTCAAGGACAGAAGTGGGATTGGACACGAGGCAGTCTGACTCCAGTGTTTGGGCTCTTAACTTCTACATGCACTAATGCTCTGAGTGTTCTTCACTCCCTAGGTTCCCTTTCATCAGTGGAATTTATTCTTCGTTCATCATATTTTTTATTGATAACCTACTATATGCTTAGTGCTGGGCTGGATATTAGGGATGTAATAGTGAAGAAGATAGGAAAAATTCTAACACCAATATAGAAGGACTGTTAACTGACCTGCGAGATTAGAGAAAACAATGACACCCTGCCTACCCCCTGCAGGGCCCCAATTATACTACTTCTCTATTGCTAAAAATGACACTTCCTGCCCAATAAAAGCTAATACTGAATCAAGAGAAACTCTATCCATTTTCATGATTCAGAACTGCTAGGACTTTGACTCATGTTCCTTCCGCATTGGGATTGGCTAATGTGTGTATATATAATGACACACAATTCAGCCACTCTATGAAATGGAATTCATATTGGAAATATTTGATTTCTGAAACCAAAGAAGTCAATTCAACACTGAGCATAATAATTGATAATCTGTGGCCTCAGTACTGTCTGTAGACAAAATGCCCTTGCCTGTGTAAACTGAAGAGCATCGGTATACACCTACCTAAGGTAGGCTGGACCAGAGTCAGCAGAGGACTGGAAGATATATTTTAAAATAAAAGGACATGTCTAGTTGCATTTGTCTTTTGCTACATTATTATGGTGAATACTTAGTGTTATTGCATAGTTTATTAGTTAAAATAAAAGTGGAGCTGATTAAAACTTATTTAGAGAACAAAGTAAATGGTTGTTTGAAATGTTCTTGATTTAAAGTTTAATGGTGGCTAACTGAAAATTCAATTTTTAAGGATAACAACAGGAGAAAAGAAAACACTATCTTTTGAAAAACAGATTTCATCTGGATCATGTGGAAGGCCCTTCTATAGTGGAATACAAGCTATTATTCCCTTTTGTACCTCCTTCTACTTTGAGTCATTTTAATCCCCATCCTACCTTTTATTCTATTTTTAATATCAATTGTGTTTTATTGGCTTGGGTCTTAAGAACCACAAATGCTAGAAATCAGTATAGGTTTTTGGATTAGCCAAAGTGAGGCACCTTTGATTTCCAATGTACAGATTTTGACAGGAAGCTCAAGACAGGGGCCCTGGGAAATTTTATATTATCCATTCAACACACATTTATGACAAGCCAGGCTTTTTTCTGTGGGCTGGGGTACAAAGCACAATAATATATATCCTTGGCCCAACAAGCTCACAGTCTAATGGGGGAGTAAGACACAGAGATCTGAGTGTAAAGGGGGTGGTGAATCCTGAAAGATATATAGAGCTGAGTTAATTCCAGCAGGAGAGTTCATCTGTGGCTGAGGGTGTCAGATGAGGGCAGAAAGCAATCGAGTGGGAGCCAGATTAGCAGTTGTAGGTTAAAGCAGTGGTGGTTAAGGGGACCAGCTTTGCACAAACCATATCTGTGACAAGGCTCTATTCTAGAAACTAAGAGGAATGAGGCCTTGGGCAAGTTAATTAACCTCTCTGAACATCCATTTCTGGAACTAATGAAGAGTTTTATGCACAGGAAGGATATAACCAGTTATCTGCTTCAGGAAGATCTCTTGAGCATCTGTGTGGAGAGTGGATTGGATGGAGGAGGCAAGGCTGCAGGCAGGAACGGAAAGGAGAGACCCGAGCTCTGTTGAGGAAATCAACGCCTCCAAATGCAGGCTCTTTTATATGCATTGCCCAGCATCTGGCAATGCTGATGCTGACAACGATTCACCATATACAGTACTTACTTCAGGTTTGGCCAGTAGCCAGGGACCAGTGAGGAAATCTACCCCTCCTCTCTGCTCAGCACACAGGGCCCATTCAGTATCCTTCCTTTAGACCACGGCTGGGCTTCTTGCCCTCCAATCCCGGGGCTTCACAGACCTGGGGAAATGACAGGCCCTGGGAATCAGAGAGACAGTGCCCTTCCTCATCACGCTCAGCTGCCCTACTGTCTAGGAGGTCATGGGTTGTCCCGGAGGCAGCACAGCTTTTAGTGCAATTGCTAGGAGGGTCTCATGGATGTAAACTCTGTCTGGCCCTGACCCCCCAACAGGATGTGGGCAGCCACATCTCCGCTGGACTAGAGCCAAGATGCCCAAACACAGCACCTTCGAACTCCCTGCTTGCAGAAGGTCTTGTCCCTGCCCACTTGGACAGTGCTTGTTTGCAAGGGAAATTTGAACACGGTTTGTAGTTTTTCCCAGGGCATTTTTCCTGCTCTATCTTTGGGGATGCTCTTCAGTAACAGCAACAACAAAAATAAGGCCTAGATCTTTTTGTCTATTGAGGCTACTGAGAAATGCTGCCATAAAGAGACCTGTTTAACATTCCTTAAGCAAATTTCCTCAATGTATTTGGCATTTAACCCTTTTCCCATACATCTGTGAACAGCTCTATTGAAATGATTTGTAGAAATGCTGCTGTAATGAGTCTGGAATGGGTAGAAGGAATTCAAGGAGAGAGGCCTGGCTCTGGAGTCAGCTTTCTACTTTAATATCCGTGTGGCTGGACAAGACAATTAACCCTCCTGAGCTTCTGTTTCCTCGTCTGTAAAAATGAGATAACACTTAACTTGAGGATTGTCATGAGGATCACCTGAGATGAACTACGTAAATCTTCTGGTGCATAAGAAATAATTGATAGTTATTTCTGCAATATGGGTAAGCATTAATCTAGGCTACTAAGAATTAGTTCTTCTAATACAATTGTATTCACTTGTTAAGATTTTAGCTACAAAACCTACAATTGACCCAAATATTATTTATTTGAAACCAAACAACAATAGGTTTATTTCAAGAATGAAATATTTACTTCTGGTAGAGGCGGAATATGGAACGGTTTGCATTTTCGTAGTGACAATTGGGGCTATGTAGAAACTTGGATCTACGCTTACTAATAATGAACAATGTAGGCACACCTTGTAAAAAAAGATTCATAATCTTCAAGTCTGTGACATTAATCGTTAACAAATTTTGTCTGTTCATTGTTGTTTCTGTTTTTCTACCTGCATAGGAAAATAAGGCACTGGACTTTGAGGTATGAGGAGGTTCTGAATAATAGGGAAAGCAGTGTGATTTCTGGGGCCTTTTACTTGCCTGAAACTTTTCCCCACCTGCTGGCTGTTGTGTGAAATCACATGTCACAAAGCTCTTTCCAGTTGGCTATAAAAACTGCTGCATAGATGATGAATGGATGAATAGATACATGGATGGATGGATGGATGAATAGATACATAGATGGATGGATGGATGGCTAGACATAGCACAAAGTTTCAGAGCTGTTACCTTGATAAATTGTCTTTTTGCACACAATATCCCCTTCCTTATCTGAAGATGTCTATTTTGTGGCCTCAAACTTGTCTCTCCTCCCAGCTATACTTCCCCAGTCTCTGCCGCTGTTGCTTATGTGTCAGTCTCAGTCTCCCAATCCTCTGACACTTTGCCTACTTGACCAATTTAAGCAGCTCCCTTATCCACAAATATCTCTGCTAGAAGTCTAATCCACAGCCCATACACTCAGAGATATCAAATGTGTGCCGTAGACACTGGACTCTCAGCAGCCTCTGCCCCACCAGCCCTTGCCATACTTTTGGAGTTCAGAGGTTAGAGGACAGGAAGGCTCCTAGTTTTGTGAGTGGGAGGGGAATAAGAGTGGGAACAAACGTCAGTAGATGACACTCCCTGACATCGCTTCCCCTTTCTCAGAAGTGGTGTTTTGTTGGTTACTTTCCCACAGCTGAGCTTGTCATAAAGGAGCTCTGTTCTCCCAGAGTTTGTTAATTGCAGCATGGCTGCAATTAAAAAAAAGACCTTCAAGAATGTAAGGAATCTTGTCTTAATTCATTTTGATACCTAGTCTCTTACTGCAGTGTCAATTTCCAATCTTATTTTTTGATACACCAAAAATTATCAATTCAAAGGCATACTGACATGCTTAAATTTCCAATATTTAAATAACCCTCTATTCTAATTAAGTATAAATTACATTACATATATCAGGTTACAGCACTGCATATCACCCAACAGTTACATAATCTTTTGAATTGTGTCAAAACAGCATTAGTTTTTTTTTTGGGGGGGGGGAAGAAATCTCTGCTAATACCTGGTGAGTTTCTAGGCTCCTCGGTGAAACATTTTTGACAACTAATTTTCTAGAGAAGAAAATATCAATTATACTTGGAATTGGCTTTAATCCTTTGACCTGGTGATGATGTGGGTATGAGAGTAGGGGAGGAAAAAGGCTGAGTATAGTTCACGTGGTGATTTATATAGCTCCTTTCACAGAATTAGTGTAAGAATCCTAAAGAAAGCAGCATTGTTTGAAGCCATAATAATTAGGAGGTTTCTCTCTTTAGCTGGACTAAATTCCAAAGTGATCCCAGTGGCTTGGAAGTCAGAGAGTCCATTTCATTCTGTGCTTAAGAAGCATTCCCCTGAAGGAGTCCTGCTGATTCTGGAGATTAAGGAAGAACTTCCTGGTGGTGATTAATTAATTGCATGTAATGCTTTAATTTAAAATGAGTCACTCCAGTTTCAGAATAAATCAAATCTTCTAAACTGTGAAAATAAAATTAAAACAAAAGTTGATGGCCATATTGCCAACCTTGTCTGTGCATCTAAGTGCATTCCTTTTGGACTCTTGGTAGTATTGCTGACAGAACCACATCCTGTGTAGTTAAGAAAAACATTCATCTCAGCTCAAGAGACCACACTGATCTCCTTAAACTAGGTTTCCATGTCCACCATGTGTATTGCCAGGTGAACCCTGACAGGGGTGGGGAACCTGCTGCCTTCTAACTTTAAGATTTTTCTTTTTTAAGCACCAAAGGAGGCAAGAAAAGCTTCATCTTTCTTGGCTGCACCCCTTTTATTTTTATTTTATTTTATTTTATTTTATTACATAATTCTTTTTTTGCATTTTTTTATTCTTATTTCAGCATATTGTGGGGGTACAAAAGTTTAGGTTACGTGTATTGCCCTTGCCCCCCCACTCCCCTGAGTCAGAGCTTCAAACGTGTCCATCCCCTAGATAGTGCACATCGCACTCATTATGTATGTGTACACCCATTCCCTCCCCACCCCACTTCTGCCCGACACCCAATCAATGTTATTCCTAAATGTGCTCTTAGGTGATGATCAGTGAAACCAATTTGATGGTGAGTACATGTGGTGCTTATTTTTCCATTCTTGGGAGACTTCACTTAGTAGAATGGGTTCCAAATCTTTCCAGGAAAATACAAGAGGTGCTATATCACCATTGTTTCTTATAGCTGAGTAGTACTCCATGGTATACATATGCCACATTTTATTAATCCACTCATGTATTGAAGGGCACTTGGGTTGTTTCCACATCTTCACAATTGTGAATTTGCACTCCTTTTAATAAAAGGATTTGTTCTGTAAAATTTGGATTCAGTCAAAAGGCTGCACTGAAGGACCTAGAAGGCCACATGTGGCCTTAAGGCTGCAGGTTCTGCCACCCCCACCCCCACCCCGGCTGGGCAAATCCATTACCAATAACAGGACTCAGTCCATGCTATCCTCTTCTAAACCTGAAGACAGGGGAGCAGCATTTGCTTCTTCATCAGGTGAATTTTCTCAGGGACCTCAGGGCCTCTGAAGCCAGGGGCATCTGTAGGAAGGAGAGGTCACTATAGGGAAGCTGACAGAGCATTTCTGTGCTATGAATCTTAAATATTTGTTATGCAAGCTCATTTGTGTATTCTTATTATCCCTGTTAACTGGATGCCCCCAGAAAGTGAATCTTGTCTGGTCTAGCTCCAGGCCTGCACAAGTGCTGTTTACAAGGAGATGTCTCCAACTACTAACTCCTATGCATGCTGCATTTTTAAAACCCTTCCTGAGCCTCCCAGGCAGAATGCATCACTCCCTCTGAATTTTCTTACTTTTAAGTAGGGTCAATAGCAAACATCATGCTCTAATTTTCCTGGCCCCAATATTGGTCCATTTTTCAGACTTGCTATCTGGGCTTTTGGCCTGTGATAGATAAGGACATTTCAGTTCTGCCTCTAGATTGTGCTATAAGCCCTCCCATCACACAAGCTAGCCTGCACTTATAGGAATATTATAAAAAGCCTCAGTGGTGGGGTACTGGTCAACTAAGGAAAGTCCTTGAAGTCTTCCCTTCCTTTCTCCAGCTCCTACTTCCCCAAGGTTTCAGATTCTCTGGTAATGCCATCATAGTTGTTCTTTCTTTCTTTTCCTGTTTTGACTTGATGACTCTACTCCAGGCACTTCTCCATGGCTAACTCGGAAATGCCACAGCTATGGGTGGTTGTAGTTGTGTTGGGGCTTTAGTCTTCCCAACCACATCTAGAAGAGGCTGCCCTGAAGCACCCACTCCAGTCCTCTGGTACAATGTAGTACAATTCATGGAAAGGGACTAGACACTTTTTGTCCTTACACTATCATGACTTGGTGCTTTCTGAGGTCATTGGAGCCTACCTCATACTGACTACTAAGCCCAACCTTGGGCCAACCAGCAGCTGGGGCATGGCTCTTTTTTCTCCTGCACACCCATGACTTTTTGCTTGTCCCCAGTTCTGTAATCCCAGCTTGTATAAGAGTTACTTGGCTGAATAGCTATCACTCTCAACAGAACAGCTCCTCAAGGGAGCATGAAGCCTTAGTCATCCTGCTCCTTCCTATAGTGTCTAGCATATGAAGGAATTTTAACAATCAGCTTCTGAAATGAATTGACTCTGTTGTGGTTGTAGATTTTGGCAAAACTGTAGGGGAGAAGAAACAGAAAAGAGGTAGGACAGTAGAGTAGATATGAGAGGCAGGCTTATGTCTCTGAGAATCTATCTGTGGAAACAGTACCTAGAAATAGTCCTTGAACATGCAGCATTATAAATTAACATTATAAAAGATCTCCTTAGAAGTTTGCCTTGGTTAATATAATCAAATTCATTCATATTTGAAAATGCCACCTCTTTGTATATTCATCATAAACAAAAACTATTCTAAAATTTCCAACTTTATAAAGACATTGGGCCAAGTTATTAAGCAGGAGGAAGGGAGAAAGGCATTCTTAGAGGTCAAGTGAGAATTCAGATTCTGTCTGGGTGCATTATCTCTTCTTACCCAATCAGATCACCCTCCTTAGTTCCTAGATAGCATCATAGTTTTTGTTTTGACACTCGCTGACTAATAACCAAATAAAGGCAAGCAGCATAGTTTTATTTTCTTATTATTTTTTTTTTAAATCTTGTTATATGCAGATAGTAGTAAGCATTCTTGGGCTCAGAGCCAAATTACTTGTCTTGCTTCTGAGGGAATTCATGACTAATTAAGTGTTCAATTATTAGCTCATCATAAAAAATTTTTATCTGGGGTCTCCATAGTCGCTTGATAAAAAGAACCTCTTATCAATTAGCTTATATTGTAGTAACAAAAAAATCCAAAATCTATGTGATTTATAGCAACCTGGGTTGATTTCTTGCTCAAAGCTCATGTCTACTGTGGGTTGGCTGCATGTCTTCCTTACCAATACTGGTGGAACTGCCCCTTGCTGGAACATTGCTACTCTCATGGCAGAAGGGAAAGAAAGGCAGTGGACAACAGTATGCTGTTTTCAAAGCTTCTGTTCCGATGTGGTATGAATAAATTCTGCTCATTTTTTTTTTTATTGGCCAA
>CM052457.1:77651186-77669148 GCA_028533085.1 Varecia variegata
TATGTATACACCCATCCCCTACGCCCCCACATCTACCCGACACCCGATTAATGTTATTCCTAAATGTGCTCTTAGGTGATGATCAGTGAAACCAATTTGATGGTGAGTACATGGTCTTTTAATTGTAAGTGGATCCTCTGCAATACTCAGATAGTAGTTTCAAGACAAGCTCTAAGGCCTCTTATGTCAGAGAGACTTCCTGATTTGCATCAAAAACCCTCTGGGGATCTGTGGCATAAAAGAGAAGTTGTTAAGAACTCCATAGTAAAGGCCTTCTTCTCCCATAGCAGGTAAAACCAGAACAGGATTGCCTTCCAGAAATTTTGTATATACATATAGCAAGCCTGGGGACCAGCAAATATAACATATATCTTGTACCATAGACATTGAGGGTTTTTTTTTTTTTTTTTAGATTTATATACTGCTGTTGCCTTCATCATATACTATTGTCCTGTTTGGTTCCTCTGTTTTGTGCTCACATAGCATTCTACATTCTCCTTCTTAACCATAATCTCCCTTATAATTACATATATTGTATCTATCTCCTCTGACTTATTCACTTGTCCCCACCTCTAGGCCAGCCCCTTCTATGCCCAGCTATGCTCATCCCACCCTCTTTTATATCAACCTAGGTCTTGAGATATCCTTGGTCATTTTTCTTGACACTGAGCTGGGATGTTGAGTCCCTGCTTTAGGATACATTTATGAGATCTACTCTATTATATACTCTCCATACCAGCTTTCTAGGACCTCATTTTACTCTCTTTTATCCTCTGTCCCATTCCTGTAGACTTCTAAATTTCACTCTTTACAGAAGCAGAGCATACAGTCTTCAGTCTCATGAAATATTAAGCCAAAGTTTAAATGGGGATGAGGTTGGGAAGAGCCTGGAACCTCCTTCTGGATTTGACAGGCTTGGCGTCCTTAGAGGATTAAAGACTGCCCAACATTCCTAATCTCAGGGAGAAGCTTTATGTGCAAGGGAAAGAATTCTCACATACCGCTGACCAGCACCATGTAGGTGATACCACTCATTGCCACTTCAGGATGTATTTGCCTTTTGGGGAAAGGGGACTGACCACAGCCAGCCAGGTATTTTGTTGGCATGTTAACAAATTTAAAGGTAAGCCAAGCAAACATGCAATGATATTTAAATATTAAAAAATGGTTATCTTACAGTACAGTGGGTATAATGTACTCACTGATCTGTTTTTCTTACCTACCCTGTCAAAACTCTAGTTTGAGGATTCATATCAAACTTTTTTGGTTCACAAAGAAAGGCTGTTTCTATGGGATTTGGAAGGAAAAGCATCACTGTGTTGCTGATAATCGTTTCATATACAAAACCAATATCTGCAAAATATATGAGGGTCCAATCAGAGAAAGACTTCATAGAACAATTGATTTATTTCTAGCCCATACATAATGCCGCCACACACACACACACACACACACTCACACAAAGTTTACCACTAATTGGAAGGCAGCATGTCGGTCTGGAATTCCTAAAGATGGAAAGGGCAAGAGAAAGAGCAAATAGCACCTTCCCTTCAGATGAGAAAGCAGTTTTCTCATCTGTAAACTAAGGATAATCATAGCACCTATCTCATAAGTTATTTTTGAGGATGCTGTATGATAAAGCATGCACAGTGCTTTACATAGAGCAAGGCACCTGGGAAGTCGTCACAAATGTGAACAATTTGCATTGTTATTATAAAGCTATTATCCAACCAATTTTAAATGCTTTATATGCCAATGTGATATTCTGGGGGCTTATCACTTGAGTGTGCAATTAACATTGATTATCCACAACTGGGATTATGAGTCCTCACCCCAGTTCTAGGTTCCTCCCTCAGGACACTTGCATACACGCGCCACTGAGCCAACGGCTCAGGGTTGCCACTATTACCTGGGAACAGGAAATGTAATGGAGTAAACTCACATATGGCCCAAATTGGAATTTTATCACAGCCCCTATTTGTTGAGTGCACTTCTAGATACCCAGCTTCATTCCTGGTTGTTCACAGAACAGCTCTTGAGGTAGGCACTGCTATTAGAATCATTTTACAGTATAGCAACATGAAGCCCAGAAAGGCTAAGCACTTGCCTAGTGTTACCCAATAAACTAGGAAGTAGCAGGGCTGGGAATCTAACTTAAGTTTGTCTGAGCTCAAAGCATGAGCTCTAACATCCTAGACCTGAGACTATTGTACTATTAGCAATAATTGTAAAAAATACCCTTCTATTCCTCGTTTTTTATATTTCCCTAGAGGTCTTGTATCTATTATGACCTCAAAGAAAAGACTATGAAAATCTCTTTTAGAGCTAAAATGATTACAAGTAACTTTTCCTCATGTACTCAAAGATTTATTAAGGCACTATTATTAAAATTTTGTGTTCAGGATTAAACTGTTCAATTTACAGTACTTGATAAATTACTTTGATACACTTAGCTACCTCTTCTTTAGCATCTCCTAAAATTAAATTTTTAGTTTAAGAGCAAAGAACATTGACAAAAATGAGACTTCAAAATAAAATGACTGCAAAAGAAATCTGTATATAGCTCTAAGATTTCTGAATGTCTCGACATTTTAATTCCTATCACATGGATATAAGCTTGGACTTAAACTATCTATAATTTCACTTTGAATCATGCATTTCATGATTATTTTTTATGCCTTGCTGAGTTTGATTCTACTCTCTCTCTTCACCATAGTCTTGGTTTCACTGACACTGAAGTGAGGCTAATCATGAGACCAGGTTTGAATTCATCTTAGTAATTTATATGTACATGTGAATGCTGAGGTGGTTAGCAATGCACCCACAAACTGGATTTAACAATTTTGGAAGAAAGCCTGGCAAAGCTCAAATAGCGTGGGATTTTAGGTTAGATTTTGTCGACTATGATTCCTGGCCTTGCTACATACTAGCTGTGTGATTCTAAACATATAATTTAATCTTACTGATCCTTCATTTCCTCATCTTTAAAATGGGCCGGTAATAACTTCTTCCCAGGAAAAATGCTATGATTTACATCAAGGACATAGTTCAATGCTTGTAACAAAATAAGCTTGCATTTTTATTGAAAATAGGAAAAATTGCTGATTCCAGAGATTCCAAACAAAACTGCCATCTTTCATATCAATGATAAAAAGCGGACCACTTCTAATGCATCATATATTAATAGAAAGAACTTTTTAACAGTGCATGTACTGTGTGTAACCCCTCACTTAACATGGTCCATAGATTCTTGGAAACTGTGACTTTAAGCAAAATGATGTACTATATAATGAAACCAATTTTACTATAAGCTAATTGATATAAGCAGGAATTAAGTTCCTATGGCATGCTGTATATTATTTTGCTTAATAAAATCCGTTTCTAAGGACCTATTGAGGACATTAAGTGAGGACTTACTGTATGTACAAACACACATATATATTTGTACTTGCACACTGGGATACTTAATCATTAGTTCATTGTTAAGGTTTCCATAAAGGGAGGGTAACTAAAATTGGTCTGCTATAATGGTTTAAATAAGATTCTCACCATGCCATGCCTTTGTTCAAGAACAATGACTCCTCATTCTTTATAATTTAGAACTTCTATTTACTTCATTGTTGTTTGTATATTAAAATATTTGTGTTAGTTTACTTCAATTATTTTTAAAGCAATGACTATCTATGTTAGGCACTGTTATTTAAGCCTTATAACAACCCTAGGATGCGGGTATTATTATCCCCATTATTAAAAGTTGAGATATAAACAAACAATAAACTATCAAATTTTAAATGTACAATAAGGTAAGTTTTAACATATGTATACACTCATGAAACCATGGCTACAATTGAGGTAATGAATCTACCCATCACCCACAGAAGTTTCTTCTTAGCCTTTTGTAATCCCTCCCTCCATCCCCTCTTGCCATTGCTCTATCCCAAGCAACTGCTGATCTACCTTTTGTTACTATAGATTACTGTACATTTTCTAGAGTTTTATATAGCTGGAATCATATAATATGTGGTATTTTGTGTTTGGCATTTTTTACTTACCATAATGATTTCAAAGTTCATCCATGTTGTAGCATGCATTGGTACCTGATTCCTTTTAATCATTGAATAATACTCTATTGTATGGATGTTGATGGATATTTGAGTTGTTTCTACTTTTTGACTATCATAAATAATGTTGCTATGAAAATTCATGTACACATTTTTGTGTGGACATATACTTTTGTTTCTGTTGGGTATGTATCTAGGAGTGGAATTGTTGGGCCACATGGTAATTCTACATTTAACTTTTGAGGAACTATCAGGCTATTCTCCCAAGTGGCTGCAAAATTTTACATTTCCATCAGTCTTAAAATATATGAATAAACAGAGTAAGAAAGTTGAAAGAACTTTTTTAAGGCCATTACTAGTTGGTGGTTATCAGGTCCAAATTCCCTAGAATGTATCATTTCAAAAATTCAATTATGGTGATGGTGAGCTCTTTCAAGATAGGGATGTTTCTCAGACTTATTTACTTTATAGTTTGGCTAGGTTCTGAGTCAGACTACTTGATTCATATCTTAGCTTCACCATTTACTGATTGTGTAACATTAAGCAAGATTCATAACCTTTCTGTTCCTCAATTTCTCACTTCTAAAAATGGGGTAATAATAATGATAGCTACCTCATAGAATTACTTGGTGATTGTATAAATCAATAGTTATAAAATCCTTTGCTTAATTCCTGGCACATAAAAAGAGTTCAATAAAAGTTATTATCATTAATATTGCTGTTGTTGCTATAATTTGCAACAAGTGTGGAGCTGGGCTCTTGATAGATGCAAAATTAACCCTTCTTAGTAATCAAACCAACAGGTGGTTCTGTGATACATAAATTCACATCTGGTCCAGGAGGGATACTTGATTCATGTTTCAAAATAATGTGCCACTGTGTATATAGAAATGAACTACTTTTAAGTTTTTCTACTTTTAAGACTTTCAGTATAGTGTGGTGGCTCTTAACCTTTTGGAGCTTTGAACATTGGATGAAAGTTATAGAGTTTCTCTCTAGGAAAGTTTACACACATAAAGCAATTTGTAACTCATTTCAATGAGGGAATCTTTTCTGGAGAAGGCATAAGAAGTAGCATTTAGTAAACATCTCTCCTATGATAGTCCTGCTGCTGATCACTTTGCATCCAGCCCATTTAATCCTCATAATAACCCTACAAGGGAAGATTTATCATTTCCATTTACAGAGAAGAAAGCTGAAATTCACATAATAAAGTATTTTTCTCAAGGTCACATGGTAGTGGTAATGCTTATTTCCAAAGCCATTTCTCCTCTATCACCTTTTCTACTCCTTATTTTTTAAATTATAGATTTAAATATCCTTAAAGGTGAAATTGTTTCAAAAATCTTTCCAGTTTTGACAGTCTACATTCAAGCATTTTAGCATAATTGGAGGAGTCAGTGGGTAGGAGATTCTAGCTTGCTGTAGTAGAAGCCAGTAAGCCACTACTTATGATTCTATTGGTGAAGTTTGTTCTCTTTTATTTCCTCTTTATAACCCAGCAGGATGTCATTTTAAAGGATGCCAATTCCGACATGGCTCTTGCACCTAACTTGCAACATTAATTATTGGCTGGTTGTGAGAAATGTATCCACTTTATAAATGAGCCCATTCACTTTGACACCTAAATTGTCTTGGTATCATATTGTGCTCAAATCACTCAACTTGAGTACAAGGAAGTTTCATAATGTGCTTGTTATACAAGTTAGAGGGGGAAGAAAGTATCTTGCAATTTCTGACCCCTGATCCAATTTCCTAGACACTGCAGTTCATAACAGCTTTTAAAGTAGAAGAAGACTTACTCTACAGTTTCCCTGAGTGGACTTTAAATACTGCTGGGGAGTACAGCTCAGTTCTGGAATCCCAGAAGTGGTTATGGTATTTAAGACAGGGTAGCCCTCATCGGGGCTGAGAAGGGATTTTGGAGCTGGGAGCAGGAGGTGAGCTTTATCATTGGGCAGAATCCTCAGAGGAGATTCCTGTTGTGCCAGGGGCTGGAGTCCAGAAAAGAAAGAGGGAGCTAATCAGTGGCTGTTGTTTCTCAAAACTCAGTGGAGAGGCTTGGCAATAATCATGGTGTGGTGGGTGTCAGGTGGGAAAGGAGGACAAGGTTGGTGGGAATGTGCAAAAGCCTCTCAAGCTCTCCTTCCTCCTTCCCTACTTCCTTGACTCAGATATCGGCTTTCCCTTAGTTCAGATGCCAGATCGCTTCTTTCTGAGTCCTCTGGGGTGTAAATTGGAGGAAATAGACACAAGAGAGTGAATATGCTTTTATTGGCTAATTATATTAAGTACGGGGGAAAATGCATCCTGGGCTCCATCTCATTGTGTTTTTAATTCTCCTTCCCAGTGTGCCACAGAGATCCCATTTTCAGGACCAGTCATCCTCCTTCCTCTTCACACACAGAAATTAAAAGGGGTAATTATCCCCCAGGAGCACCTTAATTGTTCCAATTAACCTGACCACATTTTGCAATCAAAGCCAAGCAGAGAAGAGGATTTAAAGTGATCAAACACCATTTTATAGGCTGTAGATAAGTAATAGGCAAGGCAGGGCATTTTCTATAAAGGATGGACTCTCAAATGACATAAGCTTGCACTAAAGAACTTTTCTACCACCATTATGGAAAAGAAAAATGACATTTTAGGAGCTTTTAATTCTGCCATCATTACACCTCTCTTTAATAATATAGCACGTGATCACAATTATCTGTGCTCATTTAAGCTGTCGGTGGAAACGTTCTGTGAGTGAGACCCTTTAACTGCTTTCTCAGGTTGGCAGGTAGGCAGGCCTGGTTTTGGGCCCTTCTTCCAACACAAATGTGCTCCACACCATTGGGCAAGTAACTAAACCTTTCTGAACCTTAGTATCCTTATCTATGTGCCAGGCACTTAACATACATCATCTCAGTCAATCCTCCCAACTCTAGGAGGTAGATGTTGTCCCCATTTTTTTAGATGGTGGAATTGAGGCTCAGCGAATTGAAATGATCTTCCCAACTTCATATTTTAGCTTACTGGTGAGTCATGGAGTTCATTTTTTTTTCCTTTTCTTTTTTAAAACTTCCTAACATTTACTGAGATTCTCCCATGTGCCAGGCACTTTGCTAAAATATTGAGGTCATAATGACAAACATAATGGGCATAGTCTATATTCCTGTGGAAGTTAAGTAGAACCCAGCTCTGTCTGATTGCAGAGCTCATGTCCTAATCACTATACCATAGAATTTTGCCTTCCTCATGATGTTGTGAGGCTGAAATGAATGAATGGCTACAAATCTGTTATAGCTTTAAAGGAATTGCATTTTGTGTATAATGTATACACACACAAGTATCTTACAACAGACTTTTTGAGTCTTTGTAAATTTGTGCAAATATCATTTCAACGTGACTGAAATAACTAGATAACTAAAAATTGGGTCATTTGGGTCAAAATCAGCTAATTTACTTAATAAAATGTCATAAAAAGTGTATAGGCATATCCGTAGAGTCAGAATGTAGATCAGTGGTTGCCTGGGGTTGGGAACAGAAATAAGAAGTTCCTGCAAATGGATGGGCATGCATTTCTTTTTGGAGGGATGGAAATGTTCTAAAATTGGATTGTGGTGATGGTTGTACAACTCTGAAAATTTACTAAAAATTATTGAATTGTAACACATAAAATGGGTGAGTTTTATGGTATGTAAATTATAATATAAATAAAGATGTTAAAACGAAAACACAAAGTAAATTAATAAGGGCCTATGAGTTAGTCCTGATGAGGCGATGTGGTGATTTCAAGTATTTCTGGGCTGATTAAGGAAGAGACAGGATTGTGAGAGGCACGCAAGCTTCATTGGGTGGCATATGGACAAGATTGCATGAAAGGGGAAGTTTCTCCCAGCAGTAGACCTTCCAGAGACAGAAGTATGGGGACCATCACCTTGTAGAGGAATAGGCCAAAGGACCTCCCAGGGGAGAGGAAAAGTAAAGATGGGACTTATATGTCTAGGTGATGTTGCTCAGCAGCACAGTAGAGAGTCTCTGGGTCAGAGACCTCTGAAGGAGAACAGTAGTTTTGTTAGTGTAGGTAGGAAAGTGAGACATGAGTGGAGGAGGTATGGAACAGGCTGTGTAAACGAACAGGATACTAAGTAAGAAAGCACACTACAAGGTAAAGGTAGCCGTAAGTGTCACAGAATGTTAATGTAAGAAAAGTGAGACATGAGCAGAGGAAAAAAAAAGTATATAAATGGGATGCTGAGTAAGAGAACATATTATAACAATAATAAAGATAAGGATAACCACAACTATCACAAGAAACATAACAGAAACAACACAGGGCACATTAGACATTATAGCTTGCCCGCCTCCCCAATGGGCTTTGGACACCACAACACATCCAGGCCTAATCATATAAGGTAAAAGACTACCCCCACTTGGCAGGAAGGAGACAACATCCTCATTTTTCAACAACAAAAAAAAGGAGAAGAGACAATATCACAAAGGAGGAGAGGCCAGACAGAAGAAAAAGGGATGACACAGAGACTCCAGTGCCACTGTCCGTGGGGACATATGCCCACTCCTACCCCTTTTGGAGTGTACTAATGCTTGCTGATTAGAAACTCAAAGAAACCTCAGGGCCACAGTCCACTGGGTCATGTGCCTATCCTTAACCTCTTTTAAGAGTAAACTCTCACTTTAATAAACTTTGTTGCTTGCTGCTTCAAAACTGTCTTTTGCTTTCATTCTTCAGTCATGAGAAGACAAGAACCGAGGAGTTCAACAACCGGTAACAGTTTGGGGTCTTTTATAGCTACAGGATTTGTCTTATCTATGGTTAGCAGATGTTGGTGTAATTTCACATGGATTTGTAAAGTAGGTAGGCTCTAAATGGTTAAACTATGTTTATTTGGACTATATATAAAACAATTGTATGTGAAAGAAGTAAACAACATGGGGACTATTTTTGATCAACACACAAGGCCTACCTCTATCTACTTCATTTATATAACAGGAAGGTACCACAAATTTGCCACATCACTTAGCTCATGGTAGGTAGTCAATCTTAAAAATGATAGCAGTTAAGAGCATCAGCTGTGGAGGCAGCCCAGATAGGTCATATACTAGTTATATAATGATCCTAGGCAACTTCCTATGTCTCACTTTCCTTATCTGTAGAATAGGAAAGTATGAACATTTACTTGATAAGGCTGGGAGGATTACATCTCTTAGTACATATAAAATAAAACACTGTCACAATGTCCTGCACATAAGAAGCACTCAACAGTTGGTAGCTCCTATTATTATTCCATAAATATAAATAGCAACCAGTTTTACAAACGTCAGGAAGAACAGTTGTTTTAATAAAATGTGTACTCTATTTCTATTCAATACAGCTTTTAAATCATCATTTCTGTCAAAATATCTGTCTTTCATAGAAATGCAAACGTCTCAGCATCAGCAGAATATGTGAGTGCATTGGCACCAACCAATTCCCATGTTCTCCCTGGGGGGCATTGCACAAACACCCAGGGATGGGGAACTCTTGGGCAGGCTGCTTCACTGATCTAATCCTCAGTATCTGCGTCTGGTGCTAAAACCTGCCTGATTGGATCGTTTTGAAGGTTAAATAAACCAACACATGTAAAACCACCCAGTTCACTTACTATTATTAGGAAATTAAAGTCAGAGAAGTTAAATAGCTTGTCCAAGATCACATGGATAGCAAATACTAGAACTAAGATTTGAACTCAGTTGATATGATTCTAGAGCTTTAACCATTGTGCTTCACAACTTATAGGCAGTGTAAATTGAGACAAGTTTAAACTATTTTATCCTCAATATCTTCATTTTTAAAATATAGGAGTTAATAGTATTTTTGCATAGGGCTGTTAAGAGAATTAAATGAGATATATAAAACACTTAGAATGCATGGATGGCATGTAGAAAGCACTCAATAACTCATCAAGTATTCTTTCTATTACTTTGATTATTTTTGCCTGGGGAACTTTTACTTTAAAACCTATCTTCTGGAATTAGGTCACAACTCATGTGAGGAAAATGGGGTGAGGGAGAACTCCAGCCCAGGATTCTCCATCTCAATAAAACATCAGCTGCATTCTTTTGTTACTTAGTTTAAAAACTTTGGAGTCATCCTTGACTCCTCCCTTTCTCACACCTCACTTCCACTCTGTCAAGAAATTCTTTTGGCACTGCCTTCAAAATAAGTCCAGAATCTGACCCCTTTCCATTACCTCCACCACCACCACCTTGGCCCAGACCCACATCATCTCTCAGCTGGGCTACTGCAGCAGCCTCCTGACTGCTCTGCAGGCTCCATTACCCTGGCCCCTTCAGTCTATTCTCAACCCAGTGGCCAACATGACCTGCTACAACCTAAGTCAGGTCATGTCACTCTTCTGTTCTCCTACTATTTTTCTTCTTTTCTCCCTAGGAGGCTCACCCCTGTTATATAAATGAAGAGAGGCATGGCTACTTCTCTCAACTTCTGTATTAATAATCTACTCCTGCATGGCAAATTACTACAAACACAGTAGCATGAAACAACACTCACTTCTTATTTTTCAGTTTCCATGGGTAAGGAATCTGGACACTGCTTTAATTGTTCTCTGCTGAGGGCTCACAAGGCTGCAGTCACACCTAGTGTCGGTGAGGCTATGCTCTTATTTGGAGGCTCATGAGTTTGGGGGAGAAAGACCAGAGGGGTAAAGTGCTGCTATAGACTGAATGTTTGTGTACCTCCCCCCAAATTCTTTTTTTATTATTTCAAAATATTAAGAGGGTACAGATGTTTTTCATACATGGTTTGAGTTAGGGCTATAAATATTCCCATCACCTAAATAGTGTTCATTGTACCCATTAGGTGGATTTTTACCTTTCCCCTCTTTCTTGCTCCCCCCTGCTTGATTTCCAATGACTTTTACTTTCCTCTGTGTACTTTTGTGCCCATAGGTTAGTTCCAATCTATTAGAGAGTACATGTGGTGTTTATTTTTCCATTCCTGAGATACTTTGCTTAGGATAATGGTCTTCAATTCCTTCCAAATTGTTGCAAAAGGCATTTATTCATCCTTTTTATGGCTGCATAGTACTCCATGGTATACATGTACCACATTTTGTTAATCCACTCACGGATTGCCCACATTCTTCTGTTGAAATCCTAGCACCAAATGTGATGGCATTAGGAGGTGGAGCCTTTGGGAGGTAATTAGTTCATGAGGATGTACCCTTATGAATGGAATTAGTGCTTTTATAAAAGAGAACCCAGAAAGCTGGTCCATGTAGACCAGGATGCCCCACCCAGTTCTTCAGGGGTGAAGCCCCTGCAGAGAGTTGTTGCTTGTGGAGCCACCAGAGCTTGATTCCAGCCCAGGAGAGCCATGGAGGGAGGTGAGATCACAACCCTAATGTGTCTAGAGGGTAGGGCACTGAGCCAAAGAGGATTATTCTTGAGTCTTAACTTTTTAAACTCTTTAAATGAATTTAACCTGTTGAGTTTTAGACTCATTTAGGAGACATTATGTCTTTATTCTTTCCTATTTCTTCCTTTTGGAATGGAAATGTCTATAATATAGACTCTATATCCTATGCCTGTCCCACCATTGTATTTTGGAAGCTCATAAATTGTTTGATTTCACAAGTTCACAGCTAGAGAGGAATTTTTGCCTCAGGATGAATCATACCTTGAGTCTCACCCATATCTGACAGGAATTTAGACTTTAGAGTTGATGCTGGACAAGTTAAGACTCTGGAGGTTGTTGGAATAAAATGAATGTATTTTATATGTGAGAAGGACATAAATTGTTGGATTGGGGAAGAATGTTATAGACTATGTCCCCCCAAAAATCTTATATTTAAATTCTAAGCCCCAATGTGATGGTATTAGGAGCAGGGGTTGAAGAAGTAATTAGTTTATGAGGTTGGAATCCTTATTAATTGAATTAGTGTCCTTATAAAATATACCACAGAGAGGTCTCTAGCCCACTTTCTACTATGTGAGGATAAAACAAGAAGTTGGCCATCTGTAACCTAGAACAGGGCCCTCACCAGGACTCAACCATGCTGGCAGCCTGATCTCAGACTCCCAGTCTCCAGAACTGTAAGAAATGAATTTCTGTTGTTTATAAGTCACCCAGTCTATGGTAGTTTGTTATAGCAGCTCAAACTAAGACAAGTGTCATTCTTTTTTTTTTTTTTTTTGAGACAAAGTCTCACTCTGTTGCCCGGGCTAGAGTGCTGCGGCATCAGCCTAGCTCACAGCAACCTCAAACTCCTGGGATTAAGCAATCCTCCTGCCTCAGCCTCCCGAGTAGCTAGGATTACAGGCATGCGCTAGCATGCCCGGCCATTTTTTTTTCTATATATATTTTTGGTTGGCCAGATAATTTCTTTCTATTTTTAGTAGAGATGGGGTCTCACTCTTGCTCAGGCTGGTCTCGAACTCCTGACCTCAAGCCATCCTCCTGCTGCGGCCTCCCAGAGTGCTAGGATTACAGGCGTGAGCCACCGCGCCCGGCCTACAAGTGTCATTCTTAACACAAGGGTACAGACTATCAACATGACTTATCACTGTTGATGTTGACTTTGATTACCTGGCTGAGGTTGTATTTTTCATATTTCTCTGCTATAAAATTAGTCTCCCCCATTTTTATATTGTATTCTGAAAGAAAGTCACTATGCAAAGCCCACACTTAAGGGGTGGGAAGATATGCCACATCTCTTACAGAACAGAGTGTCTACATAAATTATTTGGAATGATTCTGCACAGAAGATTTGTCTATTCTCCTCCATTTATTTTTTTATTCAATTGTCTATTTATATCACTATGGCCTTATCTATATATATTTTGCATTTGAGTATAGTGCAATGATGCCCTATTTTGTGGCTCAAATTTTTTCTAGCTTTGATGAATGGGAGCTCTTATAGTTGGCTACTATGTCCATTTGACATATCTTATTCTTTGTAGTTTTTTTTCTTAGCATTTAATTACTTTCTGCTAGTACAAGATTCTCCAACCTCATCTTGTATGTTTCCTGCCCCAGCTGCATAGTCAGCTATTTTTCCAACAAGCCCTGGTTCCTTTTATTAAAGAATGGGATTAAAAACCAAGATCTGGGCACTACACATGCTAGTGGAGTGTCGTTGCTTCTAGGCCATCTTAGCTGACAGAACAAGGAAATATAGGTTGAATATCCCTAATACAAAAATTCCAAATCCAAAATGCTCAAAAATCTAAAATGTTTTGAGCACCAACATGAGGCTCAAAGGAAATGTTCATTGGATCATTTTGAATTTTGGCTTGGAAATGCTCAACTGGTAAGTATAATGCAAACATTTCAAAATCTGAAAAACTTTGAAATTTGAAACACTTCTGGTGTCAAGCATTTTGGATGAAGGATTTCCAACCTGTTTATTTGTATATATCCTTTCATCAATATAAGTTCTTAGCAGCTTTGTTGAAATTAAGTTCACTATAGATGTGTGGATTTATTTCTGGGCTCTCTATTGTGTTCCGTTGCTCTATGTGTCTGATTTTATGCCAGTACCATGCTGTTTTGGTTACCACAGCTCTGTAGTATAATTTGAAGTCAGGTATTGTGATTCCTCCAGTTTTGTTATTTTTGCTCAAGATGGCTTTGACTGTTCTGGGTCTCTTGTGGTTCCATTTAAATATTATTATTATTATTATTTCTGTGAGGAATGCCATTGGCATTTTGATGGGGATTGCATTGAGTCTGTAGATTGCTTTGGGTAGCATGAGTATGTTAACAATATTGATTCTTTCAATCCCTGAGCATAGAATATATTTTGATTTTTTTAGGTCCTCCTCAATTTCTTTCATCAATGTGTTATAGTTTTCATTTTAGAGATATTTTACTTCTTTGGTAAAGTTTATTCCTAGGTATTTTATTTTTTGTAGCTATTGTAAATGGGATTACTTTCTTGGTTTCTTTTTCAGAGTGTTTGCTGTCAGCATATAGAAATGCTACTGATTTTTGTATATTGATTTTGTATCCTGCAACTTTACTGAATTTGTTTATCAGTTCTAACAGTTCTTTTAGTGTAGTATTTAGGTTTCTCTGGATATAATATCATATCATCTTCAAATAGGGGTAAATTCACTTCTTCCTTTCCAATTTGGATACACTTTATTTATTTCTCTGGTCTGATTGTTCTAGCTAGAACTTCCAGTACTATGTCTAATAGCAGTACTGAAAGTGGGCATCCTTGTCTTATGCCAGATCTTAGAGGAAAGGTTCTCAGTTTTTCCACATTCAGTCTGATACTAGTTGTGGGTCTGTTATACATGGCTTTTATTGTGTTGAGGTAAGTTCCTTCTATACCCAGTTTTTTGAGAGATTTTATCATGAAGGGATGTGGAATTTTATTGCGTGCTTTTTCAGCATCAATTGAAATAATCATATATTTTTTGTTCTTCATCCTGTAGACATAATGTATCACATTGATTGATTTGCATATTGTTGAATCATCATTGTATTATTGGGATGAACCTCACTTGATGATGATGAATAACCTTTTTAATGTGCTTTTGAATTTGGTTTGCTAGGATTTTGTTGAGGACTTTTGCATTATGTTCATCAGAGATATTGGCCTATAGTGATCTTTTCTTGTTGTGTCCTTCTCTGGTTTTGGTAACAAGGTGATTGATACATGCCTCATAGATTGAGTTTGGAAGTATTCCCTTCTTGATTTTTTGGAATTCTTTAAGTAGGATTGTATTAGTTCTCTGATGGCTTTGTAAAATTCAGCAGTGAAGCCATCAAGTCCTGGGCTTTTCTTTGATGGGAGAATTTTTATTACTGCTTCTATCTTATTACTTGTTATTAATTTTTTAGGTTTTGGATTTCTTCCTTGTTCTATCTTGGTTGGTTGTATTTGTATAGGAATTTATCCATTTCTTCTAGGTTTCCCAATTTATTGGCATATAGTTGCTCATTATAGTCTCTAATGATCCATTGCATTTCTGAACTATCAGTTGTAATGTCTTCTTTTTCATCTCAGGTTTTCTTTTTAATTTGGGTCTTCTCTCTTTTTTTCTTATTCTGGCTAAATGTGTGTCAACTTTGTTTATCTGTTCAAGAAAACACACTTTTCATTGATCTTTTGTATTTTTTTGTTTCAATTTCATTTACTTCTTTGATATTTATTTATTTTTATTTCAGAATATTATGGGGACACAAACACTTTGCTTACATAAATTGCCTTTGCACTGCCTGAGTCAGCTTCTATAATTTTTGGTTTGGTTTGCTCTTGTTTTTCTAGGTATTTATGATGCATGATTAGGTTGTCTTTTTGAAGTTTTTCTCCTTTTCTGATATAGGCACTTATTACTGTAAACTTTCCTCTTAGCACTGCTTTTGCTATATCCCATAGGTTCTGATATGTTCTGTTTTCATTTGTATTTGTTTTGAGAAATTTTTTAACTTCCTTCCTAATCTCTTCCTTGACCCACTGGTCATTCAGGAGCATATAGTTTGTATATTTTCCAATGTTCCTCTTGTTATTGGTTTCTATTTTTTTCCCAATATGGTTAGAGAATATACATGTTATGATTTCAATGTTTTTTGAATTTTTTAATCCTTGTTTTGTGGCCTAACATATGGTCTTTCCTTGAGAATGATCCATGAGCTGAGGATAAGAATGTGTATTCTGAAGCTGTTGGATAATTTATTGTGTAAATATCTATTAGGTCCATTTGGTCTATAGTGCAGATCAAGTCCAATGTGTCTTTATTGATATTCTGTCTGCATGAACTGTGCAATGATCAAAGTGGCATGTTGAGGTCTCCAGTGATTATTGTATTGGGGTCTATCTCTCTCTTCAGCTCAGAAATATTTGCTTTATATATCTTGGTGCTCCAGCATTGGGTACATGTATATTTAGAATTGTTATATCCTATTGCTGAATTGACCCCTTTATCATTGTATAATGCTCTTCTTTGCCTCTTTTTCCAGTTTTTGTCTTGAAATCTATTTCATCTGATAGAAGTATAGCTACCTCCTCCTGTTGTTTGGTGGTTTCCATTTTTATGGAATATAATTTTCCATTTCTTTATTTCAGTCTATGTGTGTCTTTATAGGTGAAGTGGGTCTCTTGCAGACAACATATAGTTGGCTCTTGTTTTTTAATCCATTCAGCCACTCTGTGTCTTTTGATTGGAGAGTTTAGTCCATTCACATGGAATGTTCTTATGAACAGATAAGGACTTACTCCTGCCATCTTGTTATTTGATTTCTGTTTTTTTTTTTTTTTTTGTAGTCCTCTTTTCCTTTCTTCCTTCCTGTCTTCCTTTGCTAAAAATGATTTTCCCTGGTAGTGTGTTTTAATTTCTTGCTTTTAATTTTTGTGTATCTGTTATAGGTTTTTTGATTTGAGTTTACCATGAGTTTTGAAAAAAACACTTTATAATCTATTATTTTAAACATACAACAGCTTAATTCTGCTTAAAAACAAACAGATAAGCAAGCAAAGAGAATTCTAAAAGAAATTCTACACTTTAACTCCATCACCCCTACGTTTTTTTTTAACTTTTTATTTTTTCCATCTATATCTTTTTTATACTATTTATCTCTCAGAAAGTTGTTGTAGGCCGGGCGCGGTGGCTCACGCCTGTAATCCTAGCACTTGGGAGGCCGAGGCGGGCGGATTGTTTGAGCTCAGAAGTTCGAGACCAGCCTGAGAAAGAGCGAGACCCGTCTCTACTAAAAAAAAAAAAAAAAAAAGAGAGAAAGAAATGATCTGGCCAACTAAAAATATATATAGAAAAAATTAGCCGGGCATGGTGGCTCATGCCTGTAGTCCCAGCTACTCGGGAGGCTGAGGCAGTAGGATCGCTTAAGCCGAGGAGTTTGAGGTTGCTGTGAGCTAGACTGACGCCACGGCACTCACTCTAGCCCGGGCAACAAAGCGAAACTCTGTCTCAAAAAAGAAAAAAAAAAGTTGTTGTAGTTATTATTTTTGATAGATTTGTCTTTTAGTCTTCCTATATGAGATACAAGTGGTTTACATACTGAGATTACAACAATACAGTATTCTGTATTTGTATACTTACTATTACTGGTGAGTTCTTTTATCTTCAGATGATTACTTATTGTTCCTTCATATCCTTTTCTTCATATTGAAGAACTCCTTTTAGCATTTCTTGTGGGATGGGTCTGGTGGTAATGAAATCCCTCAGCTTTTGTTTGTTCGGAAAAGTCTTTATTTCTCCATCATGTTTGAAGGATATTTTTGCAGGATATAATATTTTAGGGTTACAGTTTTTTTTTCCTTTAGCACTGTGAATACATCATGCCACTATCTCCTGTTCTGTAAGGTTTGCACTGATAAGTCTGCTGCCAGACATATTGGAGCTTCTTTATGTTTTTATTTATATTTTTATTTTTTACTTTCCTTAGGACTTTTTCTTTATCTGTACCTTTGGGAGCTTGATTATTAAATGTCATGAGGTAGTCTTGTGTGGATTAATTCTTCTTGGTATTCTATGACCTTCTTATACCCAAATATTCATATCTTTCTCTAGGTTTGGGAAGTTATCTGTTATTATTTATTTGAATAAGTTTTCTACCCCAATCTCTCTCTCTCTAACTCCTTTTTAAGGCCAATAATGCTTAGAGTTGCCCCTTTGAGGCTATTTTCTAGACCTTGTATGCCTGCTTCATTTTCTAATTTTTATTTTTATCTTCTATCTTTTGTGTATTTTCAAATAGCCTGTTTTGAAGCTTACTAATTCTTTCTTCTGCTTGATCAATTCTGCTCTTGAGAGATTCTGATGTGTTTCTCATTTTGCCAATTGAATTTTTTTTTTATTTCAGCTTATTATGGGGGTACAAAAGTTCTGGTTAGATATATTGCCCATGCCCCTCCCATCCCCCCGAG
>CM052457.1:77669648-77698739 GCA_028533085.1 Varecia variegata
ACTTAAAGATATATTCTCAGAACAGCACCTCAAAGCTCTTAAATGTTTATCTCTGGTACCCTCAGTCATGGGTCAACTCAAATTCAATACGTCAGAGGAACACCATGCTGACACGTACAGAAGTGATTTACCCAATCCTGACACGCTCTCAGCTGAACTTCACTGTTGGAGAATCAAATGGAAACACAGAGGGAAAGATATTGAGCTTCCATCCACCATTTATGAGGCCCTCCACCTGCCTGACATCAAGTTTTTTCCTAATGTGTATGCATTGCTGAAGGTCCTGTGTATTCTTCCTGTGATGAAGGTTGAGAATGAGCGCTACGAAAATGGACGAAAGCGTCTCAAAGCATACTTGAGGAACACTTTGACAGACCAAAGGTCTAGTAACTTGGCTTTGCTTAACATAAATTTTGATATAAAACATGATCTGGATTTAATGGTAGACACATATATCAAACTCTATACAACTAAATCAGAGCTTCCTACAGATAACTGAGAAACCATTGAAAATACCTAAGAGACTTTTAAAATAGGCTTTCTCTTGTATTGGATATTTGAAAGAAAGCCATAAGGTGTATGTTGGCCACTTAATCACTGATTATCTTTGCCTACAGGCCTCCATTGAATAGTTTAGCCATTGATAATCTACCTGTTTGAATGGCCCCTGTTTGAACTCTCATGCTTTGAAGACCTATCTGTTGTTCCAGAAGATAGCATTGAAAGTGCCCTGTTTTACTTCTTTGTGATCTCTGCCGGTGGCACTCTGGAATTGTTTTAGTTAAGTCATTTTAGACATAACACTTGCTATCACGGTAGATCCACATCAGGTATTGAGTTATCAATTCTTTGAAGAAATACATTTTGAGGAGGTGTGGGAGGAAGGAATACATTTTATAAAATGTTACAATGAAGCCTATGATTGACTTTTGACTAGTAGAAGTTTTAAATATATTGTTAAAAATCTATAATGGACAGTAAAAGAAATTATCAGAGAGAGAAGTTTGTGAGCTCACCAAACACGGATTTCATTGTAGATTTTGTCTTTATCAAATGAACTTAAAGGAACAAGTGACAATTAAAGTTTGAATGGAAAAAAAAAAAAGAAGGAAGGCCTTAGCATAGTCTTCAAGGATGAGTAGGAACTGGGTAAATGCAGGGATGGAGGTAAGGAGAGAATTTTGGGGAGAGCAAGCATCATGAGCACTGGCCTAGAGTCAAGAGAGAACAGGGTCTATTTGGAGGTTTATAAGAAATTTAAGGCAACTGAAGTATTGAGTGTCATGAATGGAGTGGAGTAGGTTCAGAAAATGAAGCTAAAGCAGGAGTAATGGGTCAGATCATAAAGAGTAATGCATTTATGGCTAAGAAACTCAGAGCAATGAAAAGCCATTGAAAGGAATAGCACCATCAGATTTCTATTTTAATAAGATGATTCAGGTTGGTGTATGAAGAATGGATTGTAGGTAATGGAGGGGGACATCATGATGATATCCCAATTACCCTAATTGATCATTACTCATTCATTATATACATATATCAAAATATCACATGTACCCTCAAAATATGTGCAACTCTTATGTATCAGTAAAAAATATCAGGGGCATCAAATAGGAGTCCCAGTCCCTTGCATTAGTCTAGATGAGAAATGATGACGGTCTGAACATCATGGTGGCAATAAGCATGTACAAAAGTGGGTAAATTAGAGAAAAATTAGAGAAATTAAGAGGTAGAATCTACATAGTTGTTGATCCTTTCAGTAGCTTCTCAAAAGTTTTGTACAATAAAGGTAATTGTTTAAGGATATTTTCTTTCTTAATTAGAGCATACAGAATATGAAAACTTTGGGTGAATTTAAATTTTTGGTGAGAAATGGCAAACACACACGATTGTAACGACTTATAGAAATGAAAAATAAGAAAGCCTTTTTACTAATCTTCCCACCTAGTGTGTAATCAGGAAGTTTTCAGTACAAGCAGCAACTAGTTATAGAACTGTGTAGACAGAATGACAAGCTGAGGATTCATTAATTGTTTGTCCCTTGCCATGTCTGTCCTTGTTATTGATAAATCAATTACAGACAAACTGAGTTTGTAACTTTTCAGTTGGACAACTTTAAAAAAAAAAATGAAGCATTTACTGCCCTGAACTATTTACCTGATTGAGTTATTTTTAAACTGCCCTGTAAGAACATTGCCAAATACTGAAAGCTGACACATCGTCTTAGCAGGGGTGAAGTTTGATCATGGAATTGGACATGAACTTATCTGGCAAGAACATAACTTCTGAAATGTTCTTGCCTAAAATGTTTTTTCTCAAAAAAGAAATTGAATTTAAATTGGATGTTAGTTTTCTGAGGAGCTATGAAACTATAATAAATGTTTGTATATTCAAAAAAAATAAAATAAAATAAAATTTATATAATAGAAAAGCCTATAATGTTGTTAGTTGACTACTTTAATAAAGAAATAAAATACTAAAAAAATAAAATAAAATGTTTTTTCTCATATAAACTTATGAGAATGTATGTCATAGATGAAATTGTAAAGATTAATTAATATATCCCTTTTTTAGGTATAGATGAAACTAAGACCTATAGAGAAGTAGTTAAGGAATCTACCTTTGGTCACATGTCATCTTTGGAACTGAGTCAAGACTAAAAGTCATTAGTTTTCATACTGTCAGGTTATTGTCTATTGACTATCTTGCACCCCTATACATGACTGGTCTCTAAACACAAATGGATGCTGTTATCAATAAAAAATGATAAAATACAAATGTATTTGAAACCATTCTTGTACTTAGAGGAAATTTATAAAAATCAATGCATTTTTTCTCAATTAAATGCTAAGATTCCAACTCCCCTCATGTAGAGGTCAGTATCATTGTGGGGAGTCATTGAGAAAGTGTTCTCATACTCAAAAATTGGGAACCTGCTTATTGTGCATTGAATTGTGCTCCCCCAAAAGATATGTTGAATTGCTGATCTCCAGCACCTGTGACTGTGACCTTATTTGGAAATAAATGTCTTTATGATGCACTCAAGATGAGATTATACTCAGAGTGGGTCCTAATTCAGTATAACTGACATCTGTTATAAGAAAAGGAGAAGAGATACACAAGGAGAAAATCATGTGATTATAGCGACAGAGATTGGAGCCATGAATCTACAAGTGAAGGAATGCCAAGGATTGCTGGAAGCACCAGAATCTAAGAGAAAGATATGGAACAGATTCTACCTTAGAGACTTTGAAGAGAATATGGTCCTGCTGACACCTTGAGTCTAGACTTCCAGCCTCCAGAACTATGAGACAATGAATTTATGTTGTTTTAAGACACTTAGTTTGAGGCACTTTGTTACAGAAGCCATTGCAAACCAATACACTGCTCTTCTGCAAACAGTTGGTGTTGAGGGCTGTCAAAAGTCTATGGGAGACAAGTGTTCGGATGGAATGTATGCACTATTTATTTGCCTGACTTATTTTCCTTCATCTAGATGCTACTGCTTTCAGTATAGTGCTTCTCTTTCACCTGCACTGTGTACAGAATAGATTTTAACTAACATCATCTCTCCTCCTGCTCGCCTCCATTCTGTATCCTCCTACTCCCTTTCTACCTAGTATTTTCTCTTTAAGGGTGGAGGGCTACATAGAATTTGTAGATCAAGTTTGTTTTAGAGGATAAAAGTGGATGGAGTAAAGCAGTGATTACTTTTATGAGCTCTCCTATAGTTTCCTTTTTTACAAAACCTCAGTTTGCTTTCATTGCAGGCATTAAGGATTATTTCCTCACTGGTTCTTTTCTTCCAAATTGAGCCCCATATCTCCTTTCATCTGAATCTTAACTGGATATTTGGGCTCTTTTTGCTGTACCAGCCAAAGATTAAAGCAGAAGTCAATATTGAGGGATGATAACAGAGAACCATGAAGTATAGTGTTTCAGTGGCATAAAATAAATATGATTATTCCTCTTGGCAATTCTGTTCCAATTAGATACAAATGTAACCTCCTCACTTTATTGTTCAATGTAGTCAAGTGTAAGGCTTCTTAAATGTTAATGTTATACTGGCTTTAAATCTTGCTATTTCAATTACAACATACTCTGTCATTAAACTTTGGAGTTGGTTACAAGTCAGTGAGCTCAGTAAGGTCTCTGGAAGTGCTGAAACTTGCACACGTTACTAGTAGAATCAAGCCTGTAACCCAGGCTTCCTGTGCCCTAGTCTAGCATTCTTTTGGTCAAATTTCTCTCATTTTTAGATGACAGTTGGTTTCCTTTCAGAAAGTGATATTGTTGTTCCTCTTCCAAGCAAGTGTACTATAGTTCAAGGTTTGATCACTTTAAATGCAGAAGGGATAGCACTTCCCTGTAGAGTCACCTATTCCAGTTCCCTTTTATGTCAACTAAAGCTGCAAAACTTATCCTCCCACCAATAAAATAAAAATTTCAGGTGCTGAGATAGCTAATTTTCAATACAATTTCAAAATTAAGCAATGGAAATTTCTTAGTTTTGATAATTATATTATGGTATATAACAGGTCAACATTAGGGGAAGCTGGGTGAGAGACACGAAAGAACTCTGTACTGTTTTTGCAACTTCTCTGTATGTCTAAATTTAGTTAAAATTAAATAGTTTTTAAAAATTGAATTAGTGGGAATTTGAAATGTACCAATGGCTTTCCCACCTTACCTTATTCCTGAAAAAAAAGTGTGTATTCCTCAGAACATTTTTTATACATAAATGCTGACCTTATACTGCTGTACCATAGTAAGTTTGCTAAGTCCCTCTTATCACCTTATAAAAATTGCATTTTGTTAATAACCATTAACAATTATAGGATAGACTATATGTTTGGCAACTACAATTTGCACAAAGTAAAAGTAAGATATGCTATGAGAGAAAAACAAAGAGTACTATTGGGGGCAATGCAATAATTGGATAATCCTCTATTGAAAAAGTCATAGTGCTCCACATTTTCTGAGGTAAATTGCATTTAATATCAACTAGAGTCCAAACCTGGTAGACTCTTCTCTCCATGCCCATTCCTATATAATCAACTGTCGAGTCTTTGCTATTTGGAAAGCTCCATTCTTGTTGGAAAGACAGACAAGTAAATACATGATTTTTAGATAGTTTGTTAGTGCTATGGTGGAGGGAGTCCCATGGTTCTAGCAATGCACAATGGATGAGAACTTCTAATTTGGCCTTTATGGTGAGCCTGTCAGGGAGAACTTCCTGAAGGAGGGCCTGCCCAGGGTTTACTCTTTAAGGACAACAGGAGGTACCTATGCACAGGAGGTGAGAACTATAAAGAGACATTCCAAGCATAGAGAGGAATATGATCACAAGAATGATAAAAAAATTTGCATGTTTGGACAAGTAGTTCACTACAATTGTGTCATGAGATGTATGTGTACATGGAAGGGGTACTTGGGTGAAACCTTTTATCTTGAAGCCTTTGGGGAAAGAGAAGCAGCCTAAATTGATTTTTGTTTCAAAAGGATCACTCTGGCGGCAGAATGGAAAGTGAATTATAGGTGAACTTGAATGGGAACAGGAAACCTAGTGAGAAGGTTATACAATAGACCAGGTGAAAAAGGATGGAAGCTTGAAGCAGGGTAGTGGCCTTAAGGGTCACCAGAAGTGTACTCTTTAAAGAGATATTTAGAAGGTAAACTCAAAAGGACTTGGTGCTTTACTGAATGTGAGTTTTTACTGACAGTGAATGATGGTACCTAAATTTTTGCTTTTCCATAATAAGCTAGCTTCAATTTTTTTCTGAGCATCTTCTCCACCTCCTTGTCTAACTGAAACCTCTAAGGTCTCAGCTCTTTTAAGGACCCTGCTTTCCTTGGGGACTTCCTAAAGGAAGAGGCAAAGAGGAAGAGTAATGGGAACAATATAGGCTCCCAGGTAACAGTTTATGGAAATACCAAAAAGACACAGGTCAAATAATTTTTCTTACTATTTTGCACTCAGTTACAGTCATTGATTTTTTAAAAAAAATTAATAAAGAAACATATCCTAGTTTCACTATGAATTCATAATTTTCTAGGCAAATTTTAGCATGGAACAGGGAGAGAAAGCACAAACAGATTACATTGCGTCCTGAGAATCAATTACTCTTGCTATATAACTGCTCAAGTGGTGGACCTAGAAGTAGTGACAGTGTTACCATTGCTCTCCATGGCCTCTTCTAGAATATCACTCCTCTATTCTGTGATTAAATCTCTTTGCTATCATAGAAGTCCTGTTATCCAGCTTTAAAATTATCTCCATCTCCATATTGCTATCAACTATCCTGCTTATTTATCTCTAGGACGTGAGCACCTCATTCCCAGTTTTTCTCTCCACTATAAGTCCCTCCATCATCCTAGGATGACATCAGTGCCTACATGGATGACCCATCTACATATGCTAGCCTCCTAGTTCCAATGACCCTCTTCTCTAGTACGCCTCAGTTAGCCCTCCCCGCAGCTACACGATAATTGCTTCACCTCCAAAACTCTAATTCCAGTACCTCATTCCATTACTACAACCACTATTTCTTTCAGCTTTATAGTTCAACTACTATCACAACTGTTATTTTCTCTCTTTAGGACAGCCAAACTACTTACCCTCTATTTTCTTCCAATCAATCAATGCTGCCCTTCCTTTACATCCCTTTTTAACCAGCTGACTTCCATAATTAATCATTTCAATAACATCTTTGTCAATACCCCAAACACCTTACATTATTTGTCATTTCATTGCATCAACATGAAAAAAAACCAACCTTGCATCAATCCCAGTGTCTACCTCCTCCAGTTGTGTCAATAGGCAGCTGACTTCTGCAAAAACTGTGATTCAACAGAACAGATGATTTTTAATATGAATTCATGTTTGTGAACTTCAAGTTGGCCCTCAATTCTTTATGACAAACTTATCATATTTCTACAGTCAATATGATTTCCCTCTTTTCACAAAGGCTATTTCAAAACTTGTCTTCAAATCTGAACCCTGCCCTAAGTCACTCTTTGTACATAACCCTTTTTCCTCCTGCCTTATTAAGGAAAAGGAAGCTACAGAAGGGAACTTCTGAGGCTCCCTATCAAACTCACAAGTCTGCCTATAGCTGAACTGCACCTATTTTATCTTCCTTCATTTTTGTCATAATATAAGGCCTGTGTCCATCCTTCAATCTTATGGAAGGCACTCAACTTGAGCTTCAGATCTCATAATCTCCCACTTTTTCAGAACCTTTTTTATATTCAGGAAACTTAAATTATTGTTTACCCCTTTTCTTTATTATTTTCAACATTTAACTCTCAAATAGGTGATTTGCATCAGCTTTTATACATGATTAGTTCTTTTTAATTGAAACAAAAAATAAGCACCCATTTACTGCACTTTATTCTCCCCTATATGGCCAAACTTACAGATAGGTTGCTTATGCTCACTACTTCCAGGTTCTCCCTCCTGTTCACTCCTCAACCCAACACAATCCAGTCCCATCCCATTGTGACACAAACCAGCTTTTACAAAAGTTTTCAAAGGATTCTATGTCACCAAATCATTCTAACACATGTTAAAATTCTCATTTTTCTTTATCTTTTTTTAACATTCACCCTGTTGGCCACTCTCTCTTCTTTGGAAAAAAAGCAAAAACTTGCCTTAGCTTTCATGACACATCTTTTTCTTTTCCTTTCCCTTTCTCACCACCCCCCATTCGCTACCTCCTTGGCAGGTACACTCTTTTCCTCTACCTGCATCCCAAACTCCAAGGCAGCATATGGTAAGAGAGGATGTCATAAATAGATAGAGCATCTTGCACCATTGTATTCTGATTTCCTTGAGGCTTTCATTGTAAGAGCCCAGTAAAAAACTTCTGCCTCAGACTTCTTATGATCTGTACCCTAGGTCAATGGCTTTTAAACTATCTCTGCAGAGTCCTGGACTCTATGAAGCTGCTTCAGCAATCACTGTGGGGTGGAACAAGAAGAAGGCTGAGCTGATGGAACTCCAGGTCCCTTAAAGTTATTTTAAGTTTCAGGTATCTCTCTGCTCCCAGTGCATGAGTCATCTGTAGAGACAAACTAAGAGTTGTATGAGAAGATTTCAGACATTATGCAGTATGCAGGTTTCAGTGACTCCTCATTCTGACTCAAACGAAAAATATGTTACTTTATTGCACTCACTGGACTTGATATATCTTGGAATTCCTAACTCCACATCCATTTAAGCTGTCATGGCATCTAAAGCCTTTTGCTGATGCCCTAAAATGGAAATTGCCAACCAGAGATGGCAACATCTAAACAAGACTTATGTGTATACTAATTATTTCAAGGGATAGATTCTCTATAAAGAGGACTGATGGGAAACACTTTCAGTGCTAGCTACCAAGGAAAAGAAAGACAGCATTTTAGCAAATAGGATGCTTAATCATCATAGAAGACCTTTTAAAGATCAATTTAAATCTTAAGCATGAAAACTGACTTTACTGAATGTCAAGTTGAGTGTTCAGCCTGTTCTCTCCAATTTTAGGTCTATTCAAAGCACATTTATTGAGTTCTGGTATCCGTTAAGCATCCTGTTCCATGCCATGAGGTATACAGATGAATGAGTCATAGTTCCTACCCTTAAAAAGCTTGTAATATATTATGTGGAACTCACATGTCTTTTGCACCAAATGGTTAAATGCTATAGTTTCTGAGTTTCTCAGGATGAGTTGAGAATGCAGAATACAATGGAGTCAAACAAAAAGAAATGGCACTGCTCAGCATCCATTTTCCAGAAAGACCCAAATAAGAAGTAAAGTTTTCTCCAAAAGGGACTTAAGGCACCCTGTATGCTGCCATAGTACTCTGAAAACATAGATAAAATAGGAAAAAAAATGGATCTGGCAGGGCAAGCACATATCATTTAGGCTAAAAAGAGAATATTACAGTGTTATAAAATAATTCCCATAAACCTATAAAGCAGGAAGCCGGTATTTTGCATGGTTAACTGAGTCAAGGGTGCCAAGAAGTCACATAAGATGAGGACTAAGAATTGCTTATTGGATTTACTAATATTACTACTGCTGTTGCTACTGCTGCTACTACTACTAGCAATGGATAACATGGAATATATACTTCATTTAAGGCACTTTTCTAAAAAAAATCCATTTATATTATATCATTTAATCTTCACAATGACTCTACAAAACAGATATTGCTTTAATTTTATCAATGAAAAAGCTAAAGCTTGGAGGTAAACTAACTCATCCAAATAAATGGTATAGCCAGAACTTAGCAGTTAGGAATAGGTGACATGGGCAAAAATGATTTGAGTGGAGTAGTGAAAATATGAAACAGATTGAGATTGGTTAAGAAGTGAATATACATGAGAAAGTACAGACAAGGAATAGAGGAAACACATTTGGAAATACTTTTTTGTATGGACTGTTTTTAATTAAAGAAGAAATAAACCTCTACAGTAAGGAGAAGGAAGTAGGAAAAGACTGGTGCAGATATAGGTTGGTGTGTATATGTGATAGGCAGAAACTGATGGACTTTTTATCTGATGGCATCTATTTCATTGTGAAGGAAGAGACAAGATCCACAGAGAAAAGGGACAGTGGGGTCAGAGCTTTGGAAGAGTGATCATGCTTGACATAGACATAGAAAGTGGAAGAGTCAGTTGAGAAGAGGAACATAATAGGAATGCTTGACAGTATTGAGTATTGATTTATTTAAAGTTTATTATCATGAATTTATTGTACTGAAAACTTGCACTAGTTTAGGATTTTCTCCTATGGCCCTGGGATTCTTCATTGCAGGGAGAGAAAAGGTAGGTATTTGAGTTTAGCTCTTGTTCTGTTTTGCCAGATAAGCACACTGACAAACAGATGGGTTAAGGAGATTGGGATAATGGCAATAGTGTTATTGATGTGACAGAATGTAGAATCTAAGCTGGATAAAGAGGTCAGTGAAGAAAGTTGAGGGCTGATCAATATAGAGAAAGTAGAGAAGTCAATGGACTGAATGTAAGAAGAATTGGGGTTAATTTAACTCTCACAATTTAAAACTAGCTGGAAGGGTTAGAGATAGTGTTCAAGAATGATCTATTTGAAGCAATGCTTTCAGTGGCAGCATAGTTTTGGGTAATGACAGAGTTCAACAGTGTGAATGTAGGAATGGGTAAATAAGCTGGAAGGGAGAAGAAAGTTTCATTCTTTCTGCATATGCTTAACTTGACATAAAGTCTAGGGGGTTCCATTGTTTCTTTCATTATTTATATGCCTTATGAAATGAGATAATCTATGGTCTGTTTAGATACTAATTTTTATATTTTTTTGTTGTAGGTAATTTGAAAAACTGAAAGGTAATATTGTCCTCTACACTCAAGCCTTGCATTCTAATACCCAGGCTATGGGTTCTAAGCTGGAGTAGGCCACTCCTCTCCCTGCCCCCAGGAAGCACTTTGGAAGTGTGTTGTAATGTTTTTTTTTTTTTCTTTTTTCTTTTTGAACAGAATTTGCAAAAAGAACACTAATTCCATTTTCTGCACTATTTTGCAGTGTCCCACCAGACATTATTTTAGGTATAAACCCTGTTATGCCTTACCTGAGTTTGGAAACAAACTCAATTTTACATAGAAATCCAAAGTATTTGTTGCATATTTTAATAACCATTACGATTTCCAGGAGATGCAAAATTCCATGTAAAATAGGGGATGCCTGTCCTTAGTTTTGTTTGGAACTTTGTCAAGAGTTGTTCACCATATCACAGATTTCAACACTGATAGGAATTTAGCTAAACCTATTTGAGGCAATTGTATCTGCAAATTAGTAAAGGAAACTTTTACTTCAAAAATCTTTCAATGGACATAAAAGTAAATATTATTAAATTAGCAAATATATGAATTATAGTGATCTAATTGAATTTCATCAATAAAGGTTGTCTTAAGAATGCTATTACTATTATTTCAATATGTTAATTAGAATAATTAGATATCTTAGTTGTAAACATTTCATATTGAAATTTTCAGTAAATTTATTGGGTTGCCTGTTGCTTTTCAGTCTTACTTTGATCCTGCCCCTGAGGTCTATCATAAGCTCTCTAGAACTTCTTTTATTAGTTTTCATTTCTAATATATCCTCTATCCTTTATTCCCTCATTGTCTATTGAAAGATATGCTCTCCAAGATGTCTTTATGTATTGGAGACTACAATGTATACCTTGACATGTGATCAGATTTCAAATTGGAAGATGTGTTTTTCATGATAATTCATACCTCCCCATTCCATCTCATAATCCTTAAAAATGAATTCAAGCTCATTTGCAAGAATAACATCCTTGTTTCTTTTCCCATCTTGGAGTGTGTAATTTGTTTGGCCATATTATCACCATTGCAACAAGGATGTTTCTCCTTTTTGTCTTATCTATCATATATAAATCTGTATTACTTATCCTAACATGCTTTCACTCATTATTAATTTATTTTCTTTAATTTCTCCTTCATGATACAGTTCTGGCATTATGTTATATTCTTTACCTTAAGTATATAAGTATTAATATATGGATTTAATTATGTGTGGCTTTCTTTTTATGATAGTAAAATGGGTATCACAAAATATTTGTTAAAAAATGGAACATTGAGTTGGATATGGTCGAGGTCCAAAGACTGAGCTGCCCTTCCAGCTCCCCTTCTTCCAGTTAAGAATTCGTATGTTTTAATGTTAGACCCCTCAAGAAATCATGCTGGATTTGAGGAGAGGGAAACTGGTGCCTGGACCAAAAATGAGGAGTGGCTTAACCTGGGATACTCAGTGTATTCACTTAGGGATTGCAAATGGATTTGGGTTTTAATTTTGGTAGCAAATTCCTTGAGTAGAAGATATTTGTTCCCTGTTCCTTTGCAAGTGTCCAAGGGGTGATGTCTATGTGGCATGAATGGACATTAGATGCTTCGATTTGGGAGCCCTGTGAACTTTCTGTGCTTAAGCTTGGCATGAAGTGAAGAAAGCCATTCGAGTTTGAATGAAGTAAGCTAGGGATGAACAAGAACCATGAACGACTGAAGATCAGAGGTCTATCATCATACCTTCTGCACTGAATAGCCCTTCTGTCCCCTGTATAATCCCAAGATGGGGCAGGGTTCCCAAAACACTATTAAGATTGAATTTTCTATCAGTCATAACAGATAGGGACTAAATTAGATTTATTTGATTTGAAAAAAAAGAGAAAACTAAATGTTGCTAGCCTTGAAATACACTGATGAAAATTTATAACAATTGCACTTGAGCTTGATAATATTATTTTGGATATATTTTTATTAGAGAAACATTGAGCCACCTTTATTGAGAGACTATTGTTTGCATGGCTCAATAACTGCGTATTCCAAACAGTAGTAGCTTCTTGTTGACCTACTGTCCTATACTTCCATCATCTTTAGAATGACTGTCTTTTTATCTTTAAATCTCCACATCCACTAGCCTCTCTCTGAATGTCCCAGGGGAACAGGTCAATATGAGGTTCTGCTTTACAGAAAGAATAACACATCTTTTTCTGGTTTGTACACTGCAGAGGGCATGTTAATACTTCTGCTAAACGAGTAGCTCCAAATTGTCAAACTCCAGCACTTTTGTGAAGCTGGTGTTTGTAAGAAAGTAGATTGAATTAGTCAGGGTCAGACAGCAGTTGGAGTAAATCACTGGGGAAGACCATGAGTGGCAGGGAGAAGCCATTGGGGTGCATAGCCTTGGGAAATAAGAAAACAGATCTTTGAGCTATGCTTACTAAACAGAGCTCTCTGGACATATCACTTAGGAGTGACTGGATAGTGAATTAAAATGTCTGCATTTGTATTTTGTTCTGAATGACTGCTGCACAATGAGCTAATCTGAATGCTTTTCAGGGGAGTTCTGTATGGCTTATTTTCTACTCAACTGAAAGTTCTCAAGCTCAAGACAAGATATTTCAGTTGTGTGACTTCAATTGTGTGAGTTGTCACAAAATGAGGTGGAGAAGAAATATTGCTCTTTAAAAGTTAGTGAACCGTGGGGATTTTACGTGAAATTGTAAAGAGTCCAAACTAGTCAAGGAAAGAAATGGCAGATGGACAACTAGAAGAGGGTTCCGGCAATACTTGAAAGACATAGGCATTGATCTCAAAGGGCTTTCTTTTTAGAGATGCACAGTCTAGGCCTTGGTGACTTCAATAGGTGGTCAAGAAAATATCCGTGTTATTACTGTGGGCTTTTTGCTCCATACCGTTTCCACATCCATCCTCAAGACAAGTTTATAGCTAGCTCCACACAGCACATAAATTGCTTTGAAAAGACTCCAAATAGTTAAATTTGATCAAACAAGTGGCTACTTTGAAAACTGCTCATTAGCATCTTGTTACCAAGCAGAGCATTGACTGAATTTAAGTTGCTTGTTTTCAAACACCTGTTTGAAAATGTACCATATGTAGACTAACTCAAATAGAAGAAAATTTTCATTTTCAGAGAAAAAAAAATCTTAGGCATATTTAAAAAACAAATAGTAATTTCCAAAGCATTTTATATCCCTTTGAGGACAGCATGCTTCTGGGTATCTTTTAGTACCTATTTTGCAAAAGTACTATATTGCCAAGAGTAAATCATGGTTCCTATAAAATCATCATTCTACATGACCTCTCAGCAGCATTTGACACTGTTAACCTCCCTGTTTTGCAACTCTATTCTCCACTGTCTATTGACAACCTTAGATCTATGACTCTTCCTAATCATATTTATCTGCCCATCCCTAAAATGCTCATTTATTCCTCTCAGTTTTGTTTTAGGCTTTCCTCCCTTCTCAGTCTTCAGTCTCTTTGTGCAATCCCATCATCCATCAGTCAATCTTCAACTTTCCTCTATATTTCTGCTATCTACTATGGTAGCCACCAGCCATGTGTGGCTATTTGAATTAAATTAATTAAAAATCTTACAGACATTGGCCTAGGCTAAGAATTTATGAAGAAGACTCCAAAGGCAATCACAGCAACAGTGAAAATAAACGGGACCTGACCTGATCAAATTAAAAAGCTTCTGCACAGCCAAGGAAACTATCATGAGAGCAAACAGACAACCTACAGAATGGGAGAAAACATTCACATGCTACACATTTGATAAAGGGCTGATAACTAGAATCTATATAGAATTCAGGAAAATCAGCAAGAAAAAATCAAACAAACCTATCAGAAAGTGGGCAAAGGACATGAGCAGAAACTTTTCAAAAGATAGACTAATGGCCATCAAACATATGAAAAAATGCTCAACATCTCTAATCATCAGGGAAATGCAAATCAAAACCACAGTGAGACATCACTTCTCTCCAGTGAGAATGGCCTTTATCAGAAAGTCCCAAAACGATAAATGTTGGTGTGGATGCGGAGAGATAGGAACACTCATACACTACTTGGTGGAACAGCAAACTAGTACAACCTCTGTGGAAAGTAATATGGAGATACCTCAAAGAGTGACAAGTAGAACTACCATTTGACCCAGAAATCCCATTACTGGGCATCTATCCAAAGAAAAAAAGACATTCTATAAAAAAGACATCTGCAGTGGAATGTTTATAGCAGCACAATTCACAGTTGCAAAGATATGGAGACAGCCCAAGTGTCCATCAATACATGAATGGATTAATAAAAATGTGGTATATGTATACCATGGAGTTCTACTCAGCCACAAGAAACAATGGTGATATAGCACCTCTTGTGTTATCCTGGATAGAGCTGGAGCCCATTCTACAACGTGAAGTATCCCAAGAATGGAAAAACAAGCACCACATGTACTCACCATCAAATTGGTTTTAACTGATCAACACTTAAAGGCACATATAGTAATAACAGTCATCGGGTGTTGGGCAGATGGGAGAGGGGAGGAGGAGATGGATATATACATACATAATGGGTGCGGTGCGCACCGTATGGGGGATGGACATGCTTGAGGCTCTGACTCAGGTGGGGCAAAGACAATATACATAACCTAAACATTTGTACCCCCGTAATATTCTGAAATAAAAAAATAAATTATATTAAATTTAATTTAAAAAATGTAGTTCCTCAGTTGCTCTAGCAACATTTCAACTGCTAGATAGCCACATGTGGCCAGAAACTATTGGACAGTACAAAGATGTAACATTTTTATCATCATAGAGTTCTATTGGAAAATTCTGCTTTTTATACTAATGCCTCCCAGATAAGTCTCTAGTCCAGACATCTCTCTGTAGCCTCAGATTCAGAATAGCCTACTGGACATCTTCTTTTGGACGTTCCATAGGCCTTTCAGACAAATTATTTCTACCAAATTCCTCCTTTCCTGGAAGTTAAACTGAGGCCTTAAATGTAGAGATAAGGAATCATATCTTTATTCTTTATAAAGGGGACAGCCATCAAGAATGTTGATGGCTCCCAGAGGATTATTTCAATATTGGTATTTCTTTAAAATAGAGAAGACCCCCAGCTATCATGTGTTGAATTTGACAGTTTCGAAGTTGAATCATCCCTTGCAATGACCTTGTATCTGGCACGATTCCCTCCCATTACCCCTGTCCCCAAATTAATTTCACATACTGAATACAAAATAAGGCTAACAAAGCAATCTTTGTGAAAGGAATTCCACAGATTGCTTAATTGACACTTGCAAATATCTCATTTATTTGGATTTCTAAATCAACAGAATTAGACTACAAATTAATTCATTAATACAAACAATAAAAAATGAGGTCAGGATTATTAGGAGAAGAATAGACAAGGAGATGAATTGATCCACAGTCAGATGTACAGGTTGATCCCTGAAACTCAAAAAGTAGGTCAACTTTTCCCCTCTCTCTTAATTACATGCCCACAAGCTTTCTTCTGTCAGGTCTGGAAATCTCGGGCTTATTTCTACACAGTGTAATTATGTTTCTATATCTGATCACGTCCAATTTTGAAATGAAATAAACAGTAGGAACTAGTCACATTAGCAAGTGGAGTCACCAAATTACATTCATTAAGGCATTGTTAAATTATGGAGTGCAATCCTCCAGTGACCCCAGGAAAGCAAAAATTCAGTTTACAATTAATGATCTATGCTACTCAATAAATACACGTACTACATTAGAAAGAATGTATTATTTCCCCTTCTATCAAAGGGAATCTAGATCTGGAAAGGGATTGAATGAAGAATAATTACACTTCGATGAAAAGAAGCTGAATTCACCTTGATCCAAATCAGGCCAGTAATTATCTACCCTAATGCAGTATAATGATCCCTTGGATTTATAATTATAAACGTTCAGGAGAGTCTCAGTGTAATTCTAAAGTAACAGCAAGGTAACAAGTAATGTTTCCCATTTCATTTTCCACAATATACAGAAGGATTCTATACCGAATTACTAGTATTATTTTATTATAGTCATTTGTCATGCTTTTTAAAGATTCCCTTCTCTCTACCAAATATACAGCCTCTCTTGTCAGTCTTAGCTTGTCTTCCCACCTTTGAATACATTATTCTCCACTGCTCTGAAGCAAACTACCTCTTATCAGGCTGGCAAAATATCTCTCTTCTCTTAAAGTTTTCTTTCCAGATTTCTTTCTTCAATAAGACCCTTTTTTGAACTACTAAGCAAAACCAAAAAGGGATAACTTCAGCTCAATAACTAAAATGGCTAGAGAGTCCACTGTTACACTTGTTTGTTCTGTTTGCCTGTCCACTACATAGGATGGCATCTATGTTTGACTGTTTTATTGAATTATGCAGCACAGCATACACACAAGTTACACCGCATACAGTCTACAAGGCAATGAGAGAGACATGCACACATACACAGAGAATGACAGAGACAGAGATAGAAAGAGAGATGAAGAGGGAGGGAGAGAAAGAGTGAGAGCAAGTCCACATACAGGAGAGAAAAATGAGGCAGTATTACCTAGTAGAAAGGACAGGGACTTTCACGTACTTTATGTGACTGTGAACCAAATATTTAACCTTCTGAGCCTCAATTTCCCCATCTGTAAGAATACATATCTCATAGGGTTATTGAGGATTAAATAACCTAAAGTTCTAAAAATTTAATATAGTGCCTGCCACAGAGTAAGCATTCAATAAACAATACTGATCACTCTATTAATTACTAAACAACTACATAGACTTATTAGGCATATTGACATACATAAAGAAGTAAGCATACAATGTTATACCTATGTTATACACATATGAATTATAAAGCATAAATATTGGGCAGATGTGAAATATGGATAATTGAAAGAGTGACTGGTTTGTAATTAGAAATTCAGTGTTTCAGTTGTGATTCTAATAGTTACTAGCTGTATGATATGGAGAAAGTCACTTAATATTTGGAGCTGGTGTTTCTATGTCTGCAACATAGGAGTCACATTACTGACCCTGAACAATTAGTGTAAAAATACATGCAAACAGGCTGTTTTATGTAAAGCTCTTTACGAATGTGTAAAACATAAAGGTGCAAGATCCTATTCATATCCTTTGCATTTGGAGAAGCAGTTCCTGAGGCAGACCCTGTCTATGTGTGATTGAGAATATTCACCCAGGACTCTTTTCTCTCAAATGGGCTTTTAAATATTTTAATTTTATTTTATAATTGACAAGTAATATTTGCACATATTCATGGGGTACATAGTGAAATTTTGATATATATATATATAATGTATGATGATTAGATCTCGGTAATTAGCATATTCATCATCTCAAACATTTATCATTTCCTTGTGTTGGGAACAGTCAATATCCTTTTTCTAGTTATTTGAAACTATATAATATGTTATTGTTAACTATAGTCATCGCACAGTGCTATAAAACACTAGAACTTACTCCTTTTTCTAGCTATAATTTTGTATCTTTTAACAAATTTTTTCAGTTGCATCTGGAACCTGGGCCAATCTTAGACCTGGAATCTGACAGCAGCCTCTGGCCCTGTAAGCATTCAGCATCTCCATTCTGTTTCTTGAGGGGTGACTGCCACAATTGTAGAGTGTCCAGACATAACTCACCCTGAAGTCAGGGAAAGGACCCATCTGGGCACTGGATATGGAAATGACAAGGTAGTGGTGCAGACTTCTTGATAACACCAATTACCAGGGATAACAGGCACAATATTGAAATCACATTTTGCTCATCACCATCCAGAAGAAAAGCGTAACACATAGTAGGTGACCAGTAAATATTTGTCAGAGAATTCCAGGTCATCTCAAGATGTGTGACTGCAATGCATCAAATGATTTAGAGTTAATTGACTGTCCATTCAATTAGTACACAGCATTTAATGGAGATTTTGTGCCTCATTGCTGGAAAAATGACTTGTCTCACTTGTCTTCCTCTCCCCCCACCCCCAAGACACAGCCTTCCTTTGTACTCTCTTGCGACTTCACTGTTAAATCTCCAGTGAAATAAGGCGGGAAGCATCTTCTAGAATTTTCTTTCCCTGACAGCTTTTAGTTGCTGATACAGTTGCCATTTTGGATTGCTAAATGGCCTCTTCTAATTCCCATTTCATGCCCGGTGCTTTGTCTCTTGTTGGTTCTAGGGGACTGTCAGAAGCTATTTACTAACTTTGCCTATCTCCTCCTTCAGAACTCTTCAGCCAGGCTCTCTTTCCTGCTCTGTATTCTGTTCACTGCTCTACCACCCTCACAGGCCTCAGCTGCAACTGAAGAGTCCATGTGAAATAGGGAACTCAGCTCCATGATGCATACATTTAAAAAATAAATACCCTCTCTTTCCCGAATCTGTGAAGTTTAAAAACCAGAGGTCTGTCTCTCTGTTAAAAAGTTTCCAAAAAATTAAAACATAGACTTAATTTCAACAAAATAACTGTGTAATTTTAAACCACACAAGTCTTAAAATCTGCTTGGGGGAAGGAGACACTCAACTGCCAGTCAGTATATATATACATATACATATATATATGAAAAAAATTTTTTCAGACAAACTGGAAAAGAAAACCTATCATCTGACATAATTTTGGATCCTCTCCTTTTCTGTTGAGGATTTCACACTAAAAACATTTTCATAGACATGTATTAATGGTCAAAATATTTAGTGGTTCCCTAAATGTCAATTAATTGTTAACATGAAAAAAATAGGTTTTATGAGACAGCAACTGGCAGTTTGGGGATAGAAATAATGTATTCAGTAAATAAATTTCACACAGCCTGACAAAGCACTCCTACGGACTATTCAGATCAATATTTGATGAGAATGTATCAAAGCAAACTTATTGTTATGAGGATCTACTGCGGTCTTTTGATTGAAGTTAATCAAGCAGACATATTAGTGTAAAGCACTTGCTGGATGCATTTGAAATTTGTCCTAACCACCACTAGTGCTGCTAATGGAAGATGGTAATTACTGTCCACATAATTCTGAAATAATTGGGAAAATGGGCACTTTTTGGAATCATCCTATTAAAATGCAGGCCCTATAATAGAAAAGTTTCTGGACATGTGCTGACTTGAATCAGTGAATATAAAAGTTACAGAATGCCTTTTTACTTTACAATTGAAATCTCTCTTCTATCTCATGCTGTAAAGCTTTAAAAGGACAAGGAGGTAGGAAATCTTGCCAATGACACAGTGTAGAGAAGAGTGCAGGAAGAGAGGTATAGTCATAAGAGAATTCCGCACATCCCATTACAGTCCAAGGCACTGTAGCCATCCTGTAGCTTGAGCCCTGCTCTCACCTCATCCATGTAAGGGAAGACACCTGATTTGGATGAGTCCCTTGGATGCTTCCCTGAAGATGTATATAGATCACAGCATTGACAAGGACTTCCTAGAACTGAAGATATTCAGATCATTCAGCTCCATCTCTGAATAAATCAGGGCAGAACTGGCAATGCCAGACAGGTGGGCCCTGCTCTTAGAATTAGGCCTGGACCTGGCAGATTTGCAGTCAGTTCACTCTCTTGACTGAGACATGAGAGAATGCTAAATGTGGTACACATGAAAGAAAAGATGAATGGTTTCTGGAAGCATATTGTCAGTCACAATACAGGGATCTCTTCCATAAAAGAGAAGGAGATGCTTAATGAAAGGGATCCTGGGACAGCATTAATAAAGAGGAGACAACCTGATAAGCAAACATGGTCTCCATGGACCAGGGCATGTGCATACTTTCCTACTCAATTTAAAATGTCTTGAAAGTAATTTGTAATTGCAGCTTGTCTGATCTGAAAAAAAGAAAAGCCTTACAAAGGTGGACCTGCCCAGAATATATAGTGGAAAGCAGTCTCTTTAAAGTGATATGGCTGCTTGGGAAATACTGCACACATTCAATAAAAGTGCACTACTAGTGATGGCAAAGGAAAACTCCAGCATAGATTTTCTGAAACAAAGTGTTGAGTCATGCAGCAATATTCACAACCCCTGGCCCAAACTTTTGCAGTGCAGAAAGCTCTTTCATACATATGATCTCAATTATCTGCATAGCCACCCTGTGAGGAAGGCAGGGCGAGGAAAGTGGGGTTCAATGAGGCAGATGACTCATGTACGTGCGGACCTTCTGACTCCCAGAACAGTGCTCTGTCCACTGCAGCACTTGGTGGCCTCTGTGCTCTCTGTAGCCATGCTCCACACTGCTATTCTCTGCACCTCTGGGTCAGGGAAAGCTATTTCCCAGGGTGAGCCTTGCTGCCTAGTCCCAGTGCTCAGCAATTCTCTGATATGGCTCCAATGTGTATACCTTCTGCAGGCTGGCCATGAGCATCCCCTGAAAGGAAACATGTTCTCAGATACAAATACACAGAGAGAGAGAGAGAGAGAGAGAGAGAGAAACTGTCACCAGAAAAAAAAAAAAAAGAAAAAGAAAACCTATCACAAGAGTCATGCTCTTAAAAAAACATGACTTCCGTCTGTTGTCCTCTAGGACTTCCAGGTCAAAGTACAAATGTCTGACCTTTCATATTTAATGGTTCCCATACTTAACCCAGAAGGAACCCTCTGCCCAGCCAGGCAGACCTCTTTCCCAGCATTTGAAACCATGTTTATTATTAAGACCACATTTTGTTCTAGGCTGTTCTCTCTACTTGGTAGGGCCACCTTTCCCTTCTCTTTGGCCAAATCCTGCCCAGGTGTGCTGACATCGACTCAAGTCCCACTATCCCCACACAGCTTCTACTGCAGGTTCAGGCCAAGGATTGTAGGTCCTTTCAGTATCTATTTCATGAATCAGGTCCTGAGCGATTGCTAACATAGCAGTCACAACTGATCTGATTGTAAGTGATAGAAATTCAACTTTATCTGGCTGAGGCAAAAAAAAAATTTACTGGAAGGCTATTGAGGAAGTCAATGTACCCAGAAAAGGTGGGAATATGAAGGGCAGCTGGGCCTTAGGGACATTTGGAATCAGAGACTCAGAATGCTGCCAGAGCTCTGTCCCTTTCTCATCTTTGCTTCCCTTGGCACAGCACCTTCTTTCTCTCAGCTTCTTCTGGGAAACATGGCAACCAACAGTTCCTGTGTTGCATATATTCTCACAGGCATTTCACCAGAGGAGGATTTATGAAATATAACCATTTCATTTCAGACAATTCTAGAAAAGTACTCTGATTGGCCTGTTTGCTTGAGACATCTATTTCCACACAAATCTGATATGGCCTGGGTTAGAATCACTTCACCTAGACTTTGACACTGGGGACCTTAGGCTGAGTATCATTTCCAGAGGAAATAGAAAGTCACTGTGATCCAGTGGAGCCTTCCCGGTTGCTGTCCACCACATTGACCTGTGGTCTCTGGTGAATTGACGCTTTACTTTGCAAGCACCATGTTTACTCTCCCAAACAATTTTGACAGCTCTCTGAGGGCTGAGCCTAGGACCATATATTATCCTTCTAGAGTTCCCATGGTGCCTAGAATTGTGCTGTACAATTTCTTTTATTTATACATTTATTGAGTGCCTTTCCTATAGCAAGCCTGTGCTAGATGTTATAGGTGGATGCTTGTTATCCACCCCAACTCTTGCCACAAATTACTTGCAGTTCTCTAAAACGAACATGCCATTTCTCACCTCAGTCTTCTTATAAATTCTGTTTCTTCCATCTAGAATACTTTTTCTATCCTCCCCCTGACAGAAAAGCCCACACAGGCTCCAAGACTCAGTCTAAGTGTCACCACTTCTGGAAATCCTATCATGACCTCTTCCCTGGTCCCCTAACCTCAAAGCTGGTTGAAGTGCCTCTCCTCTGTGCTCCCACAGCACTCTTCATGGCACTTACCACTTATCACTATGTATTATAAGCATTTAGTTATTTTCTCCTGTATAAATAGCCAGTGGTTTTAGAAGTCTGGTCCCCTGATCATCAGCATCTCCTGGGCACTTATTTGAAATGCATATTCTTGGGTCTCCCTCTAGACCTAAAGAATCAGAGACTGTGGGTAGGGCAGGCAATCTTTGTTTAAATGAGCCCTCCAAGTAATTCCGATGCATGCTCAAGTTTGAAGACTACTGAGACAGATACTCTCAGTTGTCATCCATGACAGAGTCTGGTTCCCTGTGCCTGGTAGTAAGTGCTTGGCAAACTTTTGAGGCGTGAATTAAAGAATCGATATTTTCTCCTCTGTGTGAGGATTTTGTATGTGTTGTTTCTTGTTCCTTGCTTTTCAGGTACTATTATCAGGTAGATGACTGATTTCCACTTATTCAATACATCATCCATTCATTTATTCATTCATTAGAATATCTAGAAATCTAGAGATTCCAGAGTTGAATTCGCACTGTTTGCCGCAACAATAGGATGCACAGTTCTCCCAACCACAAGGAGTATTTTGGGAGCTTTTTTTCCATGGATATAGGCCACAACTTTATGATATTTACCATTGACATAATTTTAAGTCAAGATGGATTCTAGAGAAAGTCATTTTCTTGCAGCTGCTGATATCCTTTCAGCTTTGTATGATTTTGAAAGAAAAAAAAAACCCCACATAATCCTGTATGCCTCCAAGTCATTTTTGCTGATAAACCCTGGACTTAAGTTGTAAACAAATTAAAGACTGAAAACTTTCCTTTGGCACATTCTTTCAAGAACTTTATTACTGTCTGTGAGCTACTTGGTTCCTTTCAGAGGGAGCAATTCTCTGTGTGCTGGGCTGAGCAGGGACATGCTGCACCTTGGCAAAGCCAAGTGGGAGTGTGTGTGAGAGACTGAGCTCTCTCAATAGCCCAATGTTATGCTTTCAGTAAGCTTTTGAGAACAAAGTCTCTGTTTTTATTGCTCTCCCTGCCAGTGATCACGACTGGCTTCTTTCAGTGGGACATTCCATGCCTTCGCACTTAGTGCCAAAGCAGGGCATCCCCTGAGCACTCTAAGCTCCTCACTGAGCCCTGAAATGAGGCCATTTTTGAGGCCACTCTCTATTCCATTCTGCACACACACAGACATTTTCTGATAATTCTTTGCTGCATCCCAAAGAAGACAGTGAATATAAAGCCCCCAAGAACAAAAGTTCTTTTATTATACCAACATAAGGTTTTTTTTTAAAAAAATATAACTGTAAGTCATTAGTTTCTGGAAACTTTTTCTGCATTATAATGTGCAAAACTTATGCCATAAGAAAATGACTTAAAGGAATGGACTGTTTAAAGCTTATAGGTTAAGGTTAAACCCATGCAGGATAAAAGCATGAATTATGTGGAAAGGTTTTACACATAAGATATAAGATTGGACTACATAAAGTGATTTCTGAATGGCAGTCTGTGGCTGCATTATAACAACCATAAATTCATATTAAGCATTCAGAATCTCCTAGAGAATCATATCCAATAGGTAATCCAGGAAATTGCAATTTTAACAATTGCCCCAGGTAATTCTTATATGCAGCTGCTGTTGGGAATTATGGAATATGATGATGCTCAACTTTCCTTCCAACCTAATCTATTATGTTCTGTATTATCTTATATTTCACAATTTATTTCTTGTTTTTCTCTCTCTCCTGTTTCTATCCAAATAAGGGAGGAGGTAATAACAGCTTTGACATTATATCAGGGGTCAGAAAACTTGGGTTATATGTTTCCATCTCTGCCACAGACTATCTCTGTTATAATAGATAAACCGTTAGCCTCCTCTGACCTTCAGTTTCCTCATGCACCAACTACTCTGTACTACTAGATCCAGTGGTTTGCTGATAAAAAGAAAGAGAAAAAAGAAGACTTTATTTGTGCTATTTGTAGCACTTGTCAATTTCCAAGGTGCAAGCACCCCCAACCACCATGGCTGATCTCAAGCTATGGAAGTGGTATCACTGAACATGAACTTGGGAAGAGATACATACAGTCTACTCTCACAAGCTGTTACAAGCTGGTTCCAGCTCACCATGGGGTAAATTTCCTTAAACCTTAAATCTCTATTTCTTTTCATGTAATGAATTAATTAATAATGGCAGCACCTTCTCTTTAAAGAGAAGGGAAGTCTGTTATTGGTACTGTGGAGAGCCTGAGCTTTGTGGTTGGGCAGACTTGGATTTAAATTCTATCTCTACCATTTAAAGCTGAGTGACCTTGGACAAGATACTTAATTTATAGATCCTGGTTTTACTCATTTGTAAAACAAATAAACCCCCTCTTTAATGAGGAATAGTGAGGTAATATATAGAGAGTACCTAACAAAGGGTCTGGTAAGTGTAACATACAAATTAATGAAATTAAATATAAAACAAAACAATAACAGTGATAGTATTAGGAACACTAGCACCAGGCAGGACAAATGTCCAAAAGGAGAATAGTAAAGAGAGCTCACAATTAAAACCCAATGTTAATCATAATAGTTGCCATTTTATTGAGTGCTTTCCATGTTCTAAGCATTGTGCTAAGAGCTTTACATGGGTCATCTGATTTTAAAAGCACAGAATGGTATTGAGAGTTATGAATTAAACTATCACTTTATTTAAAAGGTAATTTAAATTTCTTAAAAACTGATTTCAGATTTTACTTTGTATACAAGACAATTTTCAGGAGGGTTAATCCAGAAAGAAACAAGAATAGGGCATATGAAACTAGTTTACTACAGTTTCAAGCTTTGTATTAATACTTTGCATTCAAACGAATTCATTTGTAATGTCACCCAGTAGGCATACATTACATGCAAGATACTGCACAAGGAACTGGAGGAGAAGGGGATGGATAAAATTTGAATAATACAGGGTCTCTCTATTAGTGATAGAGACAGACTCAGATATGAATCACACTAATTTAAGGCTGACTCTAACCAACTCTTATGTTTCCTTACACTTGCTGGGTCTGAAGCCATGAACCTAGGCATTCTGTCTCCAGTCTTTGTTATAAACACACTGTACTCTCCTTCTCAAACTAGTCCAAAAAACTTGAGAGGTGGGAACATGCCCAAACTCATTTTATGAGGCCAGCATTACCCTCATCTAAAATCAGACAAGGAAAAGAAAATTACAGGCTAGTATCCTGACGAACATAGATGCAAAAGTCCTCAACAAGATACTAGCAAACCCAATGCAGCAGCACAATAAGAGGATCATTCACCATGACCAAATGGGATTTATACCTCAGATGGAAGGATGGTTCAATATATGCAAATCTATAGTGATACACCACATTAACAGGTTGGAGGACAAAAACCATATGATCATTTCATTTGATGAAGAAAAATATTTGACAAAATTCAGCATACTTCCATGAAAAATGCTTAACTAGGTATAGAAAGAATATACTTCAATATAATAAAGGCCATATATGACAAGCCCACAGCTAACATCATACTCAATGGTGAAAAGATTAAAGCTTTTCTTTTAATATTAGGAGTAAGATAAGGATGCCAGCCACTTCTATTCAACAGAGTACTGGAAGTCCTAGTCAGAGCAATTAGGCAAGAGAAATAAAAAGGCATCAAAATAGAGAAAAAAGTGAAATAGTCTTTGCTTGTGGACATGATCTTTATATATATATACATATATATATATATGTGTGTGTGTGTGTGTGTATATATATATATATATATATATGAAACCTTACAGACTTCTCAAAAAACCTAATAAACTAGAACTAATAATAATAACTAATAATAAACTAGAACTAATAAATTCAGTAAATTTGCAGGGTAGAAAATCAACATGCAAAAATCAGAAGCATTTTTATACACTAATAACAAACTCTCTGAAAAAGAAATCAAGAAAACAATCCCATTTACAATAGTATCAAAATGAATAAAATACTTAGGAATAAATTTAATTGAGGAGGTTAAAGACTTGTACACTGAACACTAAAAAACATTGATGAAAGAAATTGAAGAGGTCACAAAAAAATGGAAAGATATCTTATATTCTTCGATTGAAACTAATAATATTATTAAAACGCCCGTGCTGAAAAAAGAAATCCACAGATTCAATGCAATTCCTATCAAAATTTCAATGACAATTTTCACAGAAACAGAAAGAAATCCTAAAATTCATATGGAACCACAAAAGACCCCGAATTGCAAAAAAAATCTGGAGCATAAAGAACAAAACTGGAGGCATCACAGCACCTGACTTCAAAATATACTGCAAAGCTATAGTCACCAAAACAGCAAAGTTCTGGCATAAAAACAGACAATATACCAATGGAACAGAATAGGGATACCCTAAATAAACCTACATATATACAGTCAGCTAATCTTTGCCAAGAATACACCATGGAGAAAAGAGTCTCTCCAGTATATGGTACTGATAAAACGAGATATCTGTATGCAAAGAGTGAAATTGGACCCTTACTTTACACAATACACTAAAATTAACTTGTAATTTTGTAAAACTACTAAAAAATAAGGAAAAATCTCCGTGCTATTGACCTTGGCAATGACTTATTGGATATGACCCCAAAGAAAAAAAACCAACAATAAAGTATTGAGGTTATATAAAACTAAAAAGCTTCTGCACAGCAAAAGAAACAATCAACAAAATAAAAGGGCACCTATAGAATGAAGAAAATATTTGCATATCATTTATCTGTTGAGGGGTTAATACTCAAAATATAAAAGGAACTCATACAACTAACTAAAACAAAAAAAAGGTAAAGAAATTCCAAATGACCCAATTGAACAATGGCCAAAAGACCTGAATAGACATTTTTCCATAAAAGATAAAAATGGCCAACAGTTATGTGAAAAGATATTCAGCATCAGTAATCATCAGGGAAAGGCAAGTCATATCCACAATGAAATATACCCTCACACCTGTTCAGATGGCTATTATCAAACAGACAAAAGATTACAAGTGTTGGTGAGGGTGTGGAAGAAAAGGAAACCTTGGACACTATTTGCAGGAATGCAAATTAGTAGAGTCATTATGGAAAACAGTGTAGAAGTTCTTCAAAATAATAAAAATAAAACTACCATATGACCCGGCATTCCCACTTTTGGGTATATATTTAATGGAAATGAAATCAGCATGTGGAAGAGATATCTGCACTGTTATGTTCATTGCAGCGTCATTCACAATAGCCAAGATGTGGAAACAACCGAAGTGTCTGTGGATGGATGAATAGATAAAGACAATGCAGGGGCTATTTATACACATACATATGTACACACACACACACACTGAAATATTTTTTAATAGAAAACAAAAAATATTTATCTAAAAGTTTTTAAAAAGAAAGAAATTACAATGAAGAGATGTTCATTGTCCAAAGATGGGAAATAAGAAATATGACTGCAATGGATCAAACCACACCAATTATTTTTAAATCCATGAGTTCATAATGATATTGCAGAAATAAAATACCATTGGCCAAATTTAGAAGTTTTTGAAGTATTAATTGGCAGTAAAAAAAGAATGAAATTCTGCCATTTGTAGCAACGTGAACCTGGAGGACATTATGCTAAGTGAAATAAACCAGATACAAAAAACCAAACACAGTATGATCTCAGTTATATATGAAATCTAAAAACATCTAACTCATAGAAGCAGAGAGAAGAATGATAGTTGCCAAAAGCCAGGGATTGGGGGAAATGGGGACATGTAAGTCGAAGGGTACAAATTTTCATTTATAAAATGAATAAAATCTTCTGGAAATTTAATCTACATGATGGTGACTATAGTTAATGATACTGTATTGTATACTTAAAATTTGCTGATACAGTAGATTTTAAGTGTTTTCACCACACACATTCACAAAAAGTAACTATGTGAGGTGATTAATATTTTAATTAGCTTAATTTTGGTATTCATTTCACAATGTATATGAATATCAAATAATCATGTTTTACACTTTAAATGTATAAACACGGTACACTCTTTGTAAACTACATGAAGCAAATTTCAGTGGGTGTGTAATGAAAACACATTAGGGTTTGAACCCTATTCCTACTCTACTTACTAGCTGTAGCTGGCAAGGCAAATTCCATCACCACCTCTTATTTCCAGATTTTGTTTTATACTAGGAGCTCAATAAATATTAGCTATTGGTTTTGGTAACTTTATTAAGTAAGTTGATACTATTTTCTGTAATATACAAACCCTAAAGTATATGTTGGCTCAAACCTGAAACCAGAAATAAAATAGAAGCTTATTTCTCACTCACATAAATTTCAAGATGGCTGTTCCTGATCAGGAAATGGTTCTTTGTCATTAATGATTCATGAACCTAGAATCATTCTATATGTCTTGGATCCACCATCTTCAATACATGGTTTTCAAGTTCATCAGGTTCATCTACTTCAACCAGGAGAGAAAAAACCTGGAGAATCAAGTGTGGATGGTTTTATGAACCAGTCCTGTAAGGAGTGCATATGATCCTCTCATAATCCATTGGCTAGAACTCAGCCTTATCACTACACTTAGCTCCATGGGAGACTGGGAAATGTTGGAAAAACAAGAAATGTTTTGGTGAATAGCTGGCCAGTCTTTTTTTTTAATTTATTCATTATAGTTTATTATGGGGGTATAATGTTCTGGTTAAGTATATAGCCCATGCCCCTCCCAACCCCCCGAGTTTGAGCTTCAAGAGTGTCCATTCCCCCGACAGTGCACATCGCACTCATCATGTAGATATACACCCATCCCCTCCCCCCACCGCTGACGCATACCCAATTGGTATCATTTCCAAATGTGCACCCAGGTGTTGATCAGGGAAA
>CM052457.1:77699239-77717001 GCA_028533085.1 Varecia variegata
AAAGCAACAACATCATTTTTTTTTTTTTTGCAGTTCTGTACTGTCCTAGAAAGAAGACTTTCAATCGAGTGTCTTCCTTGAGCCCAAGTCTCTTATTTAATACCTGCAGTCTGGGGGAGCTTTTCATGAACTGATGTAGTGCCTTCAATACCTACAAAGTTCTTCTATTACAATGCATCCCATTTGTTTCATCTTCCAAATTTCCAAAGAGACTTTAAGACTATTACAACACCAACAAATCAGGACCTCTGTATCAGTTTACATTTTAAGTGTTAATTTCCTTGTACAGTAAAGTTTTTCAAGAAAAGTAACACCTCTAAAATATCAGAGAAAAAACTATTAATTAGGCACCTGGATTAATAAGGTTAGAGCTCAGAGACATTTGTTATGGAGCTAAAAAATTATAAATATACTTTTAGGGCCATGGTACTAGATTGAGATAACTTAATGAGTAAAATAGAGAATAAAAATTCTGCCCAGGATCAAGATGTGAAGAATCTCAACATGCAGGGTTTGTATAGAGGTGGAGAAACTAGCAAAAGGAAGTGACAAAGTACATCCAGTGAAGTAGAAGGAATTCCACAAGATAAGAAGATGTCATAGAAGCTAGAGAATAAATTGTCTCAAGAAGAAAGAACAAATCAGTCATGTAAAATGATGCTGAGAAATCTAATAATACGATGTCAGAAAAGTATTCATTAGCTCTGGCAGGATGTTGTTGTTTATATCCTTGGCAAGAGCCATTTCAATAAGGGCAAAAGCCGGGTTGAACTAGGTTTAAGATGCATGGAAAGTAAGGTGTCTGGTTTCAACTCTGACATGTAAAAAACTTGGAAGTCATCACTCCTATCCTTACAACAAAATCAATACCAGAGAAACTGATAATCAACAGCTTTTCTTAAACCCATCACAGAACTTAGTTTGCAGGGCAAAACTAAGTGTAACTTTATCAATTCCTTTTGCTAGTTTCTCCACCTCTACCCAAAACCTACATGTTGATATTCTAGAAATATGGAGAGACAGGAAAATCCAGACAGATATAGATGATATCTGTTTACATAGAGAAGAAGTTGCTGGAGCCATAAACTTGTAAGAATACTTAAATATTCATTTTTACTATTACTGCAGGCTGAATATGGACTCCTTTGAGAATGAGAAACTCTTGGGAGCTGCCGTCTTAGGAGAACCCACACACGTTAATGAGTTTTACCTCCTGAAATTCCAGAAGTTTCTCATAGTGAAGATCTGAGAAAGATCCTCTCTTATTATGGCAGGGGGCAAGGAAAGTATTCATTTGGAAACACATCCAGAGTTTCTTCATAACCAATGCCTATGATTCAGGAAAACAGAATTTACGAGAGCCTTTTCCCATTTGGAGGAGGGAATTTTGTCCACTTCGACACCCTCTAGACATTTTGTTTTATGGGTGGGGGTAGCGAAGAAACACATTTGAAGGTTACAGGCCCAATAAAAGACTGGAATTTAATCATAAAATTATGATTAATCTTACCACCACACACCTTACTGCCAAACTAACAGGGCTTCAGTATAACAATAGTGGATTACAAATTAAAAAGCTTTAAGGTGCAGACTTTCTGAGGAGAAGACTTTCTTTGGATGGGAAATACGAAAGTCATGAGGGGAGACAAAACAAGCACATTAGGGTAATTTGAAGCCTTTGACACCTCCAGCTACAGCAAACCTTAAGAACAGCTCAACTCCTAGCCAGATTAACATGAATCCTCACTCGAGTCCTATTTATCTCAATTCCTATTACCCAATATATGTTGTCTGGTTTTTAACACAAAACCACAATGCATGCCCAGAAGCAAGAAGACTACAGTGTGAAGAGATGAAGCAAACATCAGAATCAGACTTTGATATGACACACTTTTTGGATTGATAAAACAGGAAATTCAAACTATAATTAATATTGTGAGGTCTCTAATAGAAAAAGTAGGCAATATTCAAGTTACAAAAATGTTAAATTTTAAATCAACTATATCAATAATTACTTTAAATGTGAATCATCTAAACCAGTAATTAAGGACAGATATGATCAGAGTGATTTTTTTAAAAAAAGACTGACCTCTCTCTCATCTATCTGAAACTCAATTTAATGTGAAGACACAGATTAAAGGTAAAGGAATTTTTACCTTTTCAAGGCTACACTTTTCAGGGCCACATCATAACGAGGACAACAGGTTTGAGGAGAAAGAAAGAGGAGTTTATTAATTTGCCAGCAAATGAAGAGGATGGAGACTTCTGTCTAAAATGCCATGGCCCTAATAATAAGCAGAAATATAGAGCTTTTAAAGGGAGGCTATTCAGCTTCAGGCAGTTGCTGTTCAACTATAGTCGATGATTCTGATGGTCCCATCTCACCTAAGACAATCCCCTGACCTCCATCCAGGACCTCTTTCCAGGCAATAGGACAATAACATTGAGCCATATCCTCTAGCACAAAGAACAAAGGACATTTCCCTGCCCCTCCCTACCACTGGCCTGAGGCAGGGATACAGGTTTCAGTTCTCAAAAAGAGTGAGTGATGTTTTAGAGAGACAGAAAAAATTTTTGTTGTTTTATTTTTCAGGCCATTTCCTCCATAACAGAATTGAGAAAGATCTACCATGCTAATCAGTAATGATAAGAAAACTGGAGTTACTGTACTAATTTCCTACAAATATGACTTTGGAACAAGGAAGATTATGAAGGATAAAGAGGCACTTTATATAACCATGAAGGAGTCAGTTCTCCAAGAAGACATCCCAATCCTAAACCTGTGTGCAACTAATAACAAAGTGTCAAAATACATGAGGCAAAAAGCAATAAAAGTAAAAGGAGATCTAGAGAAAGCAGCTATTAAATATTATACTTGGAGACTGTGATGGGTTTGGAGGTACTCCTCGCCATAACTCAAGCAGGTAGATCAAGCAGGTAGAAAATTAGCAAGGTCATACATGACATGAACAGCACCATCAATCAACTGGATATAATTGATATTTATAGACTACTCCATACAAAAACAGGAGAATGCATATTCTTCTCAAGCTCATATGAGATATTCACCAAAAAAGACTACACTCTGTGCCATAAAACATAAATTTAAAGTAACAAAAATAATACAAAGTATGTCTAAGACCACAATGAATTTAACTAGAAATCAATAACAGAAAGATAGCTGGAAAACCACATAGTACTATGCTAAATAGAAGTGCCAAGAGTGGGTATCTTTGTCTTGTTCCTAATCTTAGAGAAAATACATTCAGTTTTTCACCATTTAGTATGATGTTAGCTGTGGGCTTTTCATGTATGCCCTTTATTATGTTGAGGCAATTTCCTTCTATTCCTACTTTGTTGCAAATTTTTATCATAAAACGATGTTGAGTTTTGTCACATGCTTTTTTTAATCTATCGAGATATTCATGTGATTTTTATACTTTCTGTTAGGGTGGTGTATCACATTGATTGTTTTCATATGTTGAACCATCTCTATACACCATGGATAAATTCCACTTGATCATGATGTATAATCCTTTAAATGTGCCGTTGACTTCATTTTGTTTGTATTTTGTAGAGGATTTTTGCACCTATATTCATCAGGGATATTGGCCTATAGTTGTTTTTTTTTTTTTTTTTTTTTTTTTTTTTTTTTTTTTGCTTGAATTGTCTTTGCCTGTCTTTGGTCTTTGGTATCAGGATAATGCTCCATAACTTTACCTATCAGTTATGGAGACCCATTCTATTCTACCAAATACTACCCCACTCCCACTCCACCCCTGCCCTGCCAACCACTTCCAGGAGATAGGGATTGTTATGAATTGACTTGTGTCACCCAAAAATTCAGCCTCATATGATGATTTTTGAAGTATTTTTTCCTCATCAGGTTTTTGGAAGACTTTGAGAACAATTGATGTTAATTTCTCTTTAAATGTTTGGTAGATTTCACCAGTGAAGCCACCTTTTCCTGGGTTTTTCATTGTTAGGTAGTTTTAGATTACTTAATCAATAAACCTACTAGTTATAGATCTGTTCATATTTTCTATGTCTTTAGGATTCAGACTTAGCAAATTGTATGTTTCTAGGAATTTATCCATTTTTTTGTTAACCAATTTGTTGGTGTATAATTGTTTATAGTAGTATTATAATACAATTGACTCTGCATATCTATGAAATCTGCATCTGCAGATTCAACCAACTGCAGATAGAATATATTAAAAAAATACAACAATAAAAAGTAATACAAATTTAAAAATCAATGAATATAACAACTATTTATATAGCATTTACATTGTATTAGGTATTACAAGAAATCTACAGATGATTTAAAGTATGCAGGAAGATGTTCATAGGTTATATGGAAATACTATGTGATTTTATATTAGAAACGTCACCATTCATGGATTTTGGTATTTGCAGGGATCCTGGAGTCAGTCTGCCATGGACACCAGGGGATGATTGTACTTTTAATTTCAGTGGCACCAGTTGTAATTTCTCTTCTTTCATTTTTGATTTTTTTGAGATTTCTCCCTTTTTTTTTTTCTTAGCTGGTCTAGCTAAGGATTTGTCAATTTTGTTGATCTTTTCAATCAAGCTAACTGTTAGTTTTGTTGATATTTTCTATTTTTTTCTGTTTTGTATTTCACTTATTTCTGTATATTTACCACACCTGCATCAGACTGAGGATGTAAAGAGCCCCCATTCATTTCTACCAACTACCTCCCTGACTCCCACTCCTCCCCTGCCCTGCCAATCACTTCCAGGAGATAGGGATTGTTATGAATTGACTGAATTGACTTGTGTCCCCCCAAATTCATATGTTGAAGTCCATATGTTGTATCTACATATAAAAACTGATGGAAATTTGAGGTTTTTATTTGGGGAAGTTTTACATAAATTGAGAGGGAAATATTATATGAGATCAAGTATGTGCATTTGTAGTAATAGCATGACTATTTGATTATTGTAATGCCTGAAAACTTTACATGAATTCCATTTTAAACATATTAGTGCTTGGTAGTATTGTTGCATGGAAAGAATTCTTTATGGGAAGATTGCATTCTAATGGTTACTTTACCAGAAGCTGGCTGTGAAACCTCAGCTCCTTTGGGTCTCATTTACCTTACTGATAAAGTGAACGGACTGGGCTAGACAAACTCCAAGTTTTCTTACAGTGCCAAAATTCTTAATTCATTCAACAAATACATATTTTCTACTGTATGCAAGGTACTGTGCTAGACACTGATAATATACATCAGTGAATGAAATAAATAAAAATCCCTGCCATAATACAAATTTAAAAAACCACTGGTGCTCTCCTAGACTCCAGTGTCTGCCACAACTCTTCCATTTCTTTGTCCAAGTCATCTTGTTAAAGCATTATTAAAAGCAAAGTCCTTTGATGCTCAAAAACCTTTGAGGTTCCCTATAAATTGCAGAATATGTTACAAATTCTTTAATTAGGTATTCTATACCCAATGTACCCTGGCCCAACCCAATATTAACAGCCTTGTTAACTTAAGAGGAAGTATTGGTTGGTAAGAGAAGAACTGCCCTAGGAGTCCAAAGCCCTCGTGGTACCAATCACTAGCTATATAACTTTTGGTAGACCATATACGTTCTCTGAACCTCCATTTCCCCATTTGTAAAATAAGACAAATAATAACAGCTCCATAGGGTAATACACAAGCAATAAATCTGATAAAAGTATGAAAGCACCTTGTAACAATTAAGGTAAAGTGGGATAGTGGATAAAATCCACTTGCAAAATCCAGTGGATACTGGATTTGGCAATCACCTAGAGCTAGGTTTGAAATCTGGCTCAGCACCTTACTAGCTTCGTGTCTTTGAACAAGTTAATTCAAAATTTGCTTGAGAGATAAACTTAGAGTTTATCTATCTCAACCTCATATATATGTGTGTGTATGTGTGTGTGTGTGTGTGTGTGTGTGCGCGCACACACACCCAGGTAGTATGGTGAGGGGAAAAAAAAATATATGCATATATATATATATATATATATATATATATATAAAGAGAGGAGGGAAAGGGAGGGGAGGGGCAGAGAGAGGAGATGGGAGGGACATCATGAAAACTTCCAACTGAAACAATGATGAAATGCAATACGAATTCTGACGTCAGGTTGACTTTACAGGACCATTAAATAGTAGTAGATAGTCCACTCTTAGAAACTCGTAAGAAAAAAGAGAGTAAGGAGATTGATTTGACCTTACTTAACAGATTTGAAAATGCATAAACTTTATGACCTAGCAAATCTACACCTAGATATATACCCGAGAGAAATTCTTATGCATATCTAAAATGAAATATGAACAAAAATAATTTCAGAATTGTTTATAAATGTGAAAAACCAGAAACAAGCTAAAAGTCCATCAATTAGGGGTGAATAAAATAATTGTGGTCTATGCATTCAATAGAATCTATACAGCAGCAAAAAAGAACTATATAGCTTATATATCAACATGAATTGATTCTTTTCAAGAATACAATGTTCAGTAAAAAAGTAAATGTTCAGAAAATTATTCACAGCAAATATCATTTATATAAAATTTTAAAACACACAAAACAATTCTATATAGTGTTTAGAGTATATATGTATATGTGGTAAAACTATAAAGACATGAATGGGAATTATAATTACCAGATTCATGATAGAGGCTAATTCTGGGCAAGATGTGTGTCCAGGGAGTGGGGTGAGGGGAATTCAGTTATGGTGAGGTACACAGGGGGCTTCTCTTGTATTTGCAATACTCTGTTTCTTATGAGAGATGATGAGTACATGGATGTTTGTTACATTATTTTCTATAGCTTGTATAGATCTGAATTATTTTGTAATAAATACTGAAAAAAGCATGATAATAAAGTGAGAGGAGAGGAGGGGAGCAACATGTTTCTTCCATGTTATCCAATTAGGAAGTCACGATAAGTCGTGTTGATTACCTAGCTAAGAGAAACTAAGGGAAATAATCCTCCTGCTGATGCTATGCTGTAAGGGAATCAGGAAGGTATGGACACTGATCCTCAAAGAAAGACAAGGAGTTATAGATGCTTGACTAAGCCTGGGCCCAGCAAAATGTCATAGTTCTGCTACGTCTCTACCTGCAACCCAGAACTTTGTAAAGATTCAATCAAGATGTGATAACATACACAGTGATTATCAACAAACTTCCAATTTAAAAATGGCCACTAAAACTTAATGACATGTGTGATACTCCCATACTCAGACCCAGGTATCTATCTAACCTGCTGCTGGAGGCATCTGGGTAAAGGAGGACAAGCACATAGTATCAAATCAATGGATAATAAGAAACACAAGCTTTGGAGGCAAACTGACCTGGCTACAAATTCCCCTTCTGCCACTCACTCATGGAAATGAGCTGTAAACCCAGGACTGCCAATGATTTACTGTATTACTTTGAACAAGTTTTAGTTTCAGTATCCTTATCTGTAAAATGAGGATTATGCTATCTATATTTATAATATCTAGTTTACTGTGTTGAAAGGAATATATATACACATGACACATATATGTACATATATAACACATATAATATGTACTATACATATATATATATATGTATGTAGTAGATACTCAAAAAATGTTAGTTTCCTTGCTTTTCTATCCACTAAGAGATTTCATACAGCTTAAATTGGCATAAGATCAATTATTAAGTTTCATTACAATCCACGTGAGCATCAATTTGGATAATCTTATTATTACAATAACCTGAAAGCAGGCTTGACGTATGCAATTTTTCTCATCTTAGTATCCCTTCATTCACCCTTTCTTTTATTACTACAAATTGGCAAAAGTATAGATTGAATTTCTAAGACAGTTGTGTCAAAGAAACAAATTATCTTTTCATGTTCTCCCCTGGCGGGTGTTGCTAAACCACACTTGGTGACCACAGGAGGCCTCCATCTCTCTTGGGCAACCAGATGGCAATCCTGTTGCAGAACGACCTTTGAGCTCCTAAGCTCTCACAGTGCCCTGGGTTACAGCAGCATGAGTTTTCTCAGCATCACATTTTGGTAGATCCTAGCTGCAAAGCAAGCTCGAATCTCTATACTGAGCCAACTGAGAACAGACAGAAGCCAGGGATTGTGGGGCTAGAGTGATGAGAAAGGACACAGTTTTGATTAAAGCCCCTGAGAAAATTGACTACCAGTCAAAACTTCAAGGACTAATGTGAATCAGAGAGCTCAAACAGCCACCAGCCTCTCACAAGCTTGTAGATCTTAGAGGATTCTATAGCATATTCTTTTAGCAGTTAGAAAGACAGAGCTGTTACATACAAAACATACACAAAATAGGAACAATCCATACCATAGCCAATTAAATTATATTCCTCTGGGATAACATGCCAGGAATTTATAATGCTCTTTGAAGGTATATACTGCCATGGACAGCATGCTGAAACCTTGTAAGAAAACAGAGAAAATTAAATATTTAGTATGGTGAGATTGCATGGAAATGCAAAAGATCAGATATTTTATCCTGTACTTCACGTTCATTTGCTATAATTGCACATTTTTAACTGTGGGGGGAGTATGTGGGTGGTAGAAATTCTGCATTTTGGCACCCTCCTCTATTGCTACTCTGACTACTATGAAGTAAAGCTAGAAATTAAAAACAAACAGTTGAAGTTCACAGAAATATTCAATCATTTAGAATTTTTTTCTTCTTTTATTAATTTCAGAATACTACAGGGGCACAGACATTTTGGTTCCATAAATTGCTTTTGTACCATTTGAATCAAAGTTATAAGTGTGCCCATCACCCAGATAGTGTGCACTGTACCTGTTAGGTGTGAATTTACCCATCCCCTCAGCCCCTATCTGATTGATTTCTGATGAATTTTAATTCCTTATGTGCACATAGGTTTGATCAGAAGATTCACAGCCTTATATATTTATTACTAAACACAGAACAAAATAAGAATGCTACTAAATAGAATGAAATAAATTGAAATACTTACAAGGAAAGCAGATCATTCATTCATTCATTCATTCAATAAATATTTATTGAGTGCCTACCATGTGCCAGACACTGCACTAGGTACTTGAAAATATAGCAGTAAATGCAGCCAAATCCCTGCATTCATGAAAATTACATGGTAATAGAAAGACATGCAAAACAAACATGTTAATATGTAATCAGTTAAGTAAATAATGTGTCAGATGGTAAGTACTATGAATAATTATAAGGCAGGGTAAAAGGCATTTTTGAATGCCAGTGAAATGTGGACAAATGTAACATGTATCACTCCTCAGCAAAAGCTTCAAGAATCAGTATGCATGATATGGTATGTTATCTTTTTTTCTACCTCTGTGATCACAGAAATAGGTGTCAAGATGACACCAAGGTGTCCATCGGCCAGGGTCCATGAGTAACTACAATTAGCAGACTCCCTGCTGACTCATGGAAGGCCTGTAGCATTAATGAGAAATAAACATTGTTGTTTCAAGCCAAGAGCATTTTCATGCTGTTTGTTACTGCAGTATAACCTAAGCCATCCTGACTAATGCATCAAAGTGCCATTTCAAGTAGGCAGCTGGTTACATAAGACTTTGAAAGAAAAATTGGCAATCACTAGTATATATAAGGGAGATATGTATATACATACACACACACACGGACACACACACGTGTATATATATGGCATAAAATCATGAACCTGGATAAGATTACCAAGGAAATAAGTCTGTATAGAAAATGTCTGAGACTTGAGCCTAGGACTCTCCAAAGTTAAGAGATCAGTGAGAAGATAAGGATCAAGCAAAGGAGTAAATAAAAAGTTATACATGAGAAAGAGGAAACAAGAGCAAGTATTCTTGAACACAAGAATAGAGAGTGCTTCAAGGAAGAAACAGCAATGAGTGTAGTGTTGTTAATGGATCATAGAAGAAGAGAACTGAGAATTAACCATTTTATGCAGAATATAGAGGTCAATGTTGACCTTGAGAGATGGAGTTTTGGTGGAACATTGAGAAACTCAACTTTAATGGAGTGGGTTGATGAAAGAATGGAAGTGTAAGCAATGAGAACACACAACTTTTTAAAGGCATTATTCTGTAAGGAGGATCAGAGAAAGGAGTTGAGGGCTAGAATGTGTTGTTTGAGGTTAACAGGCTTATTTTCTAAGATGGAAGATACTAAATTATCTTGATGGGGATGCTAGTAGAGAGGAAAAAACTGGTGATGCAAAAAAAAAAAAGACAAAGTTTTGTCCTTAGCTGTGAGCATGGAAAGTTTATCCATGCCAACAATAAAGAGTATATGGGCCCAAAAGTAGTCATGTGGGAAGATGTGGTTTTTGGAGTTTGTGCAAATTATTTTCTAATATTTCCAATTTCTCAATGAATTAAAAGCAAAGTCATTGGCTTAGAGTAAGGACGGTGAATGGATATTCTAGGTTTGAGGGGAGAAGAAGGTGCAAATAATCACCTTGGAAAGAAGGAAAGGGAACTATCAGATAACTAACAGACAAAAGTGGGAAGTATTAATAATATATTAGAACAATAAAAACAATAAAATCTATAAGTATTTTCTAAAACTTGGTTCTTTGAAAAGATCAATAAAATAAGCAAACCTCTGATAAAACTAATAAAAAGTGGAATAGGAAAAGAGAAAATGCACATATACAACATTTGAAATTAAAAAGGATATAACTACAGGTTTGGAGACATTTGAAATGTTTTAAACAGCTTTACTGAGGTATAATTGATATACAAAAACTGCACATATTTGATATATACAATTTGATGTCTATGGACATATACATACACCTGTGAGACCATCACCACAATCAAGGTAATAGACATATATATCACCTCCAAAATTTTCCTTGTGTCCTCTTTTTATTTGTGTGGTAAGAACACTTAATGTGAGCTCTACCCTCTTAATAAATTTTGAAGTGCACAATACAGTATTAAGTATAGGTGATGTGTTGTACAACAGATCTTTAGAACTTACCCATCTTGCATAACTGAAACTCTATACCCATTGAACAACAATTCCCCATTTTCCCTCCCCCAGCACCTGTTAACCACCGTTTTATTATCTGCTTCTATGAGTGTGACTACATTTAAGTGAAATCATGCAGTTTGTGCCTTTCTGTGCCTGGCTTATTTCACCTAACATAATGTCCTCCAGGTTCATCTATATTTTCAAAAATGGCAGGATTTCCTTTTTTTAAAAGCTGAACAATATTACATTATGTGTATGTACCACATTTTCTTTATCCATTAATCAAATGGGCATTTGGGTTGTTTCCATATCTTGTGAATGATACAGGAAGGAAGAACAGAAGGAAGGAAGGAAGGAAGGAAGGAAGGAAGGAAGGAAGGAAGGAAAGAAGGAAGGAAGGGAGGGAGGGAGGGACTCCATGGTATACATATACCACATTTTATTAATCCACTCATGGGATATATTCACACCTATTGGGTGTGGTGCACACCATCTGGGGGATGGACGTGCTTGAAGCTCTGATTTGGGTGGGGCAAAGGCAATATGCATAACCTAAACATTTGTACCCCCATAATATGCTGAAATTTAAAAAATAATTAAAAAAGAAAGAAAGCCAATAGATAGTGAAATCATTGGATAAACTGTGATATATCTATACAGTGGAAAATAATTTAGATGTTAAAAAAATATATGTCATATATGACAAGCATACATGTATTGTTAAGTGAGAAAATAAAGATGCAGATAATTGTTTATAATATGATAGTATTTTTGTGACAAATAGTTTGTATGTCTACATATACTCATGCAAACATGTATTATACATGGAGAAAGCTAGGGTAAGACATATGATGTGTTAATAACATTGGATCATTGGATGGGAGGTGGGAGGGAGTGGGAAGGTGGGGAGGTTGAAGAAGGTAGCAGAAAAGTGCAAAAAAATTTAAATAAAGTAGTCCATGAAAAAATGGAATATAATATAGGATGCTATTTATATAAATTTTTATATTTGTGTATGTATAAATGAATGGAAATATATGAAGGAGCAGTCAACAATATGTTAATGAGAGTTTCTCAAAGTGAAAGCATTTCAGGTGACTTTTACATTTTTTTCTCATACTTATTTTTATTTTTAATTTTTCTAAATAGCATGAATGATTTGTATATACAGAATGAAACAATGTAGCTACTTTTCTATGTGAAAATTTATAATTCTTATAGTTATACTTACTCAGATTTACATACAGAGTCACCAATTGTGTGTGTGTTTCTGTGTGTGCATCAATTAGTGGTAAATATTCTGAGTTTTTTATGTCTGCCAGTATCTTTATATCACTATTACTATTTGATATAATTTGGTTGAGGGGCATGTAATTATAGTTTTGAAGTTATTTTCCTTAGTGCTTCCAGGATATTATTTTATTCATTCAACATTCACCAGATATTTATTGAACACCTATTATGTACTAGGCACTGCTCTTGCTTTAGGAATAGAGCAGAGAGCAAAACAAAGTAAAATCCCTGTCTTCTTGGAGCTTACAGTCTAGTGGGTCCATTGTCTTTGGAACCTGAATTTCCTGATAAAAGAAAATTGCAGGCAATCTGATTAACCTTTTGAAGGAAATTTACTTTTGCCCTTGGGGAGCTATTTCTTCTTATTTGTGATGTTTTGAGGTTTCACTACAATGTGTTTAGGTAAAGATTTGTTGTGGTGGTGGCTCCACTTGACACTGGATGGGATTTTTCAATTTGTCCTTCATTCATTCAAGAGATTCTCACTGAATGCTTACCATGTTCCAGGCATCTAAGTCCTGAGAATACAGTACTAAAACTGATCCAGCATGCTTGTCTTCCTAGGGCTTAGAATCTAATGAGGAAGACAGGCAATAAACACAAAATGGATGGAATAATTTCAGGTAGATAGCACCAAGTTTCAGGTATGTGAAAGAGTAAATTTTAGATAAGGTGGTCAGGGGAAGTTTCTCTTGGGAGGTAAGAGCACCAAGTTTCAGGTATGTGAAAGAGTAAATTTTAGATAAGGTGGTCAGGGGAAGTTTCTCTTGGGAGGTACATGTGAGCAAAGACTTTGAGAAAGGGAGGCAACAAACCACGTGACAATTTGTGCTCAGAAGGTTTCAGGAAGAGGGCATAGTGAAAAAGCCCTTACGTGAGACTAAGATTTCTGTATTTGAGAAACAGCAAAGTGCCCAGTGTCACTGGAGCAGAGTATGTGAGGATGAGTGTCCAATTAATGGTTCAGTCAATGATTGAAATTTACTTAAATTATTAATTTCCAAAAGTTCTAGTTGGTGCTCTGTAAATCTCTTCTTGTTTATTTGTTTTGGTTTTTGTTTTGTAAACACCTTATCTTCTTTTTTTTCTAGTATTTATTTTTAAAAACTCTTTATTATGGAGAATTTCAAACAAATTAAAGCAGACAGAATAGTATAATAAAAACCCACTAGCCCATCACCCAGCTTCATGGCCAATCTTGTTTCATTTATGACCCTATCCCTTTTTCTCCCTCTCATATTTTTTTGGAAGCAAATCTCAGATGTCATATTATTTTGTATATCAGTATTTCAGCATGTGTCTCTAAAAGGTAGAGACATTAAAAAATAGCCACAATACCACCATTATCACACTTTGAAGGTATTGATAACAAAAATTTCATAACATCATCAAGTATCCATTAAGTGTTCAAATTTACAATTTTATACTTATCTCATAAATAGCATAAATTGTTTGTTTGAATCCTGATCCAAATAAGGTCCACACATTGTAATTGGTTAATAGGCTTCCACCTGATCTTCTTTTAGAACCATTTGTGAATGGAAAATGGAAACAGTATTAAATAATATGGAAAGTACTCTAAGTCAAAGAAGAGGGTGCAACCGTGACATGTTTCTAAACTTTACCGAAGGATGAGAGTTTTTCAGATGCCACTACCTGCACAGAGAGATAGTAGGATATGAAACAAGGATAGGAAAAGTTGACTGTCACAATTAGTCTCTCTATTGGAGTATTCTCCAAGTTGAGTGTTAATTCACCATCTGTAAAGTATGGTAACCCATGGTAGATTAATTGGAGTCATAGTGAAGTTGAAACTCGAGTGTTTACTCACTTCTCTTCCGGATGCACTATTCGAATACCTTCCTCAAAGAAATACTAAACCTCTGCCATGATCTTCACCTGCCAATAACAATGCAGGTCAAGATTTTGGTGTAGGTTTCTTTGGAGAGCTGATTTTTTTTTCCAATTTTTATTTATTTATTTATTTTTTATTTCAGCATTATGTATATTGCCCTTGCCCCACCTGAGTCAGAGCTTCAAGCATGCCCATTCCCCAGACAGTGTGCACTGCACCCATTAGGTGTGTATATGCCCACCCCCTCCTCCCCCCTCCCACCTGCCAGACACTCCATGAAAGTTACTACTAAATGTGGACATAAATGTTGATCAGTTAATATCAATTTGATGGTGAGTACGTGTGGTGCTTGTTTTTCCATTCTTGGTATACTTCACTTAGTAGAATGGGCTCCAGCTCTATTCAGGATAATATAAGAGGTGCTATATGACCATTGTTTTTTGTGGCTGAGTAGAACTCCATGGTATACATATACCACATTTTATTAATCCACTCATAATTTTTGTTTTGTTTGTTGTGTTTCTGTTTACATTATAAGAAGTTGAAGCAGTTGGAAATTTGATTCAATTTTTGAAATTTTGTAGGTATGGGGCTAGGTGCCCTGGTAAATCTTTAGAGCTTTGGAAAAGTGAGACACAAGAGAGACTTAAAGTTGGATTAAATTCAGTTTTGAAGCTGCTGAAATCACTATGCAATCTTTGATGGAAGACAGGCTGGGCTACACTTGCCAAAGCATGAACTGAAAACAACTAGGTACCTAAGTGAGACCCTCCTTAACGGCATCTACCATGTTGGTAATCTGGTGAAGGGGAGGGCTATGGGTTATTACTCCTCTTGGGAACCAGGAAGGAGGAAATTTACATTCCATTAAAATACGAACAATATTTAATGTGGTATCAAATAAGGAGTACATATTAAATAAGCTATTATCATTCCCCACTATTCTCTGCAACTTTTCTGGCAAAAAGACATCAGATTTCCTCTGATGGTTGATTCTAGACCCTGAGGACTGGTGGATTAGAGAGCAAAGTTTGAGATCACCCTGTTTTCCAAAGGTATATTGTCTGGGGATCCAGGGAGAGAGACAAACAGAATTTCTGATGTGCTGGTTGATCTAAGTATGATGATGTTGTGGCTGTGGCTTGGTTGCATTATTAGTATGACCTCTGTTATGGGGGTGGGGGTGGAGATGCCAACTTCAAGTGCTCTCTGTCCAAACCCATCACTTCCTCTCCACTGATTACTAAATGATTCCACACCACACATAGGAGGGGCCTTTAAGATATAACAAGTGACAGAAGCATTTGAGAAGGGGTTAAGAGGACAGTATGATTTTCACCTTTGTTACCAGGGACAGATGATAATGAGATTCCTGTCATTATGGCCTATAAAGGAGAAATGACACAACTGAAACTACATTGACTGCTTCCTTACCATCAGGAATGGTGGAAAGAAGAGAAAGACAGCTTTAACAATTCATTTCAATCAGCTCTTTCTTTGGTTTGGTTAACTGTCAGTTTTCGTATATTTATATAATGGAATGATACGCTACCAGTAAGACTATATTTTTGAATAATGCATAATGGCAAAGCACAGTCTATGTTCTAATCTTAATTGTCAAAAGAGAATGCTACATTTTATTCATATTATCATCCCATGCAGAGGGAAAAGCCTTTGAGTTATATAAAATGATGGGTTCTCTCAGTGATTAATTTTTGTTTCCTTTCCTTATGTTGCTATATTTTCTAAATTTTCCATATTAAACTTATATATATGTGTGTGTGTGTGTGTGTGTGTGTGTGTGTGTGTGTGTGTATAATATCAGCATATTACAGGGGTACAAATGTTTAGGTTACATATATTGCCTTTATCCCTCCGAGTCAGAGCTACATAGGTGTCCATTCCCCAGATGGTGCACACTGCACCCATTAGGTGTGAATATACCCATCCCCTCATCCCCCCTCCCACCTGCCTGACACCCAATGAATGTTACTTCCATATGTGCACATAACTATTGACCAATTAATACCAATTTGATGGTGAGTACATGTGGTGTTTGCTTTTCCATTATTGTGATACTTCATATTAAACTTCTTTTCCTTTTGCAATTAGAAAAATCAAAGACAGTACTTTAAAAATGTCATTTCTTCCTTCTTTTATAAAATCCCAGAGCTTAATTCAAAGAACACCTGGGATTACACAAGTAAAAGTTAAGAAACAGAAGATGTGAGGGGGACGGGTGGCATAGTTTCTTCATTTTGCCTTCTGTTGAGTTGTTTTAGCAGCTCAATTTGAATTACTCAAGCTTATGGGCTTTATTTTAAACTTGTCTAACAGAGAGCCAAGAGGGATAAGGTAAATGTAACAACAAAGTAGAGGGTTGGCTAGAAATTCCATTATAATAAAGAATTAGAGAGATAATGTGGGCACTGATAGCTAATTTTATTAATTTCTAGAAAAAGAAGAGGCAAGAACAGCAAGGGGATTCATCTCTTCTGACATCATCACAGAATGTCTTTGTAATTAACTTAGTGCTTATAGTTGGGCTATACCCTGTAACAAAACAAGAACAAATAAAGACAGCATATAACGTTAGGAAATGAAGACTATTTCATCAGCTTATCACTATGTCTCTTTACATCACATTTGTACTTCAGTTACTCTTTTCCAACTTTTAAGCTTTAAATTTCAATTTTTTACAGTTTAAAAAAATAACATTTTAGGAAGGAATTTCAGAGCTCCTTGAGGTAAATTCAGGATTATGGAATACAAATAGTCATCTCCATGAAGTTCCTGGTTATCTAAGTTACAAATGCTGTCTTTAAAATCTACAGATAAGTCTACTTGGGAAGAATTTTAGTGCATGCTCTTGAGTCTGTAGGATTTTAATGAGAAAAGAAAATGTTGACAATATTATAAAGGTTCTATCTTCAACCATCACTAGATTCCAGGGCATTTTTATATAATACTATTGTTAATTGAAGCCTATTCATAGAATCATTGAATTTTAGAGGCAGAACTTATTTTAGAAATATAACAAAAGCCAACCACCTCACTTTACAGATTAGAAAACTGAGGCTGAAGAGGTGAAGGGAGTGTGAAACCTAGGAAGAAACTCAACTCTACACTTGTCATTGCACAATGCTACCTATTTAACTTGTCAAATATCAGGGATAATTGATGCTTTTATTTGAAAGGTCATTGGAGTCTAAATGAATCAGTGTAATATTTTAAATCACAAAAGTTTCCAGATGACTCTGAGCTGTGAAATTTCTTCTCTAGCATTCCTGACTGGGTGTCAGGAAGCTTCTACTAATAAGTGGGGAGACAGGTTAGAAGTTTCCACGATGTAAAACATGTTTTTGAGTGTGGACAAGTGAAGAGTTTGCCAGGCAAAAAAGGATGCAATGCCTTTAAAAAATATTTCATTCAGCAAATAAAAATATCAACACATAAAGAGTTAAGTTTCATGTATCTTAAATATTATTTTTAAAATGATAGTAGATAAATTAGAAGCTGCAATATTTGTTTCTTTTTTTCTACTTCCATAATACATAATATTTCTTTTTCTCCCTGACCCCCATGCTTCCTGCTGATGGACTTAGTATTGCTTTCATGTTACTA
>CM052457.1:77717501-77746916 GCA_028533085.1 Varecia variegata
TTTAATAGGGATTGCATTGAATCTGTAGATCACTTTGGGAAGTATAGACATTTTAACAATGTTGATTCTTCTGATCCACGAGCACGGTATGGTTTTCCACCTATTTACATGCTCTGCAATTTCCTTCCTCAGTGTTTCGTAGTTCTCCCTATAGAGGTCCTTTACCTCCTTAGTTAAATATATTCCTAGGTATTTTATTTTCTTTGTTGCTATTTTGAAGTGTATTGAGTCCTTAATTTGGTTCTCTGTTTGACTGTTGTTGACATATGTGAATGCCTCTGATTTGTGTGTATTGATTTTGTATCCTGAGACTTTACTGAATTCATTGATCAATTCCAGGAGTCACTCAGTTGAATTCTTGGGGTTTTCCAGATATAGCATCATATCATCAGCAAAGAGTGAGAGTTTGATCTCTTCTTTCCCTATTTGGACTCCCTTGATTGTGCTCTCTTGCCTGATAGCTCTCGCAAGGACTTCCAGTCCTATGTTGAAAAGTAATGGAACAGTGGGCAGCCTTGTCTGGTTCCAGTTCGAAGTGGGAATGCTTTCAATTTTTCCCCATTCAGAATGATGTTGGCTGTGGGTTTGTCGTATATGGCTTGTATCATTTTTAGATAGGCCCCGTCTATGCCTATTTTGTTAAGCGTTCTTATCATAAAAGGGTATTGTATTTTGCCAAATGCTTTTTCTGCATCTATTGAGAGGATCATGTGGTCTTTGTTTTTGCTTCTATTTATGTGGCTTCAATTTCTTTTATCAGTGTTTTATAGTTTTCCCTGTGGAAGTCTTTCACCTCCTTGGTAAAATTTATTCCAAGGTATTTTATTATTTCATAGCCATTGTAAATGGCATTGTGATCTTCAATTCTTTTCCGGGTAGTTCATTGTTGATATATAGAAATCCTACAAATTTTTGTATGTTAATTTTGTATTTCGCAACTTTACTAACCTTGTTATCAGATCTAAGAGCTTTTTGGTGGAGTATTTTGGTTTTTCTAAACATAAAACCATATTATCTGCACAGAGGGACAATTTGACTTCCTCTTTTCCAGTCTAAATGGATATTTTTCTTTCTCTTGCATGATTGATCTGGCTAGCACTTGCAGTATTATATCATTATACAACATATGGATGTATTAAAACATCAAATTGCACCCTGAAAATATGTACAATTGTATCAATTATAAAATAAATAAATTAATATAATAAAAATAAAATAAATATATTGGAACTCATTTTATAGCTTGATTTATGTTTTGAAGATATGGGGTATATAGTTCAATAAATATCTGCTAGATTCTACTGATTGTTCAAATCTTTTATATAATGCCTGATTTTTTTTTGTCTATATGTTTGATAAGTTACTAACAAAGTAATATTTAAATATACAACTTTAGTTATGGATTTCTCTCTTTTACTTTCATCATATCTTACAATCTGTACATTAGACTCCCAGCTATACTAATCCCTAGCCCACTCCCTCTGGGACTCACCCTACAGCATCTTCTTGCTCCCAAAAGTTACAGTTAATGAGTCTAAGTTTCCTTCTTTTCCTCACCGACATAGCATGTTCCATGCTTTATCCAATTTATGATACAACATAAGGAATTCATTGGACTTCAAACATTAAATTTCCTCTTTTAGGACAAGTCATTACATGTTAATTTTTAAAAGGCACAATTGGGATTCTTTTTTTAGGATGTTTTAGTATATGAGGACACATTAAACCCACTTAATTCTAGTTCTGACCAACATATTAGTGACAGTTGTTTGCCTGCGCTGGTGGTTTCAGATTGTGGCGAACTAAATGGCCACACCTGCAATATGTTCATGTCCTTCAACTCAAAGGACCAGAGTGCATTATAATTCCATTTTAAATTTTTTATAAAACTTCTTTTGGGATAACAGATATTTCTAGGCACCTCTGCTCATGGAAGATGGCTTTACATGTGGAGATAAAGGGCTGGTACTGTGACTAAAAATAGATAAAAACAAAGCATAGTCTCTATTTAGTTTATCCAAGCTACTATAGTGCACATCCAAATGAGCAAATCTCCCAAAGAGATAACTTTTCTCTAGATGGCACAACTGTAATTTTGAGCCTGTGACTAGGGAGAGGCCTTAGCAAATGTTCATGTATATTGGATGGCATGTGTATCTCATTAGAAGGCTCATCTTAATAGTTGCCTTTTCATTTCCTTCCATAAAATTGAAGGTTCAGTATATTTCATTTTCTTTGGCCACATGGAAGAATAATGGCCTTTAACAATGGCTTTTTTATTTGTACTGAGCCTTTTCCTTTCTCAAAGCTAATTTTTTCTGGGGTGCACAACTGTCAAGGATATTGTCACTACTGCATTGTCCTTGAGTACTCAGTAGTGAATTTGAAGTACTTAGAAAGCTTTCTTTGCATGAAATCAAGTCTTCTGAAAAGATATAGATGAATGGTAGTGAAAATGATTACTAAAGTCTTCCGCAAATATTATATTCTTCCTTATTACCACTTTATAATGGAATGCAAGAATTCTGTTTTATGGTCTAAGCTTAGAACAGCATGTATTGACCTCTTGTCAGTACATCAGTCTACTGTTCTAAGTTTACTGTTGAGATATAGTATAGCTATTGACTAACTAAAGGAACTGCCAAAGATAGAGCATATATTATTAAAATAGTCCATTTTCTCATCAACCGTTTATGTCTTGCTTTAGATAATTAGAGAGGTCTTGGAAGGAATTAGTATAGTATTTAGGAATGTGTTCTCCAAAAGAATATACATATATGGAATTAGAAAAGGAATGTTCCCATTTAAGAGGAGACTGAGTAATGTGAATGGAATGCACATAGAAATTGAACTCTGAGATCATGCACATGGTTTCCCATTATACCCCTACAAATGGCCCATTTATTGCTCTTTGTCTATAAGGCTGACCTAGGGTCATTATGTTTCTAATCTTATACCATTGACTGTATTAGAAGCTACTTTCTCATTCACCCACCATTACCCTGCATAAACTAAAGAAAAGGACTCTACTCGTCTTCAGTAGCCTGGAGATATGTCAACGAGAGGAAAGAATTGATCAAAATGAACTCATTTCATTTACGCAGCCAACATATCTACAGGTGTGAGTGGGAATCCGGGGACTAAACCAGATATATTGTCTCTATATGGTCCCACACATCTAAATGTTCTTATGTAACTTAGGCAATCCAGTATTCTGTCCCTGGTATGTGCTGTATAAGGCTATGTTTCTACCTAATTCTATCTTCAAAGTGTAGGGATAGACATCTTCAAGTTGGTTTATGACAATGTGGGCTTTCCTTTTTTATATTGACATTTGGCATTCTATAGATATGGTCTATTTCTAGCCTTCAATACTTACAAGTTTGTCTTCTCCAAATGATTATTATAAATGTATATTGTATAATCATGGTTCCAGCCAAAAATAACTTTCACCTTATGTGGTTCAAATGAAAGGACTTTAATGAAGAGATTTCTTATAGAGGTGGGGCAGGGTTAAGGAAACCAACAATCAATGTTGAAGTATTTGGAGAGTTGCAACAGCAGGAAGCCATGATCACCTCTAGGGTTGAAGGGGTAAAGAGAGAAGTAAGGGTGTTTCCAGAGATCATTAACAGCTGGATCCTTGTAGCGGAGGCCACCCAGCAGGAGCTGTAATTGTGGAGGATTGCAACTACTGCCAGAGAAGCAGTGCAGAAGCAGGGAGTGAGTTGGGGAGAAATACTACCCTAACGTTTCCTCCCAGTCTCCAATGTCCTGTTGGTGCCTTCCATAGGCTTAAACCCACCCAGAAGAAAGCCAGAAAAGGAGCATGTCCAGGACACAGGATGGGCATAAAAAAGTGCAAAGTGGATCTGGGGAAGACAGAGTGGATAATGAAGAACAAATCAGCACACATTTAGAGGTACCTGTTTTTGCATAGAAGAATGAAGTGGGAAGTCAAAACATTTAATACTATTCCATGGCACCATCATCTTTTGGTTGGACAACTGCAATTCTATCCTAAACAGTCTCCCCACATCCACACTTGTCTCCACCCAATCAGAAAACCACCACAGCCAGAACAATCAGTTCAAAACATACCTGATTATCATACCCCATCCTCTACTGCCCTCTCCCCTTAGCACATAACCTTTCATGGATTCATATTGCTTTTAAGACAGAAAGAAAAAACCTTATTAAGCCTGCAGTGTCCTGTATGGTGTGGTCCCAGCCTAATTCTTCAATCATACCTTGTTCCATTCTCTCCTTTGTTCATCTCATACCAGTATTACCGGCTTTTTTTGCTTCCTGCCTGATTCAGAACCTTTGAAATGCTACTCCTTCTTCCTGGAATGTTTTTCTTGATTCTCCCCTTCTTAGTTAATGCTTCTTTATCCCTGAGATCTAATCTCAAAGGTCATTTCCTCTGAGAAGCCTTCACATATATCCTAGGTCAACTCAGCTACCAATGTTGATATATTTTGCTTATATCATGTACATTTTCTTCATTGCTCACTCTCAGTTTATAAATTTACACTTATTTGTTTGATGATTATCTTAGTTTCCATCTCTACTGGATAATAAGCACCATAAAGCCAGGACTCTGTCTGGCTTTGTTCACTGTTGTATCTGCAGACCCTAACCCATCACCTGCAAATGTTAGGCTTTTGACTGATGGTCATAGATAATATGGAAAGACACATCATGTACCTTGATTGTGCTCAGGTTGTCAATATGATATAAAGCATATGCTTTAGTATATCTGGCTATTTGATCAGTTATGAACTCATTATGTAGTTTCCTATGCAGAAAAACATATACTCACAGTTTATATTGGCTTTTCATGTATTTTACAGGTAAAGCAATCTTTTATTTTTAATTTTAGAATCATACTTTTCAGTTATGGTCTTGAAATGTCTGAGCTAAAAAATATTGGTAGCATTATTCATGGATCTTGGAAATGGGGTTTCTGTTTAAAAAATGGAAAATACAGTTCTCTGAAAACTATGTTTAAAAAACACCTTTTCCCCTCCCCCCACCTCTGTCCGATACCCAATTGGTGTCATTCCCAAATGTGCACCCAGGGTGTATATCTACATGATGAGTGCGATGCGCACTGTCTGGGGAATGGACACGCTTGAAGATCTGACTCGGGGGGATAGGGGTGGGGGAGGGGATGGGTGTATACCTACATGATGAGTGCGATGTGCACTGTCTGGGGAATGGACACTCTTGAAGCTCAGACTCGGGGGGATGGGAGGGGCATGGGCAACATATTTAACCAGAACTGTTGTACCCCCACAATAAGCTGAAATAAAAAACCCCCACCTTTTTACCATCTTGCATTTTTCTTCTTATAAACTCACATTTTCCTGGTCATGAAAAAGAATACAGTTGCCAGGAAAAAGGTGTGAGCATGAATGCATAATATTTAAAATTATTCAAAGTAAATGTTCTTTTAGTGAAGAAAGCAATCTTATCCGGAGAAATGCTGTCTACTTCCTGTGAGACCATTCTAAACAAATAGCCATAAACCACAATGTGATGTGGTCTGTGAAGTTCTGGATGGCAGAATATTTTTGTAATTGGCTTAGCTATGTTCAGGGAGACATGAGTTTAGTCCTGCCTGCTGTTTCTTTCCTTATTAAGGCTGTTTCTACACAGGCAGTATGGAATATATGTGAATGAAGTACTGTAGAATTTTGCTGAATTAATTTAGTCAGTGACACAGTTATTTTCAACATTCTAAGAAGCAAAGAAAAAATCATAACTCCTTTAGTACACCTATTAAAAGGGCGAGTAAGGTGGTATGTGTACAAGACAGAGTGTATATGAAGTGCTTTACATGGTGAGAATAAATACCATGTAAGATCATACAGTAGACACTTTTGTAAATATTAGTTCTCTTTTCTCTCCATTTATTGAGATACTTAAATTGTTAAGGAAACACTGATTACTAAAGTACAGTCACAGTCACACAGTTGGTGGGACATCTCATAGGGGAAGGTAGTGTATTCCCTTTGTTTATATTCCTTCTCAACTAAGCATGAAGGAGAAAAGACAAAGGATTGGATGTTAAAAATTAGAAAGCTCAATGGTGTTTGCGAGAAGCTATGGGAAAGAAAGAGAAAGTTAAGTGTTGAAAAGGCATACAGTGCCATCACTCTTATAAGGTATAAACAGGTAATGAGAAATCAGACAGCTTAGCCTTTTATTTTTTTTAAGCAGTAGCACCTTATTTTCCACTGGAATCTTACTCAAGATTCTAATATACTGAAAAGATAAGAGAGGGACTCTTGTGATTGTTGGTAGTAGGGGAAGTGGGATAAGATGCTCACCTTCTTTACACCCAACTCCACCCCACCCTGAAACTTTTGTAATTCTACAGAACATAGCTTGGAAACTCAGTTCTGTAACTGTTATGCAAATAATACTGTAATGACATAACTCAGAGTTTAATCACAACAAAATGTCCAGAGGGAATTTATAGCCAGATTTGTAAGGAAAACGGAGTTGTTAGATAGTTTCCAACTGGAGTTTAGGAAGAGAAGGTACTGAATTTGTATCTAGGAATGTCTTGCTTTAAAATTATATCTTTCATTAATCACTATTTCCACAGATTTAACTCTAAATTATTTGGCAATAATCGTTGCCTAGGAAATTTTGGTGCATTTTTGTTAAATATTTTATTTTATAGCAACAACACTGGGTCATTTGTTAAATTATCTATTTTATTGAAAAAAAGAATAGATCTTGAAACTGCTTATTTGATATAACTATTGGAACTTTCTAAGTAGAAAGGATTGGTATATAAATCTAAATATTGTATTTGAGACACATAGTTTTATATTATTTTTGCTAAGCAGCTGTTAATTTTTTTTAATTTACAAAGGAACTTTAATGGACAGTCTCGATTCTCCACATTCAAAATATATAAACAAAGAAAACTGGCATTTAGAGAATATAATAAAGGGTTTTTTAAAAAACTGCCTTTTATCTTTTTTTTTAAATTTCAGAATATTATCGGGGTACAAACATTTTGGTTACATGTAATGCCTTTGCCTCACCCATGGAAGGGATACAAACATGCCCTTCCCCCACACAGTGTGCTCCATCTTCATTAGTTGTGAGTTTATCCCCTTACCCCCTCACCTGATCGGCACCCAGTGAATATTACTACCACGTGAGCACCTTAGTGTTGATCAGTTAGTAACAATTTGATGGTGAGTACATGTGGTGCATGTTTTTCCATTGTTGTGGTATTTCACTTAGTAGAATGGGCTCCAGCTCTATCCAGGATAATACAAGAGGTGCTATATCACCATTGATTTTGTGACTGAGTAGAACTCTATGGTATACATATACCATATTTTATTAATCCACTCATGTATGGATGGGCACTTGGGTTGTTTCCACATCTTTGCAATTGTGAATTGTGCTGCTATAAACATTCTAGTGCAGATGTCTTTTTTATAGAATGTCTTTTGTTCTTTTGGGTAGATGTCCAATAATGGGGTTGCTGGATCAAATGGTAGTTCTCCTTGTAGCTCTTTGAGGTATCTCCATATTGCTTTCCACAGAGGTGTTATTAGTTTGCAGTCCCACCAGCAGTGTGTGAGTGTTCCAACATCTCCACATCCACACCAGCATTTGTTGTTTTGGGACTTTTTGATAAAGGTCATTCTCACTGGAGTTAGGTGATATCTCATTGTGGTTTTTATTTGCATTCCCCTAATGATTAGAGTTGTTGAGCACTTTTTTATATGTTTGCTGGCCCTTATTCTGTCTTCTTTTGAAAAGTTTGGGTTCATGTCCTTTGCCCATTAATTGATGGGGTTGTTTGATTTTTTTCTTGTTGATTTTCTTAAGTTCTGTATACATTCTAATTATCAGCCCTTTATGGGATGTGTAACATGCAAATATTTTCTCCCATTCTGTAGGTTGTCTGTTTGCTCTCGTGATAGGTTCCTTGGCTGTGTAGAAGCTTTTTAATTTGATCAGGTCCCATTTATTCATTTTTGTTGCTGCTGTGATTGCTTTGGGGGTCTTCTTCATAAATTCTTTGCGTAGGCCAATGTCTAGAAGAGTTTTCCCGACAATTCCTTCTAAAATTCTTAAGGTTTCATGCCTTAGGTTTAAGTCTGTTATCCACTGTGAGTTGATTTTTGTGAGAGGTGAGAGGTAGGGATCCAGTTTCAATCTTCTGCATGTCGTTATCCAGTTTTCCCAGCACCATTTATTGAATAAAGATTCTTTTCCCCAACATATCTTTTTGTCTGCTTTGTCAAAGATTAGATGTCAATATGAGGATGGTTTTATATCTTGGTTCTCAGTACTGTTCCAAAGGTCTGTATCTCTTTTCTTGTGCCAGTATCATGTTGTTTTGGTTCCTATAGCCTTGTAGTATAGCTTGAAGTCTGGTCACAGGAGGATGCCTGGTTCCCCTACTGACCTCCACACCCACTCAGACAGGGACATGCCTAAAGTCGGTGCAAAGTTCTTAATAATGAAAATATAAGAAGAATTTAAGGAAATGGTGTGTGGTGCTCACTGTTTATTTTATTCAACTTCCGTTTGGGTTGACAATAATGGTTTAAAATAATTTTAATTTAATTGTCAGCCGGTATCATCAAATGGAAGCCAGAAAATACAGTATTATCATCAAATCCCATTCTTTCCAAACCCAAAAGGATGAATGTTATGCTGATGCCAAGCTAAGTTGGGAACCTGAAGTAAATATAAGTAAATATAACGTAAAGTAAAGCTTATATAATTTTGGAAATTATTGCATGCTATAGATCCCTTTTAGAGAAATGGCATATGTTATCATATAAAAGAGTCTGAGAAGACCTTTATACCTACATGTTGAGTGCGATGCGCACTGTCTGGGGAATGGACATGCTTGAAGTTCTGACTCGGGGGGATGGGGGTGGGGAGGGGATGAGTGTATACCTACATGATGAGTGGGATGTGCACTGTCTGGGGAATGGACACGCTTGAAGCTCAGACTCGGGGGGATGGGAGGGGCATGGGCAATATATCTAACCAGATCTTTTGTACCCCCATAAAAAGCTGAAATAAAAAAAATAAAAAAGCCTATGTTACTTTGTTCCCAGTATTTTCCACATTTATTTGACCATGACATTTTTTCTGCTAATATTTCTCAGAAGTAGTACCATTTGTGGAAAAGTAGTTATAGAGATAGCCTGAGAAAAACAGTCCTGTAATTTCATTTACAATGATGTATTTTCACCAAAAGAACATTGCATTAGTCAGGGGTTTACCAAAGAAACAGAACCAGAAGGATAAGTAGGTGTATTAGTTTCCTAAGGTTTTTATAACAAATTACCACAAACTAGATGGCTTGAAACAACAGAAATTTATTCCCCCATACTTCTTGAGACTAGAAGTCCAAAAACAAGGTTATCAGCAAGGCCATGCTTCCTCTGAAAGCTCTAGGAAAGAATCCTTCTTTGGCTCTTCCAGCTTCTTGTGGTTGCTGACAGTCATGGGTATTCCTTGACTTGCAGTAGCAAAATTCTGATCTCTGCCTCCATCTTCTCTTCACATGGGTTTCTTCTCTGTGTCTCTTATGTGTCTTCAAATCTCCCTCTCCTCATAAGGACAGTATCAATCAATGACTTTAAGATCCACCCTAATCCAGTATGACCTAATATTAACTTGATTAAATCTGCAAAACCCTATTTCTAAATGAGGTCATATTCACAGGTTCTGGTTCTGAAGATCGGGACCTCAACATATCTTTTTGGGCTAAAATTCAACCCACAAGAGTAGGATGATCACACACACACAAACACACACACACACACACACACACACACACACATATACACATACACATAAAATTGGCTTGTGCAATTGTGTTATCTGATTAGGCAAGTCAGAAATACACAGGGCTGGCTGTCTGAAATCTCCAGCAGGAGCTGAAGCTGTCATCCACAGGCAGAATTTCTTCTTCAGCGAAACCTCAGTTTTGCTCTTGAAGCCTTTCCATTGATTAAATGAGGCCTATCCAGCTTATCAAGGGTAATCTCCTTTTCTTAAAGTCAACTGATTGTAGATGTTAACCACATCTACTAAATACTCACAGCAACATGTAGATTAGTTTTTAAATTACTGAGTACCATAGCCTGGCCAAGCTAAAACATAACACTAACATAAAATCAAATTATCAGGTCAAGAACTTTCTGGTGTTCTAACACATTCTAAAGCTCTCAGCACACAAACTTTTTTCTTTTAATTAGTAAAATGTTCTCGGGTTGCTTTTATCAGACACAGGTCTGTTGGGGTAGCCACTATTAGTCTTGTCTCTGACTAAAAGGGAGAATTGATGTGATACAATTTAATTCCGTTCAGATATTTTCAAAAGTAAAATATAACATCTATTTTGCTGTTTTTAAATCTTTACTTTGAAATAATTCTAGATATCACTTAAGCCAATATTCTTAAGCTACACATGGGTGAACTGGGCCCAGAGTGGATAAGCACCTTTCTTATATTTACCTGGCCTTTTCAAACCCAACCTGAGATTCAAACCCATCACAGTTTTTTTCTGCACTGCCTCTCAGACAGAAGTCAAAGGGGCATACCAGGCTGTGCTGAGAAAAGAGATAAACTCCCTGGCTTTGTTCTTGTAGCTATCATACTGTGGGAACACATGTGTACTGGGGAATCTTGCCATGCCCCTCCTCCAGGCACAGAGCTCAGCAGTCAGTAACTGACTGACTGTGGTGTTGAAGAGGGAGGGTCCCTGGGGGTGAGAGTAACTCTTCCAGGAGAAGGCTTTTCCTGCACTGGACTTCTCAGGACCCTCTTTAAGTATGGATTGTGTCCTTCATTTGCATCATATTTGGAATTCAATTTCCAGTTACTCTGATCCAATGAGTATAGAAAGTTGGCTTGCCTCTGAATTTCAATGACACTGTATGTTTTGATATCCTAGGTGACATGTCCACATAAATACATTAAGATAGGTACAGCAAAGGTCATAACTTTCCTTATTATTGAAGATAAAATTTAATGAGCTAGATCACAGGCTGCTTTAAAAACAGCCGTGCCAGGTTAATGGGGCTCTGCCACTGAAGCCAATTACACTGAGTACAATTACATCCTATTCTAATGCTGTAAGTCAGGGTTACACAAAGATTCTGTCTCTGGGTAATTACTAGCTAGGAAGCAGGTGAGGGGAAACTAAGCAAATTGTCACTGATCATACAAGAGACACACAGAAAGCACAGAGCTTGTAGCTATTCCGGGTGCGTGTGTGTCATCTGTTGCTAAGAAGGAGCTGGCTTCATAGTCAGAAAGCCCTCTTCTTCTAGCACTGACCAAAAGGATATGTGATTTCAAAGACGCTTTTAGAAAAGTAGCTGAAAAGTGAATAGTAGGGGAGGGGGAGGAATAACTCAGAAAGCCCTTCTTTATTGAGACTGTTTCCCTGATGATTTTGGAAGATTTAGTAGGCTGACATTATTGATTTTTTTCCAACCTAAATACAGGGGAGCGTTACCAAAACCTAAAGTGATATAGTAAAATCTAAACAAATCTCAAAGATTGACTTAATAACTCCTTAAATTTTCTGTTATTCTCATGGCTATTTACAGGTCCTTTACTACACATGGCTACAAGGGGGCCATTGAAGAGCCTTCTGACAATTGAAGATCCATCAGAAACATAGATGAAAACACTTTGAAATTTCAAAGTAACAGAATTTCTCTATGATCTCATGGATCAATCTGCACACTATTGATTTTTGAAAAGCCTTTGAGGAACCAACACATCTACTCCAAGTGAAGCATATGTGTCCCTGTTATCAGTGAGTAAATATCTAAAAATCCAGGGAAGTGGGGGATAATGTTTTCTGAATGAAAGCATGAATGACATTTATCGGAACTGTGGGAAAGTCACTGCAGACAAGGGCAGCTGTATTTCTGAGTGCTGCCTTTTGATATGTTTATAAGGGAATGAGCATTAAATAAATGATGCAAGCAATGTCAGTTTATTGGAATGTCCTTTGTTTCCAAGAGGTTAAGATTTAAAAAAGGAATTCATAGTATTGGTTGTTCAGACTACAATTGGAAAGACTTACAGAATGACTCCAGACATTTTAAAGATCCTTTCAAAGTAATGAAGTAATTTGTGGTAGAGTAGAAACAAAGGAGCAACGGAGAGTAGTTGGTATAGTGTGAAGTTAGATCGTGTCCTCTTGTTACTGCTTGCCCTGAGATTAAATTTTGGTGATATTGCTTTTTATCATTAGAAGAAAAGAAAGAATATGCTTTTTAGTAATTATATATTCATTCTGTTCCTTTTCTCTCTATATACAAGTCTCATTTCTCCAAATCCTTCAGTTTTCTTTTTCTATGACCCTCCAAAATGTTACTTATTTTTTACTCTTAATTTAAGATTGCTATCCTTTTTGGAGGTTATCTTTCTCAGAGATTGTCCTTAAGGAATTAAATTGTTTAAGAATGTTTAATAATTTGAAGGAGACTTGAGTCATTCCTAGCAAAGCTGCCTCATGGAATTGCCCTTTGGTAACAAGCCGCACACCCCCTGCCCCAAGAGCCATAAATAAATCAGAGGACAGAATATTCTACAATTTATTAATATTGTTCTCTTTTATTCAGTATTCAGTTGTACTTAATGTCATGTCAATAAAGGAGAAAGCCTCACTGAAACTGTATTATATTTGAGACTCACTCAAGAAATGATTTAGTCATCCTTTCCACTGAATAGATCCAATGTTGATCTGCCTTGGATAACTGCAGTGTTCTAAACATAGATTTTCTGCAAAGGCAACCAGACAAAAATCTTCTTTAATATTTATATTGACCATGGATGGCTATTCTGAGAACATCCTGGTCATCACTGTCATTCATGTAAGTGCTGAGTACTGCATAGTATGAGGAAGAAAATATTAATAGTAAAAGAATATACACTTTGATATAAACACCAATAGAAGAAAATGAAAAGATATTAAATATATATATTGAGGAGTAATACATCCAACACCATAGATTGCTTACCCCCACCTAGAACTAATACAATCCAAGAATGAGGAATGGCCAAGTTTTAGACACATGTTTTTAAAAATCAAATGTTATGGAGGTTTGCTCTAATACCAAGAGGTCCACATTAGAGGCAAAAAGGTTAACAATGAATGCATTTTTCTGTCACTGGCAGAATTAAACTTTCTTGAAATGGAGTCCAAGAATATCCCAGATAAATTCATCTTCTATAAACTTGGTTACACAAAGAGTGGCTCAAGGATCAGCAGTATCAGCATCATTGTTGGAAATACAGAATTTCAGACTCCACACCAGACCTAAGGAATCAGAATATCTATTTTATCAAGTTCCCCAAGTGATTTTTAAGCACGTTAAAGCTTGAGAATCACTACCTAAAACACAATAGACTGTGAAGTTCCAGCACCTACTTTCATTATAATTTTTGTCAGAGAACATTTAAAACATTACAAATTTAGCTACAGATTCAGTTTCCTGAGTCTTCTGACAGTTCCATACACAGATTTGTCCCTATGAGAAAGGAAAAAAAATATTACTAAATGGCTATACTGAAGACAGCATGAGGTTAGCAGAACGAACACTAAGCTTGGAGTAAAAGAAAGTTATGCTCAATTCCTAACTCCCCACTGGTAACACTAGTGACTAGTGACATGTGAACTTGAACATGATGCTTTATCTCTCTACCTATCATTACTTTCACTTAAAATTGGGTTAATACTACCTGTGTGATAGTATCATTAGGGAATGGACTAAGATGATATAAGCAGAATGCTTAAATAAATCTAAATCTGATCTCAATTGGAAGTAACAACTGTTGCCTGAGGACCATCTCTGAATTTCCCCCCAGAATCCAACTATTAATTTCTCTTCTGTGGTTAACTCTGTAGTTTGTTGCCTCATAGGTGTTAAGCAAGTTCACATCAAATGTATTCTTACATTTGGGGCTCACATTTTCTCAAAGCAATAGCCCCTTAGGCCTCATCACAAATTCACCATTGTTCACTCTAACCATATTTAGCCCCCCAAATGGAACGTAAGTAAAGAGCAGATAAGGAAATCTGAAAAACTAGCTATAGGTGAAATAATGTTGGTGAAACGATTCTGCCCAAGCTTCACTGCAATTAGAGAATTCCTGGAGAAACTCAGAGATGTTTTATGACCATCTGTCATCCTGTGGCTTGAAGAATGCTGAATCCTATATAACATAAAATAATTTATCCAGAAAGCTGTTCTTATTTAGTTAGCTTGACCATTTGTCCTGGTTTGCCCAGCACAACCCTGGTTTATCCAGGTATGATTATTAATATTTCCACATTTCACTTTTTTATTAATAAAATATATCCCAGTGTGTATTATAAATGATATGGTCATCTATAAGCAGGTGACTTTCCCATTCAAAGTTAAATAGCAAGTGCAGAATAAATGCTGCATTCAATCACTTGTTTGGCCTAACTCTTCAAAAAGTTGCTCCTGATATAGAACCCTATAAATTTCACCAGGCTTCCCAATCTTATGCTGGGCCTGATATTCCCTGTTGCATTCAGTGCCCTTTTACATCCCCTTCTATATCTTCCCCTCTATTCCAGGGGGCGAAAACTTACGATTACATATGCCAGACTGCCATGCTAGCTGAGGTACATATAGGTTTTAGATTTCATGCTAAGATTTGTTATTGTGAGGTTTTGAAGGCAGAGGAGAAGGACAGTCCATCCATTTTCATGGTAAGTAGACTTTTAGGATTCCCAAATGCATGCTTTTTGCTGCAGCCTCTGCATTCCCTAACCATTTCATCTGTTTTAATGTTGAAGAATATCTAGACAGTTGGTAGTAATTTCCTGCAGATCACTGACCTTGGGCAGTATCATCTCTGTAAGTCTCTGCATATGTAAAGATGAAAGGTAGTGGCAGTCAGCTGGATTTTCACCTCCTTCATTCCTTCCAGTGCTTTGTTGCTGTTCCACCTTTGTTTGTTAGTGCTATTTTAACAATATTGAGCAGTAATGGACATAACTAACTGCCGGTATTTAAAATGTCACTTATAATCTCTCTTCTTTTTCTTTCCCCCACCCCTACCTCAGGCAATTAATGGTCTGCTTTCTGTCATATAGTTTGCATTTGTAAGTTTCATATAATTGAATCATACATTATATACTCTTTTTTTTGTCTGACTTTTTTCACTCACCATGTTTTTTTTTTTTTTTTTGAGATCTACCAATGTTGTTGCAAGTACCATGTATTAGGGTTTTCCAGAATGACAGAACAAATAAGATATATGTACATATATATAAATATATAAATGTATAAATATATATTTATATATGTGTGTGTGTATATATATATATAAAACGAGAGAGAGAGAAAGATATATGGGAGATTTATTAGGGGAATTGGCTCAATTATGAAGGCAGAGAAGTCCTACAATAGACCATCTACAAGCTAGAGAACCAAGGAAGCCAGTAGCATGGCTAAGTCCAAGCCTGAAGGCCTGAGAACCTGGGGTGGGGGACACTGGTGCAAGTCCTGGAGTCAAAAGGCTGAAGAACCTGGAGTTCTTTCCTGCCCAAGGACAGGAAAAGGAGGTTGTAGCAGTTGCATAAGAGAGAGTGATTTTGCCTTTCCTCTGCCTTTTTGTTCTGTCTGGGCCCTCTGTCGATTGGATGGTGCCCTCCCACATTGGGTTAGGGTGGATCTTTCTTACTCAATTCACTGATTCAAATACCAGTTGCTTCTGGAAAAACCTTCACAGACATACCCTAAAATAATGCTTTATCAACTATCTGGGCATTCCTAAATCTAGTGAAGTTGACACCTAAAATTAACCATCACACACCAAATTTCATTGCTTTGGATTACTGAGTAAAATTCTCTTTTAAGACTATACCATACTTTGTTCACCCAAACACCTAATGATGGAAATTTTCATTTGCATTTTTCCAGTTTTTAGTTATTAAAAGTAAAGCTACTATGAACATTCTTATACAAGTTTTTGTATAGATAAGTTTTCATTTCCCTTGAATAAATACCTAAGTGTGTACGGCTGGATCCCATAACAGTTTTGTTCAACTTTTTAGGAAACTACCATGCAGTGTTCTGAAGTAATTGGACCACTTTACGTTGATTGTACCATTGTATAGGAATTCAAGTTGCTCTACATCTTTGACAACACTTTTTTTAAAAAAAAATTCAGCTATTATAACAGGAGAGAATTTGGATAATCCACACTTCATCAATACTTAAATATGGCCACATTAGATTGGAAGGATTTTAGGTAAGACATACAAAATACCAGGGAATGGTGAAGGGTGGTAGAGAACAGAATGAACCATGGAATAGGAATATCCATGGGGAATGACTTGGAGAAAACACCCTCTCCCTGCCATGTGAGGCTCTAGAATTGAACCTGGGGGAAGAGGAGAGCTGCTAAGTCAGTTGGGGAAGATTCTTTAGAGGGTGCTTAAGAAAAGCCCCGTTTATGCACCCAGAGCACTTCTTCCTCCCCAGAATATCCTCTAGGGAGGTTTTGGGAGTGGTACTTTGTGATATGAAAGCCACATCATTGCCTCCTAGCAACCTCCGCACCCTATGGAGATGTCTGAATTAGTACTTTGTGATGTCTAAGGCTTCCCAAGCCACCATTGGCTAGGGAAACACCTTGCTGACCAATCAAACTAAAGAGTGTGGCTCCTCATTGTTCTGGGGGAGGTATATATAGAGAGAAGTCAGGGGCTCTAGGGTATATCAGTTCATAGCTTTATCATGACTAAGGTGATCAGAAAACCACAGAATCCTAGGACAGTTATTGTACAACTGACCTCGAGGACCAAAAGGAAGAAGAAGAGAAAGATTCTCTATCAACCAAGGTCCATAGATAATGTCCAGGTAAGATGACTCCAACCAAGCTTCCCCATTGACTTTGCCCCCCAAGACTTCTACCTTGTCCTTGCCTGACAGAAAACCCCTCATCAGCCCACAGCTGTTTTCATAAAGACCTTCTTCCCATGTAGCCCTCATATTTCTCCAAACTAATGCCCTTCTGGGCTCACCCTGTTGCCCTTGCAGGTGCCAAAGACAACAATGATGGCAAAAAGTTCCCTTCAAGGGAGTTCAATTAAAAAATCTCAAACATCTGCCAACCATTTAAAAAGGCTTAAAAAAGCAAGAAGATCAATAATATGTGCTTGTTACCATAAGCTAAATAAGAAATGGAGTCACACTAAGAGACAGAATAAAAATAAGAGACAAAATCAACAGAGAAGGAATCAAAATAAGACACAGAATCAAAATAAGAGACGGGTTCAGCTAGCCCCAGAACAAAAGATCCTGGAGAAGATTACCTCTGCAAATAAAGACCCACCCATGCAGCCAGTGACTATAGAGCAAAGGCCAGACACCTTATAATTATCTACTGTGTATTCAGAGGCCTGGCATCTGAGAAATGGCCAACCTTGCAGATAATGTATCTTATACCAAAAAGGTACACTGACGATAGTGATAAAAATAAAATCGAGTTATGAAAAGTTGATATTGTACAAGTTTCTGAGTTCTCTGATGGGGGAGGGAGGGAAGGGAAGAGGCAGGTGTGCAACAAGGGAGAGTAGTGGGGTCCTGGATGGTTGGGGGCCAGACCCTCAGGTCCACAGCTAGCCAGAGATTAGGGATGAGGACTGGGTCAGATCTGAGCACTGATGATAAATCTCCTTCTTTCACACTATCTCAGGGGCACAGAAGAAAAGGGTGTGGGTTACCGTGTGTGGGGTGGGGAGAGGGTGAAGTGACATCAGGGGCTAGATTGCCAGAATGCAGATGTAAAGGGGGCATGATGTGTGGAGGCTGACTATGACACTCTCCTAAAAAAGGCAGACAGAGAAATCATCTTCAGTCCACCTACCCTATTGTGGTGTTTGTTGCACCCCACCCTGTGATGTAAGCTAGAGGTATTCAGAAGGTGAAAAACATTCACTCACTACCAATATCTCACACAACTGAAATAATGATTGGAGGGCTCAAAACCAACACTGATTAGCCACTTTCTTGCTAAGAAACATGGGGCTCAGTAGCCTTCCAAGGGTGAGGCAGTGGGAGTGGTCCACCTACAGTGCAGGTGATTTAGGGGAACATTGCAGAAAAAAAATTTTTTATTTGCAGTTTTATTCATAATAGTCTAATATGTATGTGTGTATACATATGTGTGTGTGTGTGTGTGTGTGTGTATATATATATATATATATATCACAAATATCCATCAACAGGAGTTCATGATGAGTGCATACTACATAGCAACAAAAAAGAACAAGCCACTGACACACAAAACTATATGCGTGAACTTTAAAAACATGTTGAGTGAAAAAAAAGACACAAGTAGAACTACCATTTGATCCAGCAATCCCATTACTGGGCATCTACCCAAAGGAACAAAAGGCATTCTATAAAAAAGACATCTGCACTAGAATGTTTATAGCAGCACAATTCACAATTGAAAAAATGTGGAAACAACCCAAGTGCCCATCAATCCATGAGTGGATTAAGAAAATGTGGTATATGTATACCATGGAGTTCTACTCAGCCACAAAAAAAAAAAAAAAAAAAAAAAATGGTGATCTAGCACCTCTTGTGTTATCCTGGATAGAGTTGGAGCCTGTTCTACTAAGTGAAGTACCACACCAATGGAAAAAAAAGCACCACATGTACTCACCATCAACTTGGTATTACCTGATCAACACTTATGTGTACACATAGTAGTAACATTCATCAAGTGTCAGGCAGGTTAGCGGGGGAGGAGGGGATGGGTATATACATACATAATGAGTGCAGTGTGCACTGTCTGGGGGATGGACCCGCTTGAAGATTTGACTCGGGGGGAGGGGAGCAAGGGCAATATACGTAACCTAAACATTTGTACCCACATAATATGCTGAAATTTAAAAAGAAGAAAAAAAATCAAAAAGGTTTTCATATTTATCTGCATAGCTAACTTCTCCATTTTCTTCATTTTTTGTGTAGATCCAAATTTCCATATTATGTCATTTTCTTTGATCTGGAGGACTTTTGCTAATCTTATAGTGTGAGTTAGCTTATAATGGACGTTTTCAATGTTTTTATGGCTGGAAAAAGGATTTTATCTTTGTTCTTGAAATACATTTTTAATGGGCATAGCATTGTCACTTACAATGTTTTTGATAAGAAGTCTGCTGATATTCTTACCTGATGTTCCATTGTACATATGTGCCCATTTTTGGCTAATTTCAAAATTTTTTTTGTTCTGATTTTGAGCATACTGATTTTTTTTGTGCCTTGGTGTTAATAGAATTTTTTTTTTATCTCTTGGTTTACAGTGTTTATCAAAAAGTTTGGGCCATTATTTCTTCAAATATTTTTTTCTTCTTCCTCTTCTTTTCCTTTGCATATTCCAATCACACATATAATAGATTATTTGAAGTTGTCCCCACAGCTCATTGACACTCTGCTCATTTCGTTTGTTTGTTTTCTCTTTGTGTTTCATTCTGGATATTTCTGTGTTTTCAGGTTCATTAATATTTTCTTCTATGATGTCTAATCAACTGTTAATCACATCTTTACATTTTTCATCTCAGAGGCAGTTTTCATCTCTACAAGTTCACTTTGAAACTTTTAAAATATCTTCTATGTCCCTACTTAACATGCCCAGTTTTTTTTCTATCTTCTTGAACATACAGAATAGATTTACAATAACATTTATGAAAGCACTAATGAACATTTTTGTTCATTAATTATGTTATTTATGTTACCTCTGGGTTAGTTACAATCAATTCATTTTTTTCTTAATTATTGGTCATATTTTCCTCCTCCTTTGCATTCTTGGGAACATTTTATTTGATGTCAGAATTTTAACTTGTTAGGTACTGGATATATATATATATATATGCATATATATGTGTGTGTATATATGTATATATGTGTGTTTATGTATGTTTTTAATTTCTGTCAATATGCTTGTGCTTTGTTCTGGGGCACAATTGAGCTGCTAGGAAGTAATCTGATACTTTTTAGTCTTGCAATTATGTTTGCTAGGTGGGACCAGAGTAGTATTCAGGCTAGGGCTAATTTCCCCCCCCTCTGAGTACATTACCTTGTGTACTATAGCAGTAGTCCCCAGCCTTGTTGGCACCAGGGATAGGTTTCATGGAAGACAATTTTTCCATGGACCAGGGGCAGGAGATGGTTTTGGGATGATTCAAGTGCATTACATTTATTGTGCAGTCAAACCTGTTGCTAATGATAATCTGCATTTGTAGCTGCTCCCAGCACTAGCATCACTACCCTATCTCCACCTCAGATCATTAGGCATTAGATTCTCATAATGAGTGTGCAATGTAGATCCCTCCCATGAACAGTTTACAGTAGGGTTTGTGCTCCTATGAGAATCTAATATCACCACTGATTTGACTGGAGGAGGAACTTATGCAATGATGTGAGCGATGGGGAGCAGCTGTAAATACAGATAAAGCTTTCCTTGCTGGCCTGCTGCTCATCTCCTGCTGTGTGGCCTGGTCCCTAACAGGCCACAGACCAGCTTGGGGGGTGGAGACCACAGTACTATGAAATACTTTGTGTACTCTTCCCAGCGCTGTTTGAGTTTAATCCTCATGAGTATTCCTTTGCTTGGCCTAGGGTAGTTTCCTCACTTGCATTCAGAGTACTCTGCTGAATATTTGAGAGAGATATTCTGTAAATCTCTGAAGCTCTCTGGCGCTCTTTCCTATGAATTCTAGTCACCTTGGTCTCCATGGGCTCACTCACAGTTCTGTCTCTTTAACTCAGGTTGATCACCGGGATCTTTCTGGGTTTCTTGTTCCTGTGCCACAGCCTAGAAACTCTCACCAGTCAGTAAGCTGTGGTCCTCTTAAGTATTACATTGTTTTTATATTGTCTCAAAGGAATCACAGTTCTTTATTATCTGATGTCCAATGCCTTGAAAACCAATGGTCACTTTTTTCTCTAGTATTTTAGTTGTTACAGGCATGAGGGTAAAAGCAGATCTTTTTACTAACTACATCTTTGACAGAAGAGGAAGTTTTATGCAGTTGTTTTACAGATAACTATTTTATTGTATTATATCCCTTTCCATATAAAAACCTTAGAATTGTTCCTGTTTTACTAATTAAATATTGACTATACATATGCCCAGAGTTTGAAATAAATGAGGTAATAACAGAAAGGAAAACTAACATTTATTTAGTACTTATTGTTTGCTGGGCAAATTGTGCACTTAGAAATCACTCCATGACTATTAGCTGACTCTAAATATCACTTATTTGATTTGATTTAGTAGTTTAGTGTCCCTAAAGGTATACATTATTAAATTGCATTTATTTGAAATGATTCTGTGTGGGTATATAAGGACGAGTTGCAGTGAGTAGTGGTGTTGATATGAGACCAGGAGCCAAACATTTTTTAAAAGCTAGACAATTTAAACTATGGATCTTTGACATTTAGTGGCTAAATAATTATGTACTATTTTAGAGACTATTTACATACATTGAATCCCTACATTGCTTGGCTCAACTATATTTAGAACACCTGTAAAAGTAGGGTATTCCAGAACTATGTAATCTGATCATAAAAGTGGATTTTATTTTTAAACCTGAATTTTAAATTACAAACATAATGGGAGATTTTTCAAAATACTTGGAAAAGACAGAAAAGTTGAAAGAAGAAAATTAAAATGATCAGTGATCCCATTACCTACAGAGAAGAATTCTCATAATCAACTTTATATCTAGCCAGTACTTATCTAACTGCATGTGCGTGAGTCTTTGTGTGTATATGTGTATACTTATGTTTTTCATAAAGTTGTGTAGATATTGTATTAGTAATGTGCTTTTATGAATCCTGAGGTTTTATATGCATGCCCCCTAAAATTATTTGAGAAAATACAGTCTTGTTATTTATGTACTTGCTTAGATTTTCTCATAGAAATCTTCTTACTATAATACACCACAACCACTTTGGTCTATCCTAAGATGATACCCCTGTGTTTGTTTAGACATTGTTTATATAAGCGTCACTTATATTTTTTAAATTGATGGCAGAGCCAGAGGTCTGCTGGAGTCCTTTCATATTGCTTTGCAAGAGCTGATTATTAGCATTTCTTCCTAATTCTGTAGTTAGTAACATCACATTTGTTGCTTGAATTCAACCATGAGAGTAGTTACAACACAGATATAGGAAAATGGTAACTAATTAGGACCTTTTTTTTTCTAGAGAAACAGTTATTAGACATTTAGTAGCTTACCTTTGGCATAGACATGTCATAGAATATTATGCTCTTACATGAAGATGTAAATAGATAAGACAAATTTAAATTATAGAAAATGTGTATATTATATCCTTATTTCTGTTAATAAGAAATGTATATGTTGTTTATATATTTGCAAATGCAAAGAAAAATGTCTTTAAGGACTAGAGTTATCTCTGAGAAATATGCCTAGAAGTAAGGTAAAGATTTTTTTTAAAAATTTGTACACATGCTATTTTTCTAGACCTTTATAATGAATATGGTTTACTTTTGTGATTAACATTATATTGAAATTAATTCATATTTCTTCAAGAAAATAATTTTTGTGCAGATACTATCTTGAACGAATTGAGATAACAACCACCACATTGGAAACCATTTATTTACTGTTTACAGTGTATCAGATATGCATTGATCTAGGTAGTTTATACTCATCTAATCCCCAAAAATACTGCATGATTTGGCTTTTATTGTTTTCTTTTTGCCAAAGGGTCAATTTAGGTGGATAGAAGTTATGTTATATTTCCCATGGTCAAACAGCTAATATGTGTGTGAATGTCGGTTTTAAAGCTATCCCCCTCCCCGCCTTTACAGAATGGAGAGCTCCACTGGGTTGTTTTGGGACTGCTGATTTGCAAGTTCTATCTTGGAACAAATGAGATTTTCAAATTTTAGGAGAATTATTGTTGGTATATGCTGGATGGCTAGGTTGAGGAGGGGTGGAGTTTGGGATGGTGCTGTCATTTATTAATGCTGGTTCTTAGAGAAATTTGAAAGGTAAAGTAAAATGTTTGAGACAGAGGAGATCAATTGAAAATAGAGATTATGTCTATCATTCCTGATTAGAAAAGAATAAAGTTGGAAAGAAGCTAGAAGCAAAATTATATGACAAACAAAAATAAAAATAACTTGGCAGATGGGTGATATTAGTATAGCCGAGGCTTGTGTAGGTGATAACAGAGATTGTTATGATAAATCAGACTTGAAATCCTGTGCCAGTATGTGAGGAGCACTCATGTAAAAATCTATTTGTAGTGAGGTGAACAGTTTTATTACTAAGTGTGTTTCTCATATTTACAGGCTATTACAAGTGGGAAATGAGGCAAAACCATTGTTCTTATATATTTATATCAAATCAGATTGTGTTGATGGGTCAAAGGTTAAGAATAAAGTTCTAGCTTTACTTTTAGCCAGCTCCCAGATCCAAAAGAATCAAGAATTGGTGGGCAATTAACTGAAGAAAAATTGAAGCAGTACTCTGTAGAACACAATTCCCCAAAGAACGAATTCTATGAGGCTGGTGTCCAGGCTCCAAGAGCAATGAACAAAGCAATTCTGTTACCTGACAGCGCACATCTAGCTGTGTGACTTTGGGTGAAGGGCTTCATCTTGCTGTGCCTCAGCTTTCTCATGTGTAAACAAGGGCACCTAAAATACTTCAGTAAATTAATGTGAAAATTAAATAAAGATGCATAATTATTAGATTGGCAAATTTAGAAAGCTGGATAATGCCAAGTCTAGGCTGAGATGTTGGGAAATTGCACTGTTGATAGGAATGTAGACTGATGCAGCCACTCTGGAGAGTAATATGGCACTGCTTAGTCAATTAAATATAGGCATACCCTAGAACCCAACAATTCTGTTTGTGGGGATTTGCCCCAAAGAAATTTTCACACAGGTGTGGCAAGAACCATAACTATCAGTGAGGATTGTACCTGAAATCATTTCCATGTGACATTGGAAACCTCCTAGTTTCACATTCTAACTGCTTAACACAATAAGGTACTTCCTGCTCTTATGAAGCCTTAAAAACAAGGTATCTATATGCTTTTGGAACCAGACTTTTTGTAAATCATTTTAGCGTGTGGAGCAATCAATTTAGTGCTGACTTTCATTTTGAATTGCCTTTAAAAGGTTAAAAGACTATTAAATCAAATAAACCGAAAACCTTTCCAGAACATATGCTCAGTGCCAGGACCTCTGCTAGGGTTTGCAGGTAAAGAAATACAAAAGACAGAGTCCCTGCCCTCAAGAAGTCAACATGGCCTCAGAAAACATTTCAGAAACAGCTAAAGCACAACTTTGTTTTTCACCCGTCAACATCAAAAGAGAAAGTTCACTTCAGATTTTAAGTCAATGATACGCTATCTTTTATCTGGAGTGAAACTCTCTAATTAAATCTTTTTGGCGCTTTAACTCCAGGGAAACCCACTTGATGATTCCAAGTTAGTCACTGAATGTGATTTAAAATCAATGAGTGAAAGACGCCCTGGGTGTGCTGTCCTTTCAAAGGAAGTGGGAGCACTTTCATGCCTTGTTTGCAGAAAATCAATTATCTAAATCAGCCACCAGGATGATGTGGACAGAGAGCTTATGTTCAGGGATAGGCCAGTGCTGTTATTCATGCTCTGCATAGGTTATGACCATTTAACCCTACTGCACCTTAATGCTTTGTTGCATGGTCTACTGAAATGCTTGCTGTTACAGGGGGAGGTAGCAGATAGAATCCTTACCTAGAGAGCTGACATTGTTTCCCCAAAGAGCCTGGTATATATCTAAACACACATGAACACATTGCCACATTACAGGAAGAATTAAGGATACTTAGAGTTAAAAAGGGATCCAAGGATACATGAGGTTAAAGAAGAAAAATATAAATAACAGAAGAAGCCATGAACAGAGAAAATATATATCTAAGTAGAACAACAAAAAATATGATCAACATCAGATGGGTGTGGTTCCTGTTGAAAAAGATATCAAGATAGCATATTATACTTTAAATACATCACTTCCCATTGTAAAAACTGTCATTTGCTCTTTAGCACTTACGAAATATAGTGCAAACTCTTTAAATTTGTACTAAATGTCCCCCATAAATAGGGTCCAGCTTACTTTTGCAGTTACATCCATAACAACCTCTATTTCAGCAACCTATGCTCCAGAAAAATTGACTACTGCAATGATTTCATCTAAGAATCTGCTGGTTTTTTTTTCCTTTTGCCTGTATCCATTCTGGTCTCTGTGACCCAAAATCCAATATCCTTTGAAGCCCAGCCTAGTGGCCATCTCCAAAAGTTCTTCTCTTAATTACCCCATCAAGTATTAATTTTTCTATTCTCTCTACAAATTTATTTTATTTTTTCCTATATGCTGCTTTTATAATAGCTATTTAAATATGTGGCTTTTGAGAAACACATACCAGAGGAGTAAGTTCATTGGAAATCAACAGTGCGATGTGAAATCAGGGTGCAATATCAGTAGTAGAGTTATCTAGGATTATAAGATGAGAGAACCATTCTATTCTACAAACTATGTCTAAAAATCCCTTTTAAGTTATATTACAATAAAAATATAGACAAACTGAAGAGTAAGAGGTGGAAGGAAATTAAATCAGAGGCTTCTTTCATGAGAAGTCAAAAGATGGGAGGGGGAAGAGGGGATGGGTATATTCACATCTGATGGGTGCAGTGCTCACTGTCTGGGGGATGGAGACTCTTCAAGTTCTAACTTGGGTGGGACAAAGGCAATATATGTAAACAAAACATTTGTACCCCTGTAATATGCTGAAATAATTAAAAAAATTAAAAAAAAGTCTACATCCTTTTATTAAGACCACTCCTTTGCAGAATACCATAGGCAGAGGTCAAGAGAGTTCCCATGGACTCAGAATAAGACCACAGGAGTACTGGCCCAGAGGTCTCCTTCAGCAGAGGTCAGAGGGAATTTGTGAGCTGATAGTGAGAAGACCTCTCTGCAGGACACCACACATCCATTATCAGGGATTAAATGGGAGCCCCAGAACTCTACAGGCTCCTGGAAGGGCCTTTCACCCCTGTGTGCCTCCTACAGGATTGCCATCTCTCTGTCTTGAGACTATCATCATTAAACATCAGTTTTCTTTCTCTTCAACAAATGGTGTTGAGAAAAACTGTATAGCCACATAGAAAAGATTGAAACTGGACCCCTATCTTATAACAAATAGAAAAACCAACTCAAAAAGGATTAAAGATTTAAACATAAGACCTGAAACTATATGACTAGAGGAAAGCATAGGGGAAAAGATTCATGACATTGAGCTTGGCAATAATTTCTTGGATATGACCCCAAAATCAGAGGCAACAAAAACAAAAATATAAAAAGTGGGGCTACCGAACTAAAAATATTCTGCATAGCAAAGGGAAAAATCAACAACATGAAAGGACAAACCATGGTATAAGATAAAAAAGTTGCTTCTATCTGATAAGTGGCTACTTTTCAAAATATATAAGGAACTACTACAACTCAATAGCAAAAAAGGAAATAATTCAACTAAAAAGTAGGCAAAATACTTTAATATACATTTCCCAAAAGAAGACATGCAAATGACCAATAGGTATATGAAAAAATTCCCAACATCACTAATTATCAAAGAAATGCAAATCAAAATGAAAATAAGGTACTATTATTTCTCATTTATTAGGATGGCCATTATCAAACAAATGGTAAATAATAAATATTGGTGAGGATGTACAGAAATTGGAAACTTTGTGCATCATTGGTAGGAATGTAAAATGGTGGAAGATATGCTATGGAAAATATTATGTATGTTCCTCAAAAAATTAAAAATAAGATTACCATATGATACAGCAATACCACATCTGGATATTTATCCAAAAATTGAAATCAGTATCTTAAAAAGATATTTGCAATCCAATGTTCATTGCAGCATTATTTACAATAGCCAAGACATGAAAACAACCTAAGTGTCCATCAATAGATGAATGGATAAAGAAAATATGGTATATATACACAATGGAATATTATTAGTCTTATAAAGAAGGAAGTCCTGTCATATGCTACAACATGAATGAACCCTGAGGACATTACACTAAGTGAATAAACAATAATTCCATTACCTACTGGGAAGAATTCTCATAACCCACTTTATATCTAGCTAGTACTTATCTAAATGCATCTGTGTGAGTCTTTGTCTGTGTGTGTATTTGTGTGTAATTTATGTTTTTCATAAAGTTGAGTAGATACTGTATTTGTAATTTGCTTTTATGAATCATGAAATTTTATATTTATACCAGTCACAGAAGGACAAATCTACTTATATGTGGAACCTAAAAAGTCAACCTCATAGAAGCAGAAAATAGAATGGTGGTTGCCAGGAGTTAGGGGAAATGAAGAGTTGTTCAATGTAGTTTCAAATATGCAAGATGAAAAAGTTCTAGAGATCTGCTATAAAACAGTGTGCATATAGTTAACAATACTATACACTTATAAACTTGTTAAGAGGGCAGATTTCATGCTATGTGTTTTTACCACAATAAAAACAAAAAATTCCTCCTGCCTTTTATCATTGATGCCAGAAACAACAAGAAGCCAGTAGTCCTGGCCCATTCATTGCTCATCTCCTGGACTCAAAACCCATGCTGCATCCTTTTTCTTACCATTTTTCTATCCCTACTCAACTCTTGAAATTCATTCACTGGACCCTCCAGAAATTATCATCATCAGCATAAACACCTCCATTTGCAAAGTAATCTTTTCACAACATAGAACCCCCCCTCCCATTGCAGGAATTTACAGACACCTGGCTCTCTATCACTCTCCAATACTACTACTACTGTTTTAGTTTTGAGCAATTTCAATATAAACACAGATGATCCTACCAATCCTCTGTCCTCTCAGTTCTTTTTCCTGTCCTCCAATGAACTTGTTCTCCACCCCCTTAGCCAGTCACTCCATGGCTCTACCCTAGACTTTATCATTTCCAATAACTACAACTCCTCCATAATCCTGTTCCTTGACCACCACCTCCTAACATTCCAACTCACTCCATCAAAAATGTCCTTGACCCATCTAGGATTTCCAATACATTGAATGTATATATCCTTCTATATCAACCTCTTTTTTGTTATCTGTCACCCCAATTATATCCTCAGATCTCTCCTTACTCAGTTACATTCAATAATCAATTATCAGAATAAGTTAACTGCAGGCATGCAACTCCCTTGCCACTTTCTATTTGCACTGTTGTACTCATTTGGCTGAATCACCACTGTGATTTCTGGTTCAGTCCAGCTACTTGCTTAACTACATCTCTGCACCCATGAATCTCAATGTGGCTAGACAAAAATACACATTCTCATCCATGCAGACTAGTCTCATTTTATATTCAACATCAATAGCCTCAAGAGAGATGAGTAATCCTATTATATTTCCTTTGTCTGTTTACTTTTCCACCCTTCTATGTCATACTTTTGCCATTCTCTTCAAACATCCAGCACCTTCTTCATCATCTTCATTTTCAGTTTGATGACCTTGCTTCCTAACTCACAGAGAAAATAGAAACAATCCAAAGAGAAATCCGTCCCTGACTGCATCTTTGCCTATATCAACTCTTTTGTGTCTTACTATTGTGAAATAATGGTCAGTACTCTTAGCTAAGGTCAATCACACTTTTTTCCCACCTTACACCATATCCTTTCACCTATCCAAATAAATTTCTTCAATAAATTTTCTCTCTTCTGCACCATCACAATCTTTCTCACTAGTGGATGATGCCTATCAGTACATAAACATGCTGCCAGTTCTCTTAAAAACAAAATGCATACTTTAAATTCTCTTCCCCTCCATCTATTGCTCTAGTTATACACTCTCATTTAAAGTATAAAAGTCTTAAAAATATTTGTTGATATTGTTTTCTCTAATTTCCCTCTCCATTTTCTTTTGATTCCAATCTCATCTGGATTCCTCCATTGAAACTGTTTGTGTTGGTTTAAAAATATTTCTGCTAATTCTTTGACACTCCTCCTATCAAGAAGTGGAGTCTAATTTCTATCCCTTTGAACAGTGCTGGCCTTATTGACTCACTTCTTTTTTTTTTTTTTTTTTTTTTTTTTTGAGACAGAGTCTCACTCTGTTGCCCGGGCTAGAGTGAGTGCCGTGGCGTCAGCCTAGCTCACAGCAACCTCAAACTCCTGGGCTTAAGTGATCCTACTGCCTCAGCCTCCCCAGTGGCTGGGACTACAGGCATGCGCCACCATGCCCGGCTAATTTTTTCTATATATATATTTTTAGCTGTCCATATAATTTCTTTCTATT
>CM052457.1:77747416-77765214 GCA_028533085.1 Varecia variegata
TATTTTGTCAAATGCTTTTTCTGCATCTATTGAGAGGATCATATGGTCTTTAACCAAAGCAAAAGACTTTAGCATTTCTTGAACCAGTTTTTTTAAGAAAAAAACTGGGTAATCCAAAAAATTATTTGGTCAATTAAGGACATTTATACAGACATCATGTCTCATCTACTCTTACCAGTATTTCACAAAAGAAAGGACATTTAAAACCAAAGAACACAAAAGACATCATCTCAAAATCAAGGGCCATCTTCTAAATTGAGACTCACTGTGTTGGCTGAATTTTCCTTTATTGCCAAGAACTGAGATGCTGTGAGAATTAAATAAGTATAGCAAGGACAGTGCCTAGACAGGCTTGGCACCTGGTCAGTGCTCATGACATAGTAGTTGCTTGTCTTTATGTTGAGCCACAAGAGAAGAGGGGAAAGGAACAGCTTTCTCAAGCTGTCTTTCAATGTCATTTGAAAATGTGTCTGTGCACCCTCTGCGATCACCTCCCATACCAGTGGAGGATGTTGGCCCATGCCTGAGGAAACAAGGGACCAATATCTAGGCATCAGGAACAAGTAAGATTTTAACCTTTAACTGTGACTGCATTTTTTTCCAAAAGAAGAGGTGACAGTGATGGCAAATTCCTCCTGGGCACCTGCCTGACTCATCCTCCTTCTTGGAGAACAGCTCATCACCAATGACCCTTGCTAACTGGGCTGCAGGGACCCCCTTATCCAACCAAGTTGGGCCAGTCAGCTTCCCTCTTATGGAAATCTAGGCAAAGGATCTCCGACTGAGGCCAGCCTGTGATGGGCACTGAGGTGAGAAGTTGAGAATTATATGGGCTCAGGTGGCCATTTCCTGTTGCCAGGACATCCATGCAGGAAAGTCCAACTGCAGGGAAAGATTGAGAGTAACGTTGTAAAACTTGCAGAGAAAAGTAGAGGCAAGGCATTGTGGGTCCTCAGAGAATGACAACTGGGGCAGCTAATTCCTGCCTCAAACTCAGTACAGTAGAACAAGCCAATCATCAGAGAGTGGCATGTGCAGACACAAAGAGATAAGAAATGACAGGAGACCCTAAGGCCAGGATATATCATGATTCCTTTCAGTTCTTGATTTCAGTCTCTAATGGAGCCCAGCTGGATATTCTGCCCTTGGCTTCTGCAATATAGCCCCATTCCCTCCTAATACATTCACCCTTTGTTATGAAACATTTTGAAATGTTCTGATTCTAGCCCCACCAATCCCTAGTAGAGATACAAGGAGACTAGGCAGGATGTGAGACCCAAACAAGGCAGAAGCTGCAGGGATGTGGGAAGGCAGGTGCCCTTCTGGGCTAGCCAGACCTGGAGCAAGAGGGAAGAATGAAAAATGATTGAAGACAGGTAAGGACTTAGCCGGCAAGACCAAGTCTTCCAGATCTGCTTCATCACTTCCTGGTAAATGGTCCTTTGGGCCAGGTCCTTTGGGCCAGGATCTCTGGGTGAAGGTCATGGTCACATTCTTAAAGGTTACCAACCCTTAGAAAGCCAAAGAGAAACAGAGATGTTGTGGCCATAAGATGGAATTAGAGTCTGTCACTCAGTAATAACATGTCCAGAGGTAACCAAAGTCTAAGTCATGTGTACCTCCTGAGGGCCTAACTCTGTGCTGAGCTCAAGGGGAGGTGGGCCCTGCCTTTGAATAGAATACAATTGCGTTACAGTGGAAAGTCTTCTATGAGGGAAGCCATTGGATGATGACACAAGACAATAATAAGCCCATGTGCCCTGAGAGGAGCAGACAGTAAACACTCCGGGATATCAGAGGAAGGAGGAAATAATGATAACAATAATTATAATACCTGTAATAGTAACAGCAGCAGCTGCTGCTACGTCTTACTGGTCCTCACTGTGTGCTTGGCTCTGTGCTGAGTACTTTACATGCCATATTAAAGTGATTAAATATCCCTAGCTCTGGAGCCAGACTCCCAGGTTTGTATTCCAGCTCTTGAGTCTGACACTTGCCAGCTGTGCGACCTTGGGGAAGTCACTTCATTTCTCTGAGTTGCAATTTCAGCATCAATAACTATAACCGTTTCCACTTCACCAGGTTGTGAGAATCAAAGAGAAAATGTTTTTGAGGCAAACACTGGAATGACTGGCCCACGTGTGCCCTAAGTGTGTTTTTGTTACTTTTATTGATCTCCCCAGAGCCTGCGAGGTAACACTATCATCATTTCCCAGTGAGCTGAGGCTCAGGAAGCTCTAGAAAATCACCAAGAGCCACACTTCTAATGAGAAGAGATCTGAACCCAAGTCCCTCTGGCTCAGGGTATATGTGTGTACTTCTCATACTCCTCCATGGTAAGGGTGGGATGAATACCTGGTAAAGGATCTCACTCACTGCATCATGTCTCAGCAGATGGAGGTAGCTCTCAGCAACCACACAGGCCCTCTCATGCCTCTTTGAACAACACACACCCCTGACTTTGTCCATGCCTGGGATACCCTCCATGCCCTCCTCATTCCTAAGTCTACCTGCCTTCCCTGAAAACTTGACTTTAGGTGTCACCCTCAGGCCTTCCCAGCCCACTGTGGGTATTGTCGTTAAACGTAGAAGCTCCGGTGGTTGACATACTGGGCTTGAGTTTCTGCTACATAGGAGCTATGTGACCACGGGCAGGTAACTTAATCTCTCTGAACCTCAAGGTCCTTTTCTGTAAAGGAGGAGTAATGATAGAATCTAAGGAGAAGAGAATTAAACAGTGTGGCACATAGTAACTGCCCTTCCCCAGGCTTATCAAAAGCTCATTGAAGTCTAGCTATTATGGTTGTTTCGTTATTAGTTAGTATTTTTCCTCTTTGTTCTCTCAGCAGCCTGGAAAAGCTCAACCCAGCCCAAATCTCTGCGCTTTTAATTGTGCCAAATTCTCAGCATAAAAATACCAAAACAAGGGCGGGCATGGACAGGGCCTATTTTAGCTAGAACTGCCAGGAAAGGCCTTGCCTAAGAGGTGATATTTGAGCAGATCCTGGAAGGATGTGAAAGGGCAGCCAAGAAGAGATCTGGGGACAGTGTCCCAGTCAGAGGGAACTCAATGGGCAAAATCTGGGAAAAGCTTGGCAGGTTCAGGTCACTGTGGCTACAGGCAGTGAACAAGGGAAGAATGGAAGGAGACAAGGTTGGAAATGGTCCCCCAGGGTGGGTTACATGGGATCTCCCAAGGCATGGTTGTGCTTAAGTGTGATGGGAACATTGTTTCCTCATCAGCCATTTACTGAGCACATGTAACAGACCCAGCACCGCTCTAGGCCTAGATATATGGCACAAAGAAGAGCTCACATTCTGGGGGTAGAGACAGATCATCCACAGGGAACTAAATAAGCAAAAAAGAGTAAGAGAGCCCCATGGGTTCTGAAGACAATAAAATAAAAATGGGGATGCCAGAGACATGGGGGGGGTGGGCAATTTTTCATGGAGCAACCAAGGAAGGCTTCCTGGAAGAGGGGACACTGGTCTGACCATGGGAGGAAGTGAGGGACTGAGCCACATGGACCACAAATGAAAAAATCAGGCAAGTCCTGATGGCAATGAGAACAAACAGGGTGACTGCTAGAGAATAACTCTGGCCTGGTGTATGTTTATATCCAAAGGGACACCAAGCTCCTGCACACTATCAGTACTGAATACTGTAATAAATTTACTTTGAAAATGTAAGTAAATGTCTCCCACAATAAAATCTATTCACGACTGTCCATGGCAAGCCAGATCTATTTGCAAACAGATGGCAACTGCAAAGATAATTTCAGTGCCCCTCTTGGCTTTCCTCTCTTCCCTAGCAGAGTAACAAAGCAGCAATTCCAAAAGCACTGCTTTCACCTCAGCTTTGTCTACAGTCTTGTACAGTCTCTCCTCACCTGTCCGAGCCCTCAGCTGTGTACAAGGCTGAGGCCAGGGAGGCCTGAGAACTGGATTCTTCCTGAGACCAGCCGCTAACTCAGATCCAGGGACACAGCCCTCTAGGTAGTTTCTGTGCTGCATCCAGCTAAGTTTAGAGCTTCTCCCAGTTCTCCATGGTAATAAGAAGCACCTTAAGGTGTGCACCTTAAGGTGTGCACCTTAAGGTGTGCACCTTAAGGTGTGCAAGTGGTGTCCCTCACTGTGTGAATGGGGATGGGGCTTCCCCTCTTCTTAAAGATGACACCCCCAGATTTCTGTGGCCATCCAGGGACATTTCCAACCCTGAGAGATCTCCACAACGTGACCTGTGTTTTTGAGTGCAGGCCCTGGGGACCTCTGATGTTCCAAGCCTCTAAACTGAACCTCACCCCTTCCAGGATGTACGGCCCTGAGTAAGCAGTTTCATACGTCAGAATATCAAGGACCAAGATGTAAAATGCAAAAAGAAAGAAAATAACTCCCTTGCAGGGGCTTTGTGAAGTAACAGTAAACATTCCTTTAATTAAGTGGTTCCCAAATTGTGGGCCCTGGACCAGCAACATCTGCATCAGCATCACATGGGAATTTGCTGGAAATGCAAGCTATTAGGTCCTACTCAGATGTACTGAATCAGAAACTCTGTTGATGGGGCCCAGCAATCTGTGCTTTAACAAGCTGTTCCAGGAGATTTGGATGTTCATTCAAGCTTGAGTATCAAGGCTTTGACTCAAAGTCCAGTCACTAAAATGGAAAAATATTGCTACCCACTTCAAAGAAGGTGACGTAAAAATACTCAGCACAGGAACTGGTATATGACACTAAATACATGAGAGCTGTTATTATTAGCAGTCTTATTAGTGGTGTCATCAAGATTCTTCATAAAGGGCTGTGGAAGCATAATTCAGTGATGCCACTTTATAGGATACTGACACTATTTGTCAAAAAATAAATGTAATGACTCCCTGATTTGGCAAGAGCCTCATAGGTAGTGATTAAAAACTTCACGCAGAAACACACTTTTCCACTATTTGACACATTTATTGATTCTTTAAAAACAGAACACAAAAAGGGGCTTCATAAAATACAAGTAGGCTTCTTGACACACTTTCACAGACCACACACATTCTCACAGGCCACATGATTCAACATTCGGAGACATCAGGACTAAATGCTCTCAGGCCTGAATAGCGAATAGAGTTGACATGATTTTAAGTTCTTAATGTGTCACCATTTATCTCAAATTCTCAGACACCAGGACCTCACCCCCTTACTGCTTTCCCATCTGGCACTCCTGGTAGCCAGAACCAAGTCCAAATGTGTGATCATAAGGTGGCCCAGACTGATGTCTAGTGGCTCAGGGTCGCAGATCCAGACCTCATCAAGACACCATCAAGCTATCATCTGAATCCAAAACCTATAAGGCAGCACTAAATTCTGGAGAAGTGTGAGAACTGGAATCACTGAGGTTCAAGGAAGTGATACAAAGCAAGGCAAATGAGAAAACATAATGAAAACAAAATATCAAGTCCAGTGCGGGGAAGGGGTTAACAGTGTGAACTTTAGAGCCAGATCGCTTGGGTTCAAATTACAGTGCTGTCTCTTACCAGCTGCAGAAACCTGGACAAAGACTTAACCTCTATGTGCCTTAGTGTCCTCCTCTGTCAAATGGGCATAATAATGAGACACTTCTCATAGAGCTGTTGTTGGAATCAACTGCTTTCATACATGCCATGTGCTAAGTATCAGATTTTGTTGTCCACAAGATTAACACTTTTGTAAATGTTTTTTGGTGCAAAAAAGTGATGAGATTTTGAAAATGTGGATGTTTTTTTCCTGCTTTTAAGCATTTAAGAAACTGATTGAGTTTTGATTTTAGTCAAATGCTTAGGAGGCATAGTAATTTTCAAATAGTAAGAATTTGAACAAATTTAAGTAGTTAAACCCATAAGTTTTATATTTCTATTGTGTGTATTTGTTTAAGATAAATGTTTAAAGAAACAATTATTTCATAAACAAATAAGTAAATTCTGGGGTGGGCCTTCACAGGCCAGTGGGTTGCCAGCTCTGTCTGTAAGGAAAGTGAGTTTACTCAGAGCCCTTCCGCTGGAGCATGGAATCATCCTGGTCTGGGCCTGGGCTGCTACACTAGCGTAGCTGACTTTTCTCTTGCTTACTGGGAGTGGACATGAGGTCCTTCTGAGCTCACAGGGCTCAGACTCCATCCCTAACCTGGCTCCTTACCCATGACAATCTTCCCTTCCCTCAGATAATAGCAAGAACCCACTGGGAACGAAGGAACCCCACCTCTGGAGGCAGCCAGAGATGCTCACTCCCTCTGCCTGCCTTCCAGCCCTCCATTCTCTCACTTCAGCCCCACATGAAATAACAACCTTAAGATTCCTTCTCCTAAATTTCATCCCCAGGCTGTTCCATGATCCAGGTCGCAAGCCTGGTAGGATGTCTATCATCACCTCAGGTAGGACACTGCGCTCTGGCCTCTGTTGGATAGACCAACCCAATAACAGGCAAAATAACTGCCACTCGGACAATGCCAAAAGTCCTGCCCCAAAGTGGTGTGTCACACATGGAAATGCCCCTCTCCATTAGCCCAGGAGCCCAATTCTCGCTCTGGACAGCCTTCTGGATAATGTAGTTCCCACTGCACCAGGCAATGGCCAAAGGTCTGGGAGTTATTATAATAAACATTATTTCATTCAGTACTGAGGCTTTTGAGTCAGTTTTGTGGAAGTTAGTATTTCACTCAAGGACGACAGAGAAAACACTTCAGACAGGGCCATGGCAGTGAAGATGGAAGACAAATGCCAAGTGGTCCTGAAGCAGGTAGACAAGGAGGGTGGCACTTGCCTCTGGTTCACTCAGGAAAAAAACAAAAATCTCTCCTGCCTGTATAGTTGATGATTGTGTTCCAAACCAGTGAGCAACAGTGTTTCATCCAGTTTCATCCAGATAGTTCTTACTCCATCTTCTAAGATATATTCAGTTCCTTTTAGGAATATGAGACCTTTCTGGGAAAAAAATGTGACCCACCAAGAACCATTTCCTATGGGAACAGTGGCCGCACTGGTTACATTCAGCATGTGTGGGACAGGGCCATCTGAACCCTGAGATGAGGGTTTGGGACAGCATGAGCTTATCTCCTTGCTGGGAATTGATGATCACTTCACCTGCAACGTCAGTGACAGTACCTGCATAGGGAGTTGAGATTATCTCAGAAAAACAGTTATGAGATATCTATAATTAGTAACAGCTATTAATAATGATTGTGAAGTCATTCTAAAATAGTGGCAGAAATAGTTCTGGGTAAGCAAGTCTATGAAATATGTAAAAGGTTAGCATCTCATTGAAATTAGACCAGGGAACACCGAAGTCTGAGAAGCTGAGTACACAGTTACACTGAAAATTATTTTTTATCATTCTAGAAAACCTGAAAAATACCAACTTGAAGAAAGAGGTAAATGGGAAATCAGAAAGAGTCAACAGAATAGTAATGGCCAAGCACTCACACAATTACTCATCAGTTACCCATTGACTTGACCAAACTTTAGTCAGGCTTCTCCCCACAGGCCCCTAAACATTGGCTTCCCCTCAAGCTTAAGCAAGAACTAAGATGCAGTTAATTCCTGGCTGTCCACACAGAGAAATGTTTCTTGTAAACTGCCCAGAGTATGTTATCTGCTCACCCACACAGTTCCTTTCCCGCAAACCCTTCTTACGCATTTCTATTGTGTTTTTTTTTTTTTTAAACTTTTTCTGTTTGATTTTGAGAAGCTCACAGATCTTGTGGTCAGAGTAATCTTTCTCTCACAATAGTCTTTTTGAATAAAGTCTCCTCTTACCTAGGCCCACATTTGTTTTATTTGACAGTTTTATAATATCATGACTTGGTTCAAAATTTGACTACACATACAGACCCTCATCATCCCTTCCCAGGTAATTACTAATACTTTGAAAATCCTTTGAAATCTTCTCCTGTTCATGATTCAAGAATCGTTTGATTAGTTCAGCTTTCAAACCAGTGCTCTGGCCATCACATCTGTTGCAGCACAGTAAGGATTACTTTGATTCTTTTGACTGAAGAAATTTTTTTGGCTTTTTCTCTGACTCTTGAGCAATAATCTTTCTCACCCTTGTATGAGGGCTTTTCTGTTTTTCCTTGACTCCCCTCATGGAGATTGTGGGAGGGAATTTCCTTGGTCCCTCAGACTGGGAGTATGCAAGGGAGTAATCAAGTAGGACTCTTTCCTAGCTTCTTTAAGGTTTTATCTTTGATTAACCAATTCCATAAGAAGCTCTCACTCTATTGTGTGCTCTCTCTCCTTTTCTCCTTCTGACTATATAACCTTCCATTGTGACATTAATTCAGTTCAATATCTACAAAATGGCAAAATTTTATTAAAACTTTAGAAATCCAATGATCTTTTTGAAGAAACTTGGTATCTCCTTCTATTGTTTCATCAAAGATCAGTCCCTTCCTATCACCCCTCCCAGACCCAATTCTCCTTTTTTACAATCTTCAGACTTCCCTTCAGCTCCTTTGAATCCTTTGATCTTTCCCCCTTCAACATCCCTACCTCCATCATCCCTCTATTCACCTCTGCCAGACCTTTCCCATCCCATTTAGGCCCCTCAACTCCCTATAGCCACTTAAGTTCTAGGCCCCCATCATTCTGTTGGGAGCTCTTGAGGGACTCAGGAACCCCACGATCAATTACCTAAGGCTAGAAAAGCTAACTGGAAACAGGCTGGATGTTTTATCCATTCAGATGGATTTTGGGGACACACAGACAGCTACATTGTGTAACCTCAGTCCCTCATCTAAAATTGAGTCCACAGACTACATAAGATCATGCATCAGGGTGAAGAAAACCTTAAAGGTCTCCTCCATTAATATTGGTGGGGACACTTCAGCCCTCACATTGAGCAGATAACCTCAAATTGCCCGGTATACCAGAAATTCAACCCTAATTTGTTATTGTCTTTATTCAGGAATTAAGGGGAAGCATATGGATGCCAAATTGATAAGGGGTGAACTTGTGGACTTAATTTTAGATGTCAACTTTACTGGATTAAGGAATACCTAGAAACATGATAAAGCATTATTTTGGGTCTGTGGGGGTATTTCCAGAGATGATTAGTGTGTAAGTCTAATGGATTAGAGTGGACTAGGTGGGGAAAATCTGCCCTCAATGTTGCAAGTGTTTTGAAGATCATAGAAGAAGTGAAAACTCATGTAAAATTACAAGAAATATTTCCTGCCAAATTATTTGTTTGTGTATGACTTCTGCCCCTTCACACACCATGCTTGCCTTAAAAAAAGCCCTTCATAGAAAGTTAAAAAAATTCAACAAGGTCAGTGACCTTCTGAACCCAAGACACTTGAGAGACGTGGTGCTATAGAGATTTCTCCAGTGTTACAAAGCACATTAAATGGTGACCTACTCTTGGTTAGGGATTTAACTGTTGAAGAAGATAGACTTCTTATATTTACCACTAAATCTAACATAGAAAAACTAGGACATGGTTCACTTTGGCTAATGGGTGGCACTTTCAAAAACCATCCCCCCTGGTTTTTTTTGTCAACTATATACAATTCATGTCCCTGCAGGACCAAAAAATTCTAAAATTGATCTGCTTGTTTATGTATTAATAACTGAAAAAGTGAAGCAGTTTATAAACACTTATTTGAAGATTTGTTGAACTTTTCAGAAGAAAATGGATTTCAATTGAATCCCCAAACTATAATGGCAGATTTGGAATTAGGTGTGATCAAAGCTTCTAAAATCATGTGAATGTCAAGGTATTAACAATAATGTTTGTTTTTTCCATTCAGCCCAACACATTTGGCAAAAAATTCAGATGAGTGGATTGGTCACACCATATGGCAACAACAAAAACTTCAGTTTAAAAATATGTCATTTATCTGCATTGGCATTTCTTCCAGCTGATGAAATTCCAAGAGTGTTTAATGAATTAAAGCTGTATTTGCCTGAAGAAGCCAGTGACGTTACTGAATGGTTCAGAAATAATTATGTCCATGCTAGGATAAGCAGACACTTAGGCAGTGGTGTTGTCTGATCACCAGTATTGTTACCACCAAATTTGTGGTCTGCATGTGACTGCATGTGGAATGGATTTCTGCATACTCAAAACAGCATAAGGCATGGCACAGAAGATGGGAAAATTTAATAGGAAATGCTCATGTCACTGTATCATAGAAGAATTTCAAGAAGAGCAGTGCCATGTAGAAAATGAATGTGAATATATTCTTGGAGGACAACAATGCTCTAAAAGAAAAAAAGCAGTTATTCAACATGATACAAAACTTCAAAATATGGTTAATGATCACGAAAGTCAGCCAGCTTTTATGGACTACCTCCATGCAATTACCCATAATCTAATATATTTGTAATACAGTTTTTATATGTCAAATTTTCTTTTTTAATTTTTAATTTTAAAGGTTTTTCACTATTTTAAATTGTCAGTATTTTTTTTTTACATTTTCTATGGCATGTATTTCATCTTTGCATCATTTCCACAATACTGGAGGTATAAATTATGTAAAGAGTGTTCTAATTTCTTTTATGCATTTTTTGCAAATTTGACTCTATAAAATTCATTATAACAATGTTAACTTTGTGTGTAAACATTGTACCTATATATAAAAACATTGAAATTCTTCAATAAATGAAGAGATTTCCTTTTCGTACAACTGCATTTGTACAAAAGGAAAATAAAAATCTATTAAAATAGAAATAGGTACACACAGGAAGTAAAATAATCTGTCAACAAAATTATGTGAGAGACAAGTGTTCATTTCATCTCCAAATGGAGAAAATTGGACTTTCCTTCAGCTTTTTATTGTGTGAATGAATTTTTCAAAATATCCACATCAGTAGAAAAACAAATCATGTAGATAAATACAAACAAAGATCAAAATAGAATAAAATTTGAATTAGTGTATTTAATTTTCTAGAATTTAAACTATCTAAAGTGATTCTTAGTCATAAAACATGACAATGAGGAGTTTTGGTTTCAGCTCTGACACGTAAAGAGCTTTGAAGTCATAATTCCCATTCTTAAAGCAAGAAAAATGCTAAAAAAAAAAAAAAACCTGAAAATAAATGGCTTTTCTTGGGCCCATCAGAGAATTGAAGTTACACGGCAAAATGTCACCCCAGAATATGTAGAAACAGGCAAATACAGAGATTCACAGGTAAGGTCAGCTTACCTGGAACAGCAGACACTAGAGCCACAAACTGGTGGTACACTTAAACAGTAATTTTGAGGAAGTTCTAGACCTTGAGTGTAGACTAGGTAAGAATGAGAAACTCCTCAGGGTTGTAGTGTTAGGGAGGCCCTCACACTTTCCTTCGTTTTACCTTCGGGAATACCATCAGGTTCTCATGGTGAAGAGCCAAGAAAAATCTCTTGTGACTCTGTCAGAAGAAGAAAAGCATCCATCTTGAAATAGCCCAGAACATACTTATATTAGGGTTCTTCAGAGAAAAAGAGCCAATAGGCTATATATATAGACATTTGTTATAAGGAATTACTTCATGAAATTATGGAAGCTGGCAAGTCTCAAGACCTGCAGGCAGCAAGCTGGAGACCCAGGAAAATTAATGGTGTGATTTGATTCCCAGGCTGAAGGCTTAAGAACCAGGAGAGCTGATGGTATACGTTTCAATCTGAAGATCACAAGGCTCAAGGCTTAGGAAGAGCCAATGTTTCGTTCAGGTTGAGTCTGAATGCAGGAAAAGACATATGTGCCAGCTGAAAGGAAGTCAGGCAGGAGGAGTTCCCTTTTATTTAGCCTTTTTGGTCAGTCAAGCCTTCAACCGATTGGATGAGGCCCACCCATATTGGCAAGGGCAATGTGCTTTAGTCAATCTACTGATTCAAATGTTAGCCTCATCCAGAAACACCCTCATAGACACATCCAGAATAATGTTTGACCAAAGGTCTGGGCACCCCATAGCCCAGTCAAGGTGACACACAAAATTAGTCATCACAGTTCTCTATAACAAAGGCCTACTCTCCAAGGGAAATGATTTTTCCAGAGTCTTATCAGACCCAGGGAAAGAACAATTACATCTAGCCTTCATCTCACCCAATGGGGAGGGAAAGCTAAGACACACTTATGAAGGCAACAGCCCAGAAATGCATTAAAAGACTGAGATTTAACAAGATCACAGAATGCAGCTCCTCCCCCATACCTTACCACCAAATAGACAGTACTCCAGTATCATAACAGTAGATTATAGCTGAAAGAGCAAAAACCTCTTAATTCTATTTAAGAAGGTGTTCTTAGGGAACCTGAAAGATAATAGGAGAGACAAAAACAAGAATACTAGTGGAATTTGGAGCCTCTGGCATCTAAAGCTATAGAAAATATTAAATAAACCCAACTCCTAGCCAGACTAACATAAAACCTGGCAATATTGAACTTTACCTGAGCCCTGTGATCCTGGAAAACAGTTACCAATAAAAAAATCCCAATACCCTTCATGTTCTGGGAAACAGCTTACTACAAAGAAACATCCTTCTGCATATGACTTAGCCGAGACTTGAAGGTAGCCCCTTTGTTTATTTGAGACAAGACCAGGCAAAAACCTTTCAAATTCCCATTCTTTGTCTCTTAAGTCATTAATTAGCTGAACTGTTTGTTCCCACTGATTAATGCAAACAAAATGCCTGTTGACTTGAGCAAATCTTAGTTAGCTTCTTTCTTTCCCGTAGGGTCCTGAATGTTGACTCAACCTCAAGTTTAATAATCACTGGAATTCAGAACAACCCATCCTAATGATCCCTCATTAAAATTGGCTGACTACAAGGAAAGAAAGTTATGGCTCCATTTACCAGTCACATACCTTATAAACACATCTTAGGAGCAGTCTGACTATGCCAGTGTTTTATTTCACTCCTCCAAAACCAGTTCTTTCTAGCCTTACTTACTCGTTAGTATAAAAGAAAATGTCTTTATTTCTTATCTTTGAGAAACACAGATTTTGTGCATTCTTCCTATTGCAATAGTCTTTTCAAAAAAAGTCTCTCCTTACTTAAGTCTGCATTTTTTTTATTTGCCAAACCTCTCACTAAAAGCATATTTACTTCAGTTTCTGTTACTCAGTATATCATGTCTGGATTTCAACAAAAAAAAATATTTAAGTCTAGGGCAAGAAACAATGCAGTCTTAAGAGACAAAGCAAACATCAGAACCAGACTCAGATATGACAAAAATTTTGGAATTCTAAGACAGGTAATATAAAATAACTTTGATTAATGCATTAAGTGTTCTGATGGGAAAAATAGACAATGTGCAAGAATAGACAGGTAATGTAAGTAGAGACATGGAAACTCTAAGAAAGTTTTAAAAGGAAATGCTGGAAATCAAAAACACTAATAGAAATGAAGAATGGCTTTTATGGCCTTATCAGTATGCTGGACACAGCTGAGGAAAGAAAAATCAGTGAACTTGAAGATATGTCCATAGAAGCTTTCCAAACTAGGATGCAAAGAGAAAAAAAGAATGAAAGAAACAGGACAACCAAGAACTGTGGGACGATTTCAAATGGTGTAGCATGTACATACATCAAATTATAACATGGAAGAAAGGGAATGAATCAGAAAAATTATTTGGAGTAATAATGGCTGAGAACTTTCCAAAATTAATGGCAGAAAACAAACCACAGTATCAGGAAGCTCAGAGAACACTATGCATAATAAATACTGAAATAATATACACCTGAGCATACCATGTTCAAATTGTAGGAAACCAAAGACAAGAAAATTTGAAAAATGCCAAAGGAAAAAAATATTTTACCTATAGAAGAACAAGAATAAGAATTACAGTAGACTTCTCATAAAAAATAAAACGTGCAAACATGCAAGCAAGAACAGAGTGAAGTAAAATATTCAAAGTATTGAAAGAAAATAAACACCAGCCTAGAATTCTATTTCAAAAAATTAGTCTTCAACAGTGAAAGAGAAATACAGATTTTCTCAGAAAAAAACTGAAGGAATTCATCACCAGCAGGCCTTCCCTGCAAGAAATGTTTAAAATTCTTCAGGGTAGAGGAAAAATGATATAGGTCCAAACTTCAGATCTACATAAAGAAATGAGAAAGAATAGATGACTAAAAAATAAAACATTTTATTTTTATTATTCTTAATTCATCTATTAGATAAATAAAGATGAATTCAAGTAGCAATAACAATGTATTGGATAATTATAGCATATGTATATATAAAATAAATGACAACAATGTTATAAGGGACAGGAGGGAGGAATTGGGAATACTCATTATTAGTTATCGCCACTACCCATGAAGTAATATGTTATTTGAAAGTTGACTTAGCTCAGTTGTAAGTTTATGTTGCAAACTCTAGGGAAGCCACTAAAACAAGTTTTTATTTGTTGTTTTTTTTTTTTTTCCTCTTGTTTGTTTCATTTTGAGATAAGATCTCACTCTGTCGCCCAGGCTGGAATGCAGTGACCTCATCACAGCTCACTGCAACCCCAAACTCCTGGGCTCAAGCAATCCTCCTGCTTCAACCTACAATTGTTTTAAAGTATAGTTGGTATACTAAGAGAGAAGAGAGAATGGAATTATATAAAATACTGAATTAAAATCAGAAGATGGAACAAGAGAGGAAGAAAAAAAAGGAACAAAAATAAAATGCTGCAAATGGAAAATTGTTACAACCATGGTAGATGTGAACCCATATAACAACAATCACTTTAAATACAAATGGCCTAAATACACTAAATAAAAGATACTGATAATTTAATAGGGATTGCATTGAATCTGTAGATCACTTTGGGTAGTATAGACATTTTAACAATGTTGATTCTTCCGATCCACAAGCATGGTATGGTTTTCCACCTGTTTATGTGTTCCGCAAATTCCGTCCTCAGTGTTTCATAGTTATCCCTGTAGGGGTCTTTTACCTCCTTAAATATATTCCTAGAAACTTTACTTCCTTTGTTGCTATTGTGAAGGGTATTGAGTCTTTGATTGGGTTCTCAGTTTGACTGTTATTGGCGTATATGAATGCCTCTGATTTGTGTGCATTGATTTTGTATCCTGAGACTTTACTGAATTCATTTATCAATTCCAGGAGTCTCTTGATTTAATCCTTAGGGTTTTCTAGATATAATATCATATCCTCAGCAAAGAGTGAGAGTTTGATCTCTTCTGCCCCCATCTGGATGTCCTTAATTCTGCTTTCTTGCCTGATTGCTCTCCCAAGGACTTCCAGCACTATGTTGAATAGAAGTGGAGATAGTGGGCAACCTTGTCTGGTTCCAGTTCTAAGTGGGAATGCTTCCAATTCTTCCCCATTCAGTATGATGTTGGCTGTGGGTTTGTCATATACGGTTTGTATCATTTTTAGGTAAGCCTAATCTATGCCTATTTTGTTAAGCGTTCTTATCATACAAGGGTGTTGAATTTTGCTGAATGCTTTTTCTGCGTCTTCACAGATATAGAAAAAATAATTTATGCTTTGTATGGAACCAGAGAAGACTCCATTTAGCAAAAGAAATTTTAGGTAATAAGAACAAAATTGGAGGTATTAATTTACCAGACTTCAAATGATACTATAAGGCTATAGTTATTAAATCAGCTTGGTATTGGCACAAGAACAGGGACACAGACCAGTGGAACATAACTGAGAATTCAGATATAAAACCATCCTAATATACCCATCTAATATTTGACAAAGCAGACAAAAACATAAACTGGGGAAAAGATTCCTTATTCAATAAATGGTGCTGGGAAAACTGGATAGCCACACGTAGAAGACTGAAACAGGAGCCAGACCTTTCACCTCTCACAAAAATCAAATCATGATGCGTAACTGGCTTAAACCTAAGGTGTGAAACCATTAGAAATCTAGAAGAAAATGTGGGAAAAACTGTTATAGACATTGGCCTAGGCAAAGAATTTATGAAGAAGACTCTGAAGGCAATCACAGCATCAACAAAAATAAGTAAATGGAACCTGATCAAATAAAAAACCTTCTGTGCAGCCAAAGAAACTGTCACGAGAGCAAACAGACAACCTACATAATGGGAAAAAAATTTTGCATATTACACATCCGACAAAGGGCTGATAACTAGAATCTATTTAGAACTCAGGAAAATCAGTAAGAAAAAATCAAACAACCCTATCAAAAAGTGGGCAAAGGACATGAACAGAAACTTTTCAAAAGAAGACAGAAGAATGGCCAACAAACATATGAAAAAATGCTCAACATCTCTAATCATCAGGGAAATGCAAATCAAAACCACAATGAGATTTCACTTATATCTCCAGTGACAATGGCCTTTATCAAAAACTCCCAAAACAATAAATTTTGGCGTGGATGCGGAGAGACAGGAACACTCATACACTGCTGGTGGGACTGCAAACTAGTGCAACCTCTGTGGAAAGCAATATGGAGATACCTTAAACAGATACAAGTAGACGTACCATTTGACCCAGCAATTCCATTAATGAGCATCTACCCAAAAGAACAAAAGACGTTTTATAAAAAAGACGTCTGCACTCGAATGCTTATAGCAGCACAATTCACAATTGCAAAGATGTGGAAACAACCGAAGTGCCCATCAATCCATGAGTGGACTAATAAAATGTGGTATATGTGTACCATGGAGTACTACTCATCTATAAGAAACAACAGTGATATAGCATCTCTTGTATTTTCCTGGATAGAGTTGGAACCCATTCTATTAAGTGAAGTATCCCAAGAATGGAAAAATAAGCACCACTTGTACTCACCATCAAATTGGTTTCACTGATCATCACCTAAGAGTACATTTAGGAATAACATTAATCGGGTGTCGGGCAGATGGGGGAGAGGGGATGCATATATATATTCATAATGAGTGCAATGCACACCATCTGGGGGATGGACACGCTTGAAGGTCTGACTTGGGGGGAAAGGGGGGGACAAGGGCAATATACATAACCTGAACTTTTGTACCCCCATGATATGCAGGGGGAGGGGATGGGTGTATACCTACATAATGAGTGCAATGCGCACTGTCTGGGGAATGGACACGCTTGTAGCTCTGACTGGGGAGGGGGGCAAGGGCAGTATACATAACCTAAACTTTTGTACCCCCATAATATGCTGAAATAAAAAAATTAAATAATACATAGGCCAAAAAATAAAACAAAAAAATAAAGATATTGCTATAGTGAATTAGAAAAGAAAGACAAGACCCAAATATATGTTGCTTACAAAAAGGAATGATACTGAGAAAATGTATTACACTATAGTGGATAAGAAAAAAATTAAATGAGCTCAGAGAAAAATATCTGAACCACTAAAACACATAAACATTTTAAAAATAACTCTCAGTAAGCATTTAACCAAAAGAAGGAAGAAAAAAAATAAATTTATGAAAAGTAAAAGAGCTTTGTAAAATGATGTTATCTCCAGTCCCAGATAGATCAAAATAGGCTGATTTGTAACATTCATTCATGAAAAAAATATTCCCCAGTAGCTAAGTTCCTACATTAAAAACATCTGTTGCACAGTAGCCACAGGTGGTGTAGTTGAGAGGTAAGTAAAATCATTATGTTAGTTTAGGAAAGTAATTGATACTGCAAATAGGAAGTTTCGGGATATAGGTAAGAATACATTATAAGTAAATGTTCAAAAGTCCTACCTCCTGGTAAAAATATATTTAGTTTTTATTTGAGTTTCCTTTCATAAGCTCACTTTAAAATAGAAATTAATAGAATGTATGACATGGAGAGTTCCCCTCATTTATATTTCTTGACTTTATACTGTTTGATTTGATATTTCTTATTCAAAACAATTAGCTTTGTTGTGATCCCATGGCCTTCACG
>CM052457.1:77765714-77781168 GCA_028533085.1 Varecia variegata
ATAATGGGATTGCTGGATCAAATAGAAGGTCTACTTGAATATGTTTAAGGAATCTCCATATTGCTTTCCATAGGGGCTGTACTAGTTTACAGTCCCACCAGCAGTGTATGAGAGTTCCTGTCTCTCCACATCCACGCCAACATGTATTGATTTGGGACTTTTTGATAAAGGCCATTCTCACTGGAGTTAAGTGATATCTCATTGTGGTTTTGATTTGCATTTCCCTGATGATTAGAGATGTTGAACATTTTTTCATATGTTTGTTAGCCATTCTTATTTCTTCTTTTGAAAAATTTCTATTCATGACCTTTGCCCACTTTTTGATAGGGTTGTTTGATTTTTTCTTACTGATTTTGCTGAGTTCTAAATAGATTCTTGTTATCAGTCCTTTATCTGATGTGTAGTATACAAAAATGTTTTCCCATTCTGTGGGTTGTCTGTTAATTCTCGTGATTGTTTCTTTGGCTGTGCAGAAGCTTTTTAATAAATAAGTTAAAAATGAGGTCATTAGAGTGAAGCCCTAATCCAATAATTGGTGTCCTTATAAAAAGGGGAAATTTGGACACAGACTCATGCATAGAGAGATGATGTTAAGAAATATGGAGAGAAGATGGCCATTTATAATCCAAGGAGAGAGGCATGGAAGACATCTTGCCTCATAGCCATCAGAAGGAACCAACATTGCCAGTGCCTTGATTTTGGACTTGTAGTTTCTAAAACTATGTTATTTAAACCGTTTGGTCAATGGTACTTTGTTATAGAAACCCTAACAATTAAACACTCTATACATAATGTCCATTCCCTGGCTTGTTCTTCTGAATGGCCTAGACAACCTGCCCTGCTTTGGAGGTACTTATTGTTTAGCTCTCCCAGACCTGTGTACATTTTATCTTTGCCCACATAACTCAGCCATCTTCACCTTTCCTTATACCACTTTCTGTCAAACTACCTTGAACCCTTTTGGGTGAGGTTAAGGTGCATATTTACTTCTATATTCTTTTTTTGCTAGTAATTTTAAATAGATTTAAAATTCCAGAATTTTATTATTGTTGTTTTTGTTTGTACTTTTAATGAAGTTGCATGATTTTTAAGTGGTCTGTCCCAATCATTTTCCCCATAAACCCTCTTGTATTCCATACATGAATTCACAACTGTGAGGTTTTCTAGGAACACATATATTGCATTGTATTAATTTTCTATTGCTGCATAACAAGTTAGCACAAACTTGGTGTCTTACACAATATACACATTTCTTGTCTCATAATTTCTGTGGATTAGAAGTCTGGGCATGGCTTACCTTGGTCCTTGGTTTGAGCATCTCACGGTGCTGCAATCAAAATGTTGGCCAGGGCTGAAGTCTCTTCTGGAGGCTCCAATAGGAAAGAATTCATTTCCAAAAGTAGTCAAGTGTCTGAAGAATTCATTTTCTTATAGCTATATTATTAAAAGTTCTACCTTTTTATTATCTATCAATTAGAGCTGCCCCCAGATCCTAGAAACCACCTGTAGTTCTTTCCTACATGGGCTTCTTCAACATGGCCACTTACTTCATCAAGCCTGCAAGGAAAGTCTGTCATTCCATTCTGCTAAGATGGAGTCTTATAGAAAGAAAGTCTTAGATAATGTAATGTAATTTTCATTGCCATATAATGTAACCTACTCATGGGAGTGATGTTCCATTGCCTTTGCCAAAATCTATTTGTTAGAAGCAAGTTACAGATTTTGCCCACTACCAAAAAGAGGGAGTTACAGAAAATCATGAATACCAGGAAGTGGGGATTACTACAGGCCACCATATGGCCTATCTACCATATGCATTATGGCAGGATTATCTTTAACATAAGAGACTCTTGTACCCCACCCCACCCCCACATATGTATAATGTGTCACTTATAGTGTATGACCTCAGAACCAGTCATTGCAGCCAGGCCACCCAACCATAGTATACAGGTGTCCAGGTGATCTCAACTCCATTCTCTTCTAGGGCTATAAGTTATGTTTCAATACTCAGGCATTAATTCTAATATTCAAAAGTTCACATCCAATATATGACAGAAAGGCCTACCCTATGAATCCTGCAAATCATCTGTTCCTTCCCATTTTCCTAAGCTTAATTTACTTCTCTTCCCACCTGCTGATGGAGGTTAGAGTTTCTAGTTTCATAAACAGGGGTGGAAAAAGGGAATTCTGACATGTGCCTCTTCCTCCTTCAGTGGTTTATATTTTTTCACCTCCCCTGCTCTGAACTTTTTTTTCTGGCCTCAATAGATTGACACTCCAAATATGGATTAGTCAGTTTTCTCACTCTCTTAAACTCTGTGTCCACTGATTCCTTCATGTCCTGAGGTATTTACAATGAAGGACACTCACTTGATGCTTGCAAAAGCAAAATCTTGACAGAAGTGTATAGGAAAATGGAAATCCATTTCTTCATAATATTTTAAACAATATGAAATTCTATAAATACCTATTTTCAGAACAGCCTTGATGTTTTTCATGAAAGGATAAACTGTAGCTTGTACAAAATAAAACATGCAGCCTCTCATTTAGTCTTCCTTTTTAATCATCTAGTCTCAAATAGCTTTAACATATGTCAAATTATTTTTAATGCTCAATGTATTAGTAAAATGGCTTAGTACTAACCACTTGAGTATTTTCAAATAGGAGAAGTATGGTTGACTCTCCCAAATTGCATTTACAATGAAAGATGCTTCATGCTAGTGACTCAGATCTTGACAAATGAGGCACGACATTCATTAGTTTAATGTTTTTTCCCCTATTGTGATAGAAATGCATAATGACACAGCCTAAATGATGTGAAATTATTCAGCAATGTAAGAAAAAATTCAATAAGCACTATCTACAAGTTACAGTTCTTAAGCTTATTTTCAGATTCCTTCAGTTGAAAATTACATAGGAGAGTGTGAAAAAAATTGCTATGTTTTCTATTATCATTCCTTATTTATTTTTACTCTCATTTTTTCTCAAAATAGCCAAATTAATATATTGAATTCTTACCTTCCCTAACCTAAGTCTTTAGGATAAAGGACACAGAGTCATGAAGAGGCTAAAAAAATAATTTTATTAGGTATCAGTGTTTATAATCCTGAGAAAGATATTACAGAATCAGAGAATGTATCTTAAAACAATAGAATACCATTGCCTAGGTAACATGCCACAGCAATTTTAGGCTTTGGACTCTCAATATGGTGGCTGCCCACCCACAGAGAGCCAGGCACAGAAAGACAAATATTTCATTTTCACACTCATATATGGGACCTAAAAAAAATGATCTCAAGGAAGTAGTGAATAGAATGGTGGCTACTAGAGATTGGTAAGGGTGGTGGGAAGGGGTAATGAAGAGATGTTGGTGAAGGGGTAATTCTGTTTAATAGAATGAAGAAGTTCTGATGTTCAGTGGTACAATGGGACAACTATAGTTGATAATAGATTATTGTATTTCAGAATAGCTAGAAGTTTTCAAATGCTCTGAACATAAAGCAAAGATGAATGTTTCAGGTGAATCATGCCCCAGTTACCCTGATTTTATCATTGTATGTTGTGTGCTTACATCAAGATGTAACATGTACTCCATGAATATGTACAATTATTATGATTAAATAAAAAAAAATAAAAAAGAAGAGATATTTCTAGTAAATATGATTATTTTAAGCTGTTACTGTTTACAGAAATAATAAACTATAAAACCAGTTAAATGAAAAAAAAATAGAATAAAGGTCCATGTCATAAGGTCTTATGTCCAGTCTTCTTGGCTTTAGGAGGGACTATATCAAAACTCTAAAATATTGTGTGGTGTAGTGGAAAGAATGATAGCCTAGATATCAGAAGACCTCTGTTCTAGTTTAGACTCTTATATTTTCTAGACCTCATTTTCTTCATTAACAAAATTAAATGGTTGGACTCTTCTAGTAAGTAGATGGTAACAAAGAACTTTAAAAATAAATGTGCATCACCTGGATAGATCCACTAGGGAGTTCTTTATATTTACTTTATATCATTCACATATTTTTCAATTTCAATAACATTTTATCTTAATTGTGAAGTCAAATAGTTGACCACTATTGTGTAAATTTGTAGATCTACTTCTCTGATTCACAGGAATTATTAGATCCATCAAATTGAGTTGTTCAGCTCTGTCTTAAAGCAATGATTTGCTGTGCTACAATGTAAAAAGTTCAGATTATCATCAAGTTGACCTGGGTTTAATCCCTGGCTCCACATGTTTCTAGATTTATGATATTGGGGGAATCTTTAACCTTCTACAAGCCTGTTTGTTTATAAAGTGGCCAGTCATTATAATCACTCCCTTGCATACACTCACAATTATCGTTCTCCTCTCTCACTTCATTATACTTCTTTGGCAAAGGCACCCCTGGTTGGATACAACTCTCAAGATATTCTGTGTGTATGGTGGAGCTAAACATGGTTAGAGACAGAACAAGTCTGTTAACTGGTCCCATTTGAGATTCCCAACCACAAAACTCAAGTGAACCTTCAATACTGCTATAGTTTGGATGCTTGTCCCCGCAAACCCCATGTTGAAGCTTGACCCCATTGTTGGAGGTGGGGGCCTTATGGGAGGTTTTTGGGCATGGGTGAAGAGCCTTCATGAATAGATTAGTGCCCTCCCTGTGGGGGCATAAATTAGTTCTCACTCTGTTAGTTCCTGCAAGAGTGGTTGTTAAAAGAGCCTGGAACCTCTCCACCCCCTTTTTCCTCCTTTCTTTCCATGTGATCTCTGCACATGCTGGCTTCCTTTCACCTCCCTCCGTGAGTGAAAGCAGCCTGAGGCTCTCACCAGAAGATGAGCAGATGCCAGCGCCATGCTTCTTATACGGCCTGCAGAACCATGAGCCAAATAAACCTCTTTTCTTTGTAAATTACCCAACCTCAGATATTCCTTAATAGTAACACTAAACAGATTAAGACAAATACTATCTTCAATCATACTGTTTTCCAAAGTCAGTTAACTTTCCCACTCTTAGATGACTATATTTTATCTTCTTGTTCCTTTTTTTATTTCAGAATATTATGGGGGTACAAAAGTTTTGGTTACATAAATTGCTTTTGTACAGTTTGAGTCAAAGTGTCCCCATCCCCAAATAGTATGCATTGTACCCATTAGGTGTGAATTTACCCATCCCCTCCTTTATCTTCCCACCTGCTTGGTTTCTGACTAATGTTATTTCCACATGTGCACGTAAGTGTTGAGCGATTAGTTCCAATTTAATGGTGAATACATGTGGTGTTTGTTTTTCCATTCTTGTGATACTTCACTTAGAAGAATGATCTCCAGCTCCATCCTGGTTAATACAAGAGATATTAGTTAACCATTTTTTTATGGCTAGGTAGTACTACATGTACCACATTTTATTAATCCATTCATGTATTGATGGGCACTTGAGTTGATTCCACATCTTTTCAATTGTGAATTGTTCTGCAATAAACATTCGAGTGCAAATTTCTTTTTGATAAAATGACTTTCTTTTTCCCTGGTGGTAAATACCCAGTAGTGGAATTGCTGGTTCAAATAGTAGGTCTACTTTTAGCTCTTTGAGGCATCTCCATACTACTTTCCATAGAGATTATAATAGTTTGCAGTCCCACCAGCTGTGTATAAGTGTTTCTTTCTCTCTGCATCCACACCAGCATCTGTTGTTTTGGGACATTTTGATAAAAGGTATTCACACTGGAATTAGATGATATCTCATTGTGGTTTTGATTTGCATTTCCCTGATGATGAGAGACGTTGAACATTTCTTCATAGTTTATTGGCCATCAGTCTTCTTCTTTTGAAAAGCTTCCGTTTATGTCTTTTGCCCACTTTTTAGTGGGGTTGTTTGATGTTTTCTTGTTTTGATCTTAATAAACATTTCAGTAGCTTTTGGCAAAGTTGACCACTCTCTCTTCCTGGACCACTCCCTCTTGTAGTAACCATTGTTATCTGTAATGGCCAAAGAGGCTCTTCATTATCTCAGTCCTTCCCACTTCTTCAGTCTCATCTAGTCCAATATGTCAGACCTCCCTACAATTCTGTATCTTTACACATGCTGTCCTATCTTCCTGGAAATCTACCTCAGCCCATCTGCTTTCCCCTTCTCCTAGCCCAAATGAACATTTTCATCTCTTGCAACTCAACTTAAATATTATCTCTTCCATAAAAACTGTATCTAATCCCCTGCCCACTATTAGATCTGTTTCTTTCTTTCTGCAATCACACATTTTCTTATACATTTCAATTGTAATATAATATATTTATTATGACTACCTTATATGTATGTATGTCCCTAAGTAGAGTATTAAATACTTGAGGACAAGGATAGTACTATTAGTACCTGCATCATAAGCATTTAGCATAAATCCTAGCAAAAAGAGAGAGCTTCTTAAGTACTGAACAACTGATATTAAACTAAAGGATCTCTAAGGTCTCTTCCAAGTATTATGATAATCTTATAAGTCATCTTTTTAGGGATCTAAAAAGACTTATGAGATATTCACCCCCAAAATAATACTATACATACATAAGTCTTTTAGTATTCTGTGGTTTTTGCAATTATAGTAGTTACAAGTAATATATGGTAACTCATTAGGTTGAGTCAATGTTTCAGAGGAAGATGGAACAAATGAGTAATGTGATCAGGCTTTGTACATTGAGTGACCCTAAGTACTGACACTTCATTTAGTTGCCTGCTATTTCTTTAATGAACCGGAGCAGTTTTCTTAATTAGCAAGGGCCCATCTGTTTCAAGAACAAATGGCATTTAGTATAACAAGGGCTGAAACAATAATAAAGCTTAATTTTGGATTGCAAATGGCAATAATAAGTGGCATAATTACTAGGTTGTGCTTTCTAGATGTGGTTTACTAGGTTTTCTAGAATAGAGGTCAGTCTGGTCATCCTGTCCTCTAATAATTCATAATATATGGATTGTTGATATTTCTTTAGAGAATAAACAATACTATCTGTTAGCAGATACAAGTAAACATTTAAGAAACAAAAAGCTTTTTTTGACATATACAATAAAGCTATTATTTTTGAGGCAAGTACATTATTTACAAATTGAGTTTTCCATATTATGGGTTTTCACAGGTGAAAGAGCTATTTTTTTATTTCTGTAAATTTTAAAATTATATTTGTTATGTGTGTCAAGCATTGTATTAGGCAATGATGATATAGTGCTGAAAGAAATTTTAAAAATTCCTGCCCTCAAGAAGCTTACATTCTAGTGAAGGGAAACAGACAATAAACAAAATAAATATGTAATGATATAATGAGATTTTATACAATAAGAAATGTTTTGAGTCACCATAAAGTAGGGTAAGGGAAGAGAGAATGATAGTGACAGGGCTGCCCTAAGGAGATCCTAAATAATGGAGGAAATGAATTATGTGTATACCTATCTGGAGATCAGAGGGTCTCAGGCAGAGAAACCAGCAAAAGCAAAGATAATGATATTAAGTGGGGCTTAGTGTGTTTGAGAAAAACAATATACCACACGTAGTTGGATTTCAGAGAATTAAGTGGAAGGTAGTAGGTTATGAGTTGAAGAGATAGTCCAGATCATGTAGCAGAAAGGTCAAGTAAGGTGACAACTAAAAAATGGCAATTGGATATGGCAAGTCAGAATTCACTGGAGACCTTGACAAACATGTTTTCAATGCAGTGTCACAATGCAGTATTGGGGACAAGAATCTGATTTTTGTATGTTCAATAGAGAATAAGAGGTAAAGAAGCTAAGCTAACAAGTATAAACATCTTTCAATAAGTTTTATTGTAAAAAGGAGCAGTGATATGGTTCTAATTCATCATTTTTGTACAAGGAAAAGTAAAATGTGATGGATGCATGTTATGTAATATTATGTATCAATGAGAAGCAATGAACTAGGTAAACACAAACAACATGGATATATTTTCAAATTGTATGGTTGAGTTAAGGAATTAAAGAGGATAATAGCATCTATACACAATACCATTTACAATAGTTTAAACACTAATGTAGAAAAGAATGTTTCATATTTCATAAACATACATATGTGTTGAAGGACCTACAGAAAATACAATACCAGGCTAAAAAATGAGAGCTGATACCCTCGCTTAGGTGAATGCCAGAGATGACTGCTCTAGTGATAGGAATTATAGTAGTAGTAGTAAATTTATAAAAATGAAATAAATATATCTATAATATAATATACTTCTCAGAACAGACAAAAGATACAAAGACAAAGATGTTTAGGAATAACCATAAATAAAGAAATAAATGTGAAAAATCCAGATTGTCAGCATCAAGTCAGTAATGTAAAAGAGAAGACAAAAAGAAAGATAAGATTACATGGAGAAATTGTAAAAGTAAAGTAAATAAGATTTAAGAGACAAAGTCTGGAGTATGCTATAGATTGTTTATGTCCTCCTCAAAATTCACATGTTGAAACATAATCCTGAATGTGATGATATTAGGAGGTGGAGCCTTTCGGAGGTGATTAAGTCTTGAATGAAAAACCCTCATGAATGGGATTGGTGCCCTTGTTAAAGGCTCCAGAGAGCTCCCTCACCCCTTCTGCCACAAGAGGATACAGGGAGAAGGTAGCTGTCTATAAAATAGGAAGCTGGGCCTCACCATACCTACATCTGCAGGTGCCTTGATCTTAGAATTCTCAGCCTCTAGAACTGTGAGAAGTAAATTTTTGTTGTTTATAAGCTACTCAGTCTATGGTATTTATTCTAGTAGCACGAATGGACTAAGGAAGGGTGGATTTACAAAGGGTTAATGATCAACATCTAAAGATTCCAATTTCTGGTGGTTGTAGTGTCTACTGGACACATTAATACATTTTTTCAATCAGTCAAAAACATGTTGATTAAAAGGCTCAAATACTGGCAAGCCAGTACAACCAGCACTTAGTAGCAGGTAAAAGATGTGTATTGGTTTAAGCATTTATCGCAGCTTGATGACTATTAGAGGTAAATTGTTGGAGTGAAGGTGTCTGAGTGTAATGGATTCAATGCTTAATTATCCTAACTTTTAAGGACGAAAAGTTCCAACTTGGGCAAAATAGCCAAGAGAGAAAATGACATAAGGTACATTAACAAACATATTTTGCCATGAAGTGAGGAGATTGTTAGACTCAGGGGGTACACTGATATTATGAAGTGACAATTGTAGGAAAGAATCCTAAAGCAGAAGCTGTCAAAAATAGCAGATGGGGTGATACGTGCTTCACATTCTTAAGAACCAGAAAAGAGACAACTGATAATTTGAAGAAAAATGGCCTTATAAGATAAAGGAAGGAAGTAACATAAAAGTTTGTATATTCTTTTAGATCCAGTTATTTGGACTCTTTGAAATATCTGAGTATAATATATTTTCCAGCTAGCCCACATAGACATGAATTGATCTCAATATATTTTGTAGGCTTTGTTTCCTCTATATACCCTTTAAATATCACTGTGATCCATAATTCTTGCCTTCATTTTTCAAACTTCATACATGATTCCCAGATGATTTTATCAGCACCCATGTCTGAATCATCATGTATATATAAACTGATGCTTCTCTAAAATCTCTCAATCCCAGAATTCTCTCCTGAGTTCCAGACACATATTTCCAGTTGCTCACTAATAATCTATTTTTTATTTTCCCAGATGTATGACAAAATTCATATTTAAAATTAAACTCACATAATATCTAAAGAGGAAACGAAGGTGGAGGGTAAGAACTAGAGTGCCTGAAGGAAGGGCAGCTGCTCATAGAAGCCCCAGCATGGACCAGAGTTGTACAGCACCAATGGTTGAGTGCAGGGCTTAGGCTAACGTATTTGAGCTTGTCTTGCATACTTAACTGAAAACACTGAAGTTCCCAGGACCCCAAGGGCCCAGTGACTGGAGATCATTGCAGGATCACAACCATCAGCAATAGAGAGAAAAATACAATGAAATCAACAAAAGGATATGAGGTACATCTCAGAGGAAGCCAGCATAGACTAATGATTATTGTGGACCAGATGTTCCAAGCTCCTCTGATTTTGAGATGAACATAAACACCTCCATACCCCTAGGGAGAAGGGAATGAGAAGAAAAAGGGGGAAAGTTTATAATTGACTATGCAAAATAAACTTAATTGTGAGCTGGAAGTAACTTAGTTTATCTTGAGTCAGCTTGAATAATTTTACCACAATTGAGGGTCAATAGATTCCTCAGTCACAGAAAAATTGACTTTTTGTATATCTTAGGACATGTCTGTGAAATTCAAATAAATTAATTCAATTGCATTCAGTAAACAAAATAGTTTTCAATGTTTTGTATATTTTGAAATCCCAATCTTTGAAAATTCGTTTAACAAAGACTTAAAGACTATACAACCAGAAAAATAAGGATGTGCTAACTTTATAATAGGATATTTGGATGCATTTAAAAATAAACAATAGCAATATACATCATTGATTGAGCCAGCACATGCTGGACTAGCAATAGTTTAGAATGGAATTTGGTATATGTAGTTCTGTGCTCGGCTATATGATTAATTTGCTTTCCTACATTGGCAAGTTATTTAACTTTCTTAAACCTCATTTTCTTTACCTGAAAATGAGGATAATTATGTCATTAACTTCCTAAGACAGGTGCATACAGTAAATGAAATATTCTCCATAAGGCACTTAATTTAAGATCCAACATATTTAGAAAATTGAACTCATCATTTCCCTTCTCTGAATGTTCTCTATCTTAATTAATGATATAAATATCCACCTAGTGGCCCTAGTTAGAAATTTGGCAGTCATCCTAAATTCCTCTACCCTTAGTCTCCAACCACAACCATGACATTTATACCTTTTGTCTTGAATCTGCCCCTTTCTCTCCATCTCCACAGCTACTACTTTAGTTCAAGCCCTTATTACTTCTGTCCTGGATTACTAAAATAACCACCCAATTAGGCTCCTGGAAATATTTTTTAGGTTGCATATTTCCTTTTGGAAGATCTTAGAGTAGACCCTGTTCTGTACATTTTTAAATATAATTTCCCTAAAATTCAAAGTACATGTCTCACCCTTAAATATGTGCCATTATTTCAATTTTATAGATCATAAGAGAATTTCACAAGAGATTAAGTAACTTATCAAAGATCATATAGTTATTAAGTAGCAATGGAAGTATCATTAGGACACTGTAGAAAATAAGGAAAGGAAAGCAAAGCAAAGGTATTATTTACAGGAAATGTGATTTTAGAGAACACACTCTTGAAGAGGAGTTCAACAAATGACAGCACCCATTGGCATAAGTTATGGGATTTCAGTATGAAAATATCACTCATATTCTTATAATCATGCTTCTACCTTATACATAACATCTAAGACATAGACAAGTATCACAGGGGTGGCAAAATTATCAACACAGAGAGACACATGATAAACTTTTTTTAGTAAAATTTACAACAGATTCACTGATCTAAGATTGTTGCACAAAGAAATAGGTACAGTTGCATTTTCCCTGTTGGAAGAGCAGCTCCTCTGGCTCCACACAAGGTCACATAATTGTTAATGATATGGCTTAATCAAAATTAGGATTCCATCAGTTCTTTCAAAAAGAAAAACATGACCACCTCCCTCTTCGTTTTCCAGTGGGAGAGAGGGCTCATTCCCCTGTGGCAACCTCTAACTGTTCTCAGAGGCATGAAAAAATTCTGACTCCATGCCATCCTACTGGCTTGATGCAGTCACATATATATCAATTGCATTAGGGTATTAATGCATTTTGACCTTGAACATCCATATCCATTCACTTATAAGTAAGGGGGCTAGTACAAGACACTATGACCTAGATTAAATCAGAGGGGCCATTTCTAGGCATTCACCCCATTGGGACCTCATATTGGTAAAGAAAATAATAGAAAAATAAGAATATAAAAGATGAAATTTGAGTTAATTAGATTTCTATGGGATGGTGTGACAATCTTACCCTCTACAAAACAAAAATAATTGAAGTCTAATGTAGAATTTTAAGTATGTTTAATTCAGTTTAACATTTATTGAACACTCACTATTTTCAAGCAAGTTTAGATAACATGGACGATTAGAGATAAAAAAGACAGATTCTCTGCCACCAAGAGCTGACAGGCTAATGTAGGGATAAGGTACAGGGTGAGTATTTTGGTAATTAATAAAGAAATCCATAGGCCAGTTTGGCTGGATTATGACTAGTAGATTAGTGGAAAATGAAGCTATTGAATGCTTTGTACTAGAGAACTTTAGTAAAATTAAATTGAGTTTTTGCATTGCCTAAATTATGAGAACATGAAATGAGATATATGAGATGTTACTTTCACTTTTAAAGTTTAACAAATTGGAAATAATATATAATTCTATGATGACTTCTTGGAATTCAGCATTGTAAAGAGCACATTTTATAAAGGAAAAACTCAGAATATGTATATAAGGTCTCTAAACAACATGTTATATTATATATTCAAGGGTAAAAGCTAAAAATTTTTCTATTTTTCTGTAGTTTAAAAATATCTCTTAGTTTCCTTAATATAAATCTACACAAGATTCTGTCAGGTTAAAAAGGAAAGGCAATTTCTTGTTTTATACTCATAAACCACATCTCACATCTCAGCCCATTGTCACTCTATCAATATACTGATGTGAGAAGAGACATTGGGAAAACAGCTGCAAAGACACAGAGCACACATAAGACACTATAGACTACCAGAATAAGACAGGGAAATATGGAAAGAGTGACTGAATTGTATTGGCTTCAGTGGCGGTTCATCTAGCTAGGCAGCTTATACTCAAATAATGAAAGAAAAAAATGAGTAAAACATTAGTTTCAGACTATTTTGGGTTTTTATTAATACAGACAAATTCCTTTTATTTCAGAAACTCTGAGAGGTGCTTCTTCAAACAAATGAGACAATATTACATCAGAACCATCAGAAAACTTTCCTTAATAGCTAGTCTATTGCCAGATTCAAGTTTAAGTGTGCCATTTACCTTCTACAACCTTGCCAGAAGTTTTGACATTTAAGAGCTCTGAAAAGACTCCTGTAATCTCCATGTGCTGAGGGGTGGGAGTGAGGGGGCGGTTGTGGTTACCTGTCAAGTCTTTAGTTTTCTTAACTGTCACTGAATTTATTGTTCACTTTCAGGTCCAGATGACAAAGTAATTTAATTCACAGTCATAGCACTGAAAGTCCCAATTGGCTTATGTTTCTAGCTGTGCCAGAGGCAGGAACTGCAGATAATATATAACAAGATCTAGAAGATGTCAGTAAGGCAAGAAATAGATCAGACATGAATAAACAGGCATCATATGGTTATAAATAATAAATTCTGGCATTTTAATTAGTTTTAACATCCATATTTAAATTTCATTTTTAGAATATTTATGGAACATATTTTAGAGTATTAGATGCTTTTATAATTATATAGTATGCATCTGATTACTGGGAAAGCATTATATTTACCAATTTATGTTTGAAGGAAATAAGGTAGATGGATTAATATGAATGAATAAAAAAGAATACAGACTTCCATTTACAGCAATATGGTAGAGTACATATCCTGAAAACCCTCTACCTGAACAGGAATTGAAACCTGTATTCACCAAGAAATGCTTTGTAAAATAAAACATTATTTCAAATGAATATCTGAACTCATGATAAAATTAGGGAAACCCCTAGGGGGAAAAATGAAGGGAGAGAACAGAAATCCACAGCAATATATTGTTTGGGGAATTTGCCTGTCTTAATAATGAAGGAGTATGTATTTGATAAGTCATGATTACAGGAAGTGTTGAGCTAATAGAAAGTGGGATTTAGAATTGAAACATTTGCGTAAAGCTGAGGTCCTAAAACAGTTATGTCATTAGTTAAATGGTGGCAAATATCTGTCCGTGTACAGAATGAAAGGAAAAGAAAGCTTGACTAATTCAGACTGCTGATAATTAAAGAATTAATAAACATGGGCCTGTACTTTAATTGTTTTGCAGTTGAAATGTATACTACTTACATTTTCCAAAAATCATTATGATGAGCAATTAACATAAAATATAGTTGTGAGCTGGCAATATTATTGGAAAGCTAGCAGGAGAAAATATAAATTTTTCAGAGGTACTGACACTCAACCTAATCGATGCATGATTTTCACACTACATTAAGAAAGCACTCTTCTCAAAACACCTACACTATCCAATTTTCCCAGCACCATTTATTGAATAAGGATCGTTTTCCCCAGTGTATGTTTTTGTCTGCTTTGTCAAAGATTGGATGGCTATATGAGGATGGTTTTATATTTGGGTTCTCAGTTCTGTTCCATTGGTCTATGTCTCTGTTCTTGTGCCAGTACCATGCGGTTTTAGTTACTATAGCCTTGCAGGGTAGCTTGAAGTCTGGTAAATTGATGCCTCCCAATTTGTTCTTTTTGCTTAAGATTGCTTTTGCTATATGGGGTCTTCCCTGGTTCCACATGAAGCACAGAATTATTCACTAGGTGCTGGTCAGGTAGGGGATAGAGTGGGTGGGGTGGGTAAACCCACAGCGAATGCAGATGGGGCACACCATATGGGGTAAGGACATGTTTGTGGCCCTGGCTTGAGCAAGGCAAATGCATTTCATGTAATCAAAATGCTTGTAGCCCCATAATATCTTGAATTAAAAAAAATTTAAAAAGTATTATTTTTTCTAGATCTGCAAAAAAATGATGTTGGTATTTTAATAGGGATTGCATTGAATATATAGATCACTTTGAGTAGTATAGACATTTTAACAATGTTGATTCTGCCGACCCATGAGCATGGTATGGTTTTCCACCTGTTTAAATCCTCTGCTATTTTCCTTCCTCAGTGTTTCATAATTCTCCCTTTAGAGGCTTTTTACCTCTTTGGTAAACTATGTTCCTAGGTATTATATTTTCTTTGTTGCTATTGTGAAGAGTATTGAATCTTTGATTTGGTTCTCAGTTTGACTGCTGTTGTCATACAGGAATGCCACTGATAGCCAAGTGTAGAATATTGAAACAGGATCCTCACCTCTCACCTCTCACAAAAATCAAATCATGGTGGATAACAGACTTAAACGTAAGGCATGAAACTATAAGAATTCTAGAAGAAAATGTTGTAAAAACTCTAATAGACATTGGCCTAGGCAAAGAATTTATGAAGAAGATCCCAAAGGCAATCACAGCAACAACAAATATAAATAAATGGGACCTGATCAAATTAAAAAGCTTCTGCACAGCCAAGGAAACTATCACGAGAGCAAACAGACAACCTACAGAATGGGAAAAATTTTCGCATGCTACACATCGGATAAAGGGCTGATAACTAGAATATATTTAGAACTCAGGAAAAACAACAAGAAAAAAATCAAACAGCCCTATCAAAAAGTGGGCAAAGGAATGAACAGAAACATTTCAAAAGAAGATAGACTAATGGCCAATAAACATA
>CM052457.1:77788863-77829946 GCA_028533085.1 Varecia variegata
GGGGGAGGGGATGGGTGTATACCTACATGAAGAGTGCGATGTGCACTCTCTGGGGAATGGACACGCTTGAAGCTCAGACTCCGGGGAATGGGAAGGACATGGGCAATATATCTAACCAGAACTTTTGTACCCCCATAATAAGCTGAAATAAAAACAGAAAACAAAAACAAACAAACAGACGGGTGTTTACCTACATGATGAGTGCGATGTGCACTGTTGGGGGAATGGACACCCTTGAGGCTCAGTCTCGGGGGGTTGGGAGGGGCATGGGCAATATACTTAACCAGAACGGTTGTACCCCCATAATAAGCTATAATAAATAAAAAAAAAACGAACAAAAAAAAACAAAAAAAGAAATCCTGGTTGTCAGGGTACTCTCACAAATAGCAGACTATCAGCAGGGAAATAAATAACCCTAGGAGGAATAAAGCCTCTTTGAAGACTTAGCTGTCTTCCCTGCAGCACTGTAGTCTCATCCAAATGTTTGAAGACTTCTCCTTTATAATGTGCTAGAAATTTTTCTAAACTTAGCAAAACTACAATAATTGCAGAACATTATACACTAATGAGAAGAGAAAAAACAGAGGCCTTTTCATCCTGTAGTTTTCTTTTGTCTTAGCAGTAACATTGATAATGCATATTCATGTGATAAATAGGATACATTGGGTGAGTGAGGATGCATGACTTCCTGTAATTGTATTAGTGCACCACGAGAATAAAGTTTATCCCAGTATACTCCTTAGTAATACTGTGTATACTCAAGCTCCTATCACAAAGCTCTTAGCACTCTTATGTCTTATTGTGCTATTACTAGTTTCCACTTACCATATCATAATAAGTTTCATTCAAATCCTAGTATATCAAATGCATCTTCACATTTATAATGCCACTTACCCTCTCATCTCTCTAGTTTAGAAGCTGGTTTTGTGCAGCATATTATACTGCTATATTTGCATAGATGCCATCCATAATGTGGAATGCTCAATTCAAATTCATTAACTTGTTTTTATCCATCTATGCACACACATAATTTATAAAATACATCTATTTAATAAGATCTGTAGTAAATTCATTCATGACTATTTTAGGGAACTGTCTGTCACTGTATGAAAGAAGAGAGTATTTCACTAAAAAAAATTTCCCATAATTTGGACCACATCAACAAGGTGAATGCAAAGAAGCAGGTGGGCTATGATTATGGAATATTTGTAACAATTCTCATTTCTGACTATAAAAGACTTCCTTGATCACTGTAGATAATTTTAAAAAATAGACATTTACACACTCAGACATGCATGCACACACACACACACACACACACACACACACCATACACATGTATATTTCTATACGAGTAAAACAATCCATATAACTTTCAATATTTTGGTAATGGACACCTGTGAATCCTCCTCCCAGCTGAAAAGATAGAACCTTATAAATATTAATATCATTGAACTATCTATGTGTTCTATACCTAGGTCATCAAAATGCTTCCCTGTCTCCACAGTACCATCTTGCCTATCATTCACTTTTATTTTTAATAGGGACAGTTTTTTCTCATTACTTGCAGATTCTCTATTTGTGAATTCACCTACTAGCTGATTTGCATATATTGAACAATCCTTGTATGCCTGGAATAAAACCCCCTTGATCTTGGTGTATTATCTTTTTGATGTGCTGTTGGATTCAGTTTGCTAGCATTTTGTTGAGGATTTTTGCATCTATGTTCATTAGGGATATTGGTCTATGGTTTCATTTTTTTGCTATGTCCTTGTTTGGGTTTGATATGAAAGTAATACTGGCCTTATAGAATTAGTAGGGAGAATTGTCTCCTTGATTTTTTGAAATAGTTTCAGGCAAATTGGTACCTGTTCTTCTTTGTATGCTTGGTAGAATTTGCCTGTGCCCATTCCCCAGACAGTGCGCATGGCACTCATCATGTAGGTATACACCCATCCCCTCCCCCCACCCCCCATCCCCCACCTCAGTCCGATACCCAATTGGTGTTATTCCAAAATGTGCACTTAGGTGATGATCAGGGAAACCAATTTGCTGGTGAGTACATGTGGTGCTTATTTTTCCATTCTTGGGATACTTCACTTAATAGAATGAGTTCCAACTCTCTCTTTCTGACTCGGGGGGATGGGGGTGGGGGGAGGGGATGGGTGTATACCTGCATGATGAGTGAGATGAGCACTGTCTGGGGAATGGATACGCTTGAAGCTCTGACTCGGGGGGATGGGGGAAATGAGCAATATATATAACCTGAACTTTGGTACCCCCATAATAAGCTGAAATAAAAAAAAAGAATTTGCCTCTGAATCCATCCGTTGCTGGGCTTTTCTTTGGAGATTTTTCATTCCTGATTCAATCTTACTGCTTGTTATTGGTCTGTCCCAGTTCTATGCTTCTTCCTGAGTCAATCTTGGGAGCTTTTGTCTTTTTAGGAATATATCCATTTCCTCTAGTTTTTCTAGTTTATGAGCATATATTTATTCATAATAGTCTCTGATGATCTTTTGTATTTCTGTGATATCGCCTTTTTCATTTCTGATTGTGCTTTATTTAGGTCTTCTCTTTTATTTTCTTGGTTTCTCTAGCTGGCAGTTTATCAATTTTATCTTTTTGAAGAAACAACTTTTCATTTTATTGATCCTTCAAATTATTTTCTGTCTCTATTTCATTTAGTTCTACTCTGCTTTCTTTTTCTTCTAACATTTTTTTCTTGTGTTTTTAGATCCTTGCGGTGTGATGTTTGGTTGATAATTAGTGATCTTTCTACTTTTTTGATGTAGGCATTTATACTATAAATTTCCCTCTTAGCACTGCTTTTACTGGATCCCATAGGTTTGGGTATGTTGTGCTTTCATTTTCATTGTTTTCAAAAAAAATTTAAATTTTTTCATTGACTCAGTGATCATTCAGGACTATATTGTTTAATTTCCCTGTATTTATATAGTTTCCAAAGTTCCTCTGGATATTAATTTCTACTTTTATTCCACTGTGATCTGAGAAGATATTTATATGATTTCAATATTTTGCCTGAGATTTTAGACTTGTTGTGTGGCCTAATAAATGGACTATCTTGGAGAATGTTTGATGTGCTCATGAAAAGAATGTATATCTGGAGTTTGGGGATAGAGTGTTCTGGAAACGTGTGTTAGGTCCATTTGATCTAAAGTCCAATTTAAGTCCGATATTCTTTGCTTATTTTCCCTCTCGATAATTTGTCTATTGTTGAGAATGGGGTGTTGGAGTCTCCCACTATTGTTCTATTACTGTCTGTCTCTATCTCTAGTAATATTTGTTTTATAAATATGGATGCTCTGATGTTGGGTGAATATACATTTAGAATAGCTGTATTTTCTTGCTGAATTTATCCCTTTAACATTATATAATGTCCTGCTGTGTATTTTTTTTTGTTGCTATTTTTGATTTTAGGTCTATTTTATTTGATATAAGTATATCTACTCCTTCTGGCTTTTGGTTTCATTTTGTGTAGAATACCTTTTTCCACCCCTTTACTTTCAGTCTATATGTGTCTTTACTGCTAAGGTCAGTTTCTTGTAATCAATAAATAGTTGGATCATGAGATATATATATATATATATATATCCATCCATTCAGTCAATCTACATCTTTTAAGTCAAGCATTTAGTCCATTTATTTTCAAGGTTAATATTCTTCATTAATTTGGTACTAATTGACCAACACTTATGTGCATAAATGAAAGTAACATTCGTTGGGGATTGGGCAGTTGGTGGGGGAGGAGGGGATTGGTAAATTCACAGATAATGGGTGCTATATGCATGATCTGGGAGGGCCATGCTTGTAGCTCTGTCTTCTGCAGTGTAAATGCCGTAGATGTAACCCTAATGTTTGTACCCCTGTAAAAATTTTGTAATAAAATAAAAAAAGATTAATATTGATATGTGAGGTTTTATTCCTGTCATATTGTTAATTGTTTTCTAGTTGTTTTTTAAATTCTTTGTTTATTTCTTTTTTTCTTTCTGTTTGCCTTTGTGATCTGGTGGAATTCTATAGTGTTGTCATTTGATTCCTTTCTTCATCTTTTGATTATTTTATAAGACGTGAGTTTTATGCTTTCATGTGTTTTCATGATAGTGAATATCACTCTTTCAGTTTCAAGTATAGGACACATTTGAGTTTTTCTAATAGGGCCAGTCTATTGGTGACAAATTCCCTCAGCTTTGGCTTGTCTGGGTAAGAATTTATTTGTCCTTCATTTTAGATGGCTAATCTTTCTGGATATAAAATTTTTCGCTCTCAGTTTTTTTTTTTTTTTCTTTCATTATTTTGAAAATCCCATTACATTTTCTTATGGCCTTTAAGGTTCCTGCTATGTCCACTGTTAGTGTGATAAGGTTTTTTTTACAGGTGACTAGATGGTTTTCTCTTGCTGATTTTAAAATTATTTATTTCACTTTTAGACAGTCTGATTATAATGTGCCATGCTAAAGTCCTTTTTGCAATTTATTTTCCTTGGTATTGTTGGGCTTCCTTATCTGGATGTCTAAATCTATTGCTAGAATTGAAACATTTTCATTAATTATTTTGTTAGTTTTTATAACTTTTTGATCTTTCTTCTCCTTTAGGAATATCATTAATTCATAAGTTTTGTCACTATATGTATTCCTAAATGTCTCAAAAGCTTTGTTTATTCTTTTTTCTTTTTGTGTGTGTATGACTGAATTATTTCAAAAAACCTAGCTTCAAATTCTGAGATTCTTTCTTATGCTTTGTCTAGTCTATTATTAAAACTTTTGATGTATTTTATAATTATTTCTACAAATTTTCCAGTTCCTGAATTTTTGTTTATTTTTTATTAAGATATCTATCTCCTTGGTAAATTTTTCATTCTTATCCTGTAGTGATTTTCTGATTTGTTTGTACTGGCATTTAGATTTCTCTTGCATTGCCTTGAGCATGTTTAAAATCAATATTTTGAATTCTTTATCTGGTATTTTCAGGTTTTTTTTTTTTTTTTTTTTGGTTAGGATCTATTGCTGGAGAATTATTGTGTTCTTCTGAGAGCACGATAATCCCTTGCCTTTTCATGCTTCCTGTATCTTTATATTGATTTCTGTGCATCCCAAGCAACATTCATTTCTTATTTTTGAATGTATTTTCATTGGGACAGGAGTTTTTTCTTGAAGATATTAGTATGATGTTGGTTGGGTAAGGGCTATTTGGCTTTGTTCTGGGTGCATGAAGTGTCAAAGAGTCTGTATTATTTCCTTAACTATAAATAGCCTTAGTGGTAACTGTGAAAACATCTGTGTGTTAGGGTGCAGTTATTGGTGGAGGCTGTAATGAAGTTGTGGTGAGGACTGGAATGCCTGATCAGACCTTTTTCAGGTTTCAGTGGTAGCAGTGGTGAGCTAAGCATGTCTATTCTTGTGCCCTGGGGCAGTATATGCTGGCATCTATGTTGGAAATTGCAGACAGTCTGATTCTTGGGCTTCTGTATAGCTGTCTCAAATGGCAGTTGTAGTAGTTGTGTACTGGGTGCATGAGAGGGCTCTCAACCTCCTGGGCAGCATGGGTGGCATGGGCAATGGGGATAGCAGTGGTCATAAGAAGCTCTTCTGGTCCCCAAGTGCTATGCTCTTTCATTAGCAGTTGTTGCAATGGGCTGAGCAATCTGGCCTCTAGGCCAGTAGATGGCACTTGCAGGTAAGAGCCAACTGTGGTGGTAGTGGTGGGATTTATGCCTGGCCTCTGTTCACCAGAAGTGTTCAGGTGGTAGACTGGGTTGTGAAATTCTCAGGAGCCTGGATCATATGCTCTGTCTTAGGGTGCACAGGTGTGAAGCTGTGTGGAGTTGGACAGGGGGGCAAGCTTAGTCTTGGGCCCCCAACGACAGGTACATGCACCAGCCTTGAAAGGGGTGGTGGTCCTCAGGCCCCTGGTGAAATGCTTGTGTGAGGGGCTATCATTGCTATGTTGAGGTCTTAGCACAGGAACGGAGGTGTGGTCCCAGTGGCCTCTGTTTTGGCTGGTAGGAGTAGGACTTGCTTCCCTCTCATGCCCCACTCCTAGTGGGGCTCCCTCTCTACTCCAACAATGGCAACCCGCCAGAGTATTCAGTTAGTCCTGGCAGTTTGCATCTAGTCTGTAACTCAGTCCCGGGCCATAGTAGATGCTGTCAGGCTCATTACCATGACTTTACAGTAACTGTCCTCCTGATCAGGTCTCCAGGGGTAAGGGGAAGCCTAGTTCCAGTGCCAGAAGCTGGAGCCCATGCCACACATGTTTCCCAGTTCTAGTTGCAGGAGCCCTACCCGCACTTAAGCCCCGTTTTCCCCAGCCCCAGCCCAAGTTTCTCTAATACCAAAACTCATGCTGGTACTAGTTTCCAGAACTGTGAACAGCTTGTTAAGAGCTGGGATTGAGAATGGTATCTAACTGTAGCTGCCTCGGTGTGAAGGAGTACATGGGACATTCCCTGGAGAAGTTCCTTCTCATGGTCTCCTGGCCACTCCATAATTTAGATTCATAGCTTGGGAAGGTAAAGGTGCTCTCCTGTCTCCTGGATTGTATGACTCCTAGTGGGAAAGTGGACTGAAGAAAGATATTGACTCACTCTCTTCTGTATTGTGGATTGACTCCCAATTTCTGGCCATGCAGGCTTCCTGTTTTCTGGCTCCTTTTCAGAATACGAAGTTTCCTTTCACTTTTATGTTGAACTCCCATGTTCACTCTTGGATAATATATTCCACATCTACTCCCTATATTAGTACTTTTTAATTAGATGACACATGCTGGAAAAGTCAGCATCTAGTCAGCATCTTGGGAAAATAAAAAAAACTTTTCACAAAAACTAATAACAAGCTACTCTATAAAAACAATCTTGCTTACATGATTGCATAAAAAGGAGATAGATAGATGACAGAAAGATAGATAGATAGATCTGAGATTATGAGAAATCGATACTACACTATCATGTGGTCTTTTTTTCCCTTCTTTTTACTTTCTTTCTTTAAAATTTCAGAATATTACAGCAGTAAAAATGTTTGGGTTACATAATTTGCTTTTGTACAGTTTGAGTCAAAATTGTAAGTGTGCCCATCATCCAGATAGTGTGCATTGTACCCGGTAGGTGTGAACTTACCCGACCCTCATCCTCCTTCCCACCTGCTTGCTTTCCATTGAGTTTCACTTCCATATGTGCATGTAAGTGTTGATCGATTAGTTCCAATTTAGTATTGAGTACATGTTGTGTTTACAAGGAATCTGTTCATTTCCTCAACATTTACAAGTTTATGTACATAGAAATTTCCATAGTATTCAGAGATGATATTTTGTATTTCTGTGCTATCAGTTGTAATATCTTCTTTTTAAATTTATGATTAAACTTAATAGGGCCCTTTCTTTTCTATTTCTGGTTAATGTAGTGAAAGGCCAGTTTATTTTTTTTATCTTTTTCAAATAACCAACTTTTTCTTTCATTAACCTTCTGTATAATTCTTTTATTATCAATTTCATTTAGTTCTGCTCTGACCTTAGTTATTTCTTTTCTTCTACTTGGTTTGGGATTGGTTTGATCTTCTTTTTACAGTTCTTTAAGATGATTCATTAGATTGTTGATTTGCAATCTTTCTGTCTTTTGCATGTAGGCATTTATGGCTATCAACTTTCCTCTTAAGACTGCTTTTGCAGTATCCTCCAGATTTTGGTAACTTGTCCCCCCTTTGTTATGTATTAAATAGTTCGAAGAATCTTTTGATTTTTATCATAATTTCCTCCTTGACCCAATAATTGTTTAGCAGTAGGTTGTTTAATTTCCATGACTTTGTGCAGAGTTGAGTGTTTCTGTTGTAATTGATTTCTTATTTTATTCCACTGCTGTCTCAGAAGATACATGGTATAATCTCTATTTTTTATGTCTGTTGAGACATGCTTTGTGTCCTAGAATGTGATCAATCTTAGAATATATTATGTGAGCTGATTAGAAGAATGTATATTCAGTAGTTTCGGGGTAGAATGTTCTGTAAATGTCTGTTAGGGCCATTTGGTCTAGAGTTCTGTTTAAGTGCATTGTTTCTTTGTTTTCTGCGTGGAGGATCCGTCCAATTCAGTCAGCAGGATTTTGAAGTCCCCAGCTATTATGATGCTGCTGTTTATCATTTTGTTTAGATCAAGTAGGGTTTGCTTTATAACTTGGGTACACTCGTGTTGGTTGCATAAACATTTATGACTGTTATGTCTTCTTTTTGCATTGTTCCCTTCACCATTATATAATTGCCATCTTTGTCTTTCTTTACTTTTACTGATTTGAAGTCTACGTTATCTGATATGAGAATGACTATACCACCTTTATTTTGGTTTCCATTTGCATGGAATATTGTCCCCCATCCCTTCACCTCAAGTCAGAATGAGTCCTTGTGGGTTAGATGCATTTCCTGGAGATGGCAGGCACTTGTCTTATTACTTTTATCCATTCAGCCACCCTAGGTCTCTTCAGTGGGGAGTTCAGCCCATTCACATTTATTGAAATAATTGATAAGTGGGTAGATTTCTGTTCATCCTTTCATGTAGAACTTTATTGCTTTGTTTTACCTCTTGGGCCATTGTGCTATCTAGGCTTTGGCCTTTAAGCTTTTGGGTGATTTTATACTGGTGGATGTCTATTGTGTTAATTCATGTATAATGCAGATCACAATAATTCCTGCAGGCAGGTCTAGTTATTAAAAATTTCCTTAATGTTTTCTTGTCTTGGAAAGACTTAATTTCTCCATCAAATGTGAAACTTAGTTTTTCAGGATACAAAATTCTAGGCTGGCAGTTGTTTTGTTTAAGAAGATTGAAGATGGGGCCCAACTCCCTTCTGGTTTGTAAGGCTTCCACTAAGAGGTCTAAGGGTTGGGTTTTCCCTTGTAGGTCAGTTGTTGCTTACATCTAGCTGCTTGTAGAATTTTTCTTTCATTTTGACTTTGGCCAGGTTGATTACTATGTGTCTTGGAGATGTTCTATTTGTTATGAATCTTCCCAGAGTTCGATGATCATCTTGTATCTTGATGTCTGGATCTCTGGTGATACTAAGGAAGTTTTCCTCAATAATTCACTAAAATAGATTTTCCATGCTTTTAGTGCTTTTTTCTTCTCCCTCAGGGATACCTATAATTCATATGTTTGTTCACTTTTCATAGTCCCACATATCTCTAAGTGATTGTTCTGCCTTTTTTGTTCTTTTCTCTTCCTCTTTAAATGATTGGGTTAGGTCAAGAGCCTTGTTTTCAAGCTCTGAGATTCTTTCTTCTACTTGCTTTAATCTCTTGCTGAAATTTCCTGCTGTGTTTTGAAAATCCCTGAATGACTCTTTCATTTTTTTTAAGTTCTATTGCATCTTTCCTAATTTTGTCCAGTTCTTTAGTGACTTTTTCATTAATGTCTTGAAATATTTTGGGGGTTTCTTCTGTTGTTTTTGAACTTTCCCCTTAAATTCCATTCATCTTATATGCCATCCATATTTTGAATTCCATTTCTCTCATTTTGATAATTTCCCTGTAGTTGGAGGTCAGTGCTGTAACTCCATTGTGATCCCTTGGGAGTGTTGATCTGTTTTGTTTTTTCATGTTGCCAGGGTTCTTTTGCTGTTTTGCTCTCATCTGATACCTATTTTCTCAACTCAAGGCTAATAGGTTTTCAAGGCTCCTGTTCCTTGCTGGAAATTCTCCTTCTTAGTTAGAGTAAGGGGAGGTCACTAGACGGTTCTCTTCCCCCCACCCCAGACTCTGTAATGTTGATGTGGCAGAGGAGGGGTGTGCGCAGTAGAAGCCTGTAATGCAGCTGTTCTAATTTTTCTGTTTTGCTGTGATTATCTCTGCTCAAGCCTGTGCTGAATGCTGTTTGGGTTGGGTGATGGGTTTCACCAGATAGTGGTAAAGTGTTCCAGTTGGGAGCTGGGAGAGACCCTTTTCACCGAGGCTGCTATTGTGGGGATTGCTCTACCCACGGTTTCTCTACAAAGGTAACTGCAGCAGCTGGATGCAGTCATTGTGGGTTCCCAGGAATTCTGTTTGCTCAAACCAGGTCACAGTGTACTGGTGGCTGAACGCTGGTGGGTCCCTGGTGAGGTGTTGGGCTTTGGAGCAGTTATGCCAGCTCTGCTGCGGTGGAGCCTTTGGGGTGGAGTCTTAGGGTCCAGGTGCAATGCTGGAGACTTGGGGATGGTGTCTCGGGCCTGGTGGTGATTCTGGAGGCACAGAGGTGGAGAGCCTCAGGCTCTGGTGTGAGAGCTTCAGAGCTAGGACTGGGGAGGAGCTAGAAACAGAGCTTCTGAGCAGGGTCAAGGAGCCAGAAGCAGGGCCATGTGGACAGTGAGGTGATCCAACCTGGATAGGGCCAAGCTGGCAGGAGGCATTTGAGGCCTGAATGGTAGAGCCTGGACCAAGCAAGTAGCAGGCTGTTTTCCAGGCTCAGGGGCCCCACAGATGCCAAGTCATGAAAGCAGATGTTGGATCTGGTGGCCCAGGGACCATGGAGCTCTCTCCACTCCCCACCAAAGACCTGCAGAAATGGTGACCGAATGCCTCTCATGTTGGAGCATGCTGTGCCTCAGTTAGTTCCCGTGCTCAGTTCCCCTTGCACTCTAGGGGAGAAGTGCTTGGCTTCAAGTCACCAGTTACTGCTCAGGAAACCACAAGTCAATTCACTCTGTCTCCAGCCTGGTACAGACTTCACACAGTGCATCTGAGAGCTCAGGATGGCTTTAGCTGCTGCCTGATCCCCACCATGCCTGTTGTCTGGTGCAGTGATTCTGCACAGACTCCAGGCAGGTCCCCGATCTGACCAAGCAGAGTGGGTGGTGTCTTGCAGTTCAGTTCTCACTGTGCCAGCAGAGCGAGCATAGCATCCCAGCATGCTTCTCTGTGAATTCACAATGCTGCTTCAGGGTTAAGCAATCTGTATGTAGGTAGCTGCTTGCAACTTTCACTTCTTTCCTTGGGAGTGGCATCCTGGCAGGCTGCTTCTAGTCTGCCATTTTTTTCCCTCCATCTTACCCTTCTTTTTTCTTTTAATCCTTTGTTGTTTTTGTTGTTGAAGTTACTTTTCCTCTTGGGAAATAAGACTAAATTTCCAACTATGGTAATAATTACATCCCTGGATCATTTATGTCTTTTATCGGAGATAATTATCTCTCTCCTTTCTCTCAATAACCTCTAAATGCTCATGTAGTGTTTATTCTAAGTCATGTATGCTGTATGCATATTTTAAAAATTGAACATTTCCTTTCTGATCCTCTTTGGAAGTAGATAAATTATAATGAGACAAAACATACACTTTAGTTATATCTTAAAAACCTGAATGCATATTACACAGTTCTACAAATTGATGGTGATCTTTGTGATCACAGAGAGATTAAACTCACCCAGTGCCTGATCATTTTCCTTTGGGAAACCCTCACTTTGATTTCAAGCTAATTTTGTCTCATAGGTTTTGCTATGTGAATGAAAAGGAAATGTTTCCACTTCAAGTAGTTCATTGCATTTGGAATCATTGAACATTCAAGTCCCAGAATCAAGAAATATCTTTAATTCTGATATTTGTGTGCATGGATATGGGTTTTGCTTTATAACTTGCCTTTGAATAGCTCATAATCTGAAAACTATTTGCCTATATGCCTGATTTTAAACCAGAATCACCACAAAAACAAAGAAAATTTCCATCAAATTTGAAGACTTTCAAGTTATTCTGCATTGTTTTGTCCAGATTTCCTGTTCCTTAAAGGGTGACCATGTAGAACAATTTATGAGAATGTATGAGTGTTTGGTGACTAGCAGTTCTATTTTTCCTCTCTTCATGGTATAGGAAAGAGGAGCAATTGAAATTGACCAATTTCTTGGCATGTGACAATAAAAAACTCTATGTCAACATGTAAAAAGGCAGAATAAATCTTTCTGATATAACAAATCCCTACTTTGATTAGTTTGATTTTTAAGGCAAACAGTACAATATCCAGCCTCATCTCTAGTTTGTACAGAAGGTTCATTTTCTCATTAACAAGGCAATTCAATGGAGTCATTCTTGTATGTTACTAATAATTTTAATACAGAGCTCTTAATTTTAACAATTTCTACCTTAGGAGCATCAATTTAATTGTACAGATATAGTTCCAGTAAGATTACAATATGCAAATTGTACTCCACAGTCTAATTAGTAATTTGATTTTTCAGTAGCTATAAAGTTATTAACGTTTTCCTTTGATAAGAATCTCAGTTTTTCTGACTACTATTTCCCTTGGTTGAAGCACAATAAAGCATTGACTTAAATTAATGATTCTCCATGGTTTTCAATTTACCCTAGTTTTGTCAGTAAAGATAGCCCAGAAAATGATCCCTTTTGGCTTCCACTACCTACCACCTCTCTACTCCCAACCCACTACAAAGTTATTTCAAAAAAGATAAGTTTGCTTAATTATGTGACTTTTTAATTGATGAGTTGAGACTACACACTTTTTCCTCTTTTGTTTACTTTGAGGAATATATCACTAGATGCATAAATTAATAACAAAATGAATAAGTAGGAAAGATAGCAGCAGTATCAGGCAGACTATTTGGTTGGATTTATTTATTTTTTGTTTGCTTGGAACCAAACCATAGGAGGAGAGGTAGCAAGAAGTTGTAGGATTACCTGATGACTACACTTTACTTGAGATGTTATCAACTCTTAAAGCAATGAATTTAAAATATCTACTAAGCTTGATTTGAAGAACCCTAATAGTATTTAACAGATGTAATTCCAGTTGGGGAGTACAGCTACTTGTATACTACTAATTAAGGAGTATTCCTTCATCATGTGGGGAAGCCTTCCTCTTTGATGACTTCAGAAGGGATGCATGTAAAGTAGTGCTCACCAGGGTGACACATGAGTAAATCAGCTCCCTGCCCAGGATTTGACAAATGCTTCCTGGTGAACCAATATATGGCACTAAAATTATAATAAAAAAAAAACAATAACAATGTTCCACATACATCAATCTGGTTATGTGTAGAGATAGAACTTTTCTATAAATACTGAAAATTTACTGGATGTTAAGTTTCCTATGCATTACAAATATTATATATTTGATCGGTACATTAATGCTATTATTCTACATTCATAATGAGGTCTTTAACTTCCATAATAATTTTCACTATCTATTATTTTCCTTTTCAGTTGGCCACACACAACAGTTTGAAAGGTATGCCAACTAACCTTGGTCCATATGGATGTCTTTATGCGAAATGTTTGTAAGCAAGTAAGGATCATGCATGATATACCTACAGAGTAACTGCAAGACAGTTAATGCTAAATATCATATGACATCAAAGCAATGGTTTCTTATTGGTCAAGAGATGGTTATCTGGATTCTATATTCTTTCCTAATTCAATGTGGTACAGAGGAGGTTATTTCCAAGTGACAGATTTCTTAGCATAAAAAAATATATGCTAAAGGAAGCAAGAATCTATATGATATGAGGGTTATTTTTTCATTAGGATAGAAAACACAAGTGATTCTTGGCCTGAAGGTGAGTCACAGATGGACAGGGCTCAGATGGCACATGAGGATACAGAAGTGAATAAGATTCCCTAGTGAGAATTGAAAGTGCATCTTGGCAAAATATAATTTGTCCCCTATATAGTGGGGTCATTACACATGACCCTTGCCCATTCTTCCATCTGGTTTTTATGTCAAATAGCATTAATTCAGCTTTTAGTGGTCTGATTCTCAACCAGTTGAAACATAGCAAATGTCTCAGACATATATTGAAATGTGCATGTACATGGTTGCACGTATAAATAATTATTTGAGAGTGGGTGGGGGCTAATGCTTACATCAGTGAAAAGAATAAATAGGTTATAGAAAAAGGCAAATCACTACAATAACAATATTCTAAGTGCAAGGGTAAAAAGAAAGCTCATTATTTAGAAGCCTTTACCAATATCTTTGTTATTTTATCATGAACATTGAACTCTTATCATTGAAAGAATGACCAGTCTTGGGGAAAAATGCCTGGGTAGGAAAGAGAAATTAAGAAGTTATTCAATGCTCACAAAAATACTGGCAGATGAATCACTTCTTAAAGGAAGAGTAGTTTACTTTTCTCAAGGAGAAAAAGCACCCAGAACTTAACAGTGGTCATATTTCTGGTCTCTAGATCATCTGACAGTTGATATAAAGCCAAACAATAATATCAAGGTCATGTTACTATTATTGCTCCAGGATTATTAAAAACTGGAAGGTGATTAACTAAAAATAATGTATTTGATTGAATTGTTTTCAGTCTCTGCTTATCTTTGTGCTTCATTTTTGATTCAATTTAAAATGAAATTCAAATCCATTGAGAGTCTCCTTAGACATAGGTTTATCCCAAAGATAGAAGTACCCACTTTATAATTGGATTTATGTGCTGATCAACCTGAAGGGGAAAATGAGCCCAAAAAGATTTTGTATGTTTTAATTAGTTATTTTGAAATTCTGAGAGAGCCTAATAATTGCCAACTCTTATTAAGGTGTCAAATAACTGACTGTAGAAGATAGCTCTTCAATGGTATCTCAGTCATCCAAGTAAATTATTTCCCCCCTAACACTCAAAGACTAAGTAAATAATGGGAAAAATTGACTGATATAATCAATTATTTCACAATATGCCATGTTTATACATGGACTGATAGTCATCAGTATTTGTTGCCTTCCCACTATATGTAAAGCCTTGTGATATGTACTATGGGGAGATAGATGAAATAGAAAATATACTCCCTCTTCTTCAAACTTTCAGTCTTGTATAGTTTTGTGACTTATATTTATGAGAAAATATACTTTGGGATTAATATCAAGCAAAATATTAATAAGCATGATAGGGTCCACAGTGAGAAGGGAAATGCTGAGACATAAAAATAAGTATTGGTCAAGGGTGGCTCAGCTTTCATGAAAGACTTTGGTAACTATATAGGAACTGAATGTTAAATGGAAGATAATATAGTCCCACTGATACTTTTTGAGCTAATAGAAAGGAACAGCAGAAAGCTATACTGGCAGTCCTTCAAATGAAAATATGCTCACTGCTGACATGGTCCACCTCATATCTAATGTGAACAGCTTGTGGAAGGTCAGAAGGAAAAAAAGATGATGCCAAATAACACAGGGATGCAACCAGATAGAGATCTTAATTAAAGCAACTCCACTTGGTTTTCTGTAAAATTCAAATGATAAGAAGCTACATACAAAGAAGGATAAATTGTTTCTATAATGAGGGTTCCTTTAAAAAATAACAACTTTACCAAGAATGTAACCTAACAGCCTAAGAGCATAGACTTTTGTCATACAACAATATATCCTTAACAGCAATTTTATTGAGAAATATGCTGATTTTGTGCTAACCGAACACAAATAATCACAAACATAATGTTCTTCTAGAGTTGGTACTGTGTTAAATAAATGCATTTGGTCAGTCATTTTTCCTTGTTAGCGTCATACTCCTGAATGTAGACAATTGAGAATACATGTAATTACAAACTATTCAACTAGACTAGCTCTACAAAACTATTTTTAAGCATTCATATTTCAATCAATAGTGCAGAAGGGAACTATGGTAGAAATATTTTCTATTCTGACTATATTTGCATATTTGTGTCATTTGTTTGATTCAAACCAATTAGACTACAGTTATCAATGAAAACCATATGGTGTACAAATAAAGCATATGAGACCAGTTAAACATCAAAAGCACATCATTTGCATAGTTAGAAAGGAACACTGACAGGGAAAATATTTATTATTCAAGGAATATACAATGTAATAGGAGGTACTATCGTATATTTTAAATCTATCTATCTATATATATATATATATTGAAGCATGATTACTCTTCAAATATTTGTCTATGTTGTACTAACTTGGGGCAAAGAGCATAGAAAATGAGTGATATGAGGAGCAAAATTCAGACAACTGTTTAAACAAGCTTGTGAAATATATTTTTCATAGGCAAATCAATGACAGAATGACCTTGTAAAATTTTATTGGAATTTCTAATTTAAACTTTTTTTTAGCAGGACTATTCCTGTTGACACTTAAGGACATAAACATCACTAACAATTATTCTCATGCCATTTTACTTCTTAAAAATTGACCTAAAATAAACATATAAAACATTTTATTAATATAACTTTCTTTACTTTGGGGGAACAGGCTATTTTTTAAACATATAACTACTACATTTAGGTCATCTAGGCCATACCCGTACATTAAGACAGATGGAGACTACGGCACACAGAATAATGGCCACCCAAAGATGCCTATTGTCCTAATCTCCAGAACTTGTGAATGTTAACTTACATAGTAAGTTACTTTGCAGATGTGATAGTAAGTTACTTTGCAGATGTGATAGTAAGTTACTTTGCAGATGTGATTAACATTCAGAATCTTGAGATAGGGAGAGTAGCCTAGATTATCTTGGTGGACCCAAGGTAATCACAATGGTCTTAATAAAACAGAGGCGAGAGGCTCAGGGTTAGAGTAAGAGATGGGATGATGAAAGCAGAAAGGTGCGTATATGTGAGTGAAGAAGAGAGGAGAGAAGAGAGAAGGCGAGGAGGAGGAGAGAGAGAGGAGAGAAAAAGAGAAGAGTAAAAGAGAAAAGAAAAGAAGTAGAGAAGAGAGGGAGAAGAAGAAGAGGGATAGAGAAAAGGAGAGGAAAGAGAGAAGGAAAGAGAGAAGGTGAGAGAAAGAGAGAATGATTTGAAGATATGCTACTGGCTTTGAATATAGAAGAGGCCATGAGGCAAGAAATGCAGGTACCTTGTAACAGCTGGAAAAAATAAGGAAATGGATTCTCCCCTAGAGCCTCTAGAAGGAACACAGACCTATTGATCCATGTTAGATTTCTTACCTCTTTAACTATAAGATAATAAATTTGTTTTATTTTAAGCCACTAAGTTTGCATTAATATGGATGAATACAGAGCTTCTGCCCATGAAAGTGCTAAATTACCACTTAAAACTTTTGTTGCCTCCTTAAGTTGTGCCCTTTTAATAGACATGTAGTCAGGGAGAGACTTGGTCACTTAAGCAACGCTTTTACATTGAGTCTTCCAGTACATCCATAAGTCCTCTTGTCCTGCTGAGATGGTCACTCATTATATTTTTCAAATGATTCTTCTTGGTCTGTAATGTATGCAACAATATACTGGACATCACAGATATTATATAAGCTGTTTCAAATATTCCAAAATTTTGTTTTGCTTATGTTATGTTATATGCCAAATTATTTTGCACCAATTGGTTTATGTTTGTCAAAGTATATGTGTATGATCAGATTTGTAAATTTGACTGTGTTCTAGCTTTGAGTAGAGTTATATTTGAAGTTAAATTAATTATTTAAAATGTGGTTCCTTAATACCAATGATACTTGTTTAACCAGTATTCTCCAGATTCCAGAGTCTTGAAAATGCAGAACTCAATAAATACTGGTTATAAATAATCAGTGAAATAATCCTGGAACTCAAACTGAAGAAATTTAAAATCAGGGTTAACGTCTTCAGAATTAACTGGTTATTGAAATGTGGGTAAAATATAAATAATACATAAAAAATCCAACTCTCATCATTTTATTGTTAATTACAGTACTGTACTAATTTATAATTATTTCTCTTATTCTCCTTAAATCTACATAAATTTTAATCCTTCAATATACTACTTGCATAAATGATGCAAACTGTTTTTCTTGCTGGATTTAGGCTTAGGGATTGAAGTCTCTTCTTGGAGAATTATGGGAAGTCTGGTGCCTCATAAAGAATTAATTCAGTGAGTACCCTTATCACTGAGATGGGTGAAGCAAAGACTGGACCAATGAGACAACCACTTTGAGAAAGAGACTTCTGAATTAGAAGGGAGATTGAATTAGAGGTGGCCTCTACGGTCCCTTCCACCTTGAAGAGCCTATGATTCTACTCTAGAACTTGAAGCTGGCCATCCACCTGGACCATAGCATAGTGAGCTTCAATGGTTCTGCTCTTTTCACCATGGTTTAACTATCTCTGTACCTTCTTATCAGTATGTTCCTGTAGACAGCCTTGCAGAAGAAAATTCTCATCATCGTTAATATATTCAACTCAGAAGGGATTCCCTTCAATTTGCTCTTTAACTTTTGCAAGACAGTTTCAGAATTATGAAATTACATCAGGTGCCAAGAACAGAATATTTTCCCAGGCAGAATGAAGAAAAAGTGAGACCATTGTTTTACAGTGGGAGCTCAAATTGAGCATTACAAAAAGCTACAGAGTATGTAAATTGGGATGTCATTCCCCTCTGGCCTCTGTCCTTGCCCACAAGTACATTCCTCAGAGAACACGTCATTTCATAGAAAATACATCATTCTACAATCACCGAATCAGAGAAAGCTAATGGATATTATCTTTGATCAAAATAATACAGCGTACCTCTCTTTCTCTTTTGAGATGGAAATTCTTGGTACAAAAATTATTCATGAAGAGGGTGTAGTCTCAATTCAAGGAAAAGATTATGTTATACAAAGTATCCTCATTTGTGTTTAAGTCCAGGGGGTTGTTTGGGAAAAAATTCTGAGCAAAGGTTGTCCATGTCTAAAAACCAAAGAGTTTCTATATGTTTTGGAATGTTTACAATCTTTATATAATTTATTTTTTTTTCATCACACAACTGTCAAACTTGTTTGAATAAATCAGTATATCAAAACTCAATGTAATTATTTCTCAATTAATTACATTGATACAGCAAAAACCTGGCTGTTAAAATCCTGCAATTTCCCTCCCCACCAAAGTTTTCCATGCTTCTGCTCATGAAAGGTTAAACTTGTCATTGGAAAGCAAGCAAAATTAATTGAAAAAAATAACACAACTAAAATCTCTTTAGGGTAATCTGAGCACTGACACAGTAGTAACTAAGGTCCCTTCTAACTCCAACCACCTATGTATGTGGAGAAGCTGCCATTTAAATGTTTTACTTATTCTAGTATGTTACATTATTTATAGTATATCATATATCATATTATTAATATATTAATTATTATAATTATCAGAGTACCCAAGAACTCTGTTATTTTACATTGTTAGTGCAGCTTTATTTAGCCTTTCATTACTGACACAAACTTACATATGTAAGCCACATGTTAATATTACATTTACTTAGTTTTTATTGAGAGTTTTTCCTTTACAAATTTAGTTTAAAAAGTCACTCTGAGATAAAAAAGAAACGAGATATCTATAGGGTTCTTAATTTAATAGCCATACCTATAGCAGGCTAAGGAGGGTCTGAGGACCCATATTCTTTCTGTCACTACTGTAAATAGGAAGAGGTGGAGGCTAGCAGGGTTGGCCAAGTCTGATTAGAGAAAGCCATGGTTAGAGAAAAATACTGACTTATCAATCTTCTACACAGTAGAAGTCTCTTTCTCTTTATGAGCAGTCTCTCTCCGGGGGCGGGGGAGAGGGAGAATATATTCTGAGAAAAAAAATATATGTATATTCCTATGTTATCAGGCACAAAATTAGAAACTGAGGCTCAAGGAGGTTAAGTGATTTATAGATCACAAAGCTAGTGAGTAGCAGAGTAGCAGAACTAAATTTGAACCTAAGACTTCACAATTGAAAGCCTTATTTTCTACTCAAAACAACACACCCATCTAGGGCCAGTTTGAGATTTTAGGAACTGAGTTTCTAATTTACATACAGCAAAATTCACTTTTTGGTTCATGAGTTTTGACAAGTGCATAGAGCCATGTAACCAAAACCACAATCAACATAGAGAACAGTTCCATCACCACCACCCCCTCCCAATTTCCTCATGGTACCCCTTTGGAGAGAAACCTTTTCCACATCTTAATACTGACAAAGAGGAAGGAAGGAAGGAAGAGAGGGATGGAGGTAGAAAGAAGGGTGGATGATTTTTCCCCATTCCCCAGTTCTCAAGTGAACCTTTTCCTTGGTCCTCAGGCCATAGAGAGACAATGTCTGTAGGAGTTTTCTGTGGATCTCTGCAACTTGGATTAAAGCTGAGAGATAAAGGAGAAAAACAAGAAACAAAGAAATAGGGAAGGCATCACTGTACTTGTCCCTTGCATTTTGATTTCTCTCTCCAAAAATCTTGTCATTATTCATTATTTAATTTTCAAAGTACTCAGGTAGTTTTTTTTTTAATATTCAGTCCATTATCAGATGTGTAGAGAGCAAATATTTTCTCCCATATTGTAGGCTGTCTATTCACTCTAATGATAGTTTCCTTGGCTGTGCAAAAGCTTTTTAATTTGATCCATATCCCATTTATTTATTTTGGTTGCTGCTGTGATTGCTCTGGAGGTCTTCTTCAAAAATTTTTTGCCTAGGCCAATGTTTGAAAGGGTCTTCCCAACATCTTCATCTAGAATTCTTAAGGTTTCATGCCTTAGGTTTAAGTCTGTTATCCATCTTGAATTGATTTTTGAGAGAGGTGAGAGGTGGAGATCCAGTTTCAATCTTCTGCATGTAGCTATCCAGTTTTCCCAGCACCATTTATTGAAAAGAGATTCTTTTTCCCCAGTGTATATTGTTGTCTGCTTTGTCAAAGATTAGATTACCATATGCAGATGCCTTTGTCTTCGGATTCTCAATCCTGTTCCAAAGGTCTATGTCTCTATTCTTGTGTCAGTACCATGCTGTTTTAGTTACTATAGCCTTGTAGTACAACTTGAAGTCGGGTAAACTGATACCTCCCAGTTTGTTCTTTTTACGTAAGATAACTTTGGCTATACGAGGTCTTCTCTGGTTCCATACAAAGCGTAGAATTATTTTTTCTAGATATGTAAAGAATGATGATGGTACTTTTATAGGGATTGCATTAATTCTGTAGATCACTTTAGGTAGTTTGGACATTTTAATGATATTGATTTACCAATCCATGAGCAAGGTAGATTTTTCCATCTGTTTACATCTTCTATAATTTCTTTTCTTACTGTCTCATAGTTCTCCTTTTATAACTCTCTCACATCTTTTGTTAAATATATTCAACAAGAAAAAATCAAACAACCCCATCAATAAATGGGCAAAGGAAATGAACAGAAACTTTTCAAAAGAAGACAGAATAATGGCCAGCAAACATATAAAAAAATGCTCAACATCTCTAATCATTAGAGAAATGCAATCAAAACCACAATGAGATATCACCTAACCCCAGCGAGATTGGCCTCTATCAAAAAATCCCAACACAACAAATGCTGGTGAGGATGTGGAAAGACGGGAACACTCTTACACTGCTGGTGAGACTGCAAATTGGTGCAACCTCTGTGGAAAAGAATTTGGAGATACCTCAAAGAGCTAAAAATAGAAATACCATTTGATCCAGAAATGGCAAAATTAGGGATCTACCCCAAAGAGCAAAAGACATTCTATAATAAAGACATCTGTACCCAAATGTTTATGGCAGCACAATTCACTATTGCAGGATGTGGAAACAACTCAAGTGTCCATCAATTCATGAGTGGATTATTAAAATTTGGTATATGTGTACAATGGGATCTTACTCAATAATAAGAAACAACAGTGATCTAGCACCTCTTATATTTTCCTGGATTGAGTTTGAGCCCATTATCGGCAGTGAGGTATCACAAGATCGGAGGAATAGCCTCCACATGTACTCACTGTCAAATTGGCACTAACTGATCAACACTATGGTGCTCACACGGTAGTAATATTCTCCAGGGATTAGGGGGTTTGGGGGGTTAAACTCACAACTAATGGACACGAACACGGTAAGCATTGTAGAGGGGAAGGTCATGCCTCTAAATCTTGTTTGGGTGAGGCAAAGACATAAAATGTAACTAGAAGATATATGCACTTCTGTGTTTATTGCAGCATTATTCACAATGGCTAAAATGTGGAATCAGCTTAAGTGTTTATCAAGGGACGAATGGATAAAGAAGATGTGGTATATGTACACAATGGAATATTATTTAGCCATGAAATATAAGGAAAATTTGTCATTTGCAGAAACATGGATAGATCTGGAGGACATTATTTTAAGTGAAATAAACCAGGCACAGAAAGACAAATATTGCATTTTCATACTCATATATGGGACCTAAAAAAAATTGATCTCATGGAGGTAGTGAATAGAATGGTGACTACTAGAGGTTGGTAAGGGTGGTGGGAAGGGGCAATGAAGAGGTGTTGGTTAATGTGTAATACTGTTAAATAGAAGGAAAAAGTTCTAGTGTTCAATAGAGCAATAGGGCAACCATAGTTAACAAAAATTTTTTATATTTCAAAATAGCTAGAAGTTTTCAAATGTTTGCAACATAAAGCAATGATGAATGTTTCAGGTGAATCATGTCCAAATTACCCTGATTTGATCATTATATGTTTTATGCTTGTGTCAAAATATAACATGTACTCCATGAATATGGACAATTATTATGTATCAATAAAAAATTAAAAAAAATTCAGTCCATACTTCTTAGTAGTAATCAATGGGAGAGAGAGAGAAGCTGTAGTGAGCTTACCTCAATTTCATCAACATAGAAAGTCCAGTTTGAATTTAGGAAGGGAACATGGATGGCTTCTTGAAATAGTTCAACTCCAAAAGTAAAAAGGTTCTACAATTATTTAGCCTAGAATAGTACAAAATGCTCTGCCAATGACACTTAAAGAGCCATACACTAATTAAGCCCTCAGCAATAACAAGAATATACAGTTGAGCAGATTAACCTTTACCTTACAGCTGAATTCTAACAAGGAATATGACGTTAAGATTAGGTTTGAGATGTCTGGCCAGTAATGAATGATATTTTGGATTCGTCATTTGTTCTGAGGTAGAAAGTTCTATAAATAAAAGATCAGGGCTCTGCCATGTGTATGGGGCGTAGAATATCTTCAGGGTGCCTAAGAACCCTGTTGTTTTATATTGAATTCAAAAGTTTTGGTCCACTCAATTATTTCTGCAGACTAATTTGATATCTGTATATCCATACAAAGAATGTATCAGAAAGAAAATTGTGCTTCAGAAGATATGATTGCCCTCTAGTGGGGGTCACCCAAACTACAGATCATACTTCCCAAGGTCTCCAGGAAGCTCTGAGGAAGAACTTGGCAAAATCAACTACATACAGTAAACTTCAAGGACTCTATGATCATTGTAAGGATGCAAAATTATATTGGATGTTTGATTTTCTTTTCTCTACATTTTTCTTAATGTAATTTATTGAACACTATATATAAAAAATACAGCCATTTCTATATGTAGCTTATACCATTATAAATAAGATATTTTATTTTTATACTAAATCTTAAAAAAATCCAGTATTCACGTTAGAACACATCTTAATTTTGACTGGCCACATATCGAGTGTTTAATGACTAGCAACATGTAGCTAGTTGCTACCATATTGGACAGCATGGCTTTAATCAGTTTTAGCTATTAATTTTTTAAATTTTTCTTGCATATAAACATTACACTGAAATATTTTATTAGATTGTGAAAATATTCTAGTTGTTTTTCTGTTTATATTGGTAACACATAATCTATAAATTACAACAATTTTAACTTCTATTTAAATACATAACAATTTATTATCTTGTTCTAATCTATTGCATTGGATAGAACCTAGGGAAAATTTTGTTTTTACTGTGGTATGAACACTTAACATGCAATCTTACCCTCTTAACAAATTTTTAAGTGCATGATACAGTGTTGATAAACTATAGGCACAGTGTTGTAAAGCAGATCTCTGAAACTTGCTCATCTTGCATAACTGAAACTTGATACCCATTGAACAGGCAGGCCCTGGCAGCCACTATTCTACTCTCTGCTTCTGTGAGTTTGACTATTTTAGATACCTAATTTAAGTGGAATCTTAGACTGGCTTATTTCCCTTGGTATAGTGTCCTCAAGCTTCATTCATATTGTCACATATGGGAGCTTGTTTTTTTTTTTTTTCCTTTTAAGGCTAAATATAATCAGCTGAGAAAGTTGAACCTGAAATAAGGAATATAGATCATTGGAAATGGTATGTGGATACATATGAAAGGCTACTTTTACTTCCTTTAATGCCTAATTTAAGACAAAAATTATAAATTTATACTGTGATGTTAACTAAATTTGTACATATATATGACAACTATAGCACAAAGGACAACGAGGGGACAGTAAATGGAATTATACTACTACAATATTCAGACATTTTATGTGAAATAATCTAACATTATCATTAAGTAGACTGTCATGAAGTAAAGATGTTTACTGTAATTCTGAGCAAACACTAAAAAATAATAGAAAGAGCTATTGCTAATAAGCCAATAAAGAAATTAAAAATGCCATAAAAGATCAATAGAGAAACAAACAAAAACAGATGAGACAAATAGAAAGCAAATAGCAAGATGGTAGATCTTACAGGAAATATAAATAGACTAAACTCTTCATGGGAAAGGCTGATATTGTCGGACTATATACAAAAACAAAATCCAACTATATATTGCCTAAAAGAGGCATGTGAAGAGACAGATCAATTGAAAGTAAAAGGATGTACAAAAGTATATCATGCAAACAGTAATTATATGAAAGCAGAACCATTGATATTAATATAAGATAAAGTAGACTTTTAGACAAGGAATATTACAGAGATAAAGTGGAATGCTTCATAAAGATAAAAGGATTGCTTCATTAGGAAGAAGTAACAATTATAAATGTGAGTGTGTGTAATAATGGAGCTTTTGACTACAAGGAGGAAAAAACTGACAAAGTTAAAAAAAGAAAGAGAAAAAAATCACAGAGATAGTTGGAGAGTTTAATTCTTCATTAAATTATTGGAAAAATAAAGAGCTGAAGACACAGCTGAAGCACCTGCTCACGTTCTGTGAGCATAGAACACCATCCTCTATATCAAAATATATACATTGAATTAGAGACCATTATATGGCTATGTCCCTGTGGTAAGCTGATTAATATATCCCTCACAAACAATATTTCCATGTCAGAATCTCCAGAACCTGTGAATGCTAACTTACATGGCAAAAGGGACCCTGTAGTTGTGATTAAGGATCTTGGGATGGGGAGATTATGTTGGATTATCAAATTAGACCTAAATGTAATCACAAGGGTCCTTATAAAAGGGAGACAGAGGGATATTTGACTACAGAAGAGAAGAAACTTACGTGATGATGGAAGCAGATATTGGTGTGATGCACCTTGATGATGGAAGAAGGGACCACAAGCCAGTGAATATAGATGACCACTAAGAAGTTGAAAACAGATTGTCTTGTCAGAACCTCCATAAAGAGCCGGCCCTCTCAACATCTTGACTGTAGCTCAGTGAAACTGAATTAGACCTCTGACTCCCAGTGCTATAAGATAATAAATTTGTGTTAAGTCACTAAATTTGTGGTAATTTGTTACAACAATGATAGGAAAGTAATACAGCCTCCAACTTAAGAACACGTCGGTCTGGAAACAAGGGGTGAAATCAGAAATAACTACAATTACCATCACTTCTCTAATAATCCACTGAGAAACTTTGTATTTTCTGTCCTCTTATCTCTGGAGTACAGCACCCTCTGCAGAGAGGAACATGCTTGCAAGGAGACACAGAAAAGATCTCATTGAACCATAAACCTTGACTGCCTCCTGGCATACTTTGGGCTCCTGAAAGGCAAGAAGGAAGTCACCATCAAGTCTTGGGGAATTGACCCTTATTATCAGGAGTAGTTATGGCTGCTATTATGCAAATAGGAGAAATATGTGTGAAACTCAGTTAAATCACCTTGAATACCTCTTGGTACCACCTACTAAACCATCAAGACCAGAAGAGGTAATTAGTTGAGTGGAGGAAGGAAGTGATGCATTTCAACTGTAGCCTCAAATACAACTTCAACAAAAGGGACTGTAGTTTGTCACACAAATCTTCCTGCTCTACATTTGTGCTTAGGAATAGAGCCCACTAAAATTGTGGGGTAGCTGCTTCACAAATGTGTATGGATAAATGGATGATCAAAGTGTAAGGGGTGGAATGTGGCAGAAACAGAAATTCACTGCTCACATCCCATTTCAAGAAAGGACTTGCTACAAAATGCAAAGAGTATAATTAGTTAACAGCCTTTAGCTGTCACTTCCTACAGGGTATATCGCAAATTTCGAGATGAAATTATACTCTTCTCAAGGCTAACCTGGCCAATGACTAAGAAAGATGATGGTTCAAGGAACTAACAGGCTTTTTTCCAGTATGGGCTTCCTATAATAAGCAATCTTTGCTGTAAAGTTCTCAATTGATCAAGAAGAAACTGTGTCATGCCTGCATGGTGGTGCAATGGCTCTGACTGCTCAATCCTGTTGTGTTCATTTTACCCCTCAGGTATTACTCCTTAATAAATCTTTCATACTTCAGCACTTGCTTCCCAGACATCTCAACCTACATAAACTTTATGCCAGTTATTGGAATAATTTGGTCTAATGGAAAAGTTCTTGAAAAACACAACTTACTAAAATTGAAATAACATAAAATAGAAAATCTAGATGGCCATATGTATATTAAATGAATCAAATTAATTGTCAAACAAAATTCTCTAAATGGAAACTCCACAAAGAGATGGTTTCATTGGTGAACTGAATCAAGCATAAAAGGAAGAAAATTATACCCATTTTTCATAAAATCTTTTAGAAAATAGAGGAGGAAGGAACACTTTAAATTTGTTTCATGAATCTATTACAATCTTGATTCCAAAATCTGATGAATACATTATGAGAAAAGAAAATTACAGACCAATAACCTTGATGAAAATGGATACTTAAGTATTAACAAGTATTAGCAAATCAAATCCAGCAATATATAAAAATAATACAACTTGACCACACAGAGATTATTCTAAGAATCCAATATGGAAATTCCAATATTGAAAATCAATCATTATTATATAACACATAATACATACTCACAATATTAACTGAATATAGTAGAAAATATGATTATTTAAATATAAGCAGAAAAAGCAATTGAGAGAACCTAACACTCATTCATAATAAAAACTCTTGCCAAAGTAGGATGGAAGAGAACTTCCTCAATTTGATAAAAGGCATTTATATAAAACTATAGTTAACACCCTAGTTAATGGTGAAATACAGAATACTTTCCCTCTAAGACTGGGAAAATGTCAAGGATATCCGTTATTGCCTCTTCTATTTAACGGTGTTCTGGTGGTCATAGCCAATGCAATAAGATTAGAAAAATAAACAAAAGTCATATGTATTAGACAGGAAAAAATAAACTTTTCTCTATTAACAGGTAATAGGTTTGTCTATAAGGAAATTTCCAAGGAAGTTGCAAAACATTAACTAGACTTGATAAGTGAACTTAGAATAGAGACAGGACATAAAGTCAATATAAAAATATCTAAACTATTATCATATATTGCCAACAAATTGGAAAATGAAATTATGAAATAAAGTATTTTTCTATAACATCAAAAAGCATGAGGGAAAAATATTTTCTAAATATAGCTCACAAAAAATCTAGACCATATAAATATCCTATAACTCTATAGTAAAAAGACCAACAACACAATAAGTGTGCAGGCAAGGTATGGAAACAAACATTTTAGAAAGGAAAATATACAAACGAACAGTAATCACGTAAGAAAATGTTCGACACCATCAGTCATCAGAGAAATGCAAATACAAGTATACACATATGAATGGCTAAAATTAAGAGATTGACAACATCAAATGTTGTAGAGTTTATGGAGAAATTGAAATTTATATATTACTGGTGGGAATGCAGTATAACTACTTTGGAAACCAAGCTGAGAAGAGAAAGACATATCTACACTATGACCCAGCCATGAGAGTCCTATATGTTTATCCTAGGTAAATAAAAATATATGGCAACAGTAAGATTTTTATGTGAATGTTCATAGCAACTTCATTAATTACAGCAAAACCCTGAAAATAACACAAATGTCTATCAATATGAGAATTGGCAGAAAATTGTGTATATCCATAAAATGAAATTATACTCAACAACAAATGAATGAACAATTGATGCATGCAATAATATAGATAAACTTAAAAATATTATGGTAAGTGAAAAAATCCAGAAATAAAATATTATAATTACATTTATAAATGTTTTAGAAAGGCAAACTAATCTATGGTTAAAAATCTGGACAATTATTGCCTTTATAGGGCAGAATTTGATTGCAAGGATACACAAGGGAATGTTTCTTGGTGTTGGAAATATTTTATATCTAGAAAGGCATGTTGGATACATGGTTGTGTATATTTATCACATGTGCATTCCAACTGTGCAGTTCTCTGTAAGAAAATAGTGAACTCTAGTTGGTAGGTTGGTAAGTTTGCTTTTCACAACAGAATGTTCAGAAATCCTTAGGTTATTTTTTAGGTATTCTAGGTTTCAGCAAATGAATAAATATATTGAGGATATAAAACCAGATGTCTTATTGTTGGAGAAGATAGTTACAATTATAGATAGTGGGAAATAGAAGGAAAAGTGTGGTATTTTATTTGAATTGACTTTATCAGTATGAATTCATAGTATAAACTCTGTTCGCTGAGATAGGCTAAACAAAATCAGCACACCTACCACCCAGATCATGGCATCTAAAAGAAATCGAGATGCTTTGATGAAATGGTTGATTCCAAGGCTGAGTCAGGAAAAGTAGAAGATGAGCTTTTTAGTGCCTAAAATTAATGAAGTATTCAATAATTTGGGTTATATCACAGGAGATACTTCTGAGATTGGCTAGTTCTGAGGTAATTTGAGCATCAAAATGAACAATGGTGTTAAGGTATTGTAATATTTGAATGAAATAAAAGTTAATAATCCCATACTCACAGAAACATACATAGATAAATGAGTGAGGGGTAAGGCAAAGCTCTTCCTCAAAGTAGGATGTCAACTAATAAATGTGTAACTGTACCTGAATGTTTATAGCAGCACAATTCATAATTGCAAAGGTGTGGAAACAACCCAAATGCCCATCAATTCATGAATGGATTAGTAAAATGTGGTATATGTATACCATGGAGTATTACTCAGATATAAGAAATAACAGTGATATGGCATCTCTTTGGTTCTCCTGGAGAGAGTTGGAACCCATTCTATTAAGTGAAGTATCCCAAGAATGGAAAAATAAGCACCACATGTACTCACCAGAAAATTGGTTTCCCTGATCATCACCTAAGTGCACGTTTGGGAATAACACCAATTGGGTATCGGACTGAGGTGGGGGGTGGGGCGAGGGGATGGGTGTATACCTACATGATGAGTGTGATGCACACTGTCTGGGGAATGGACACGCTTGAAGTTCTGACTCGGGGAGATGGGGTGGGGGCAGGGATGGGTGTATACCTACATGATGAGTGCGATGTGCACTGTCTGGAGAATGGACAGGCTTGAATCTCTGACTGGGGGGCATGGGCGGGACATGGGCATATATATAACCTGAACTTTTGTACCCCCATAATAAGCTGAAATAAATTAAAAAATAGCTAAATAAAAAAATGTGTAAGAAATGATGGAGTCAATGGATGTTGAAAGAAGTGTGAAAGATGAGGAATAGGAAAAGTAACTCTTTACAAAACACTTATGAATTACAAAGGGATAGATGATATTACAATGAAGAATCTGGTAGATACGACCTTCACCAAGTGGCCAAAATTACCTAATAAAGGGACAAATAGATATGTGCCTCCTTATATGATGTGCTGAGAAGGGAACTTCTTCACTTCTGGGGTATTCCTCCCATAGATGCAGTACCTAAATTTAGTGAGAAAATATCAACAAACCCAAATAGAGGGGTATTCTGCAAAATAACTGGTCTATACTCTTCAAAATGGTCAAAGTCAAGGAATTAAAAAAAAAATAAGCCAAGAAATTATTTCAGACTAAAGGAAACTAAAGATACATGGCAACTAAATGCAATGCCTGATTCTTGACTGGCTCTTGCACAAGGAGGAAAAAAAGCTATAAATGACATTATTGAGGCATTTCACACTTGGATTTTTATTATAAATTAGATAATATTGTATCAATATTAAAAGTCCTGATTCTTATAATAACTTTGCTGTGGTCATGGTGTTTATGTAAGTGGTGTCTTAGAGAAAAGACACAAATATTTAGAGGTAAATGAGCGTGTGTACAACTTATTCTCACAGGATGGGTGTGTGTGTGGGGGAAAGACAGAGAACAAGAACAGGAGTGGGAGAGCTCCCATTTGAGCAGGAGAAAGCATGTACACACAAATGATGGGATGAAAGGTAAACAATAGGAGAATTTGTGTAAAGCATAGTCAGAATTTTCTTGTACTATTCCTGCAAATTTGAAATAGTATCCCCCCAAAAATGTTACTCCCTCCAAGAAATATATGGTGCTGTGAGAGCATAAAATGGAGAGGCATACACTAATTTGGGGTGGTTAAGAACACTTTTTCTGAGGAATTATTCATGGTCTGGCCCCTTTGGGTCAGGCATAAGTCCTGGATATTCACAGCCCTCATTTCATGCTGCCAAGATATCACTAAATTATTCTCACTTTTGGAATGTTGTCAACATTTGAGGTGTCAACAAAAAATGAATTTTTATAGCTGAAAAAAATAGAAGTGATTTAATGTAAGAAAATGATACTATTTTACGGAAGTAAATTTTTACCCAAAAGAATTCTACTTGGCCACATCATAATCAATATTTAATAAAAAGAACAAGATAGACTTGAGATTTCATGATCTCATTTATTCTATGACTTACCCTTTATATCTGATAGGGGTTATTCTTATCACAGTGTGGTTGATGGCTAAAAACCACCCATAGATGTAGACATGGGCAGAACCAACTTTGTGTAAGCAGCAGAAGCTAGAGAGTTGTCCTAATGAGTGGTTTCTCAACCTGCTATTCATTAACTCCTTCCTGGATATTTGGTGCTAGAGTTCAAATGTTGTTCCAGAAGCTATGGGAGATGAAAGTAAACATGAAAGGATTTTTGATTCCCCAAAATTGGGAAGTCTAATTAGAACAACAGAAATACACACACACACACACACACACAGAACTGACATATTAACACAAAGCACCACCACCACCGAGTTGGGATTCCTGTTATGAGTTAGAGCTGGTATGGTAGTTTACTTTGCCAGCTAATGCTAATCTGGCTGTGACCCTGGCAACAGATATCCTTGAAAGGGAATTCAAGAACCACTCAGAATTGTACCACTGAAGCATTCTGTTCTGCTTGCCTAAAATATTTACCATTCCAAGGAAGGATGCCTTTTTCAGTCAGAGATAATCCAGAAAGGGAAGCAGATGTGGGGAGTGGGAAATATATTGTCAGCACCTGAGAAAAAACTTCATGAGTTGCTTGAACAGTATTTTTTTTTTTTTGCTTGAGCAGTATTTTAATGTTGTAATAGTTTAACTTACATTCTTTTTCTAATCTTTCCTAAATTACATTTTTTTGTTGCTACATAGTATAATATTTGTACCTATTTATGGGGTACAGGTGATATTTTGTTACATGCATAGAATATACAATGATCAAGTCAGGGCACTTAGGGTATCCATCAGCTTTATCATTTCTATATGTTGTTACAATTGTCAGCAAAAGAGAACAAATATTTCGGACACTGGTACTCTCCCAAATCATAAGCAAAAACATAAGTAATCCTTCAAGAATATTGTGAGTCAGGAATATGAAAAATTCTAATAAAATATTTTAAATATTGTGGTGCTAGAATACTTGATTACATGTAAAAAAAAATCAGAAAAAAAATTAAGAAATAACCCACACATGATTTTTTGCTTTTGTGTTTCAATCAAGTCTAAAAAACTATGTTAGAGGCTTTAATAAGTTATCTTATTCATCAGAGCAACTCTGTGAGGATATATTATTAACTCCATTATACAGATAAAGAAACTGATGCACAAAGTGAATAAAAAACTTTTCAATATCCCATAGCATATAAAATTTATATACATGTAGATATAGCCTCTTACTCTTATGAAAATAACTCTTTGGTTAATGAAATAAATGTTCCTTTCACGTTTCTAAACAGGGGAGATTTGCTTCACTTTTATCTCCAATTTTTTTCTTATAGAATAAAATTAAAAGCACATAGGGAATGCCTATTCATTTCCTCCCCCATTAATTTTTTATAATTATGCCATTTTATTTACTCAATGAATATCTTCTAGCTTCTTTTTCATCTCTTTACATATATTATCAGAACTCTCTTGCCTTGAAAAATTATTTTCCTTTAAGCTCCTGAAATGATAAATTGTATTCTGGCTTATTGAAAGAACTTGCAGATAATGGTTTCAAGCCACTCTTGGTAATCCTTAAGGAATTGTGAGGAAAGACAGAAATGATGGAACAGTTATATGATAGGCAAATCAAGTCATCATTTGCATAAAGAACTAGCAGAAAGCATATTCTGCAGGCTACAGCCCAATGTACTATATTTGACAATAATACTACACACATGTTTAATGGATTGTTGGAGAGATATCTTGAAAGTATTTAGAAAGATGTAGAGTGAGCACTAATGGACAATAATAACAAACCCTGCAGAAAAACTCATTTCTTTTGTTAGGAAGCAGACTCCTACTGGAGAGTAAGTATAACTCTTATCATCAATATCTCTGACCCTGCACTCTATCCATTCCATGTACTGCCAAATTAAATGGCCAGTTTTATATAAGAGTTTGCATAATTCCAATGTTAATAACAAATCAGAAGAGAAACACAATATTAAAACTATATTCCAAATGAGAACTGTTTATAACTCAGTTTGTCCATAAGAATCTTGAACGTGATCATTAGCTACAGAAATGTGGCTCCTTTGCTTGGGTAGGATAGTACTGGTCAGCATGAATTTAACAAGTTGTTTAAGATAAAACAATTCAAGACAATTTAGGGATTTATTGACTCCTGAAACTAACGTAGATTTAATCAGGAAAATTCTATATCCATGTGATCTATAATTGCTTTTCAAACTGCTATAGCATTTCTAAATCAAGGCCTGGTTGTTAATTAATATGTGAAAATAAGAATGATATCATTCTATCTCCAAATTGTTTCCATCGTAGTCTGTGTTGCAATTCTACTTAAGAAAGGATTTGAAACATTCATGAATGTCTTTAAGGCGAATAAGCAACTCATTATTTTCATACTGTGGAGAATCGAAATGTAAAAATCCTAAATCTGTAACTCCATTTTAGGATCTTGTCAAGTTTCCTCCAAGACATTATAGAATTACTGACAAATCCCTATGGAAGCAATTTCTATTAATGCAGCATTAAAGTATTCTACTGACAGAGAGCCCCCTTACAAAGCCAGCATTGAATGTCGGGGAACAGGATCAGCATATCCTTGTAACAGACTATATTATATCAGGTTTTTCTGTATATAATTGCTACTCTAAAGGCCTTTGAAAACATTACTTTCACCTCTGGTTATAAAAGTAATACTAAAGAAAAATGTAACAGTGAGAAAAATATTAAAACAGAAAATGCCTATAGTTTGATGACCCAAAGATAATAAACAATATAATTATATGTTTTTGCACTGTTGTCTCTATTTTAATGTATAAAATACCTACATTTGTCTACAATGTGGGATCCTACTCTGTAAACTTTTTCACTTAACAGTACACCATCACCATATTCACATGACATTAGATGTCCTTCTAAAATATTTTTGTAGCTTTATATGTGCATATGTTTAAGGTCATAGCTGAGATTTATGGTCTAGCTGAAACTGCATAATGCTTCATTTTGATTGTTTAATTTACATGCTATGATTCAATCTTTTGGAGAAGACTAGTGATTTTTGTTATTTGAACCTAAAATATTCTCTCTTCAAATATTTTTTCTACTTAGTTCATAACTTATATATAATTTTTACCTGTCACCAATTTTAGCACTAAGATGTAAAAGACCTTGAAGTAAATGAATTATCTCAGAGAATTTTTAAAAATGAATATAATTTTTCTATCCAAATAATCTGAGAGAGCATGTACACACCAAGTATTCCTTGCTGCTCTGTGACTTTTTCTCTAGAGGAACAGCATAATTCAGATATGTAACATTTAGTTTTAATGTAATTATTGTCATTTCATGGATAGCAAGAAAGGAACTTCCCATTCATCATTATCCATATCATTCATGGATATTCTTAAATATACATGACATGAAGATAAAAATCACAAGAGTATGAATAAATGACTAGAAGAGACTTTTTTCCTGAGATATTCAGTATACTTTCAAATATATTCATCTTGTCCCCTCTTACATAATTTGTGCAAAAGCATGGAATATTTTTTAATACTCAAAATTGAAACACAACATTTGATCTGTCAAACACTATAATTTAATGATTATGTTGACAGGTGCTGGATCGGGGAGCTGAGTCATTCTATAAAAAAGACATCTGCACTCGAATGTTTATAGCAGCACAATTGACAATTCCAAAGATGTAGAAACAACACAAGTGCCCATCAATACATGAGTGGATTAATAAAATGTGGTATATGTACACCATGGAGTACTACTCAGCTATAAGAAACAATGGTGATATAGCACCTCTTGTATTTTCCAGGATAGAGCTGGAACCCATTCTACTAAGTGAAGTATTCCAAGAATGGAAAAATAAGCACCACATGTACTCACAATCAAATTGGTTTTAACTGATCAACACCTAAGTGCACATATAGGAATAACATTCATCGGGCATTGGGCAGATGGGAAGGGGGAGGAGGGGATGAGTATCTACATACATAATGAGTGCAATGCGCACTGTCTGGGGGAGGGACATGCTTGAAGCTCTGACTTGGGGGGAGGGGGACAAGGGCAATATATGTAACCTAAACATTTGTACCCCCATAATATGCTGAAATAAAAAAAAAAGAAAACTACTTAAAATTGAAAAAAAAAAACACAACAAAAACTAACCTAATGTGTGGAGAGGAGGACGTAGGATCTGAAAGCATTTGGCAAGTAGTAGGAATACAATATATTGGATTACTAAATGGTGTGGGTGAGACAGACTGTGAGATGCTATTTATGGACAGGTTATAAAGATGGTACCTTCACTGAAAGAAGGAATGCAACAATAAGAATTTGACACTACTTTCTGCAGGTTTCACAGCCCTGTCACACTCAATGTGTTATGTCTAGTATCTACCCTAGTAACCATGAGAGTTTCATCTTCAACTCTTACACCTGAATTTAGATTTATCATTTGTCTTCAGCTCTAGGTATTTATTTCCCTGTTCTGGTTTTAAGCTTAGATAAATAAGTATCTACAAGATTTTTCTCACATTTTATCTAGCATCTCTTTGTGTTTGTGTGTGTTTGTGTATTTGTGTGTGTGTATGTGTGTGGATACACATGGAGAGTAAAGGGAGAAACTCAATCCAACTTACTGGCCAGTAATGCCATCCAAGAAAAATATGCAAACTGTCTTTATGAAATCTTACTAAACAGACTTCTTCCAGAGGACATTGCCATTGTCACAAACTGGAATAGGAACAGTGAGGGGAAACAAAACAAAACAAAACAAACAAACAAACAAACAAAATAAAGAGATCAGAGAAAGTGAACAGATTTATCAATAGGTTTAGTTAATTTCTGATCTGATATCATTTTATGAGCTAGATGAAAATTGGAAGACACATGGTTAGCTGAAAAGACAAAGATTTGTTCATTACTATATTTTTAATAAAGTACCAGCAAATTTTAATTTAAAATGTCGTCAGGCTAATAGTTCTTGTATCTTCTTTATGTGTACACTAAAACCGCTTTTGAGATAAAGAAAAACAGTCACAACACCTATGACGTTAAAGACTATATATACCTGGATTGGGTTCTAAGAGTACTTGTCACTAAATGTAATTTTAATGAAGCTAGCTAGATTTATCCAGTTTTTCTATCACTCATTTTATAACTAAGGTTTTAGTTTTGAAATTGGCTGCCTGATTTATCCTCAAGGGAAATTAATTTCTTCCACATCTGTGCTGCTATATAGGTGCCTTATATTTCTCTTAGTATTTATTTCATTCGTCTCTGCAAGTAGAATTGGTTTGGTTTGTATCCATATCACTAATGTACTCCTTGAAGTAGAGGAAGCACATATTGTCATTCTATTTCCTACAGTGCCATAAGGCACTTGAAAAATGATTGTTAAATGATTAAATAAAAGTTTGTTATCAGAATGGCATTGTAATAGAGAGCAATTAAATGAAGTTTTGTTGTGTGTTGCCTTAGTGATTTGGGAGCTACTTCATGTAATAGAATGAAATAAAATAGGCAGTGAATTGAAAAAAATAGTAATGATTACAAAGTAATTTCTTTGAATTAAAAAAATAAATTCAAGGTAATGATATTTCTCTTAATTGAGCTCAATCATAATAGTTCATGTGGTGCCAATGAAAAGTTTTCAAAAGGAGAGTAGCATGGTGAGAATAGCATCATATAAAGAAACCATATTATGCCTACAGTGTGAAAAATGTAAGGTTAAGGCAGGAGGAGCAGCTAAGAGGTTATTGGAGAAATCAAGAAATGAGAACCCAAACTAAAACACTGAAGGTAGGAATAGAGAGTAGGGGATGGATTAAATATATATTTAGGAAAATTGGTTATAAATAAAACATGAGGTACAATAACTTTTATGTTACAAATCCTTCAAGAAATTAACCTTTAGTCTGGCTTACCTTTTGTTCATTTCTACTCAACATCACATATTCACCAGTATGGTCTCACCCTACTCCTCCCAGTTACAAATCATTCTTCCAATTTAGATATGGTCAACTCAACACCTCCCTCTCCAAATAAAATCTCACTTCCCCTCAGTATGTTCGTTCATACCTATCGAATCTGCAATATGTTCATACCTATCAAATCTGCTATTTATCGTTCAGTAAGAATTTAACATTTAACATGCATTCGGCATTGTGGAGAATAAAAGGTTCATTAGGTATCAACTCTGAGCTCCTAGAAGTTACAAACTAGAGCATTGATCACTTCATACCACAGACTTCTCACAGGGCATTATTTTCCTTTCGCCAAACTGAACTCTCTCCACACCTTGGTTTGCTATTTATCTAATCTTCCCATGAAGAAACTGCCAACATGAATGCTGTCAAATACTTTTCCTGCTCTTGCACCAGCACAATACCCTCTGAGTGTTTATTCAGTATTATCATTTTGCTTGGCATAGTATTTTATATATGCTATTTTTTTTCCAGAGATGGGAGTCTTGCTTTGTCGCCCAGGCTGGAGTGCAGTGGCTCAATCATAGCTCACTACAGTCTCAAACTCTTGGGCTCAAGCAATCCTCCTGCCTCAGCCTCCCAAGTAGCTAGGATTACAGGCATGAGTCACTGTGCCCAACTTTATATTATTTTAATTAATACTTAAAAACTCCCACAAGATGTATGTTACCTTTTGAAAAATATGTTAACCAAATACAGAGAAGTTAAGTAAATTGCCAATGTCATGTAACTAATAAGTGCTATTGTTGTGAATTTGAACACAAACATTATTTCCATCTATTTACCGCAAGAAGTTAAATGATCATTTTATTTGTGATTTGGGGAGTTAATAAAGAAGAGGGGACATATTTGAGAAGTATTAATAGTTAGAACTGAAGTATTTACATGTGATTATTTCCAAGTCTACATTGGACTGCTGTCAAGTACCAAGTATTTAGAATACATTATATGGCAAATAAATATTGTTTTAATTTTGCTTCCTGGAATTAAATGGGTTTATATTTTGTGCCAAAATAAACACATTTTTTGTTTTTGCTTTGCTTTTTAAAAATACTTTAGTTATGTAATGTCAGATTTTTGCAGAAGACCTAAGTATTTACAAGTTTTAATCGTTCTAATTTTTTAACATTGTGGTTTTAATGTGCAGTGAACGTCTGTCCTTTCATACTGTATGTTAATTTACATTGTACAAACCAAGCTCTGTCTTAACATAATTGCTAAAGTGCCCAGTAATTGTAGGTAGTTTATGAATCTATTTTCAGGAGTTGGCATTTTTATTGATTATTATAATTATATTTAATAACAGGTTAATTACTTCTGGGGCACATGTAATATTTTTATATATGTGCATTTCAAAGAATTAAAGTATCATTATATATCAGAGTTTGAAGGGACTTTATAAGTCAGCTAACCAAACTTATCATTTAAATTTTAAAAATAATCTCTCTTCAAAACATACATATAAGACCCATACTACCAACAGCAAAACATAAAATGAAGGACATTTTTAATAATAGCCATGGAAGGAAAAATCATCATCTTTTTTATTTAGTTACAAACAAAATAACTATCTCAATAATGCTTAGTAGTGAGAGCACTCACTATACCTCAGGCATTGTTCTAAGTGCTTACATGTATGAACTCATGTAATCCTCACAACTACTCTGTGATTAAGTTATTATTAATATTATTGTTATTCTTATTATATAGATGATAAAACTGAGTGCAGAGAGGTGAAATAAATTTGCTCAAGGTCACAAACTAGTTAACGGGAGAGCTAGGTTTCAAATTCAGGCAGTTTTGCTCCAGAGCATGTGCACTTATTAGCTACCCTATCCTTTCTCTTTATTTTGGTAAGAAATTATGAGAATGTTTGCTTAGTGATGGAGTTCGATCTTTCTACATAGATTTGCATCGTTACTTTACTTTTGACACACTTTTTTGGATTGTCCTGAGAAATCTACAGGGCTTTGTAACCAGATTATTCTAATTGACAAGAACAAAAAGCACACTATGCCCACTATTTAACACGCAGGATACCTATGTTCTTCATACTGATGGAACTTTTTTTAAGTATAAATTTATTCTTACAACTGGAAATGCATAGCTTCTGCTGCGAGTGAAATCAACCTCAGTCATTCTGCCCCAGTCAATGTTTCAGAAGAATATGCATCTTTTCTTCAGTCAGCTAGATTTTTTTCCATAATGACATGCTGCATTGATCAGCTCTGAGAATATTTATAACCCACCTCATTTTAATAGGACTATTAATACTCCTGATGTTTCAACAAACAGCATTAGTCGTTTTAGTGTTGACATATTGACAAATGATTTGATATGTGGAAAATAAAAATATAATCAAAGACAACCAAATCACATCTTTCAGCTGCTCATAGGAGAAAATAAGGTTAACATAATTTAAAATTTCAAAGTGGATTAACAGCCATGCTGGTGAGAAGGTACCCAACAAAAGCAATCCAGTCATAAGTTAGCAGTAGATACTGGCAATAAAACAAGATGCTCCAGTTAAGAATATTATATCATTCCAGAGTGAAGCATAGATCTTAAATTTGTGGAATTAAAAGCATAATTCTGAAGCTTTCCTTATCAACACTAGTTTGGTTTGCAAATGTCATAGCCTTAGTTTGACAGAGAGATCTATTTTCAAGGATTTTATAGGCTAGCAAGTCTTCAACAAATTATTACACCTTGCAATATAACTTTGATGAAATTTCTAGAATTTGGTTTACATTATCATGAATAGAATAGATGATAGAAATGATAGACAGTGATTTAATTTTATGAAGCAAAAACACGTAGTAAAATATAGAGGATATAAAATAATTTAATACTGATCTGTACACATATAAGAATGTAGATATTCTTTCTATGCAAGTTAAAGATTCTAATTTTAATATATACTAAGAATTATACATCCAATTAATGCATCACCTCAAAGAAACACTTATTCCAATACTATTGCTAGTACTCAGGGCAGCTTTGGAATTCATCATTTGGGATTTTATTGGAAGCCCAGTTGTAAATCACTTGAGAAACCTGTTCTCAACAATTACTGCATCTTCTTGTAGACCAAAGTATTTGTCAATTTTATATTTATTAAAGTAATTCAAATTACTTTTTAGTTTTATTTTAAAAAATCATATTCACCTACAAATGATGGGAGTGATATAAAAATGGTTACTGGCACATAGATGTTAAATTACTGTTTCAGGGATAAATAAGTGATACACAGATTCCAGAGATAACTCCAAGAATGAAGCTTCACAAAATATTTGTGCAGTAGCATCATCACTGAAATAATGATGATTATGATAATATGATGATAGTTCTATTCTCCCATGTAAACCACTTAGAAAAGGATAACACTTAATTGGATGGATGAGTTCAAGTCTTCACATTATAAAATCAATCACCTTATTGTAAAGTCATACTTCATATATCCAGTTTAACTTACATTCAAAATGTGAATTTATTCAAATTTATTTTAAATTTTGCAAGGCAATTCATAAGTTATCCACTGCTCTATAAATAATGCATAGGGAATAGGAATAGATGTAATAACATGAAGTTGGGCCATTATGAATGAAAAAACTATTTAATACCAGTTCTGTTCAAATACGACTGAAAAATATGAGCAATGCTTCATGTTTTTTGCACTCTCCTTATAAAAGTCGCCCCATTAGCAGACTGTCATTGTAGCTATATGCTACCAGGTGGTCTTCAAGCAGATTTTTCTATGCAGATAATCAAGGACAAGTCAGAAAAATCCATTAATCAATAGATTGATTTCAGTAAATTGGCCAGGAACTTTTTGGTGGTCTATATAATATTAGATAACAAGTTTGTTTGAATCTGATAATTCTAAATCAATTATTTGGGCACAATGTACATGTAACCAAGGCAAAGAAAAATAGAACAAATAGACAATGACGGGATTGGAGTCTTGGAGTTGTGTCAACCCCAGGAACATAGTACAAGGAAAAGATGACTGTTCTAGGAGTTTCAACTACTAGGAGATCCTGAGGCTCAACCTTTTATATTTTTAAGCTGGTTATTGTTTCTATGGATCCTTATCCAAAATATCCAATAATCCTATGGGGGAAGTAAATAAAGCAAACAAAGCCATCTTTTCTACTGCTGCAAACTCAGGGATTATAGTATAAGGAACTTCCCCTTCATGTTTACAGTGATAGCTTATCCTTGATCTCAAAGCTTTGGGATAGCAAGAGCACCTTCCCCTCACAGAATCCAGAGTATGTTGTCCTCCTGGTAATTTTGAAAAAAAA
>CM052457.1:77830446-77882843 GCA_028533085.1 Varecia variegata
TATATATATATATATATATATATACTTCTTAGAACAGTGTCTGGCACATCATAATTCAACTTCCTGAGGACCCACTATATGCCATAGGCATTACAGGAGACAGATAAATAAAATGAAATGGCTTAAGCTCTTCAATTACCTAGAACCAGCAGGTGAGACAGCAACAAATATCTGCACTGTATGGCAGACTATAGTAAACGTAATGATAAAGGCACAAATGAGGATGATAAAAGTAGGAAAAGTTATCTTTATTATTACCTACTCATTCACTGACATAAATTAACTCACATTTTTCTCACAACTTTTTTAAGTAAGCTGGCTAGATGCTTCTTTCAGCACTTATGTATGTAGTGCCTTACAGTTTACAAAGTGTTTTCACATACACTATTTAATTGTAAGCATCGCAACAGCCTTGTGATGGAGATACTAGCATTATTTTTATTTTATAGAAAGGAAACTGAGGTTTTTCTAAGTGTCAGATGTGCTCTGATGTCAAAACTAGAATGAGAAAACTGTGTTCCAGGGAGATACTGACTGGTTCAAGATCAAATAGCAAGTTAGTGAAAGAAGCTCAATTTGCAATTCTTGTTTGTAAAGATATTTTCTGGACAACAAGTCCATACCTCAACAAGGATGGAATAATCGATGTATCTATTTCCCTCACACTCTAGTTTCTGGGATGTGTGTTATTATCTATAAAAGAATCTACTACATAGAATGCTTTAGAAAAAGATGCAATGGTATTGGCCTTGAAGTTCTTTTATGGTCTATTTTCATAGCATATGAATATTTTGGGCATCTAGTATGGCCTTTACAATAAGAAAAATGATGACAGTAACTGACATTTGTAAAAGTGTTTTCAAGAAGGGATTGGCAAATATGTCATTAACTATACGCAAGAGACTTACCTTTCTTCATTAAGTATACTAAGAGTTCATTCTTTCAGAATGCATTATTTTACATTAAATACTGAGGGAATATTTCAAATCAGTCTCTTCTGTGGGTTCATTATTATTAGAATACCAGAAATATGTTCAAGTATGGCATTGTTAATCAGAATGAATTTCTCTGCCACTTGTCTTACTGTAAGTTCTACAATACATGTGGTGGTCTGATATAAAAATAATTAGGTAGGTAAATGATTTTTTCAAAGAGTCAAATGAATTACAATTAAAAGAGCAGAATGGTAGAAATAGCTATATATTAACTTGAATTTGCTTTCCATTTAGAATATTCCAAAGTTTATTTCAATCAGATTTATAAGTAAACTTACAGGGAAAAAATATTTTTGCCAAAATTGTAAAACCAGATCTCTAAGCCTGATATGGTAAATATATAATATTTGGGAAAGAAAGATGAGAGTTGTAGTTCCCAATCAAAATTCAGTTTGAATATGCAAAGTATGAAAACTATACACACATTTTTTTATAATGGTTATCTTATAAGAGTCACGTGATTGACATTTTTTGTTCACAATTATTGACTTCAAGCCATGACAAGGGCTTCTTTATGAGCAGAATATACTCCTTCACCCCATTGATTTTGAGCTGCACAATGAAACTTGGTGGAATCTATGAAATAGAGTGGCTATTACAGCAAAATCACTCCAAGTGGAGGCTTTAAGAGTCATTATTTGTTTCTCATCACCCTAATTTGCTATCTTCAAAACAACTCCATTATTAAAAGAGAAAAGTAAGGCTCAGAGTGGTTAGAGACTTGTTTGTAATCATTTAGCTCATGAGTTTTCAAATCCATAAAGGTTGGAAGTAGCATTCTTCTTTTATATAACTTTCATGATGTCTGTTTCACGTTAGTTACTATTTCTTCAGAATCTTTTTGCCCAAGTCACAATAACTGTTTTTCTGCAATAGCTTTTGTATCATGAAAAGAATCAACAGGAGTGAAGAGAGTCTGCTGAAAGTATACTAGCAGGTCACAACAAGTGATCTTTTCATATACGTTTTTGTATAAACAATACTCTTTGACTTAAAATGCCATTAAAAAAACCTATAAGATAAATAAGATTAAAAACTAGGCTTAACTTGGGACCTTTGAGACTATGGTGTATCTTTCTTGCTATCTGTCAGGGATATACCCTTATTCTGCATCCATACATTGATTTATTGTTCCCGTCCTGTCATGATTTCAAGATCCTAGACCTACAGCTTTGACATCTGGCTCATGGTTTCTATCTTTATTTCAGATTACCCTCAAGGTAACTGAAATTTACCCCAGAAGATCCAGTGTCAGACTCACATCATAATCTGTATTTCATTATTTACGTTCTTGTAGGCTGAAAATGGGAAGAGAAGTCAATTTGATGGTTTTCATTTGGAAGCCAGCTTGTCTTCATACATAGGCTTCTCCTTATGCTGGATCACATCTTTGTAATCACCAAAATTTCATTTGCAGGGAATTACTATTTTTCAATAGTTTATCCAGATATTCCTCATTACTGAGAAATGCAAATACAGTTTTTGCTGGAAACCCCTGCTGAGGGAAACAAAACCTGCATTGCCATTCAAATTATTATGAGCTACCTACAGTATGTGGCTGAAGCAGTTGCATAAAATCTATTTCATAAAACATTCTCTCTAGATAAGGAAAGTGTGACAAGAATAAGATGTGATTTCACCATTTCAGTGCAATCTCTTCCCCATCCAAATATGAAATGGTCAGGATGAGGAGGAAAGTAAGAGCGAGGGGTTTACCAACTTTACACTCTGGAGCCCTGATAAATCCATGCCTGTGTCACACAAGTCACTGTGGGAAGTGAGAAAAGGGATAATCAAGAACAATTTTGACTTCCTACTTAACAAAGAAGTCTGAATTTATCTTCATAAACTGCGCTTGGATAATACTTTGTTTAAAAAATATCCATGGGAAAATATTTTTCAACCACTTTGCAGTATAGTAGAGTACAGCTTTTGAAACGAGACAGATTTAGGTTTCAATTCTGGCTACAACTATGTGACCTTAGGCCTGAGTAACTTAACTCTCTGTTATAGACTAAATGTTTGCACCATCCCCCCCAAAACTCATATGTGGAAACCTAATCCCCAATGTGATGGTATTTGAAGGTGAGATCTTTGGTGATTAGGTCATGAGGGTAGAGCCCTCATGAATGCGGTTAGTACCCGTATAAAAAGGACGCCAGGGAGCCAGGGAGCAGGTTTGTCCTTTCAGCCATATGAGGACATAGCCAGAAGAAGGCCATCTATGAACCAGGAAGCAGGCCCTCACCAGATACCAAATCTACCGGTGCTTTGATATAGGATTTCTCACACTCCAAAATTGTAACAAATTTCTGTTCTTTATAAGCCACCCAGTCTATGGTACTTTTGGTATAGCAGCCTTAACAGACTAAATATCTTCTAAGCTTCAGTTTCCTTATTTGTAAAATATGGATAATACTGACCTTACCGACTTATTTTGAGGCTGAAATGAAGTTATGCACCTATGCACTTAAGAATATGGTACATCTTTAATAAATGCTAACATTTGTATTTATTATTCATAGAATAATATAATATATAATACATGATCTTCATCTTCAAGCATTATCAAGTGATCATTGTATAAAAAGTATAAGACCTGCTCATTGCCCTTGAAAATTTTACAGCCTAGTTAGTAATATGAGACATAGCATAAAAGAAAATCAACAACCAAACAGGGTAGCATAAGCCAAGAACTAAATGACTTGTATTCCCTGGCTAAGGAAGGAAAAGATTTGAATAACAAAATTAATATGTCTATGCAATATGACTTCATCTTCTTGGCATAAGTCTGTGTGTAACCACATTATAAAGACTATCCCCAATTTGAGAGATTGAAACAATTACTAATTTATTGATTGCAGTGCAACATCTCCATTTAACAGGGGCAAAATAAGTGCCAAGGGCAAACAGGCATGAATGATGTTCTCTAAAACACAAGCAATAAGAAGATGTGCTCTCACCATAGGTTCTCTACCATGTTTCCACACTGACATACCATTTTCCAACATGCTCAAAACAAAAAAATAAACAAAATAACTATCCATTTGTAATAAATCGAATTACACTAGCTGAGGACAGGCAATATAGAAGGGAATGAAATGTGTAAGAGACACTGCCCGTGACATGCGTGCTTTTTGGACGAGCCCCATGAATGTCACTGACTTGGTCTCTATTTATTGACTCTCCAGATGTGGCTGTATGACAGAGATAAACATGCATTCACAATAATACAGTGAAAAACTGGTCTCTAAATCATGAAGGGAGGATTGATAAACATGCCTAACCAAAGCCCCAAACCTCGTATGCAGTGTTCCTCATGGATAATGAGGAGTAAATCTCTCTCCTTATGTTATTTATTCACTTAAAAAGTAAGTATTGAGTGCTAACTCTGTGCCCTGTACCGTGCTGTTCCGGGGATAACATGCTGCATAAGACAAGGCTACTGCTCTTCAGGAAGTCACAGTTTAGTGAGGGATACAAGCAAACAAGTAATTAGAAACGGTTTAATGGGTACTTTAATAGAGGCAGGTAGAGGTTACTATGGAAGTTTATATAATGAAGTATTTAACCTAGTTCTGAGTCAGGTAAAGCCTAAAGAAGACATAATACCAAGGCAGAGATGCAAAGGAGGAATAAAAATTAAGCTGGTGACAAAGGGGGATGAGCAAGGAAGAGTATTCCAAGGACAATTGTGATTATTTCTTGCAAATGTCCAGAGGCAGGAGAGATGATGCTGTTCTGGGTATAACTAAAACAGAAAGTCTAAGGGCGAGAGTGATGAAATTGGAGAATTGAGTACGGGTCAGATTGGGAAGGGCCTTGAAAACCATCTTGAGGGAAATGAGGAGCTAGTAAATGATTTTAAGCAGGGGCTTTGTTTTTGAACAAGTATTCTAAAAGAAGAATGAGCCAGAGACCCAGACACCACTTAAGAGGTTGTTGCAGTAATTGATATGGTGTTTTCCTGGACAAAGATAGGGTCAGTGGTGATGAAGACAAATGAACAGATACCAAAAGAATTTAAGAAATAAAATCAACAAAACTTAGTGTTTTGTGAGATATAGAAGATGAACAACCACAAAAAGACTTTTACTTTTCTACATAGGTAAGTACATGAAAGAAACAGGTATCTGCCAAGAATCCCAAGAAAGCATGGATAGAGATACATGTTAAGAAAAGCTCAATGGAAACCAAGCAGGTAGGAGGGGAGAGAAGGGGACAGGTAAATTCACACCTAATGGGTATAATGCATGCTATCTTGGTGATGGGCACACCTATAACTTTGACTCAAACTTCACAAAAGCAAATCATGTAACCAAAACGTTTGTATCCTCATAATATTCTGAAATAAAATATTCTGAAATAAAATAAAAATAAAAAATGAATGTTGCCAGAGCAGTAATCAATGCCTTGCTCCTTGTGATGGATTATGATTTGACTAAATAATGACCTTCAATTATCTGAAAAAAAAGTAATCCCCCCCCAAGAAAAAAGAAAAAAAAAAAAGAAAGACAGTGTGGTCTCGTAGAGACTAAAGGAAAAGAGTGCTTCAGGGAGGACGGGAAGAATGCTCAATTGTATCAAGTGATACTCAGAAGGGATTTAATAGTTGTTAGTGGATTCAGCATCAAGTAAATCACTTGTAACCTCAGTATATTGTCAGAACAGTTGTAGTGGATGCCTAAGAGTAGATGAGTGTTTCTATTAATATTTCCAGAAATGCGAAAGAATAAGTAACCTGAAAAAGCAACAACCACAAAACACATAGGAATGCTAGGAAAAATAAAAGAATATCCTTGAAATACATAGCCTAGACCATGAGGTATTACATCCAGTTGCAGTAAATTTAGACTTCTGGAAGAGTTGTAAATGTAGTGCAAACAGTTTCTGTATACCCTGTATCCAGCTGCCCCTAATGTTAATATCTCACATAACCACAGAACAGTTATGAAAACTAAAAAATTGAAATTTGTATAGTATGTTTAACTAAAATATAGACTATATTCAGAATTCAGATTCTATGAAGTGTTTGTTTGTTTGTTTGTTTAACTAATGTTTCAGGATCTAATCCATGACAGGACATTGCATTCAGGTCTCCTTAGTTCCTTCAATCCATGACAGTTCCTCAGTCTTTCCTTATTTTTCAGAACATGGAAAGTTTTGAAGAGTACTAATCAGGCATTTTGTAGAATGTCCCTCAATTTAATTTCATCTGATGCCTTATCATGAATAGACCGAAGTTATATAGTTTTTACAAAAATGCCGTGGAAGTGATATTGCTAATATTATATCCTTAATGTTTCACAGGCAGACAGCATAGCCTTAGGAGGCAGGGATCTGTCTGGCCTTCTTAGTCCTCTGTTCTTCCTCCAGCTGTAGTTTTGGCCTCAGCACTCATTCCTCCGCTAGAATAGATTTTATCTGTTCCGTCCCCCAGCTACAATGAATTTGCACCAGTGCCCTAAGTGTAAGAATATTTTTTCTCCCCATCCCCCAACATACACAGAAATTAAGTATTTTCATTCATAAGGATAATAAGAAGGGTCTGAGTGGAGTTTGATGACCTCTCACAGTGGCTGCTATTCCTCTTCCTCTTGTCTGCACCATAAGAGGAACTTTGTGAACAATCTTTGTGAACACCCAGTGAGTTACATGGAAAAAAATCCTTCAAGATATTCCAGACTCCCCCAGTTTTCGTGGTCTTCATGGATTCATAGTTTTGCTAGTGTCCATTCAATTTCTACCAATTCGCCAATCCCTCTGGGTAAATTTTATTTACTGTCATCTGTTTGTGTTATCTCTAAGTAAGCTAGTGCTCACATTTCTCTTTGGATTTTGGGACAGTTTGTTGTCCTGCAACCTCAAATCTCTCATGAGTTCATGAAAAATTATGAATTTAAAGACTTGTTTCATCTTCATTGTAAAGTGGGAGTGACTTTCTTTTCAGCTCTCCACTTCCTCAGGCAGAGATGAGGAATTATTACTATATTTTACTTAAATAACCAAAATATATTTCTTTAAAAACATAAAAATAATTACACTTTTATTCATGACACTATTTGTTTATTTGTCATGGTTTTAAAACAGTTTACTATTATAGGGTTTCTCCACCTAGCATATAACTCAAACATTTTACTTGTCTATTTGAAAGTACAATGTTCATACTTAAAGGTGAAAAATCCTTTTGATAATATCTCAAACCCTGCAGCTCCATAATATGCTGAATATTACATATTTTTCATAAGCAGTGCCCTAAATTCATATGGAAATTTAATGCAAAATATGTCTTTGCAATTTACATATATATATATACATACTTTTGATACTATTAAAATAGCAATTGAAGTGCACTGGTGCACAGAAAAAAGCTAAATAATTGCTTCTAGATTTGACTTTATCCCTCTATGTTTTGATTGTTCTGTTTAATAAAGATATACCTTTTAAAGCATATTTTCCAGTTTTCAAATCTTTTTAGAAGTTGTTAATAGCCAATAGTGCTGACTTATATTTTCTTTTTTCAGCTTTATTGAGGTATAATTGACAAATAAAAATTGTGTATACTTAAGGTATACAATTTGATGTTGTGATATATGTATACATTGTGAAGTGATTACCACAACCAAGCTGATTGACAGACATATCTATCACCTCACATAGTAACTTTTTTTATTTTTTTCTTTCTTTTGGGTATGTATGTGTGGTGAGAACACTTCAGATGTACCTTAGCAAATCTCAAGTATACAATTCAGTGTTGTTAACTATAGTCACCATGTTACACATTAAATCTCCGGAACTTATTCATCTTGCATAACTTTAACTTTTTACCCATTAACCAATATCTCCCATTTCAACTATTCTTATATGTGGACTATAGTCTATTAGTATGCAATAGATAAATGCACTGAGCATTTATTTGCTATAGCTACAATTTATTGCTAGAATAGTTATTCTACTATATCTCAAATGAATCTAATGTAATTACATGGTGACTAAATTTGTGATTATTTCTGAAACAACTTGTATTCATAATTCAACTTTATTAATTATATATATATATTTTTGTTTTCCTGTCCAACTCTAACTCTATTTATCACCTATAGAGCAAAATTTTCTTCATGATATAGAGAACAGAGCATAAACTCTGGATGAGATGGATCTGTATTCACATCCTGGCTTCTCCATTTAACTAATCTTGAACAATTTGCTACAGCTTTCTAGTGTGTGTGTATGTGTGTTTGTGTGTGTGTTTGTGTGTAGTGACTGAACTTCATTCATCCTTGATTCATTCATCCAGTAACTCAATGGTTACCATGTGCCATATAATATGCTGGGATTTAAGGATAGAAAAATAGATAAAGCATGCCCTTTTCCTTTAGAGATGCAGAGTTTACCAGGTATAAAATGCATAACACACTATAATAAGTGCAATAAAATAAGTGACATGTGTAAATAGCTGTGTGAGCTGGAGGCAGGAAAATAATGGGATGAGATGTTTGAGGAAGGCTTCATAAAAGGCATGCTATTTTAGCTGTTCCTGGAGGGATAAACTCAGTAGTGTTAGCCAAAGGAATAACATGTGCAATGAATGTAGTTTTGAGAGAACTTAGACTTCTTAAGGATAAGTATGGCTAGATTATATAGCACAGATGGGGTGACAGGAGATGTCATTGTAGGAGGAGGTTGAGATTAGTTTGTAATAAGTTTCATGTACCTCAGTAAGGAGTATGGGCATCATCTTGTGACTACAGTTGAGCCAATGAGTTCAGGGTATCATGTTTATGAAATGTCTCCAATTGATGCCACTAAACTCCATTATTATCAAACTCTGAGCAAATAACTCTTAAGGGGAGTAAAATAAAGACCACTGGCTGTTTGATGCTAAATATTTTCTCAGAAACAGAGATTTACAAATCAGACATGGCTTCCAAACTCAATAAAATTGATGTTGGCTTTATGCTCTCAATCGTAAATACCACATTTTAGCAGATAAAGTTAACATTTTCATGGGTCATTTTTAAATTAAGTGTGTAATCCCACTACTAGACAACTACCTAAAGGAAAAAAAAAAGACATTCTATGAAAAAGACATCTGCATTCGAATGCTTATGGCAGCAAAATTCACAATTGCAAGGATGTGAAAACAACTCAAGTGCCCATCCACACATGAGCGGATTAATAAAATGTGGTATATGTATACCATGAAATACTACTCAACTACAAAAAACAACGGTGAACTAGCACCTCTTGTATTATCCTGGATAAAGCTGGAGCCCATCCTTTGAAGTGAAGTATCACAAGAATGGAAAAACAAGCACTACATCTACTTGCCATCAAATTGGTACTAACCGATCAACACTAAGGTGCTCAAATGGAAGTAATCATTGGGTGCCAGTCAAGTGGGACGGGGGGTGGTGGGAGTGAGTAAACTCACAACTAATGGGTGTGTAGCACACTGTGTGGGGGAAGGGCATGCTTATAGCTCTTGCTTGGGTGAGGCAAAGGCATTATATGTAACCAAAATGTTTGTACCCCCATAATATTCTGAAATTAAAAAATAAATATTAATTACCAATTATCTGTTGCTAGTATGTGGAAATACAAATTATCTTTATATAAATTCTGTAAACTGTGACCTCAGCACCTTGTAACACTCAAGTATTAGTTCTAATACTTTTTGTAGATGCTTTGGCATAGTCTACACAGACCATGATGTTGTCTGCTAACAGACCATTTAATTTCTTTTTTCCCAGTCTGTGAAGTTTGTTTTTGGTTTTTCTTTCCTCTTTGCAGAGGCTTGGATCTCCAGTACAAAGTCGAATAGAAGTCGTTAAAAAGGACTACGATAATGGAACAGAACTTCGTAAAATTTTCTCTTTTGCAACTGGCAGATGTTAAATTGTCAGTGTGGTACACTGATACTGATATGGTACACAGAATGGCGGGTTTAACCTCTCCCATCTTGCTATGTTTAAATGTTTGTTCCATTTTTTCTTTGTTTATTTTTCCTTATTTCTTGCCTACTTTTGGAATAATTAAATATTTATTAACGTTCCATTTATTCCCATTTATCCTATTTTTGATCTCCTTGGATATGGGATTATATTTCTCATCAATATTGAAATATTTAGAACTTTATTTCTTAAAGTATTTTTCTCTGCCCCCATATTTCACTGCTCTCACTCTAGTATTTCAATAACACATATATAGACTGCCTGATATTGTCTCATTATTCATTGAGTCCTTTTTGGTTTTGAATAATCTGTGTGCCTCAGTCTGAATAATTTTTATTGCCTTGTATTCATGATAACTAGACTTTTCTTCTAAAATTCTTATGAAATCCATTTATTTGAATTTTTAATTTCTGGTATTCTGTTTGTAGTTCTGGAATTTCTGTTTGACTGTTTTTTATATTTTCCATTTATGAATTGAGATTCGATCATGTGTCTTTTCTTTAAAATTTTGAATATATGTCTAATAGTTGTTTTAATATCTTGTGTACTAATTTCATAATTTGGTGTTTTCTGATTCTGTTTATATTAAATTATCTTTATCCTGGTTATGGGTCACATTTACCCTGCTTTAACACATATCGCGTAATTTTGGTCATTTGCTGGGCATTATGAATTCTATCTTGTGCATTGTCTGGATTTTGTTGTCTTTTGTAGCATAAGTATAGTAGTAGTTGATTTTCTTTTGTTCTGGCAGGCAGTGAACTTGCATGCAAATCAGTTTTATTTTGCTTAGGCCTGTGATTTTAGGCTTTGTTAGGATGGGTTTGCAGTAACCTTTGCTCTAATGCTAGATTAATTCTATTCTTAAGTGTATAGTTTTCTGGAATATCTACTCAATAACCAGTGTGTTCACCAAGATTTGGCACTCTGCCTAGTTTAAGCTCATATGTGAGTACTTGTAGATATTCAGTTCACATTTTCCAAATAAATGTTTTTCCTTGTTGTTCCCCAGTAGTTTTTTTTTTTTTTTTTTTTTTTGCTCAATCATGTGGAATCTCACCCACATGCATGTGCAACATAGACAGTACTCAGTCAATCACTTGAGAGACCCCTAAAGCAAATTCTGGATCTTTGCTGCTCAGATCCATTTTCTCTGCTACCTGGTACCACATTTTCAACCAGCTTAAATAGCCCTGGATTTAATCTCTTTATTTTTAGTTCATTTAGTTCTTCATGCTATGTTTTAGATTCTCCTCCTCTTGCTATAGTCCACAAAATTTTTCCAGGGAAAAAGTCTGGAAAGATATTTAGATCACTTCATTTTTCTCTTATCAGGGATTACAATCATATGCTGCCTATTGCCCAACAAATGACGACAGTTATCTAATATAGCTTGCACGGTTTTATAGCTATTTACGATAGAAGAACTAGGTCAGTGCCAGTTACCCCATGATGTAGTGGAAATACCATGACTTTTTCTTTAACAATTTATTTTTTTCAACCACTATTAGGACTTTTACATGTATCTTTCTAGAATTTTTAAAAGATACTCATTTTCTACATAGATGATATCATTCAATAAATATACTTACTTCATGATTTTTGTTTTCTTTATAATATTTAACAAGTTTTTATTTGTAAACATTTTAGACAAACAATAAGGAAAGGCAGGAGAGTTGACTATTGACTTATAGACTAGAGAAGGTTTCTTGGTAAGACAACCAATCAAAAATCTGTCAGTATTCCTATTGTTATGCAGCTGAATCTATGCACTTTAGACACTCAAGGCAAAATTTTATTAATGTTTAACTATGGAACATCTACAAATAGAAAAGATTACTATTTTGTATTAAATGACTATGATTTAGTGATTTGGAAAAAAGTTCAATCAGAAAATTATACAATGTACTGATGATGTTGCTGTAATTGCAAGTTGGAACAGACATTCATCAATGAATGGTCTATGAAACTGCTGTGTCAAAAAGTTTGGGGATGAGATTATGAAAATAATCAATATCATTCTTAGTATTGATCTACATAGAAGAGCAAACTTGCATCTTTATGTGTATCAGTATAATTAAAAATAGACTCAAGTATGCAGGAAAAAAATTGATGTTTACATTACATATGACAAATTAAAAATCTGTCTTCTGTTTTAGAAGAACTTCAGAACTGAATAGCCTTTCAATGACAAAATGGTAAGAATACAAAATGTTTCATTATGCTATAACAGAATACCTGAGGAAAGACCAAAAAAAAAAAAGAAAAAAAATGTTTCATTATTTCACCTGATCTATCTTGACTCAGGGCTATTCCTAAAAGTCCTATACACAGTGCAAAGAATATGAAGTTGGAATTCATATAGATCTGAGTCTGGAGACCAATCCTGGATCCAAGTTATATCTCTGGGCAACCTAGACTTTAAATTTTAGTTCACTCATCTGGACACAGGGAACAATAATAACTAAATTGTAAAAGTATTGTAAAAGTTAGGTAATATAATGTCTGTAAAGATTTCTGTCTGTGTTGTTTCATGTAGCTCTAGTTAGTTCATTTTAACTGTTGTACAGTATTCCCATTTTTAAATAAATACACTGCCCTTATCTATTTTTGTGTTAATAGGCATTTAAGTAAAACTGCAGGATCATAGGGTTTGTATGTAACTTCACTTCATAAAATATTTGCAAAATTTTTCCCAGAAATGTTGTAATACTTTCTACTCTCATCAACATTTTCTGAGATCTTTGTGATCCTTGACAACACTTGATATTATTGGTTTTAAAAACTTATGCAATTCTGATGTGTGTGAAATGATAAATTTTTGTTTTTATTAACATTTTTCTGATTACTAGTAATGTGGACAATCTTTTATTTATTTGGCCATTTTTTCTACCTTTACCTTAAACGTACTGTTCATAGCTCTTGCCTGCTTTTTATTGCTTTAATACTTGATTTGTAGTAGATACTACCTCTGTTGTTTCTGGTAATTGAAATGTCTTCTTCCTGCCTTTGGCTTGTCTTTTAATGTCATTTATAGCTTCCTTTCTTGGACATAAATTTTTATATTAATGTAGTCAAAATTTTTACATTGTTTCCTTTGGGACATATGTTTCTACATTATCCAACATGGTAAATGGTAAATGGTAAATCCAGTTTCTCCTTTATTCTTCAATTATCTCTTTCTCTTACACCTTGCCTCCAACCAGTCAGAAAATCCTCTTGGTTTTAGCTTCAGAAATTATCCAGAATGCATCTAAATACTTCTCTTTTTTTTTTTTTTTTTTTGATTTTTTTTGATTTTTTTTATTTCAGCTTATTATGGGGGTACAAAAGTTCTGCATAGATATATTGCCCATGTCCCTCCCAATCCCCCGAGTCCGAGCCTCAAGCGTGTCCATTCCCCAAACAGTGCACATCGCACTCCTCCTGTAGGTATATACCCATTTTCCTCTACCACACTGGTCCAAATCACCATCATTTCTAGTATGGATCACTATGACAATCTCTTATCTAATCCCCTGCTTTTTTCCACTTGTTCTTTTCACTCCCTTCTTCTTACAGGAGCTAGATTGATTCTATAGACATATATGACAGATTGCACCACTGCTGTTTTAGATTTCCTATAATGGGTCGCTTTTCACTCAGAGTAAAAGCAAAATTTCTGACAATAGTCTATAAGTCCCTATACAATCCCCTTTTCCCCCACTCCACTCCCTGCTACCACTCTCTGCTGCCGTTTTTATCTCTATGATCCCATCTCTAAATATTCTCCCTTGTTCACTTTGCTGCCATCATATAGACCTCCTTTCTGTTTCTGTATCACAGAAATATTCCATTTTAGTGACCTTCATAATTGCTTTCTCTTCCAGCAACTCTCTTCCATATAGTTCATTCTTTCAAATATTTCCTTAGATGTCACCCTGCCAGTGAGGCATTTACTAACAACTATATTTAAAAAGAACAAGACACACCTAATGGACACAGTGAGCTTTGTAGGGGGATAAAGGCATGCCTCAAATCATGGCTTGGGTGTGGTAAAGTCATAACATGTAACTAAAATGTTTGTACCCCCATAATATACTAAAATAAAAAAAATAAATAAAAATAACAAGTTCCTCCCTGGCCACAGCATTTCTTATCACCCTCCCTTGCTTTATATTTCTTCATTAAATGCATATGTTTCATTTAATTTTTCATTATCTATTTCCTTCCACTAGAATGTAAGCTCCATTCAAACACGGAATTTTTTTTGTCTGTTTTGTTCACCCTTGTATCCACAGTGCCTTGAAAATATTTGGCACAAAATAAGAACAGTATATGCATTTAATGGACAAATATTTGGTAAATAGTTTTTAAAATCCTCCTTATTTAACTGAAGATACATATATTTTTCTTTTTATTTCGGCATATTATGGGGGTACTAATGTTTAGGTTACATATATTGCCCTTGCCCCACCTGAGTCAGAGCTTCAAGTATGTCCATCCCCAATATTTTGAATGTATTGAATCTATTCTTCTATATTTTAAAATATTTTAATTTAGATATTTCATAACTTAGAATTCACTTGTGAATTATATGAGAAGTATAGATATAATTTTATATTTTCCATACTGATATCTAATAGTCACAACACTTCACTGTCACTAGTCTATCCTTTCATTACCAAATTATTATACAAAAACCTTAATTCCAATAAAACATACACATAGAAAGCACACACATCAAAGCATACTGTTGCGGAAATTCTAAAAAGTGAACACAACCATAGAACCACCACTCAAATCAATATTTTTTTAATTTTAATTGGAACTAATGGATGAGCACACATGTGAACAGAGGGAAGTAAAACTCAATGGAAAGCAGATTAATATTTAACATATTATAAACACACTATAACACCTACCTCATGCCTTATCCCAGTCCTTAATGATCGCTTTACTCTTCTTCAAAAAAAGTAAACCACTACACCGATTTCTATTACCATAGAGTATATTTTTGTTTTTAGAAATCCATACAAATGTAATACAGTATGAGTGATGGGAATAAGACCACGGAGGCCGTGGGAGGAGAGGAGGTGAAAGAATGCTGCCTGAGCAGGAGCTGGGGATAAGGGCAGAAGTTAACTTCCTAGTTGGGGGACATTCTAGTGATCTGGGAGTACAGCAAAGCAGACTCACTCCCACCTTAAAACCTGAGGGGCCTCAGGCCTAAAAAGCCACCCATGGCTGTAGAGAAAGATTGCAAAATGTCAGCCCGGAAGAAGGAATATCAGGCTCCAATTCTTAAAACACCAGATTGAGTTCCTTCCCTCCCCCTTTTCAGTAGAACGCCTCAGTTGATGGGAAACTAACCTCCCAATGAGAAGTACTAATCTCTTTGTGCCTCAATCAAATTGGCCACAGATGCTGAGTTCAGAGATACGATCTATACATATCTTAAGGCATAGTTGTGCTTAGTAATGAGCTATGTGTTCCTGTTTCTACAGATAAAAGAGTAATTAGCTAAGACATCTTGTGACTATTAGGGGAGACTTGAAACTTCTACACATTGTAACCCACGATCTTTTCACGTGAAATCATTGTAATGTATAGCATGAAAAAGAGAATAAAAGTGGGTACTAGATTTCAGGCAGTGTCACCTGGCTCATGGGAATGCTCGTGGTCCCCTGACTTCCTCACGCCCTTTCACCTTATTTTTTGTGTTCCTGTCTTTGTCTCTCCCATCTCTTGCTACGCACACTGCCCGGGGACCCGGTTATGTTGGGGACATCGTGAACCCCTGATATATGAGCTCTTTTGTGTCTGGCTTCTTTTGCTCTATATTATAGTGGTGATATTAATCCATGTTGTTGCAATAATTCTTCTTTGTTATGCTGTTGATATAATTTGGGTATTTGTCCCCTCCAAATTTCATGTTGAAATTTGATCCCTAATGTCAGAAGTGGGGCCTAGTGGAAGGTGTTTGGATCATGGGGGCAGATCCCTAATGATTGACTTGGTGCCATGCTCTAGGTAATAGTGAGTTCTTGCTCTATTTAGTTCCCGTGAGATCTGATTGTTAAAAATAACCTGGCACCTCCTCCCCTCTCTCTCTTGCTTCCTTTGTCTCCTCATGGGATGCTTTCCCCCATCACCTTCCATCATGACCAGAATCTTCCTGAAGTCCTTACCAAAAGCAGATGCTGGTGCCATGCTTCTTATACAGTATACAAAACCATTAGCCAAATAAGCCTCTTTTATTTATAAATTGCCTGACATCAGGTATTCCTTTGTAGCAATGCAAAACAGACCAAAATAGTTGTATTCCATTATATGACTATATTACAATTTATATATTCATTCTACTATTGCTGGATATGAGTTATTTTAAATTTTTACTATTATAAATAACGCTTCTATATTATTGAACATGTCTCTCAGTGCATATGTACACATTTCTTTTGGATATATACATAGCATTGGGATTAATGGGTCATAGGGGAGGCATATGTTCAACATTAGATATTTCAAAGTAATTTTATAAATTTATTTTAATGGCATACAGTCATATAACCAATTGATAAAAATTCTTATTGCAAAGATATGGAAACAACCCAAGTGTTCATCAATACATGAGTGGATCAATAAAATGTGGTATATGTATACCATGGAATACTACTCAACCACAAAAAAACAATGGTGATCTAGCACCTCTTTTATTATCCTGGATAGATCTGGAGCCCATTCTACTAAGTAACAAAAGAATGAAAAAACAAGCACCACATGGACTTACCATTAATGTGGTACTAATTGATCAATGCTTATGTGCACATATGGAAGTAAAATTTAACGGGTGTCAGGCAGGTGGGAGAGGGGAGGAGGGGATGGGTATTTTCACACCGAATGGGTGCAGTGTGCACCATCTGGGGGATGGACATGCTTGAAGCTCTGCCTCAGTTGGGGCAAAGGAAATATATGTAACCTAAACATTTGTACCCCTGTAATATGCTGAAATAAAAAAAAAATTCTTCTTGTTCTACATTTTCACCAAAATTTGGTATTGTCTTTTTGTTTTAACCCATCTGTGGTTTATATAGTAGTATTCCATTGAGGATTTAATTTGTGTTTCTTTTATGAATAATGTGCTTGAGTGGTTTTTCATATATTTATTGTCCATTGGTATATTTTATTTCAAGTGACTGTTCAAGTATTTTTCCCATGGTGGTGTACCTATCTCCTTAATGCTTTGTACAAATTATTTATATATTCATATTGTATCTAACAAGGCCCTAGTCAAATATATGTGTTGTGTCTTCTCCCACTCTGTAGCTTTCTTCTTCTTACTTTTAATGTCATTTGATAAACAGTTAATTTTTTATTTTATGCTTAATTCCTTTTGTGACCTCTTTAAAAAATCTTTGCTTACCAAAAGGTCAAAAATATATTTTTCTATGTTACCTTGAGTAAAGTTTATTGTTTCACGTTTTGCGTTTAGGCTTATAAATGATATAGATTTGATTGTGAATATGCTGTGAAGAAGAGCTGAAGTTTCACTGTTTTCCACATATATATTCAATTGATCTGGTATTATTTATTGAAAACATCATCCATTCCTCACTGCATCACAGTAATATCTTTGTCATTAATTAGTTGCTGTGTAAGGACCTCTTTCTAGACCACCTATTATTTTCCATTGGTCTATAAGTCTATCTTTATATAAAATCAAAATTCTGATTACATTAATTGCATAGTAATTCTTGACATCTGGTAGTGGAAGTTCACCAACTTTGATCTTCATGAGTGTCTTGGCTATTCTCATACCTCGCATTTCCATGTATGCTTAGAATTATTGTGTCAGCATCCATGGAGACACATGCTCATATTGTAATTAAAATTATATTAAATCTATAGATCAATATAGAAAATATTAATATATTTATATTAAAAACTATTGAGCATTTTTAAGCCATAAGCACTGTTTATCCCTTCATTTATGTAGGTCTTCAATTTATTTCAATAATGTTTTACAGCATGCTATGTAGACATGTGCATCTTTCATTAGACTTATTTCTAGGTATTTGGTATTTTTGGTACTACTACTGTAAATGAAATGTGTTTTCAATTTTATTTTCAATCATGTGTTGCTAGTATATAGAACCAAAATAAACTTTAATATATCTACTTTGTAACCTGTAAACATGATAAAATAATTTATTAATTCTAATAGTTTATATGTAATTTTTTTTGCATTTTCTAAATATACAATCATATCATCTCCCATTTCCACTCTTACATGTTTGATTTCAATATCCTGCTTAATCTCACTAGCAATTAGTTTAATAGAAGTGTTGGAAACACACATCTTTGTCTTATTACCCTACTTTAAAGGGAAAACTTTCAAGAATTTATCATTATGAATAATGTTTTACACATTCACATACAGAGCTGCCAGGTGTAAAGGTGGTCAATTAGCACAATGATACAATTTCAAAGTAACAATCAAGCCTTTATTCACTCATAGTCTTAATTTCCTTTTTCACCTTTGAAGAAAGCTTATCTGAAAATAGACTTATTGTTTGCAGCCTTCTTTTCAACATTTTGAAGATGTCATCTCACTGCCTTCTAGCTTTGATGGTTTGTGATGAGAAACAGCCATTATTTTTATTGAGTTTCTTTGTATGCAATAAGTACCTTTCCTCTTGCTGCCTTCAAGATTCCCTGTTTTTAACTTCCATGAATTTGACTATTATTAATATCTATCTAGGTATGCATCCCTCACTTTTTTCTACTGCTGGCTTTTCATGGCTGCCACATCAATTTGCTGGGGGGCGGGGCATGGAGAGAAGGGATAGAAATAATCCCAAGTTTAAATCTCATGGAACACACTGTCTTACTAAGGTTTAGTAGTTTTTCTTGGATAGATTATTTTCACTTTGTTCTGTGGGTTTGGTTAATTTTGAGAGTTTTGAAATGATTGATTTTAGTTGTTTTGCTAGCATTTTCTTTTGAGTCAGTGTGTATAAGAGGTAGTTCTCCAAGGTCCTCACTCTACCATTCTGGAGGTCAATCTCACACCCAGTGATTTTTTAAGTTTGAGAAACTGATTATATGTGTTCAAGCAATTCCACTCATTTCTTTATGACAGTTTCCAAATATGTCCTGATTTTCCCCATTCCCTCACTCTTTATGTACTTTTTAATGCAGATTTTCAATATAATTTTCATAATTTTAAATTATTTGTCTGATAATTGCAGCATATGGATAATTGGTGAGTCTGTTCCTATTGGGTGCTTTTTCTCTTTACTACTGGTCCCATTCTGTATCTTCACATATTGTAACTCTTTTATTGCATTTCAGTTATTCTGTCTAAAAAGTAGTAGAAGATCAAGTAATATGTACATGGACTGTGCATGTTCCATACTATATATTATTTTATAAATATTATAAACTAGTATATATTAATATCACCTATTAAACATCATTATATAGTACACATTATGAATAAATAGTATTAACTATACAATATTTGCTACATAATATATATCGTATACTAAATATGTAAACACACATACACACAATTGCATATTTATTTTTATTCTGATTGTGAGTATCTTATCTTCTTTTAGACAACCAGAGACAGTGGTTTATCAGATTGATCCAGTCAGGAGTTCAGCTGGTTTGGGGCAGGTTTGTGGCCTTAATCCTCCTAGAAAGTGCTTAGTATTAAAGTACCATAAGTCTGAGCCTCTCTTTTTTTGTTTTAGAGCCAAAACTCTGACATTTTATGTCACCATAGAGCTGATATATTTCATTATACCTGAAATTAAATTAGGTGTGATTTTAGTGGACACTTTGATTAGATACAATTCATCTCTGGTTTCCTATACCATGAAGGTGAATTCAGGGTTCTCCCTTTGGTTGGACCCTGGGACTAAATAATGCATGACTACTAGACTTCAGACCTGGGGCACCTCAAGTCCTCTAGATCTTGAGACTGAAAAATTGTGAGAACTACTTGTTGGAAACAGTTATCTTTGCATTTCAGTCTTGTCCAGATTAAAAATCAACACTACAGGCTACTGTTTCATGAGATGTTTGGCTGGTTTCTTCTATTCTCAGTTAAGACTGCCCATCTCTGGCAGACTTTTTTGTCTTTCTGCCTGGCCCAAGCTTAGTAATTATTACCAGGCATGAAAGAATATTTTGTCCCTTGAACATCTAGGAAGATCTCAACCCCCTGAAGTGTAGCTCTTTTATATTTCTTTGTATCTATGGCTTTTCAATGTTTTTAAATTTAAGAAATGGATTATCTTGTGATTTTTTTAATTATTATTATTTCAGCAGAAAGAGAAGTCTTTGAAGCTTTTCTTCACCATAATGGGATGAGAAATTTCCTATGTTTTAATCCCTCATAATTTTTTTTACTGACAAATTTCAAAATATTCTGGTGCAAATGTTATCATGTAAAAATTCAGATTTTCTAGATATTCAAATATCAGCTCTGTATCAATCAACCATACAAATCAGAATTATCTTTTTATAAGACTGTCTTCAAAAAGTCAGATAACTGAAACCACTCAGTGCCTCCAAGAATGTTCCTTATTTAAATGTGTCTTCTGTTTCCTATTGGGAAACTGTCCTAAGGTATTCTTATTAAATATTTATCTAAAATATTTTGATGCTAGGACTTTTGGGTTACATTGCAGACTGAATTGACATGGAAAACCACCCACTCATTCACTCCAAACACAAAGACTGAGTACATTAAAAAAAACCATTAATTATCACCTTGGTTCAAAGTATTATCATTTCTTGCCTGGATTACTACAATAGCCTCCTAATTGGTTATGTAATTGGTTGCACTTGCCACTACACTCTGTTATCAATGCTGCAGTCAGACTGAACATGGTAGAAGAGATTGTCTCTCCTCTTGTCAATATGCTCTAATGGTCTTCATGGATAAGAGTCAAAATATATATTATAGCATGTAAGACCTTACAAAATCTGTCTTTCCATCTCTTATCTCTTGTACATCATTTATTACTTTCCTCCTTTCCTTACTTTGCTCCAGCTACGGTGAAAACCCCAAACAACAGTGGCTTTATTGCTATATCAAAAACATGTCAGACATTCATCAGCTCCAGGGCTTTTCACTTAATGTTTTCTTTTCCAGGAACGTTTTCTCCATGTATTACTCCATCACTTTCTTATTCCTCTGTTAAAAACTAACATTATCATTAAGACCTTCTATTTTCACTCAGCATAAAATATTGTACCACCAATCTGACAAGTCTTCACTTAGCTTTCATTTGTTCTCTATAACATATACTGTCATGTGACATAAAGTATATTTTATTTATGTTTTTCATTTTCTATACATCTCTAGTTTCTTATAAGTTTTTTCACATTTTTATAAGCCCTCATCCACAGCATCTCCAAACTCTCAAGCTTAAAACCAATAAAAGAAACTACTCCAATTAAAAAATCCAGGATGTCAGCAAGATGGCCAAATAGGAGACATCACCCATGTACCCTCACAGAAACACCCATATTAACAATGATCCATGCATGAACATACCTTAATGAGAGCTCTGGATTTCAGACAAGAGATTACAACCCTTGGGTGGGGCACATAAATGAGAGAAGACATATTGAAGAGTGTAAGAAGGATAGTCTCACTCTTCTGGAGCCACCTCTTCCTTAAGCCCTTTCAGTGTAGAGCTTAGAAGAGATGCCCTTCCCCTGAGAGCTTGTCATGAGGAAGATAGAGTAAAGTGAGCATTCAACTTCATTATGCACCCATAATGGTGCATAATGAAGGTTATGGTGCATAATAGTGCATCATGAAGGTTCCAGGCCCAACACAGTGGACCCCAACATCAGCCTGGCCCATGTTGCCCAAGGTTTCAGGCCTTCACCAGTGGTCCCTGAAGTCAAACCAATATGCATAGTCTTAGGCTTCAGGCCCACTCAGCAAACTCCCATAGACCTAGGATCCAGGAATACCCTTAGCATCAAGAAACAGAAAATTTGAATAACATTGTCCACCAAATAGACCTAACACAAATATATAAGCTATTTCATCCATCAGAAGCTAAATACACATTCTCTTATGTATGAGTGAAGTATTCTCCAGGATATATCATAGGTTAGGCTTCAAAACAAATGTTAACTAATTTAAGAATACTGAAACCATATTAAATATCTTTTCAGACCACTATGGCATGAAATTATAAATTAATAACAAGAGGAAATTAGCAAATTGACATGTATGTGGGAATTAAACAATACACTGCTGTACAACAAATGTATTAAGAAGAAATCAAATAGGAAATTAGAAATACCCTGAAATAAATGAAAATGGAAACACAGCATATCAAATTTATGGGATGCAGTAAAAGCAGTTCTAAGAAGGAAGTATATAGTGGCAAATGCCTAAATTAAGAAAAAAGAAAGAATTCAAACAACCTAGGTTTACAACTCAAGGAACTAGGAAAAGAAAGACAAACTAAGCCCAAATTTAGAAAAAGAAAGGAAATAATAAAGACTAGAGCAGAAATAAATGGAATAGAAATTAGAAAAACAATAGAAAAGGTCAATGGAACTAAGAATTATTTTTTGAAAAGGTAAACAAAATTGTCAAACTCTTAATTAGGCTAAGAAAAAAGGAGGACTCCAATAAAATCATAAATGAAACAGAACATTATAACTGTGGCTAAAGAAATACAAAGGGTCGTGAAAGACTACTATGAACAATTATAAGCCTAAACATTGAATAACATATAAGAAATGGATAAATTCCTAGAAATATAAATATTGGGCGTTCACGACGCCCCTGATATAACCAGGTCCCCGGGCAGTGTGCACTGCAAGAGATGAGAGAGACAAAGACAAGGAAACAAAAAGTAAGGTGAAAGGGTGTGGGGAAGTTAGGGGACCACGAGCATTCCCATGAGCCAGGTGACACTGACTAAAATCTAGTACCCACTTTTATTCTCTTTTTCATGCTATACATTACAATGATTTCACGTGAAAAGATCGTGGGTTACAATGTGTAGAAGTTTCAAGTCTCCCCTAATAGTCACAAGATGTCTTAGCTAATTACTCTTTTATCTGTAGAAGCAGGAACACATAGCTCATTACTAAGCACAACTATGCCTTAAGGTATGTACAGATCGTATCTCTGAACTCAGTACCTGTGGCCCATTCGATTGAGGCACAAAGAGATTAGTACTTCTTACTGGGAGGATAGCTCCCCATTAACTGAGGCGTTCTACTGAGAAAGTGGAGGGAAGGAACTCAACTTGGTGTTTTTAAGAATTTGAGCCTGGGTGCTTTATCCTGGGCTGATATTTTGCAATCTTCCTTTACAGCCCTGGGTGGCTTTCATGTCAAGCTGCTCCGTGGCTTTTTGGGCATGAGGTGGGAGGCTTTAAGGTGGGAGTCTGCTTTGCTGTACTCCCAGATCGCTGGAATTAACTTCTGCTCTTATCTCCGGCTCCTGCTCAGGCAGCATTCCTTCACTTCCTCTCCTCCCACGGCCTCAGAAATGGGGTCCCTAAGCCCCAGTGGTCTTATCCCCATCACATAAAACCTATTAAGAATAAGTCATGAAGAAATGGAAAATTTAAACAGACAAACACCAAGTAAGGAGATTGAATCAGTAATCAAAAAACCTAACAAAGAAAATCCCAGGAATTAATGGTTTCTATAGGAAATTCTACCAAACATTTAAAGAAGAATGAACACCAATCCTTCTCAAACTCTTCCCAAAACATGAGGAGGGAACACTTACAACTCATTATAAAATGCTAGCATTATTCTGATATCAAAGCCAGGCAAAGAAACTACAAGAAAAGAATATTACAGGTCAATATGCCTGATGATCACAGGTGCAAAATTCCTCATCAGAATACTTGCAAACAGAATTCAATAGCACATCAAAAAAATCATTCATGATGGTCAAGTGAGATTTACCTCTGGGATACAAGGATGGTTCAACATACACAAATTAATAAATATGATATGTAACCTTAACAGAATGAAGGACAAAATCCATATGATCATCTTCATAGATGCAGAACAAGCATTTGACAAAATTCCACATCCTTTCACAATAAACCTCTTAACAAATTAGGCATAAAAGAAATGCACCTCAACCCAATAAAGGCTACAGATGATAAACCCACAGCTAACATATGATTTAATGGTAAAAAGCTGCAAGATTTTTCTCTATGATCAGGAAAAAAACAAGGAAGCCCATTCTTGCCACTTCTACTCAACTTAGCACCAAAATTCCTAGCCACAGTGATTAGGTGAGAAACAGAAATAAAAGGCAGCCAAATAAGAACAGAAGTAAAACTCTCTCTGTTTGCAGATATAATGATATTATATATAGAAAGCCTGAAATATTTCACCAAAAACTATTAGAACTAATAAACAAATAGAGTAAAGGTGCAAGATAGAAAATCAAATAAAAAAATCAGTGGTTTCTATACACTAACACTAAACTATCTCAAAAAGAAATTAAGAACATATCCCATTTACAATAGCACTGAAAAAATAAAATACTTAGAAATATTTTTTTATTTCAGCTTATTATGGGGGTACAAAAGTTCTGGTTATATATATTGCCCGTGCCCCCCCCCTTTTAAAAGGTGAGAGCTGTGTACACTGGAAACTATAAAACATTGATGAAATAAATTGAAAAATACACAAATAAATGGAAAGGTATCCATGTTCATTGACTGGAAAAATGAATATTGTTAAAACATCCATACCACCCAAAGTGATATACAGATTCAATGCAATCGCTATCAAAATTCCAATTGGCATTTTTCACATAATACAAAAGAATATTTATGTTTAACTATAAATAACTCTAAATAGCCAAAGCAATCTTGAGCAAGAATAACAAAGCAAGGGGCCTTGTGTGTTTTAAAATCACACTCCCTGATTTGAAACTGTAATATACTCCCTGATTGGAAGCTCTACTACAAAGGTACAATAATAAAAACAGTATGGTACTGAAATAAAAACAGATATATAGACTCACAGAACTGAACAGAAAGTCAAGCAATAAGCCTACATCTATAAGATCAACTGATCTTAAAAACCATATATCTGATAAGGGATTAATATCCAAAATATATTAAGAACTCCTACAGCTCATCAGAAAATAATTGGTTTTTAACCCTTATTAAAAATGTGCAGAGGTCCTGAATAGACATTTTAGCAACGGAGACATACAAATGGCCATGTGGTGTATTTAAAGATACTCAACATCACTAATCAGAGAAATGCAAATTAAAAGCATATAGCACACCTCTTAAGATGGCTATTGTCGAAAAACTAAACTATAACAAGTGTTGGTGAGGGTGTGGCAAAAAAAGGAACACTGGTACACTATTGGTGGGAATATAAATTAGTACAGCCATTATATGAAACAGTATGGAGGTTTCTGAAAAAATTAAAAATAGAACTATTATATGATCCAGCAATCCCATTTGTGGGTATTTACTGAAAGAAATTGAAATTAGCATCTTGAAGAGATACCTGCACTTTCATGTTCACTGCAGCACTATTCCCAGTAGCCAAGATAAGGAAATAACATAAATGTCCATCAATGGATGAATAAAGAAAATGTGATATATTCACATGGTTGAATATTGTTCAGCCATAACATGGAGGAAATCCTCCAATTTGTGGCATGGATGAACCTGGATGACATTATGCTTAGTAAAATAAGCCAAACATAGAAAGACAAATATTATATGCTCTCACTTATATGTGAAATCTAAAATAGTCAAACCGATAAAAGTAGAGAGTAGAATGGTGATTGTCATGGTTACTGTGGGGGAAGGAGGAAATGGGGAGATGTTGGTCAAAGAGTATAGAATTTCAGTTATACAAGATAATAAGTTCTGGAGATCGACTATACAGCAGTGTGCATAGCTAACAATATTGTATTGTATTATTAAAATTTTCCAAGAGGGTGTATCTTATCCTAAGTGTCCTTAACACACACACAAGAAAAGTAATAATAAAAGGGGTAGGAGGAAACTTTAGTAAGTGATGGATATGTCTCTGGTCTTGATTGTGGTGATGGATTGATGGGTGTATTCTTATCCCCAAACTCATTGATATATACATTTAATATGTACAGCTTTAAAAAATAATAAAAACAAAGCTATAATAGTGAACAGGGGCTGAAGAACACCTGCTGAGATACTTTAACTGATGAGTATTAGTAAAAGGGTTCTGGGGTTTTAATGAACATCCAGGGAAAGGTGACGAGAGGTCAGAATTATATGGGGCACAGAGCTGACATGCCCCATCTTCACAAAAGCCAGAATCTATGAAGAAGCTTCCTATGCATTAATCTGGAAATGGAAAATATCTGTTCACTGGTCCAGGAAATTATTAGTGATGCTATCTGATCACAAGGGACATTAAGAGAAAAAGTACAACCTATTATAAAAACCCAAGAAAAATTCTGGTGTATTATTAAGGACTATTGTTGCTAACCATGTGGAATAGCTGAAACCAGACTTCTGCCCCATTTTTTGAGACAGGGTCTTCCTTTGTCACCCTTGCTAGAGTGCAGTGGCATCATCCTAGCTCACTGCAACCTCAAGCTCTTGGGCTTAAGCAATCCTCCTGCCTCAGCCTCCCGAGTAGCTGGGTCTATAGGCATGCACCACCACGCCTGGCTAATTTTTTTTAATTTTTGTAGAGATGGGGTCTCACTCTTGCTCAGGTTGGTCTTGAACTCCTTGCCTCAAGGAAGGCTCCCTCCTAGACCTCCCAAAGGGTTAGGATTACAGGCGTGAGCCACCACACCTGTCCTCGGTGCCCATTTTAGCAAGAAAATTAGATGGTGTTTGAAAGCTTTAAGATTTCATTAACACCTCAAAAACCTCCTGCAAAATTCCAAATTTATTCCTATATTTGGTTTTTGTTGATTGTTTAAAAATTTCTCAACCTCACAAGATGGTAAAAGATAAAATTAAAAAATACCTTCTCGTCAAAGATCAAATAAAGGGCACTGCCAGGGGAAAGTGGTCTAAAGATGAGGCGAGTAGTGTGGCTATAAGCCCTTTTCTTAAGACCTCAAAGAGATTAAAAGCAGTTTTTCAAAGTACTATTCAGTCACACAAACAATCCGTCATAAAAATTAAACCTGTGCTTCACAGATCCCCTTAATAAAATAATAGCCTATCTTGGAAGCTTCAGGATGTTATCCCTCAGCCACCTCAACAGAAGCCCAAGGTGAAGAAAAACCCATTTCAAAGAGGTTTGTGGTTATGGCTTTTGTCTGATGGAGTGAACCTTAAGAAGATTCAAGGATGCTCTCTAGGTTCTTAAAAGCATTGGGTTTGAAGAAACATTACACAATTGGACTGAGGAGAGCAGAGAATGAGGAGAGGGCTTTCAACCTTCAGAATTATATTAGCAGAAAGTAGATTGAGAAAAATGTGACGTTACAAACACATGCTATCTTTCATAATAGAGAAAGCTGACTCAGAAAGCAGAACAATAGATTAGAGGGTAGAGCTGAAAACCATAAAGTTTTCCCAGGTCTTAAGACCAAACAAGGAACTTCTACTACTTGCTTTTCTGAATTCCAGCTGGGTATAGAGCAATGCCTCCTTTATAGTTCCCATTTTCCTTCTTTTTGAACAGGAATAACTATAGCTATGATCATAGGTCTGTTTCTCCTTTGTATGTTGGGTGTGTGTATTGGCTGCTTTTCGCTCCTGAGCTCGGTAGCAAAGGAATGAATAATTACTCGAAACACATAGTGTTTAGAGACAAGGGGAGAGGCCAAAGTCTGAAGGAGAAAATGGCCTCCTCAGCTAACTTCCTCCTTGTATTTATTTCTAAGGACTCGTGCAAACGGTCAGGGCCATTTGCTAATTTCTTTAACAACTTCCATACAGGTCAGCTGTTTTCAGCTGACTTTTGTACACAGCAAACAAGCAGCTTCGGGCAGGTGTTTTCTCCTGACCTTCCATTCACCCTGCTCACGTTCTTTCCATCCATCCATCCAACCTTTCTTCTAGGCCCAGCCCCCACACGTGTGTTTTGGGCAGAGGCTTCACAGATGAGGAGGAATTATGCCCCAGGAGTTTCACATAAAAACCTATACACAAAGAGCCTCCTTCACATATGACTTGATTAAGATAATAAAATTTTGAACTTTGACCTGTTGCTGTAATGGGATGAATATTTTGAAGATCTTCCTAAAGGCTGTCATTATAATCATATTTCATGTATTTAAAAAGTTAAATAGAGACATGACAGTTGTAAAAATAACCTAAATCCAACTTCTAGAGATGAAAACTACAATGTCTGAGATAAAAATTCATTAGGTGGGATTAATGGCATATTAAACATAAGAGTATCAAAGATTAGTGAATATGTAAACATAGCAATAGAAACTGAAAAATGAAATATAGAAAGTAAAAATGACCCCCCACCACCACACTCACCCAATGAAAAGAATATTAGTGAACTGTGGGATAACTTCAAGCAGCCTAATACATGAGTAATTGGAGTCCCTGAAAGGGGATGGCAAAAAATATTTGAGTAAATATTGGCTGGAACTTTTTTTCAAATTTGACCAAAACTACACACCTACATATCTGAGGATCTCAGCACAACTAAGGCCCAAGAAACAAGAACAACACTATACCACTGAACATTAAAGCTGTTTAAAAATCGTAATAAAGAAAAATCTTAAAAAGAAGTCAGAATAAAAAGACACATAGTGAGCAGAGAAACAAAGATAAGGAAGAAAACAGATTTCTCATTGAAAGCAAAGCAAGTGAGAAGACAGTGGAACAACATCTTCAAAGATGTTGGAAGAAAAAATCCTGTCAACCTAGAATTGTACATTAACTCATTTCTAATGAATAGCATATGGCAGAAGCAATGGGATATCATTTCCAGAATTAGTTTATTAAAGTCTTTGGCTTCTGCCTTCCACATACTCAGTCTCTCTCTCTCTTGGACCTCTTACCCTGGGAAAATCTAGCTGTTATATCATGAGGCAGTCCTGTGGAGAGCCCCATGTGGTAAGGAACTGAGGCCAGTGAATAATCATGTAAATAACTTTTTGGAAACAGATGCTCCCTTTTCCCATCAAGAAGCCTCATGAGAAAACTCAAGCCAGAGGTACCCAAGTAAGCTTTACCTGATTCCTAGCCCACAGAAATTGAGATACTAAATATTCATTGTGTTGAATTGCTAGAGTTTGGGTAATTTGTTATGTTGCAATAGAAAATTAATAGAAGCACCCAAGAAATAAAAGTCAGAAGCTCTTTCTATCCTTAGTCCTACATCAGAAAGGAAGGAAAACGTGACTGGAGTCAGTGTGAGTTAGAGCTATGGAAAGTGGTGGCCTGACTTGACCTGAAAACTTAAAGAGATTCAGTCATTGCTAGAATCTCAGCATTGAGAAAAAAAGGAAGTAGCCTTTATCTCTTCCTCCCCTGCTATCTCCTGCCAGGGCCACCCATTGGCTAAAAACAACAATAAGGCAATGGAGCAAGAGAATCCAAATGATACAGTTTTGAGGAACAGAGCTGAGAAAAGAAGGGTGGAGGATAGACATGGTGGGCCAATTGCCAACACAGGCACTGTATTTACAATATACTGAAACATAGCTCTGTGTTCCTATCAAAGAAATAGACATATCTCGGTTTAGAAAAACATGAAAAAACAGAAAGAAGGAATAGTATATTGCAAAATCTCTTATTAAATCCTTTTTCCCGTCATATTTTCTTCTTGTCAAACATTTAAATTGTTTGTTATTTTAGAAAAACAATTAGAAAAGTAAAGGAGAAATAGACTTTCCTTGAATAATGTCTCTAACTCTAAACCTATATAACAGAAGAGAAAATGTTCAGAAATTAATATATGTTCTGAAAAAATTTTAAAGACTTTTAAAAGATTATTTCCTGAAATGACAAGTGGGAAAATGTTAAATTGCTTTTGTGATAAAGCACCCCTTGAATTTCAGAAACTGTGGCCTTTCTCATTTAGTGAGAAGAAACGTGATTTTTGCAAAAATTTCAGAAAAACCATTCCTGAGTTTGCAAATAATTTGTCACATTAACCTGAAGCTATGTGGTTATTCAAAATTTTTGCAAATAAAATAATATTCTTCTTTTATTCTTTGTAGCTTTACTAATTAATGGGAGAAAATGGGAAGAAATAAAAAGTCAAAAAATAATATTTAAAAATAAATTTTGGCTAAGAAGTGCCTATTACAATTAGTAATGTCTGACCTAACACAGGGTAAATTCAGTTAAGTGATGTAGTCATACGCTCAAATGTAGTAAGATGTGAAGATAATAGGAGTTAAGGAATACACTTAACAAATGAAGGTGACTTTTTTGTAAAGTTTAGTTTTGCACAGGAAGAAAGAAAGTGCAGGATGGAAATGGGAAAATAAGCAATTTTTTTTCTAGGGAAAAAAAACCTTAAATGTCTTTCATATAATGGAAAGGAGACATTAGAGGTAAAGAAGAAGGGGAAAACAGAGGTAGCAACCCCCCACATGTGTATGAAAGGATGGAATTCAGAGTAAAAAAGAGATGCATATGGAAAAAAGGAAGAGACAAAGATGCAGTTCCACTGCTGTGCATTTTTTTTTTTTTTTTGTAGCAGATCTGGATGATCAGCTTGAGCGTAAAAGTGGAGAAGGAAAGGATTTTTATAAATTCAAAGTAAATATTTTGCTGGATTGATGAAATGGAAGGACAAATGGCCAAAAGGTGGAGAATAATAATAAGACAGTAGGTTAAAAAAATAGATTGTGTCCAGAGTACGTATATGAGGAATTGAGGGGAAGAGGACAGGGGTAGACCGCTTGTTGAGGGAAAAAAATGGAGATGTCTAGTACTGGGGATAACATGTTAAAAACTGGAATTATAAACCATCATGACATATGGCATAATGTACTGAAATTAAGATTTTGAAGGATAAACAGTTCTAAGATATTATAAGGATTAGGGTGTGATCATGTATTCTGATGGATGAAATTTAGAGAAATGAAGGATCATTGGATTGAAGGAGTTCAATAAGTGTACAGTTAGGGCATTACATAAGTTTTCAATATGGACATTGAATTCATTGGATGACTACAAAGCTTGAGATAGGAAGCAAGATACTAAATTAATTGCTAGTCTTCTATAGATATGGAACAATGACCAGAATGTTGGTAGATGAACACAGCAAGGATAAATATAGAGTGATACTGCCAGATGGTATCATTCTCAAGAGAACAGCTTTTATTGAGCTCTTACTCTATGACAAAGGTAGACTTTGGAGATACAAATCTGTGTAAGATACTCACTAACCTCTGAAGATCCTACAGTCTGTTCACTAGCCTTCTATTTTAGGAAAACCTCATATTACACAAATACAGAAGAGAAAGGATTTGGAAGCAGCTGTGTAAAATGCCAACCTTATCTCTCAACTCCAAGTTAAGATGTGAGAAAATAAACCATTTACACATAAGAGACCATCAGAGAAAGAAAAGAAAAACAACAAGAAACAAAAACGTACACTTTCCTGGAGGAAACCCATGAATTGGTCTACAAACAGGTTACAAAAGTAAGAGTTTCAATAGGGGTTTCAGAGGATGCAGTGGAGTAATATCAGAGAGCTGTGAGGATAAAATATGAAACGTGTGTCAACTACCTTTTGCCACAACCATGCTGCATTACAAACAACCATAAAATCCTATGGCATATGATGAGCATCATTTAATTAACTCACTAGTTTGCAGGGTTTAGCTGAACTTGGGCTGGGCTGGGTTTGGCTTAACTAATCTTAGCTAGGCTTGCTCCTATGGCTGGGAGTCAGCTGGCTAAGGCTGATGTAGAATTTTGGGGCCCAGATGACTGGGAAGATTCAGCTGTGCTACATGTTTGTCATCCTTTATCAGGTTATACTGGGGATGTTCTCATGGCAGAAAATCCAGAGCAAACAAGACGAATAAAAATTTTTAAGCCTCAGCTTGTGTCAAATTTGCAATCATCTCATTGGCTATAAATCAAGTTATGGGTTCAATCTCAGAGTCAAATTGGAAGGCTGAGAGGGCACTTAAGAATGTCTTACCAGTTATCTTCCTTAGTCGATGCCTGCTGTTAATGAAATTCACTCGGCAGTTAAGAAATTGGTTCTGATCTGCCATAGATTCGTAGTGTGACCTTGGAAAATGGCTTACTTGCTTTAGGTCTCATTTTTCTCTGGTAATACACACACACACACACACTCCATAGTGAATTTCATAAGGGGTGTGTGTGTGTGTGTGTGTGTGTGTGTGATGTGAATGCAAACTTGTGATCTCAGGAAGAGAGAATTAACACACGGTGAGCACCATTTGGGGGATGGACACACTTGAAGCTCTGACTCTGGTGGGACAAGGGCAATATACGTAACTTAAACATTTGTACCCCTGTAATATGCTGAAATAAAAAAAAACAGAATAAAATGTGTTTTATGAAAGAAAATGCACATACACACCAGAAAATTTATTCCATTACACTCACTTTTCCACTTCCAGTATGGAGGAGTGATCTTCTAACAAATGAATCTTTCTGAAAATAACAGTTATTAACACTGGATAAATTATTTTGAAAATAACTACTTGAATACTGTTGGGATTGAACAGAAGCAGGCAAATTTTGGAAGGGGTTCAAAACTTAAAGCAAGTGATTGTCATGGAATGAATTGTCTGGTGTGAATGTGCATGCATGTATATATAAGCTTTACCTTGAAGTTTGGTCTAGTGGATACAACTCCAAAAAAAAAAAAAAAAAACATTTCTTTCTGGAGAAAGCAGGGGAAGGAGTCTGAGACAACCAGGTTACTGGATACCTGCAAATAGAACCCCGGGAGTACTAGACAAGGTGAAACTAATTATATGTTTAAATCCAATTCAAGTCTCTGGATTAATCCTGAAGTACACATACCTCATGCAACCTAAAAGCAATATGAAGCTATTGTTTCAAAAACTGAAGTGAGATTTGAATCCATGAAAGGCATGATAGTTTTCACTTTGAGTCTAACCAAGTTAATTGCATATTAATTCCAAAATATCAACAGTCTTCAGAGTAATAACAGAACTCTGTTTCTATATTGCAATAGTCACAATAAGAATAAAAATTCAAAATCACTTCACATACTAAGGTCAGGAAAATGTTATGCAGCCTCAGGGAAAACCAAGATGATGGAATTATTAAATAGGACGTTAAAGCAGCTATTGCAATTATGTTTCATGAGTTAAAGGAAAATATATTAAAAAAGAGTGAAAATATAGTAAATATCAGCAAAGAAAAATATAAAAAGAACCAAATAAAAATGTTATAACTAAAAATATCATATCTAAAATCTAAAAATAATGACTAGGTTGGCTTAGTAGCAGAAAATAAATGATAGAAGAACAAGTCAGTGAATTTGAAGATAATTCAAAGAGGCAGAGAGGAATATAAAAAGTCTAAGTGATCAGTGAGAAAGATATGCAACAGTGTGAAGTGAATTAACATTCAAATTATAGGTATCCCTGAGGGAGAAGAAGAAAGAGTTAAAAGCATGGCAAAACTATTTGAGAAAATTATTGAGGAAAACTTCCCTGGTACCATCAGATATTCAGACATACAGATATAAGATGGACGTTGAAGACTGGGAAGGTTCATAACAAATAGGTCCTCTCCAAGACACATAGTAACCAACTTGGCTACAGTCAAAATGAAGGAGCAAATTCTACAAGCAGCAAGACAAAAGCATCAAATAACCTATGAAGGAAAACCCATTAGGCTAACTGCAGACTTTTCCGTGGAAACCTTCAAGCCAGAAGGGATTGGGGCCCCTTCTTAAATTGACTTCAACAGAACAACTGCCAACCTAGAATTTTGTATCCTGCAAAAGTAATTTTCACAATTATGAAGAAATGAAATATTTTCCAGACAAGCAAACACTGAAGGAATTTGCCATGACCAGACCTGCCCTGTACGAAATACTCAGAACAGCATTATACACAAATCAGCACAACAGATACCCACCAGTGTTAAATCACCTAACAAGAACCCCTAAACTCACACCTCTTATACAACAATAGAACGAGAGGTAAAACAAAGCAACAATGGACTACGCAATAGGATGAACAGAACAATATCACACTTATCAATGCTACACATTAATGTTAATGGACTGAATGCTCTTCTCAAAAGACATAGGCTGGTTGCATGTTTGAAAAAAAATAAAACTGAAGGACTCCATCAAGAGACTCCAACAATTGATAAATAAATTCAGCAAAGTCGCATGTCTATATACTAATAACAGTCAAGCTGAGAGTCAGATCAAAGACTCAATACCATTCACAATAGGTACAAAGAAAATAAAATACCTAGGAATATAATTAACCAAGGAGGTTAAAGATTAATTTGAATGTTCTATAACTTTATGATAATGGAATCATGCAGCATGTACTATTTTTTGTCTGACTTCTTCACTGTCTATAATTATTTTGAGATTCACCCATGTTGTTGCATGTGTCAATGGTTCATTCACTTTAGTGGCTATCTATTCACCTGTTGGTACAAATTTGGGTTGTTTCCCATTTTGAGCTATTACAAATAAAGCTGCTATGAATTTTTGTGTGCAAGTACTTTTGCAGATATAAACTTTTATTTCTCTTGAGTAAATACCTGGGAGTGGAATGGCTGGGTGAAATCATGAGTATATGTTTAAGTTTTTAACAAACTGACAAATTATTTTCCAAAATGACTGTACTGTTTTGCTTTTCATTTACCAATGCATAAAAGTTCCAATCACTCTACATCCTCACAAACACTTGGTATGCTAGTCTTTTTAATTTTATCTGTATTAATGAGTATGTAGCAGTATCTCATTTTGGTTTTGATTTCCATTTCCATAATGACTACTGATGTTGAGGATTTTTAGGTGTGCTTGCATTTGGAAATATTTTGCCTTAAAATATTCATCCTGCATGTGGCTTCTTTTTTCATTCTCTACCAGTGTGTTCTAAAGAGCAAAAATTAAATTTAATGAAGCCCAATTAGTGGAGTTTAGTTTTTTATGGATTTATTTTATGGTATGCTTTTGGTGTAGAAATAATCAAGGTCACACAGACTTTCTCCTAAAAGTTTACAATTTTTAGTTTTTCTATTTATGTCCATGAACCATTTTGTGTTAATTTTTTATAAAGGGCTGTGGTTCAATTTTTGCATGTAGATAGACAATCATGGTGGCACAATTTGCTGAAAAGAATTATTTTATTCATTGTATTGCCTTGGAACATTTGTAGAAAATCCACTAACCATATGTGTACATTTTTTCCTGGGATTTCTATTCTGTTCCATTGATCTATGTGTCTATCTTTACACCAGTACCACTCTGTATCTTTATAATGAGTCTTGAAATCAGGTGGCATATATATTTCAACTTTTTTTTTTACTTTGCCAATGTTGTTTTGGTTATTCTAGTTCCTTTCAATTTCCATACATGCTTTAGAATAAGTTTATCAATTTCTGCCCCCCCCCCAAGAAAATAAACACCATAAATCTCCCAAAATAAGCCTATCTTTCTCAGTTGGTTTTAGTTGTATTTTTACCCTCACTGTGGATAGTAATTTTGGGGTGGATGGTAAATAATGTGAATTTGTTCATAACGGTGTATATATGTGTGCATGTGCATGTGTGTGTGTGTGTGTGTGTGTGTCTGTGTGTGTATCATTGGCACTTTTTTTGGTAGGGACACAGTAAAGCTTCTTGGAAACCCTTGATTCTTTCTAGTCTAACATTTAATCTTTGTTATACTGTACCAGAACAACCTTTAATCTGGGGCTAAGTTTTTCCCAATACTAGAGTAATATCCATCTGACTACTCTTTCCAATTCCCTGTGAATTGTGAGGTTTTCTTCTATGGCTGGTGGGAACATGAAATCTTTTCAGCTCTGTGTGAATCCTAGAAATTATTCTCTCTGCTCATTTCAGGTGGTTCTTTCCTTAACTTCATATAGTTTCCTCACATGCATATTCTGATCAGTACTTCAGCTAACAACCTAAGAAGAACCCTCTAGGGACTGTGGAGTGCTTGTTGTGAAAGTCTTTCCTCTGCCTTATGAATTCTAGTAATCTTGGGCTCCCTGGACTCTTACCTCTGCCTTCTAAGCTCAGTGCTCCAGAAGATAGAGGCCATAAGCCTCGGCAGCACACAAGTGGTGATAATTCTGCAGGCATGCAGAATGCAAGAGCTATGGGGGCATGGCTTCCTCAACCCATATTTCAAAGGATACTGTGGACAGCCTGGGGGCCCAGGAATACATTTGTCACAGGGGAGGAGTCACCAACAGAGAGCCCCTACTAGAGCAATGCCAAGCAGAAATGTGGAGTCAGAGTAGGGCAATACTTAGTAGAGTCATGTAAGTGGGATCATCACCAAGACCACAGAACTGTAGGGCCACTAGCTTACGATATCAACTCAAGAGAGCTGAAGCCATGGCCTAAGCCCAGCAAAGCCATAAGAGTGGGGCTTCCCAAGGCTATGTGGGCCAATTCCACCCCAACCCCCGCATTATATCTAAGAAGCAGGATGTGGTGTAAAGCAAGATTATTCTGTAGCCTTAAAATTTAATGGAAAATTGAGGAGGAAGGGGCCCAGATGGCAGACTAGTAGCAGCTTGCATATGCCACTCTCACAGAGAGCAACAAAAGTGATTAGTGGATATTCACCTCCAGAATAGTTATCTAAGATAGAGCACTGAGAATCAACAGAGAGATGACAGAAGGCTCCCAACATAATGGAGAGGAAAGTGGTGTGACCCACTCAGCAGGATTGGAGGTACATGGGGAAGGAGCCTGCACATGGGGAAGGACCAAAGGCCAGCCACCCATGGCAACCACAGGAGAATGAGGGGATGCAGGAGAGCAGAAATGTTAATGACTCACAGTGCATCTACCCTCCTACCTGGTTAATCTTCTGGAGTAGGACTTAAGTACATAATCCAAGGACCTCTTCATCTCTTCACTGAGCAACAGAGTTACCACCAGAGAAAACAGGGGTACCACAAAACTAATTGTCTTGAGCAGAGAAAAGCGAGTTCAGCATAAAACCTCAGGAAACATGATAAAAAAGACTGTTTTGACACCCCTCCAAAGGATCACAATAACTCTCCAGCAACAAACTCCAAACAAAAGGAAATTATTGTAATGTTAGATATGGAATTCAGAATACAGATGGCAAATAAGATCAATGGAATTGATGAGAAAGTTGTAAAACAACACAAAGAAACAAACAAAAAAATGGGACATGAAAAAAATTCACTAAAGAGATAGATAACATAAGAAAATAATATAACAGAATTGCTAGAAAGAGCCATTTATGGAATTTCAAATTACAGTAGAAATTTTTAACAACAGACTGGACCAAGCAGAAGAACAAAATATCAGACTATGAAGACAAGGCTTTTGAATTAATCCAGTTAATCAAAAATGTGGAAAAAACAATCAATAAGAATGAACAATCTCTCCAAGAAATATGGGAGTAGGGGAACAAATATAAGAATTACAGGTATCCATGAGGGAGAATAAGAAAAAGCAAAAAGCATAAGAAACCTATTCGAGGGAATCATTGAGGAAAGCTTCCCTGGTATAACTAGAGATTTAGACATCCAGATGGTCATCAAACACCTGGAAGATTTATAGCAAATAGGCAAGCCACATAGTCATCAGTCTGTGATAAGTCAAGGTTAAGGAGAAAATCCTATAAGCTGCAAGATGAAAGTAACAAGTAACTTACAAAAGAAAACCATCAGACTAACAGCAGATGTTTCACTAGAAATCTTGCAAGCCAGAAGGGATTGGGGTCCCATTTTAGCCTTTTTAAACAGAATAACTGTCATCCAGGACTTTTGCACCATTTAAAACTAAGTTTCATAAATGAAGGAGAAATAAAATGTTCCCCAGTTAAGCAAACACTAAGGGAATTTGTCACCACAAGACCTGCCCTACACAAAATGCTTAAAAGTGTTCTATACATGCAACAGGACAGTCAATACACACCAGTGTAAAAACATCCAAAAGATAAAACTCATAGCTCTTATAAAATAGTAATACAAGGGAGAAAACAAAGCCACTAGGTAACAATCAATGTGATGAACAGAAGAGAATCTCACATATTAATGCTAATATTGAATGTAAACAGTCTCAGCGCTCCACTTAAAAGATATAGATTGGCTGAATGGATTAAACAGCAAATCCCTAATTTATGCTTTTCCCAGGAAACCCCTTTAATTTGCAATGATTCTCATAGATTCAAGGTCAAGGGGTGGAAAAAAGTATTACATGCAAATAGAAGCCAAAATAGAGCAGAAGTAGCGATTCTCACATCAGATAAAATAGACTTTAAAAAAATCAGTGGTTAAAACAAGACAAAGACAGCCATAATATAATGATAAGGGGAGCAAGTTAACAAGAAGATTTAACAATTCGAAATATATATGTCCCTCACACCAGGAGCTCCTAGATTCATAAAACAAATTCTACTAGATCTAAACAAAGAAATAAACAGCAACATCATAGGACTTCAACACTCCTCTGACAGAACTGAACAAATCATAGAGGCAAAAAATCAACAAAGAAAGAATGGACTTAAACAAGACTCTAGAACAAATGGACTGAACAGACATTTACAGAACATTGTCCCCCAAAACTGCATAATATACATTCTTCTCATCAGCACATGGAACATTTTCTGAGATAGAGCATATGTTAGCCCACAAAGCAAATCTCAACAAATAAAAAAAAAATCAAAATCATACCATGTATTTTCTCTGTCCACAGTGGAATAAAACTAGAAATCAATCCCAGGAGAAACTCTCAAAGCTACACAAATACATGAAAATTAAGCAATCTGCTGCTGAACCATTCATGAGTCAATGATGAAATCAAAATGGAAATCAAAAGATTTTTCAAACTGACAGACATAGACAACACAAGCTTCCAAAATATACAAGACATAGTAAAAAGCCGTGCTAAGAGGAAAATGCATAGCCTTAAATGCCTACATCAAAAAGACAGAAAGATAATGAATTGACAACCTAATGTTGCATATCAAGGAACAAGAAAAAGAAGAAAAAACTAACCACAAAGCTAACAGAAGGCAAGAAATAACAAAAATCAGAACAGAACTAAATGAAATGTAAATCGGAAAAGCAATATGAAGGATCAATGAAACAAAAAGTTGGTTCTTGGAAAAGATATACAAAATCAATCAATCACTAGCTAGATTAATCAGAAATAAAAATAAAAGACTCAAATAAGCTCAATTAGAAATGAAAAAGGAGACATTACAATTGATGCCACAGAAATACAAAATATCATCCTTGACTACTATGAAAAGCTTTATGCACAAAAACTATAAAATCTAGAGGAAATGGGTAAATTTTTTGAAACACAAAACCTCCCAAGCCTGAATCAGAAAGGAATAGAAATGCTGAACTAACCAATAATGAGTAGCAAGATTGAAACAGCAGTAAAAATCTCCCAACAACTAAAAGCCCTAGAAAAGTTGTATTCACAGTTGAATTTTCAAGATCTACAAAGAATAACTGACACCTATCCTACTGAAACTATTTCACAACATTGAGAAGGAGGGAATCCTCCCTAACCCATGCTAAAAAACCAGTATCACCCTGATACCAAAGCCAGGAAAGGACACAACAAACAAAGAAAACTGCAGACCAATATACCTCACAAACATAGATACAAAAATCCTTAACAAAATACTTGCAAATGGAATCCAACAGCACATCAAAAAGAAAATTCAACATGATCAAATGGGTTTCAGTGCAGAGATGCAAGGCAGGTTCAACATATGCAAATCAATAAATGCAATTCACCACATACACAGAATTAAAAACAAAAGCCATATGATCATCTCAATATATGTAGAAAAAGCATTCAATAAAATCGATCACCCCTTAATGATAAAAATCCTCAAAAACCTAGACATAGAAGGACCATACTTCAAAATTATAAAAGCCAATTTGACAAACCCACAGCCAACATCATACTGAATGGTGAAAAGTTGAAAGCATTTACCGTAAGAACCGGAACAAGACGTGAGTGCCCGCTGTCACCACTTCTATTCAACATAGTACTGGAAGTCTTACCCAGAGTAATCAGGCAAGAGAAAGAAATAAAGGGCATCCAAATCAGGAAGGAGTATGCCAAACTATCCCTGTTTGATGGCAATATGATCTTACATCTAGAACACCCTAAAGACACCACCAAAAGATCCCTAGAATTGATAAATAAATTCAGTAAAGTTTCAGGTTACAAAATCAATGTACACAAATGAGTAACATTTCTATATGCTAATTACAGTCAAGCTGAGAGACAAATCAAGAATTCAATACCATTTAGCTGGAAAATGGACACTTACAGAACATTCAATACCAATAGCTGCAAAGAAAATAAAATACCTAGAAATATACTTAACCAAGGAGAAGAAAGATCTCTACAAGAACTAAAAACACTGATGAGATATATCATAGATGACATAAAAAAAATGAAAAAAAAAATGCCATGTTCATGGATTGGAAGAATCAACATTTTTAAAAATGTCCATAATGCCAAAAGTGATTTACAGATTCAAGTCAATTTCCATCAAAATACAAATGTTACATTTCACAGATCTAGAAAAAATAATCCTAAACTTCACATGGTACTGAAAAAGAGCCTGAAGAGCCAAAACAAAAAGGGCCTAAGCAAAAATAAAAAATCTGAAGACATCACATTACCCATATTTTGCATGCTGCTTTGCCTTTCCACCATGTTATGACACAGAGAGAAGGCTCTCACCAGATGTGGCCCTTCAATCTTAGACTTCATAGCCTCCCGAAACATGAGCCAAATAAACTTCTATTTTTTATAAATTGCCCAGTCTGTGGTATTCTGTTGTAATAACAGAAAATAGACTAAGACATGCAGTGAGATTGCCCAGTCTCAACTGCTTTCTTTGTCTAGGCTGTGAACTGGAAATTCTCCCCAGTCAGTAAACTGAAGTGATCTTAGTTCTCACCTCATTTATTTTCATTCATTCAAGCATCAAACTCTTGATCATTCTCATGATAATCAACCATTGTTTTTGTTGTTTCCCAATGTCTAGTAACAATTGTTTTGTATATTTTCTCTAGTTATGTAGATGTTTCAGATGGAAAGGTATATCCATTCCCTACTACTCCATCTTGACAAAAACAGGAAGTCTGTGTCTAAGTCTCAATTTTGCCATTTATTCATTGTGTAACTTCAGCTAGTTATTTAATCTTGAATAGCCTCAATTTCCTTATCTGTGAAATACAGGTAAAAATTGTTCATAGTCCATGAGATAGTTTGAATAATTAAGTGGCATGTTATTTGTAATGCAACAGAATGAATAATGTAATCAACAATTATTCTAAGCAATATGGAGCTCAAAATTTATTCTGGAACATTACATAACAACATAGACAATTAATTGAAGAAATGAATAGCAAGTGACTAAGTAATACATATTAAATCAGGATCCTTGGAACACTAACCCTGGTGCTAGTTTAGGAACTGACTAATGCAGAAAACATACACAATCATTTCCTTTGTGGAGATAGTCCAGTAATTAGGTGGCAAGAATTACAGGAATAAATTTGTAATTACACATTGTGGTGAGTGCTGTAAAAAAAGGGTTGGGTACTGAGATAGAGAATAATTATTGGGTTCTAATTTATTTATTTTCTATCTGAGGAAGTTACATTTATAATGATATGTAAAGTAACAGGATATATTAAGGTAAAAAGTATAGGGAAGGCTATGAAAAGTAGCAGCCTCATCAAGGGAGAAGTAAATTATGATAATAAATGTTCAGAAATATTTCATCCTAATCTTCATCCTTTCCCCCTTCTTAGCTGTATACACTTATTATACAGTAGGGTCTACCACTTAATCTTCTTGGCAAGTATGTAGATATTATTATTTTCTCTTTTATAAAATTAGACAATAGAGAATTAAGAGAAGTCCTATTTGCCAATGTAAAAGATCCTACCCCCCAAATAAAAAGAAATCCCCAAATGACTCAATGCCTTAATGTGCTAGTATCATATAAGAAATGCCAGGCACCCAGAGCTGCTGTCATATCTTATCATGTCCCCATCTGGGACAGATCCTACCTAATAGGCAAACATCTCCTCTATTTAAGTGCAGAAGTTTTGTAAGAAATATCCAATGTCATATAAACAATGCCAGGTAGGATATTTGTGATTAGTGAGTATTGGCTTTGATCCACTTCATGATTCCATGAGTTGCCAGAGATATTTGCCTACTCTAAAAATCTCTGATTCTAACAGAATTGCCCCAGTGGGGATATACAGCATTTGTTTTTTGTTGTTGTTACTTTTGTGTGTGTGTGTGTGTGTGTGTGTGTGTATACATTGCTGTGAAATTGCATTAGTGACATACTTTGTGATATAGAATATAATCTATGTTTTTTAAGAAAAGTGATGACTTAGGTTTTAATACACTGAGTAGCAATAATGATAAAATTCATCTGGGTGGCTGCAATGATCATGGAATTTTAGGCTTTAAGTTTAATGATAATTTACATAGTTCTAAAAATTAAGAATATTTTGGATTTTAAGAATAAAAATTAAATAATTTTGTTACATTTCAAACGCTTTTCTTATTATATAGCCAGGATAGTCACTGACATATTTAGTTCTATTAAATTGTACTTATTTAGTTATTCATTATTTTATGAGTTTTGTCCTGTGAGTACATATTCAGTGAACCATTTTCTTTAACTGCATGCATAAACTTGAAATTGGGTACCTTAAATGTATTATCTATTATACTCTAAAATATTTGTTTATTGGTACTGTGAAAATCCATTCATATTTATTTTATATTTCTCTTGCTCTATGGTTTAGAGTCAACATACAGTATGGTAACAATATGGATTCTGAAGTCAGATTAGATGGGATTGAATCTTGGTTCCACCATTAACTGGGTATGTGATATCACACAAGTTAATTTTACAAAGCTTCATTGTCCTCTTCTGTAAAGCAGAGAAATAACTAGTACCTACTCTGGTGGTTTAGGAAATTAATCAGATAATATATGTAGAGCACTTTAGTATAACCCCCAGAACATAGGAAGCCTTTATAAACATTTTCTTTTCTCCTCACGATGGCAGAAAGAGCATGGTAGTTAAGAATATTGGCCCTGGAGTCAGCCTGCATAGGTTTGAATCCTGGCTTCAGGGCACTGGTTGTGTAACCTTGAGCAAGTTAATTTTCCAAAGCTATGTTTCCCTTCTCCATAAAACAAATGATCAAGAAGAAGAAGGAATCTGTGACCTCAAAGACAGGATATTTGAAAATATGCAGAGGAGAAAAAAGAATTAAAAGGAATGAGGAAAATTTATGGGATTTGTGGGACATCATGAAAAGACAAAATATTTGAATTGTAAAAATTTTTGAAGAAGAGGAAGATAAAGAGGTAGAATGCTTATTTAAAGAAATTATAGTAGAAAACTTTCCAAATTTAGAGAAAGATATAAATATCCAGATACAGAAAGGTGAAAGGTATCCAATCAGATTCCATTCAAACAAGACTACATCAAGACATATTTTAGTCCAACCATCAAAAATGAAAGACAAAGAGAAGATCCTGAAAGCAGAAAAAGAAAAGAAGCAAATAACACATAAGGGGGTTTTAATAAGGCTGGAAGCAAATTTTTGACAGAAACCTTACAGGACAGGAGAGAGTAGGATGATATATTTGTAGTGTTGAAAGAAAAAAAAATAAAACTACCAACAACAATACTGGACCCAGCAAAGCTCTCCTTAAAGACTTTTGCAGATAAAAAGAAGCTGAGGGAGTTTACGACCACCAGATCTGTCTTATAAGAAATGCTAAAGGGAGTTATTCAAGCTGAAAGAAGAAGATGCTAATTAGTAACATGAAAACATATGAATGTATAAAACTCACTTGTAAAAGTGTTAATAAGTATACAGTCAAATTCAAAAACTTTAATACTATAATGGTGGTGGAAAATCACATATTTTTTAGTGTGAAGGCTAAAAAACTAAACTATTAGAAATATTAGCATAATAATTTGTTAAGAGATACACAGCATAAAAAGATATAAATTGTGACATCATAATTTTAAAATGCAATGGAATGGTGTAGTAAATTATATAGTTTTTCTTGTGATCAAAATTAAGTTGTTAGCCTTGCATGGTAGTACACACTTGTAGTTCAAGCTACTTGGGAGGCTAAAGCACTAGGATCACTTTAGCCCAGGAATTCTAGGCCATCCTCGGCAATACAACAAGACCCGGTCTCTAATAAATTCAATTTTACAATTTTTAATAATTTAAAATGTGTAAAAAATACATGTCTATCAGCTTAAAATAGCCTGTTATAACTATAAGATGTTTTACATAATACTCATGGTAATCATAAAGCAAAAACCTATATTAGATACACAAAAGATAAAAAATAAGGAATCAAAGCATATTACTAGAGAAAAATTACTTATTCACAAAGGAAAGGAACACAGCAAGAGTGGAAGAAAGGAACAAAGGGTCTACAGAAAAAAAGCAGAAAACAATTAACAAAATGGCAATAGTAAGTTCTTATCTATCAACAATGACCTTGAATGTAAATGGATTAAGTGCTCTATTCTAGGGATCCCCCACCTATGGTGAGTTGTATAATTATTTCATTATATATTACAATGTAATAATAATAGAAATAAAATGCACAATAAATGTAATGTGCTTGAAACATCCTGAAACAATCCCCCTCACTCCAGTCTGTGGAAAAATTGTCTTCCATGAAAATGGTCCCTGGTGCCAAAAAGGTTGGGGACTACTGAAGTCTAATAAAAATACTTGGAGTGCCTGAATGGATAAATAAACAAGACCCAACTATATGCTACCTACAAGAGGCTCACTGCACCTGTAAGGACACATATAGACTAAAAGTGAAGGGATGGAAAATGATATTCCCTGAAAATGGAAACCAAAAAAGAACATAAGTAGCAATATTTATATCAGATAAAATAGCCTTTAAGTCAAAATACTTACACTAAGAAAAAAGAAAGATCTCAAATAATATAACTTTACATCTCATGGAACTAGAAAATGAAAACGAAACTAAGCCCACAGTTAGCAGAAGAAAGGAAATAATAAAGATTAGAGCAGAAATAAATGGCATACATACTAGAAAAACAATAGAAAAAAATCAATGAAGGTAAGAGTTGTGTTTTTTTTTTAAAGATGAAAATCAACCCTAAAGTTTCCACCAAAAAATGTCAGAACTAATAAATGAATTCAGTAAAATTGCAAGACATAGTATCCACATACAAAATTCACAATTGTTCAGTCCCTTATCCTCAAAATGCATTCTTCAGTTGCCTTCCAAAAAACTCCCTTTTCATTTACTGTAATGTCCTCATTCTTTTTTACTGCTTCTTACTTGTTTCCCTGATCTCTAAACTTTGGAGTATCCGAAGGGCTCAGTCCTTGGACCTTTTCTTTTATAGTTATACTCACTCCATTAGTGACCACCAGTCTCATAGATTTTAATACCATCTATACCCAGTCTAGACATCTCAATTGACTCTTGACTTATATATCCAATTTCCTACTTAATATCCCCATTTAGATGTCTATTAATATGCAAATATGATCTTTTCTTCCCCCATAAACATGCTCTTTCAACAATCATTCTCATCTTAATTGATAACTCTATACAAAAAGTTTTCAAGGACAAACATTTTTATATCATCACTGACTACCCTCTTCCTCTCATTCCCTGACTCCCCAGTGTCAGAAAGTTTTGTTGGTTCTTCTTTCTACTTATATCTGATCATTTATAACTACCTGTATTGCTATTATCCTGGTCTAGTACACCATCCATTTCTCCTCCAGATTTCTTCTATAGCCAGCATTGCTATAATAACCTCTTTAAAAAGTCTCCCTGCTTCTACCCTTGCCAAGAACAGTGATACAGGTGCAAGCAGCAGAGAGATTAATATGATTGATAGACTTAAGAAACCCCTCAAGTAAGATATGCCATCTCACCTCAAACACTCCTTCATTGTGACTTTGAGCAAGTTACTTAATCTCTTAATGCTTTAGTTCCTCAAAAAAAAACCTGTTAGAATAAATGAGTTTAGTAAAGTTTCAAGATACAAAAGCTTACAAAAATCCATAGCATTTGTATACACTAACAACAGACTATCCAAAACAGACATCAAGAAAATTATCCCATTTTCAATACCATCAAAAAGAATAAATTTAACCAAGGAGGTGAAAGATGTGTACACTGAAAATTATAAAACATTTGTGAATGAAATTGAAGAAGACACAAATAAAGGGAAAGATATCACATGTTCATGGGTTGAAAGAATTAATATTGTTTAAATTGTTAATTTTGTCAATATTGTTAAAATGTGCATGGTGACTATAGTTAATAATGAACTGCACATTTTAAAATTGCTGAGAAAGTGGATTTTAAATGTTTTCATCATAAGAATGACCTATATGTGAGCTAATATATATGTAAATTAGCTTGATTTAAATCATTCCACAATGTATACATATATCACATCACATTGCATTACCACAAATATATGCAATTTTTGTCAATTTAAAAATAAATTAATTCATAAAAATTTAAGAATAAAATAAGGATGGTAGTAGAACCTACTTTTCAGGGTAATTTTGAGGATTACAGGAGTTAATATATATAAAATGGTTAGAAGAGTGATAGACACATAACAATTGTTGCATACCTGTTACATATTATTATAATAGAATGAGCAATGAAATATCAGTAGATTTTAAATAAATAGATTATGTATTGGGATAGTTTTATTTATGCAATAAGGACCTTTAAAATAATTTTAATGAATATGTAAGAAAACTGCATTATATTTCCTCTATAATTTAAAATTAGTGAGAATTTGATGGCTATATTTACATTTATTTTTTATGATCTATGAAAAATGTTTTCTATAATATTAAGTAATATAATTTATAAGTCAAATAGAAACTATTCCAATCAATTCATTCAGTTCATTGAATAATTATATTTCTGTTACCCTAATGAGAATTATATGCAATTCATGTTGATGCATAATGTTTATACAGAAGATGCCTTACATTTTTTCCAATGCTAATTTTATTGAAGTTTAGGAAAAGCATAATACTGTTTAAATAGAAAACAACTGCTAAGACATCATTTTGCTACATATATTAAGAACAGCTTCAGTAAAAGTAGGTTTGTCACATCTTATTTTTTTCCTTCTTAATGTTCATTATGAACTAAAATAATTTTCAATATGTTTACTTGCTGATTAATCTATTTGCTGATTCCCTCCCCCAAGAGAATTTAATCTCTTTAAGGCCAGTGTGCTTTATGTTCTCCATTTTAAGCTCAAAACCTACAACTGTGCCTGGAACTTATAAGAAATTCAGTCACTATCTGTTAGAAGACTGTATGAATCCATGCATTTGCATGGATACATGGAGGAACTAGTAATTCTGAAATTCAGAGGGAGCAGGAGGAAAGTTTAAGGGCCTTGTAACAATGAACTTAATGCAACTCATCAAAGGCAATAAGCCCAATGATTCTATATCCAATATTAATATAAAGTCAGCACTCTTGTCTTTTTCTTGGGCTATGGAACTCATCCAGACTCATGTCACATCTGGGGCATGTATCATGGATCAAGGAAATATTTGTCAGTGTGGTATCCATCTGTTGCAAAAGGCATTATGTTCCTGAAACTTCCTTTCCATTTGTGGCTAAGGCAGGATTATTTCTACAAAACAGTAAATTACAGGATTATATCAATACTTAAAATAACATTTCAGAAGAATATTTCACATTTCAAATTTTCTAATAACGGATGTTATAACTTTTCTTAGCCTAAATGTATAGTTTCTGAAAAGTATTAATAATATTTTCAAAGGTTTTTGTCTTTTGTATAAACAAGTCTTATTATTCAAATCTTTTACTGAGGGTTATGTCAAACATATATAATACACATATATAATTCTAGAAGAAGTCCAGTGTGCTATCCATTGCAATACAGAGCCATCTCACATACAATTCTAGGGAATGGTAACAAAAATCTTTTATTTGTAGATAATCTTATACTTAAGATATACTGCACAATTATCCAGTTGTTATTTGACATTGATCATGTGGTAGAAAAACACAATGAAAAAATGTCTGGGTAGTAAAATAAGAACAAAACAGAAAAAGAAAACACATCACTTCAGGTTCTAGAATACATTAAAGAAGTTATTTTAAAATGTGAGTCCTGAGAAAGAAGTGATATTGATTAGAGAGTGCTTTCTGGAAGAGATATTCAGCTCTAAGTAGAAAGATGAAATCCTATAGATAGTATATATCAGAAGAATTATTTTATTAAATGACTTTACCATTTTCTCCAATATTGACCCACTTATCCCTGCCATAAATTTATTTCTACTTTTACCACTGGTGAAAAGTTTTAATAAGAAGGAAAATGTAATGCACATTTGTTTTCAGTGAAGGGGATCAGACAAATAGGAAACAAAGTGTAAAATAATAAGCATTAATTTACAAAGGCCCTTAATTGACTGAATTCATCAAGAAATAACAAGTAGATATTTTTTCTTTTCAACATTTAATTAGTATATTCTATTTATTATATACAAATGATGAAAACTTCTAGTGACAATTATCAAAATGCTATATTTAAATGCCTAGCATATTTATGAATGTTGAATATCTTGCTTTATGTCATTGTTATTCATTACTGATTAAAATGCCATAGATTTACATACATTGTTTTCTCAGTTTACATAATTGAGTTGAGAAACCAAAAACTAATTCTGTAAAATCTATCCCACAATTAACTAACTCTTCATCTTCTCTGTTAATAAACTTAAATATACCAGCACAGAAGGCTTGGGAAAAAATGTGGCCAATCATTTTTGTTTAATGTGTGAGAATAGACAACAATATTAAAATTATTTTTTTATTCTTCCAGTAAATGTAAAAGATTATTAGTAAATCAACTGACAATGATTCCATATAGACATGGATAGACCTAAATTTCAGGGAGCAGTAAAAAATTCAAAGTGCTATAGATTAAAATAAACTTTGTTTCAGCAAGAGGTGCCAAGTACTAGAAAGCATGAGAATTATACTAACGAAAAGTTCACAGATTATACAATTCTTTAATTTTCCACTGTTGTTAACAAGATTGAGTTGAAAATGTATTATATTGAAGCAGAAGAAAGAAAAAGTAATTACAAATGATTACAATACAATATTTTATTTTTTATTTCAAAATATTAAGGGGGTACAAATGGTTTTGGTCACATGGGTCACTTTTGTAATGCTTGAGTCCCAGCTATAGGCGTGCCCATCACCCAGATAGTGTTCATTGTACCCACTGGGTAGGTTTTTACCCCTCCCCTATTTCCTCCCCCCCTACTTGATTTCCACTGAGTTTTACACCCTTCCATGCACATGTAGGCTCATTGGTTAGTTCCAATTTAATAGTGAGTACATGTGGTGATTGTTTTTCCATTCTTGAGATACTTCACTTAGGAGAATGGTCTTCAGCAAATCAGTACAATATGTATTTTAAATGGAAATCTAGCACTGTACAATTACCTGCCACAGTTAATAATTCATTAATGATTAAGAGTTCAAGGGAAGTGACTTTTTTCATAAAAAATATTTAATCTCTAAAACGTATAGCTCAGAAAGCACTTTGCCAGTTCCTCAAAATATTAATCATATATCTACCTTATGATTCAACACTTCTACTCCAAGTATATGCCCAAGAAAATTAAAAACACATGTTCACACAGAAACTTATATACAATTGTCCATAACAGCATTGTTCATAATAGTCTAGAAGTGGAAATGACCCAAATGCCCATCAGTTGATGAATGGATAAATAATATGTGATATATCCATACCATGGAATATTATTCTGCAATAAAAATTGAATGAAATATTGATGCATGCTCTAACATGGATCAACCTTGAAAACATTTTCTAAATGAAAGAAGCTAGTCACAAAGGACCACACTTTCTGTGATTCTATTTATATAAAATGTTGAAAATAGGTAAATATTTAGAGACAGAAAGTAGAGTAGTGGCTGCCTGATACTGAGGGAATGGGGAGATTGGGGGTAATTGCTAATGGGTATGGAGTTTCCCTTGGGGGTTATGAAAATGTTCTGAAATTATATTGTGGCAATGGTTGAACAACTTCATAAAATGTATTAGAAAGCATTGAATTTTACTCTCTAAGAAGGTGAATTTTATGGTATGTGAAATCATATCAATGAAACTATTACTAAAAAAAATTAATAACAGCTTAGCACTAATGAATGTTCACAAGCCAGGAATGTTGACGAAAATTTTATAAGTTATAGTGAATGTTTCTGAATTAAAATAAAAAGATGTTGAGAAACAATTTAAACTCCCTTCTGAGACATCAGTAAGTCCTGGATGTAAAAAGAGGAAACTCTAAACAAACAATCCAAGTTGTCATTATAAAAAGACATAAATATGGAGGCCTAAGGAAATATCATATAAACTGTGTTCTCCTCTGCAAGCACCTATCACTTTGACTTTACTAGCATCATTGGGAAAGCAACAAGATATGTTCCTGCAAAATGCAGTCACAAAAAATAGTGTCAGGCAGTAACAAAGTCCTCTCCTGTTGCTTTTGGTGATACCACATAAAGAAAGAATAGGAGGAAGTATGTGATTTATTGCAGTATCCCATTGTCTGATTATTTCACAGTACTATAGAATGTCCCTGTGGCTATGCCCTGAGTGAATTAGGGAATCTCTACTACCACTTCCTGTCACATACCTTAGTAAACACTCTTAAATATTCTAGTATCCCTCATTTGTATTTAATGATCTCATACATGAATTCTGTCTCTCTGCCTAACTCATTAAATTAACAGCCCTCTTGAACAATATTTCTGACTTGAGATTTAATTTACTGTTGAATCATGGATTAAATCATTCAGATGACCAGTGGCTCTGTTTTATAAGCAATGGCCCCATTCTATGCCACCCTGGGCCACAGAGACTCCATGCCAGCTTCTTTGCTCCCGGCCACCACTTGTTTAGGACAAAAATCTTATTTTGTCCCTCTTCTGCTCTAAACCCTTGAAAGCCTTCCCAGTACACTATGAATAAAATCCAAACTATTATCATGGCATGTAAGGCATAATATTTTAGACCATGAGCATCCTGCCACTCATATCTTATGTCATCCTCCCATGAGCTCAAGAAGCTCCAGCCATACTGTCCTTAATTTTGCTCCTAGAGCATATGACTCTCATCCATACCACAAAGAGTTGATACGGAAAAGTTTTCCTTTAGCTTTCTACAAGGATGACTCATTAATATCATTGAAAATGCCAGCTCATACTTCTATTTATCAGAATTATGTTTCCTGAATTTTCTATCTAAATATTACCCAACACTTGTACATACACACACATACACATGCACACACTGCACAAATTACTCTGCCCTGCCACTACCACTGTATTTTATTTTCCTTATAGCACTTATCACTATTCAAAATTGTTATTTATCTGTTTGCTTAATTACTGTCTTCCTCCCTATACCATATTGAAAGATATTTAAAATTATAAAATTTGTCTACTTTATTCACTGATATATCTCTAGCACTTAGGACAATGCCTAGAACATAACAGATTCAGAAAAAAATGTGCTGAATGAATTAATAAATCATAATTCTCTACAAATTCCCAAACTAAAAGACAATGGAGCAACATCTAAAGAATCCTAAAGACAAATACATTCTAGCTACCATGGTTGCTTATGTGAGAAGGCAAATGAAAGAAAATTTCACTTACAAGGACTCAAAAATATTGAATTCATTATCTTTTTTGAATAAACCATTTGATGACCTGTAACAATTCTTAAAAATGAAGCAAAATACCCAACAGAAGTAAAATACATATTCCAGGGAAGCACACATAAAATATTCTTCAGGATAGACCACATGTTAGGCTACAAAACAATTTAAAGAAATTGAAAGGTGTGGGTCCTGTTTCAGTCTTCTACATGTAGCTATCCAGTTTTCCCAGCACCATTTATTGGATAAAGATTCTTTTCTCCAGAGTATGTTTTCGTCTGCTTTGTCAAAGATTATATCACATGTAGAAGACTGAAACAGGACCAACACTTTTCACCTCTCACAAAAATCAAATCACGGTGGATAACAGTCTTAAACCTTAGGTGTGAAACTATTAGAATTCTAGAAGAAAATGTGGGAAAGACTCTTATAGACATTGGCCTAGGCAAAGAATTTATGAAGAAGACC